>BSBN01000455.1:22075000-23275000 GCA_027924645.1 Cunninghamia lanceolata | reverse complement strand
CCGCAACCATCAAAAAGAGATATGGTATTAGTGACACAAAGGGAATGAATGTAAAAACTTTGTGCTACGAGAGATTTGAATACCATAGTTGGAGACACATTCTCTACCGTAAGTCAACATGTAGGGACACCATCTATCGTATCTCAAGTTGAGAGTACATCATCACTCACATGTGAGGAAGGAGGTACGCTATCATTCCTACCTCAACCTCAAGGTATGTCATCTATTCCATCTTCAATCGAAGGTATGCCATCTAGCCCATCTCATTTAAATATTGATGAAATTCCTAATGTTGAGATGAATTTACCTATCTTAACACCACCTAGAATTTTGCATAGAAAGAAAAAGTATTTGATTGATATTGATGAGAATATTTTGTATCCAATGGAAGGTAAGATTCCAAAATGCACTTGTAGAAGATATGCTCATAAGATTTGGAGATTGTTCTTTGAAAAGTTAAACGAGACCACAAGATGTCAACTGTTCGTTGAAATGATGCAAAGTATAAAGTATAGGTCCATCATGAAGATTCTTGGGTTGAGAACATCAGAAGCTTCAAGTGAAAAATCTATTGTCAAGAATCTAATGAGTGCATATGAGAGTGTGGGTAACACCTCACGTACAAAAGATAGTAATGCAACACGATGTGTCATTACATCGACTATAGTAAGTAGTCAAACAAGGAAAGCTTGTATCATTATAAAGATGAGTCAAACATTGAGAATTAATAGGAAAACTTTATCAAGAGCCATTGGAAGGCGCCAAAGAATTGAAGACACCAATGCCAATGAATTATGGGCATTCTTGGGGAGACTACCATGAAAAGATAAACCAATTGTTGAAGCATTGAGATCACTAATTGAATACTTTTGGAAGAATTACACAAGGGTATCTCCAAATCAAAGGGATGTAGTAAGAAGGAGAATCAGTAGTCAGAACCGTGAGCCACATCTAAAGCATTTTTTAGATATGACTCAAACATAGTTTTTTGGTAAATTTCTAGAGATGTATCCTCAAATTAAAATTTGTCAAAGATAATGCTAAAACCTTTCTATGTCAAGATAAATCACACATGCACTACTTGTTGTTGTAGATTACATATTGAATTTTCTAACCATTTTGATGTTTATCAGTCTATATGTTTAGATTTGCATACTAACAATATTTTGCAGCATTGTGGCATACATGCCCCACCAACATCTTCAAGAGACTTCATATAAACAATTTTATATGAAAGAGAGGAAGGTCAAATATTCTATAGGAAATTATGCTTGGATGGCACATGTCAGCATTGTGGTGGCTTGCAACGTATGCCAATATGTGAACAAATGGAAAAACACATGCAGTTGGAAACAAACTAGTAGAGTTCGGCAAGTATAAAACAGTGGCTACAATACAAAAGATGGTAAATAAGTAAAGAGGTGTGAATTAGCTATTGAAAAGATTCCAGTGTATCAGTTTATGCCTATATTTCATGATAGTATAGTGTATGAGTATGCAAGACATGCCCATAGAGCTCGATGGTTGGACTTGCAATTCAAGTCATGCAAGGACACATTTCCAGTTGGTAGCATTGTTTCAATCGTCGACTTTGCAAAGAACTACAGTCTATAGCCACAGCGCAAGGTGCAATCACAATATTACAACTCCACACAGGTTTCTATATTTGTATACATCACATTCATTCATGTGAATAATAGTACAGAGGATGACATAAAGATCATAAGGGAGTATCATTTTTATATTAGTGATGATTGCACGCATTCTACGGAGTTCGTGCAAGGTTGCTTTCAGGTGTTCTATATTTATTTGGCTAGAAGGGGAATATCATTCAGTCAGCATATCATATGGTCGGATAACTGTGCATCACAATTCAAGAACTCACGAAATTTCTATTGGCTAAGCAGGAGGCATAATATTATAGGTGTTCAGCATATGTGGAACTTTTGTGAGGCTGAGCATGGAAAGGGGGAGCATGATGGTGCGGGAGCATGTATCAAAAGAGCCATAGCATGAGAAGAGTTAAAGTATAAAGACAATGCAAAGTTGACAGATGAAAATCAATCATTGAGTGGTGTAATGCTTTGATGGGTCCAGGTAATGAAGGTAAGTCTTCAGTTCGTAGATTTTTTTGGTTGATAGATGATACTAACATTGCACCATATGATGACTGTTGTACACTGACAGGATCAAGTGAGCTACACTCTTTCAGAAGCTCAATTACAGGTTCATGGAGCATCCATACACAGAATATGGCATGCTTTTGTTCTTCATGTACAATTCAAGCCTGGGATGAGTGTGAGTCAAAGGAGTGGGTTAACGAATGACGGTTAAGTTATCCTAACCCACTTGACACGTATCGACCCCCAACAACACTGGAACTGATAGAGATGGAATCATCAGTTGACTTTGACCACATATCAGATCTAGTTCAACCAGGTAATATATCTACTTGCATAGTTTTTGAAATTCCTAATGTTATCTTACTTTATAGTGTTTTTGTAATGTTGACTAATTTCATCTAATTTGCTACACATATCAATGAGGGAATGTTTATGCAGTTATTGCAGATGAAGATAATGAAGAGGGAACAAATTATTACTTGTGTCATTGTGTTGAGGCCAAAAAAAAATTAGAGGCCCCAGTTACAGATGGAGAAAACATCGAATACCCTACAGGCTCAGTGGTTGTTACTAGAACATGGCTTAGAAGGTACCCACATAAGAGTGTTAATGTTTGGTTGTTTCAGGACTTTGACATGCATCAAAAGATTCTTCATTACTCAAACCTTGTCATGGCATCCAATGTTCATTTGATACAATATTGAGGTAGACCTTTGAACAAGACCTTGTGGATGTGCTGAGTTTGACCATGAGGCAATTCTTGACACAATAAAGAGTAGAGAAGACCCACATGGTTGGTTGGATTAATTTGTAAGTATTCAAATTGATTTTGTAAAGTCATGTTACATTGACTTGTAAGTATGCACATTAATTTGTGAGTTTACATAGGTTTTTCTTTTTTTATTTGCTGCTGCATTTTTACACATATATAGTGAATATTGTGATGAATATGTTTGTCATTGATGTCAAAGTGCTTGGATGTTAGTAATTGAGTAAGGAATTCAAAATTGTGCAGGTCTATTGGTTGTCTATTATTTGATGATACCATTATTCTTTCAGGATATGTTGTTGGGTTTTGTGCTATAAAGACACTTCTTCATAGAGTATGTGATGTGATGCACAAAGTTGTATGAACTTGACAAGTAGTGCTATGAACTTGATTTGTTTGCTATGGTATACATTTGATGTTTGCATCATCATCATTTTATGCTTCATGGGGTTAGACCTAAGTGATGGATGAAGTTGATCCTGAGAGTAATGTATAAAATCTAGGTGGCTCTAGGTGTCTTGGTTTCTAACTAGATAATAGGTGTCTCTACTTGTGTCTTAGGTATATACTATATGTCAACTAGATAGATAGAGACTAGAAAAAAGGTATTTAATCTAATCTAGGCGTCTTAGGTAGATATTATATATCAACGACTTGTCTAGATACTAGAATAAGGTATAATCTACAATGATCTAGGTATCTTCTAGGTAGATACTATATATCAACTACCTGTCTGGAGACTTGAATAAGGTATAATTTAATCTAGGTGTCTTAGGTAGGTACTATATGTCAACTAGGTCTACCATAATAGGTGTCTTAGGTAGAACTATAATCTAGGTGTCAAGGTGACTTAGGTCTAGACTACGATAAGATATAAAGACTAGGTGTCTTAGGTCTACTATGTCTATAAAATCTAGATACATACTATACAATAGGTGTCTTAAGTGTCCCACATCTACTAGAATACATGTGTCTTAGGTCTTAGGTGAGGCCACATGAGCTTCTACCTTCACGTGGTTGGCCTTGTGAGTATAGAATATTTATATTTCTTGAAGCTAAGGGAAGCTCTTTTTCTTAATAGGAAAACTTTATCAACTTCAGTGTCCTCATGATGTTGATGTTGATCACAAAATATGGTTTTAAGGTCATGTTGATGTTGATTTATGAGTTGTGGTTGTTGTTGGAAGTTTTGGAAGTCTAAAGGATGTTACAGTGGCAGTGTTCATATCACAACCACAGAGGTTGAAACATTTAAAACTAGTTAGTGTTTTTAAGTTAAAGTTATTAGTTATGTTTTAAATCCTAAGTGTATTGTCTTTAAAGACCTAGTTTGGTAAGTTTTGTTTGTGTTATACTCTCTGTTTAATCTGTCTTAGATAACCTTCTGTGTTCTTCATGTGGTCTTCAGCACTTAGGTTGTATTATGTTTAGGGTTATCTAGTCCTCAACCTCCTAAAAACCCTAATCTTTATTTTGCTCTAAAATCTAAGTTAATACCTTACACCCTTACCGGTAATATTGTACCAGCAATATCCCTGAAGAGTCCAAAGTGCAAAAAGGTAGAAATCTTTGATGAGCTATTACTCAGAAACCATGACACTCAGAAACATTTAGTCTGAGGCAACACGATCACATAGAACCCCTCTACAATAACCTCTCTCAGTTTTTGATATATCTGAGTCGTTTGCTCATGGTGAAAGGTTTTCTGCTACCCCAAAAAATCATCAGAAAGAGGTAGTGAAAAGTTGCAAAGGGGTGTAACTTTCGTCCTACTTCTGATGTGACCAAACTGACAATTCCAATGCATCTAGATGGATACGTTTAGGATAGGTATGGTCCTATTTTACACCCAAACATGCCAAAAAAGTTTGAGCTACATTGTACCAGCAATATCCCTGAAGAGTCCAAAGTGCAAAAAGGTAGCAATCTTTGACGAGCTGTTACTCAGAAACCCTGACACTTAGAAATATTCCATCTAAGGAAACATGATCATGTAGAACCCCTCTACAATAACCTCTCTTAATTTTTGATATCTTTGAGGTGTTTTCCCGTGGTGAAAGGTTTTCTGCTGCCCCAAAAATCGTCAGAAGGAGGTAGTGTAAAGTTGCAAAGGGGTGTAACTTTCGTCTTGCTCCTGATGCAACCAAAATGATAGTTCCAATGCATCTGGATGGGTACATTTAGGCTAGGCATGGTCCTATTTTGCACCCAAACATGTCGAAACAGTTCAAGCTACATTGTACCGGTGATATCCCTGAAGAGTCCAAAGTACAAAAGGGCAACAATATTTGACAAGTTGTTACTCGAAAACCCTGACACTTAGAAACATTTTTGTCTAAGGCAACGTGATCATGTAGAACCCCTCTACAATAACCTCTCTTAGTTTTTGATATCTCTGAGGCGTTTGCCCGTGGTGAAAGGTTTTTTGCTGCCCCAAAAATCGTGAGAAGGAGGTAGTGTAAAGTTGTAAAGGGATTTAACTTTCATCTTGCTCTTGATGCGACCAAACTGACAGTTCCAATGTGTCCATATGGGTACGTTTATTCTAGGCATGGTCTTTTTTTGCACCCAAACATGTTGAAAGAGTTCGAGCTACACTGTACCAACGATATCCCTGAAGAGTCCAAAGTGCAAAAAGGTAGCAATTTTTGACGTATTGTTACTCAAAACCCCTAACACTTAGAAACATTCCATCTGAGGTAGTGTGATCATGTAGAACCCCTCTACAATAACCTCTCTTAGTTTTTGATATCGTTGAGATGTTTGCCCATGGTGAAAGGTTTTCTACTGCCCCAAAAATAGTCAAGAGGTAGTGTAAAGTTGCAAAGGGGTGTAACTTTCGTCTTGCTCCTGATGTGACTAAAATGATAGTTCCAACACATCTGGATGGGTATGTTTAGGCTAGACATGGTCCTTTTTTGTACCCAAACATGCCGAAACAGTTCGAGCTACATTGTACCGACGATATCCCTGAAGAGTCCAAAGTGCAAAATGGTAGCAATGATGAGCTGTTACTCAAAAAACATGACACTTAGAAACATTCTGTCTAAGGCAACATGATCATGTAGAACCTCTCTACAATAACCTCTCTCAGTTTTTGATATCTCTGAGGCATTTGCCCATGGTGAAAAGTTTTCTGCTACCCCAAAAATCGTCAGAAGGAGGTAGTGTAAAGTTGCAAAGGGGTGTAACTTTCGTCCTACTCCTGATGTGACCAAACTGATAGTTCCAACATGCCCAAATGGGTATGTTTAAGCTAGGTATAGTCATGTTTTGCACCCAAACATGCCGAAACAGTTTGAGCTACATTGTACCGGCGATATCCTTGAAGAGTCCAAAGTGCAAAAAGGTAGCAATCTTTGACGAGCTGTTACTTAAAAATTGTGTCACTTAGAAACATTTTATCTGAGGCTATAGGATCACGTAGAATCCCTCTACAATAACCTCTCTTAGTTTTTTATATATCTGAGGCATTTTCCCATGGTGAAAGTTTTTCTGTTGCCCCAAAAATGGTTAGACGCATGCAATGTAAAGTTGCAAAAGGGTGTAACTTTCATTCTACTCCTCGTGCAACCAAACTAACTATTCCAACACATTAGGATGGGTACATTTAGGCTAGGCATGGTCTTGTTTCACACCCAAACATGTTGAAACAGTCTGAGCTACATTATACCGATGATATCCTCACACATTACCTTTGCTATAACTGTTATAGTCTTCACATGTCAACATGCATCTTATGGATGTTAACATACCTGTTCTAGCATTCAACAAAGTCAAATATGAAGTGCTTGTTCTTTTATCTTGGTTCACCTTAACTTTGTTCTCTAGTACTATCTCTGTAGGGTTTGTTTTAGTCCTTCAATGCATTGTTCCATCACTGCAATCTTAGACCCCTATTAGACTTGAAATAGACCTTTGTTAGACTACTCTCCTAAACCTTAATATCATCTTCATGTTGTCATATCCATGCTATTCAACCCTCATCTTCTTCCACCTTTAGGTCACTATGTTATTAGGCTTGAACTTAGACTTCTATGATATTTGAAACCCTCTACACTTCATGGCTCTATCATTATGTAATGATCTACACTATACCTATCTTGCTTATCATATTTCATAGCAATCTTGAAAAGAGTTGGAGTAGTGGTATTCAACCTTCTGCGAGATCAATACGATGTCGTAACAAGGCTTTCAAGCCTAACAATTTTTTTTTGGGTAGGGAATTGCTTTATGGAATTAGAGTCAAATTGGTAAATGTGATGACATGATACATATTAACATGGTGAGATGCAAAGTATACATTTATAATATTAACCACATTCTCAAAGAGATTGTTGATGACTTATGGAAGCCTATAGCCCCAATGTTATGTTGCATACTCAAATTAGGTAAGACCCAATGTAATCTCATAACCTCACCTTATATGCAAGAGGAATTACATTTAATAACCACAATGGTCATCAGGTGCTCATAAGCATATGATTTTGACTATCTTATTCAAGTCAACAAACATACTTTTTGCATCCCAATATGGTATAATAACAAGGAATTAAGAAATATTTTTAATTTAGCAACTCATAAAGAATATGGATCAGCATACCAAGGAGCAACCATAAGAACATCCTTTTGGAACATAGGGAATTGCAAATATCTATGTTACAACAATCAACCTCTTTTCAATATACCAACATGAGATATTTGAAGAGTATTATTTTGGTTATATGATGCAACCAAATTAGGCTAGCAAGACCAAATCATGGTATTATCATGCCTTTTGGTCACTGAAATAAAACAATAAGCACAAAGATGTTTCACAAGAGTTTGACAACATAGAATGCAATAATTACAAAACTACTAAAAAAAGATGCATTGAAATAGCCAAAAAAATATGGTTTCATTTATGGAAAATTGGATTGCTAGGGAAAACCATAGAAGGTGTTTTTATACATTTATTTCAGTCCCCATATAGTCCTCTACAACAATATTAAAACTTAAGCATATACACTCAAAATATAATCATTTTACAAGCTCTAACACAAGTCCTTCATGAGTTTAATGGCCATAAAGGCCAAGCTAAAATGATTGTAGAGACCATTTAGACTCACAAGGTATGAAGGTGTCCCATGCCAAAATTATCATATAAATATTATTGCAATATCCCCCTTGGTCACTTGCAAAATTAGATAGAGTTGTTTGTGAAACTATGAGACATGATCCTTAGTGTTGTACAAATGGCACATGATCCAAAGGGTTGTGTAAGATATATAGGGTGTCTTTTGAGTTACACAAAATAATTCCTATCACTATGTGAATTATGCATGGTGCAAGGAACCATGAACTTTATGTTGGATCAAGTCGCATTGTTTAGGTGGCACATGATGCAAGGACTTATGCACGAGGTTGTACATTGCTATGTGAGTGACTATGGCTAACATGAAAGCTTGTGCAATAGCATGTAGATCATGATGTGAACAAAAAAACTTATTTTCCATTTATCCATTTAACCAATCTTCCTTTCTCTATTTTCTCGGGCATGTCTAGTTTTTAGAGACAAACTTTCAACCCAAAACTCAAATTCTCTTATCATCAATTGGGATCGATTCTTTGACAATTAAACTTTGAAACCTAAAGGCATACAAAAATGATCTACTCTACACCTATCCATATTACATAATGATCAACAAAAATGATTTGTATTAACCAAATATCCATATAGGCATACATCAATATCTGTCGATATAAGTATAACATATATACAAAATAGCCATATAGGATTACAAGAATACCATATAGGCATACAATTTCAACTATATGCAATACAAAATATATATCCACAAATGCCATATAGGCATACAACAAAGGAACATAATAAAAAGTCATCCCCCTCTGTCTGGTGAAGAGAATAGATCACGGGAAACCTTTGATCTTCGAGGGAATGGAGATGCGTATGAGGGTGGTCTACTATGAACCCAAGGGTTGCTCCTCCTATTTAGTTGTTCATGGATCTATAGTTGTTACAATAAAAAAGTATAGACATTAATATATAGAAATTACATTATAAAAATTGAAACATTTAACAAAATAATCACTTACTGTTATCCGAAAATCTGTCTCCTCATTTGCCTCAGTACCAGGATTAGGTTGTGACAAAGAAACAACTATAACAATGAATGTAATTTGAAATTTACTCCACCTCATACCCCTGTCAAAGGCATGGAGCTATGAATTGTAGAGGACACACCATGCTCCATTTCCCTATGAACATTGGGAGGTGTCTCCGCAACCCACATGATCTGAAAATAAAACATTATTCAATTACGAAAACTATAATAATGATGCAAGTCATGGCTCCTAACATACACACATTCACCTAAACATGGAAGTACACACAATAAAGCACACAAGTCACCTGCATATATATACAAATTAGATGAAGATTCATGACTATTGTGTGGTATAAGGGTCAACAAAGAAGGGACCATAGTAGCATCAAATTTTAGGTTTAAGAAGTCAGGGAGGGAGTGAAGGTGTTATTTTAGGTTTAGGTTGGTGGTAGGGTGGGGTAGACTTGTGCTCAAATTTTTGTTTTTTTGGTAGTCATGGAGGTAGGACAATGCCTAAGATAGAGTTATGGGTTTACGGGACAATGCCTAAACTAGAAATCACATAGACATTAGGTAAGTTTATGGGTTTACGGGAAGGAGGAATATCAAGAGTTTGTGGGATAATAGAAGGGAGGAAAGATATAAGATAGGAGAAGAAAAACATTATTTTAAAATTTTCTTATCATTTTCTTTGTCTTGAGGTTTGTCTAGGGGTGGGTTGGAAGCAAACTAGGTCTATGACATCTTGTAGGGGTATATTAGGAAATAGGTAGGGTAGATATGGGTTGGTTAGTAGGTTGGGTGTAGTGTTGGGGAAGTTTCTTAGGCCTACTTTTAGAAGTGGATGGGGAAAGGTCCTAAACTTTTTCTTTTACTTTATCTTGGAGGGGTGTTAGAGGGGAGATAGAAGTCAATGAGGAAGGTGAAGTAGTAATAGGTGGATATATAGTGGGGAAGATAGGGGCATAGCTAGTGAAGTAGGTGAAGTAATAGAAAGAGGTTGTGGGGTTGGGGCAACAATACGTTTAGCGGCATAAGATAGGTAAGGTGAAAGAGGGAATTGGTATGAGGTTGAGGTAGACTAGAAGGGGTTGACAAAAAATAATCTAAGGAGAAGTGTCTTAAGGTAACAACTAGTTGGTATGGGCTATGAGAAATGGTGAAGACATTACCATCATGGGGAATTTAAGGCACTAGTGGATGATAGTTCAAGGACAACCCACATTGCAATGAGCCAAGGATGACCTAAGAGAATAGATTGTGCTATGAGGTGGGGATTATATGACATGAGACATCTAGGCATTTAGGTCCTACCTAGATTAGTAGGGTGAGGGAGCCAAAAGTAAGTATAGAAGTGTCATTATGTGTACACTAGGAGATATTTGAGGGGGATACGAATCTCTTTGCAACATAGTGATGTATAAGTGTTCCTCTATAACTACATTAATTCCACCTTGATGTATAAGTGTTCCACCTTGACTCAACTATCATTTTATAGTGTACTTGTGCCTCAATCTATAGAGGATCGTTATAATCATCAGTAGGCACATTGTCAAGCAAGAAGGTGATGGCAGGTGTAGGAGTGGGTTGAATAATGAAATTATAAGGTTGAATGTCTAATGTGCCTATCATCTCAAAGAATATAGTAGTATTAAAGGAAGGGTCCTCATTAGATTTAGGTGGGTTAGATGTAGGATCAAAAGTAGGGATCAAAGAAATTGAGCCAATAGGATTGACATAGTTTGTAGGGGAATGGGTTAGTGTAGATTCATTAATCAATGTAATCAACAACATGAATATAAACTCTAAAAATCTAGTAAGTACAATTCATTAATTAAACTATTTATTTTATTACCTGAGTGAAGCTTTGAACTCCACCACCACTATGAGGTGTTGCCATGAAATCTCCAATATTAATCTATTCAACATCCAAAATCAGATATTAGAATACCATTCGTATAACAATGCTATTCACATGTAATATTTATAATTGTTTTCTATTTGCATACCCTAGCAGTAGATGTCGTAGTGTAATATGGAGGTGGAGAACCATTGAAGACATAATGAACGCTATGACCCTAAAAATTCATTAAAATCATCAATCTAAATTAGTTAATCTTGCATTTCAAAAATGAAATTTAATAAATTAAATTCAATGAACTTACTAACATTTACCTGAGTATCAAGGCCGAAAGTCTCACTCAGGAGGACATCTGTCTTCACCATCTGCTTAGCTGCTGTAACATTAGAAAATATCCCCTTGGGGGCTTTTCCCTCATAAGGTTTAGCTCCCAGGTCTTTAGTGTGCATTTAGGACATCTTACATCATAATTTGACATCCCGATGAAATGATCCCTAAGTGTCTTGACAAATAGGACCTAGGGGGATCCCTTGAACCTAACATCCCTACCCAAAATAGGGGGGAGGACTTGGGTGCCCACGCCCTAGTCTTGCCCTATTTTGGGTCAATCCCAGATTTTGGGTGTCGGCTAGTGACTGTTATTTGGGTCCTATGCTGACACGGTCAGTTTGAATTACGAAATTCTTGGCGGGAGTGTTTGTAGTTGCATATAAAAGCATGTTTAGGCATTCATTTGTAAACTAGAGATTTCAATTAGATGATTACTAGAAAGCTATTGTGTTCTAAAGGTGATTCAAGACTTTCATTGTGTTGCAAGAGCATATTTGTGTTGTCTATGTGTTTGTGTTTGCAGATTTGAGCAATCATCTCCTCATGGCATGAAGATCTTCTTCCTCCATGAGATCTTCACTACAAGGTGACATTCATTTGTATTTTCAAGTATTTATCATTTGGTTTTTGTCTCTACCTCCAAGGGCATGCACTCTATCTGACAACAGTGTTTGAAAGACTTGAATGTCTCTCTGGGGCTTGACCGAGGCAAGCCTCTAAACACCACAACCCCCTCCCAAAGTTTTCATGAATGCAGGTTATAGGTTGAAGCTACAAACAAAGTGAAGTTGCAGGAGGGTACAAAAGAGTGTCAGAATTGTAGATTAGAGAAGAAAATAGCTCCCTGGACTAGGGCACCCGCTCATTACTCCTCAAAGTTTCATGACGAAAAAATCTTTGGTACAATAGGGACAAGTTGCATATCTTGTTTGCAGATCCCGACAAAAAGCAGAGCATTGGACTTGGGTGCTCGCTCTTTAGTCCCCAACTTTTCTGCCTCTGAACCCCAAAAACAAGCGCATAGTTATTTCTCATTTTACATCTTTCTGTAGCAACATTTTCTGATATTCATCTGTTTGTTGTCATATTTGCTTAATTAGGGTTTTTAGGTATAATTGAGCATAAGAGAAGATAATTGTCAATCAAATCATAAAAATCCAAGTTTCTCTACATCTCATAGTGACCTAGGGTATGATAGTACATTGCAACTAGACCCTAGGTCCTTGAATGAAAGGGTGAAAGGATGATACATACACAAAACTACCAAAAACCCAAACATCTAAATTCCACCCTTTACAACTACAGATGTAGCCTACACACCTACGTCCTAACTATCCGTGGGGTCATAACCACATGCTAACCCGCAAGCCTAACAAGTATGGGGTGGAACCCTACTCCTCGAACTCTCCCATGGCCCATGCTCTGTTGTAGGACTGGCATGATGTATGATGCTCTCGGTCAAGGCACTAATGGACTGAAGTGTCTCGACCTCAGCACTCTCCTTCACAATGGAAGGGATAGATATGTGCTCATGGACTGGTCTGGCGAGTGCTCATCTCACTATTTGCTGTGGGTCAACACGTGCCCCTGGTCTATCCTATACTGACCCGCCACCTCTACCCTAGAAGTCCCACATATCAAAATAGTTTGGCACTTTATTTTTTACAAACTCACAGTAGAGTTTCCTCAAAAAGTATTGCAAGACCTCATTATTGTTGCATGGAGAATGGTCAAAAACTATCCACCACCTCTACCCAAAATTGTCCCTTATCACTTGGTTATTACACCAATGGATAGGGAACCTCTTGCATGTAAGGGGTAGAGGTTGATTTGTTCGTGGGTTTGTAAAAATAGAACACAAGTCCAATTTTGTAATTTGTTCATTTTTTACTTGCTCATATGACAACTTGTCTGCATAGTATTCTCTAAATTCTCTCCTCTTTTCAAACCAACTAGTTATTTGCTTGCTAATTGAATCTACATTTGATAACATAGATTCAAGAGATTGAGAAAGAGTGGATCTATGTGAGGTTGAAGTTGCAAGATCTTTCAACCTTGCAATTATATCTTCAATTTGTTTTTTATTGTTTTTAATTTGCCCCATTAGATTTTCTTGTGTTCTAGGGGCATGTTAAGGAATGGATGGAGGAGTTTGTTGTTCAGGTTGTTCTTCAGCAGGTATTTGTTGTTCAAGTGATTCAAGATTTTGTGGATTTTTAGGAGGAGGAGGTGCATTATCATTTCCTATAAATTAAAGAAATTTACATAAAAAATCTACTTAAACCTACCTATTTAACAACAAATTCAGACAAAAAACCAAATACAACTTACTCCTTCAACTTCCCTGATGTTGTGGCGGTATTTTGATGATGAATTGGTGATGAATTTGACCTCTAATAACACGAGCGTGCTCTCAAGGGTTTGCAAGCAGCGGGTAGAAGAAAATGAAATGGGAAAATGAGGAAAAATGATAGTTTTTTTAAATAGGAAAGAATAACGTGCTTGCATTATAACGTGAGCGCGTTATGGCTTGGTCTTCCTGAGCCTTAAGCTTGGCATCACCAAACCATAATGCAAGCGGGTTATGGCCTAAAAGTTTTTTTTAGGTTTGGCCACTTTTTGGACCCCTAACTTTTTGCACCCGCCCATTGATTAGTTCATATTTTGCTAACTTTACCTAGACATAGTGTCTAAGGGCTTTTAAGTGATAGAATGGTATTTGATGTAGAAATCTTATATTATTTTATTAGGGTTGAAATAGGTGTTGTTACACAAAAGCTAAGTACTTGCATTTATTATTTAAATTTTTAGAGCATTAATTTCAACATGATTATCATTCCCAACTTTTATTCCTAGAATATATATTTAATCATAAAATTATTTAAACATAGAAGATTTATATAGAGATATAGATTATTTCTTTACAAAATGTATTAAAAAATAATAATCAAATTTATCTTAGATAAGGGAACTTGATTTAGAAATGTGTACCTAATTGGATTTGAAAATAAAATATCTGTAAAAGTATACCTAAAAATTGTAAGCTATAAAATAGGAGATTGAAAAGAATGTTATATGATTGTTACCTAGTTTCTAAAATTAGATTTCAGATGAATAAATTGAGATGATTGTACTCTATGAATGTGCATAAACTTAGGTCAAATCCTCACGTGTTGATTTGTGTACTTGTAGTTTTGACTTTTAATATTTGCAACGTTGAACTTCTCATGTGACCTTGAACTTGGAACCTTAAGATCTTTGGTGCCTAGAAATAAGATTCACTTGTACATGTACTTCCAAATGAAAAGACTTGGTCATGTTGAAGAATACTATTGAAATTTTCTCTACTAGGAGAGAAAGGTGACTAGATTTCAAGTTATAGCACAATAGGGTGTCCCACTTGTGGTACAAATCACAAAAATAAATTATAGAAGGCAAAAAAATCTTGAACACCTTTGAATGAAGGTCCTTTATTTGAAGGTGAAATACATGCCACATGTAAATAGGGCTTGGATGAGAGGAGGGTTTGACAGAAGGCCTTTTTTCTATATAAAATATTTCATATTCAAAAGCCCTATAGGAAGGTGTAATGTAGAAAATTGCATACCCTTGCAATTTCACGCTACATTTTTCACTCATTTTAATGTCCGCTCGCCTAATATGTTTTAGGAATCATTTTAACCCTACCTTAGCTTGTTCCTAACCCACAAATATTGTGTTTGTGTCATGTTCTAGTCTTTCTATGTATTTTAGTCAAATTTCATTTAAGAGCCTTGATTCTTTCATTGTCCTAAGGTGTTTTGTGAAATCAGGAGCAATGTCACTCAAACACTAGTGCTTAGTGTGGATGTTCATGCGATGCACTAGCATCCCAAGCCTATGTGGACCACAATGTGAGAGATTCTATGTGATGCCTCTATATCTTCAAACAACTTTCTTTGACCAAGACCTCTCTTTTTCCTTCCAAGCTCTTCATTTTGAACAATTTCTTTCTCTATTTGGAAACTTTTTGTGAAACTTGTGAAACTCTGAGCAGCTCCAACAATCAATCATCCTTCTTGGCAACTCTCTTGGTTTTCTAACAACGTGCAAAAAATATTGTTCTCATTATTCAAGCTTATGTGATCTTATAGATTTTTAATATCTTTGTGGGGTTTCTTGTTGCAAGTATGTGCTAACTAGTGTTGCCATTGATGTCAACATGTTTGTGTTGTCATTTATGACAACTGTATCTTCTGATATTGTTGTTTGCTGATTGATTGAGTTGTCATATTAAGGACACTATCTAAGTGTTTTGCTCCACATTTCCTCTGTGTTGAAGATCGTTGTATGAGATTTGGATATGATTTATACAAGTGTTTGAAGATACTAAATCCAAAATTTGGTGGTTTGGATCGCTGTGGAGCAAAAATTCTATTCACTAGTTTGAAGACTGTGCTTAACAACATTTGTAGAGTGACATGGAGAAAGTATTTTTCTCTGCATTTCTCCGTAGTTTGGAATTTGGTCTTGCAGTTCTGGACTTAAGTTTATAAGGTCCTTAGCTATCTTCATTCCAAAGGATTTGTGATTTGGTACTCCGAAAAGCAAGTTATTGATTATCAGAGTTCAACAGTGTTTGTTGTGAAGCAGTCTGTGATATGTCTTCAAGTGATATTTGTTGTTCTCAAGTGAAATCTATTGCAATTGGATTTGTCAGCTCCCAAGTGATTCTATGTTGTTCGTGGATGTCTCCAAAATGTATTGAAGGCATGTACTTGATCCAAAAGCTATAATGAAGTCCTTGGAAGTGTGTATTTAAGTATTCTTGATGTTAGCACTAGTTTTGGCTGACTTGGTTATTTACACTTGTTGTGGAGGTGATTCATGGATTGTGGAAGCATGTTGAAGTGTGTAAGGATGTGTTTGGGTCCAAGATAAGCCATGAAGTATTCTTCCTTCATTTATTTGCTTCACAAGTTTGTTTAGATCCAGACCTAATTTGAATTATGTATGTATGCCGACCTTGGAGATAATTCTAATGGTTGTAAATTGTATTGCCGACCTTGATGAGTGTTCCAGGGTTGATGATCGGTATAAATATATGTAAAGAATCTGTGAGTGATGTGATTGAGTGCAAAGATGCAAAGATAAAGTGTGTGTGTTGTAAAGGTAGTGAAGGAGAGATATATTGCGCTTCAATGGAATTGAACTTAGGTATGTTGTAGATGCTACTATATTAGTTCATGGAAGTGAGCCACCCATCCTAGCAGTGAGCCACCCATCCTGGCAATGAGCCACCCTTTGGCAGTGAGCCAACCCTTTAGTAGTGAGCCTTTTTGCAGTGAGCATTTTGGGTAGTGAGCCCTAAGGTAGTGAGCCTCTTTGTTATTCAGTATTGTTACTACATTATATTGTGAGCTAAAACTCATCGTGATTTTTCCCTTTTAGGTTTTTCCACGTAAAAATCTAGTGTTCATGTGTGTATTGTGTTGATGTGTTTATGTTTTGATTTTACTATTCATGTTTAATCTTCATAACAGTTTAAGGAGTTAAAGTAAGTGAATGTGAATGTGAGTTTGTTTAAAGAAGTTAAGGTTTTTGATACAACCGATTCACCCCCCCTCTCAGTTGTCATGTGTCTTCAACAGTTGGTATCAGAGTGAGGTTCCTTGGAAGAAAGCCTAACAGCTTAAGGTAGATCTGGGATGGCACACAAGAAGAGTGTTTCCCTGTATGATGGATCTTCAGAAGATGAATGCATGTATGTCAGTAATGAAGAAATCAAAGTTGCTCTTGAAGACCTTGAGAGATCTAAAGAAGAAAACTGGGATCTGAAGGAAAATATTAAAGAAGCAGATGAATGTATCAGAAAATTAAGAGAGCAAGTCAAGAAGTTCAAAGAGAGAAATAAGGAGGTTAGAGAACAACTAAAGTTAGCAAATGAATCTATGAAAGTGCAATATGAAGAAAAAGAAAGGACTATGGAATATATGAATCTAATGGTGAAAGAAAAATCTAAAGAATGTACAAAGCTTGAAAAAGAAGTTGTGAACCTGAAGTCAGATTTGGAGAAGGCAAAGAGCTATGAAGAAAAGTTCAAGATATGTTCTATAATACTTGCTGAGATGATTGCTAGTCAGAAGAGACCTGATGACAAAGAAGGCTTGGGATATGGGAAAGGTGAAAGTTCTAAAATTGGTCAAGAAATGAATGTTGAGAACAAGAAGGACAAAGGCAAGCAGATCCGGGATCAAAGAAATAAACCTAGAAGACCACTAGCTAGGAAACCAAATGCTCAAAGGTACCCATCTTTCAATGGTTATTGTAATTCATGCACTAAGTTTGGTCATAAGGCTACTCATTATAGGAGTAGAGTGAATCAAAATATTCCATCTTTCTCCAGTTAGTGCTTTACTTGCAATAAAGTTGGTCATAAAGCTAGTGAATGTAGAATCCAGATAAGGAATGGTCATAACAATGGAAGGAATACTCAATCTTTCAGAGGTAACTACTTTACATGCAAAAGATTTGGTCATAGAGCTAGTTGTAGAATTCATATAAGGAATGACTATAATAATGAAAGGAATGCTCAATCTTTCAATGGTAACTGGTTTACATGCAATAGATTTAGACATAAGGCTAATCAATGCAGATCTAGAATGAATGGAAGGAACAACAGTCAAAGGAATGTTGTGTGCTATAATTGCAATAGGTCTGGACATATTGAAAAGTTTTGTAGAAGAAAGAACCTGAAGAAGGATATTCAGGCAAAAAGGAAGAAACCAGTACAAAAGGTTGATGCGGAAGAGATCAAGAAGGAGATGAATGAGACTTGGGTGAAGAAGGATGTAACAAAGGTTAAAGATGAGCCTGTACTGGTATTTGGTGCAGATGTTCCCTTTGGAAACTAAGATTAGAGCTTTGGCTGAGGGGAGTCTTATTGGAAGTCTTTTCTCCCCTACCAAAGGATTAGTGTTGATGCCTCAACACAAAGAGACAAGGTCAAGGATTAGCAACAAAGGTTTAAGTTAGGATAGAGACTGTGTTTGTAAAGGATAAAGGAAGAGTTGTGGAGATTAAGAAATCTGCTATGCAAGAAGATTTGATCAGGAAAGAAGACAGGTTATGAATTCTAGCTAAGTATCTATCTGATAAAATCAAGTTACAGTATTCTAGTAATTTGGTCCACATTGGTCCGCTATTGAAGATATTGTTCTACGGTTTTGACATATGGTTATTGATCATTGGTTACATCTACATCCATAAGTTTGTCTGATTTTGATAATTGTCTTGAGAGTAATGAGTAACAGAGGTTCAGGTTGACAAAACACAATTGTTTCCAATACAAAGTAGTTTTCATGATGATTGAAAGTATTTAATGAACTCAGAGGAGAATGGATATGAATCAAATGAGTCTTCAAGCAATGAAGAATAAAAAGATGAAGAAAGTGCAGGTTGAAGAAGCTCTAAAAAGGATTCCTAAGACCCCTAGGGTTTGTGCAGAAGCATCACACTGAATACCATATCATTGGTGATAAGAGCAAAGGTGTATTGACAAGAAGAAGAATTGTAGATGAACAGGTAAATCTCTATTTACTTTCAAAAGTTGAACCTAAGACACTAAAGCATGTAAAGATGAGTTTTTGATCAAAGCAATGGAAGAAGAATTAATAAAGATTGAGAAGAATTAGACCTAAGAACCTGCCCCTAGACCTGCAGATAAGAATGTGTTTGGAACAAAGTGGTTTTTCAGAAAAATGGAGAAGTGGTAAATAAAGTTGGACATGTATGCAAAGGCTATTCAAAAGATGAAAGTATAGGTTTTGAGGTGACTTATGCTCTAGTGGCAAGAATTGAGGCTATCAGAATGTTTCTGGGATTTGCAGCACATAAAATTTTTTAAAGTATATCCAATGGATGTGAAGAATGCTTTCTCGAATTGCAAGTTGAAGAAGACATTGTTTTATCTAGACTATGTCTCAAGGGGAGCTAGTAGCAGTGATTGATGATAGGAGGAGCCTGCAGAGGAAAAGTTACAGACAAGGAAATTATTGGCTATATGTGTCAAGTCATTGATTATCATAATATGCATTATTTTCATAAGCTATCAGGATTGGTTGGATGTCATACCCTGACTTGTGCAGAGTCTAGTCTAAAGTTTTGTAAAGACAAGATATATTACTTTAGAAGTGTCAGTTTGTCCTGAGGTCCTCTGAAATGTGAGTAAGAGTTGATATAGTTTGGTGTGTACTCCTAAGGGGGAGTATTCAAAGCAATTAAGAACAAGTGCAAGTATGTGCAATGGAAAGAGATATGTAGCCCTTTGCCATTTATGTCAAAGGGGGAGAGAGATCATGTGAAAAACTCAGGAGGAGAAAGAGTTCAGATGTGTAAAAAGAAAGGGGGAATTTTGATGCAAAGTTGCGTCTTGATGGAGTAACATGTTTAGTTTTTCACATCATATGTTGCCATCAATGACAAAGGGGGAGACTGTTGCAAGTATGTACTAATTGGTGTTGTCATTGATGTCAACATGTTTGTGTTGTCATTTATGCCAATTGTATCTTCTGATATTGTTGTTTGCTGATTGATTCAGCTGTCATAATAAGGACAATGTCTAAGTATTTTTCTCCACATTTCCTCTGTGTTGAAGACTGGAGTATGAAATTTAGATATGATTTATAGAAGTGTTTAAAGATGCTAAATCTAGAATTTGGTGGTCCAGATCACTGTGCAACAAAAGTTCTATTCACCATCTTGGAGACTGTGCCTAACAACATTTGCATAGTGACAGAGAGAAAGTATTTTGCTCTGCATTTATCCGTAGTTTAGAATTTGGTCTTGCAGTTCTGGACTTAAGTTTATAAGGTCGTTAGCTATCGTCATTCCAAAGGATTTGTGATTTGGTGCTCTGAAAAGAAAGTTATTGATTAGCAGAGTTTGAAAGTGTTTGTTGTGAAGCAATATGTGATATGTATTCAAGTGATATTTGTTGTTCTCAAGTGAGATCTGTTGCGGTTGGATTTGTCAGCTCCCAAGTGATTCTATGTTGTTTGTGGATGTCTTCAGAATGTATTGAAGGCATGTACTTGATCCACAAGCTATAATGAAGTCCTTGGAAGCATGTATTTAAGTATTCTTGATGCTAGCACTGTTGTGATGTTCACAACACGCCCCATTATGCTCCTTAGCAAAATGGGGACCCCTGCTGATGTTTTGCTTTTTGCTTCTGCTTGTATTTTTCTGCTTTCTGGCGGTTTGGTAAAAATGAGTCAGGTGCATCATCATCATGAAGGTCAGGATGAGGTTGGTCATCATCATGAGGTCAGTTTGTCAAAGTTCATATTTTGTTTCTGTGACCTCATATTTAGAAAGAGCTTGAAATTCCATGCAGGTTTGCCTTTTACTTCACTTGAAAATTCGTCCATATGTGGAAGTTATGCACAGTCAAAGTTTTGGTCAAACCTGATAATCGCAAGTGATCATCATATTTTTTCATGTTGTCAAGGTCATCATGATCTTGGTCTATCACCTGATAAAAATCATGCAGTCACAATATCCGGACGTCAATCTTCGGTGGTAGTGCCCTTTACCCGTCAAATGGCCTTATGCGCATCGTGAGCATCATGATTTTAGGAGGGTCATATTTTATAAACTCAGTTTTGCTGTATGAAGAACATCATCATCATATTTGAAACGCCCCCCCGATAATATCCTGAGGTTCAAATATCTGGACGTCAACTTTGAGTCATAGTAAGTTTTCCCCGTCGAGCGGTCTTTTGCATTGCGAGCATCATGATATTTTAACATTACCTGATTTTATAATATCATGCTGATATTATAAGATCACCCTGACTTAGAAAATCCACCATCGGCATATTTGCATGCGCATGTTAAAATCCTATCGGAGGGTCATCATCCTGATATTTGCTGAAGTTCGCTAACATGATGATGACGTTTTCATAGCCTCCTGATCTCCGTTTGCATGATCATGATGATCACCCTATCTTTGAAGGGAAGGTGATATTCCATTCCTCAACAGCATGATCATATTTTAAATATCACCCTAGTGTGAATATGATGATGACCTTCACTCATCCTTATGCTCCGAAGACGAAATATGATGGTTACGTCATCATGATAATTCGATGAGGAGGATCATCATATTTTTATCCTGTCATATTGTCAAGATCATCATGATCTTGTTTGTCTACCCGATATTTCGTGAAGTCCTCCTGCCGAGAAGTATGACCTTTTGCAAATATCCTGATGATCATCATCATCACATTTCCCTTCGGCAGGATATTTTCCAAAGCATGATCCGGTTGGTGAAACATCCTGATGATGTCATGTTCTAAGTTTAACAAAGGCTCCGAATATCATGATGACGTCATCCCGATCTGATAAACAAAGAAGCTAATATCCTGATGATCATCATCATCACATTTCCCTTCGGCAGAATATTTTCCAAAACACGATCCGGTTCGCGAATATGATGATGACGTCTTATTCTAAGTTCGACAAAAGCCCCAAATATCCTGATGATCATCATCGTCCTGATCTTTCGAGAGGGTTGCCTTGGCTGCAAAAGGGTCGTATTACATTCATCATCCTGATCATGCTCCTTAGGTGACCCGATATCACAATTATCCCCTGATCTTAACTGAACATGATGATGACGTCATCTTTTGCATTTTAATGAAGCCCGAATATGACGATGATGTCACCATCATTTTCCTTTCCTCAGCAGCAGGATCATATTCCATATCCTCCTATTCTCCTTCAACATGATGATGATGATGATGTTCTTTTCCCCAATATGCAGAAGCGAAACATCCTGATGACGTCATCTGGACCTTCGGAAGGGAGAGCATCATATTTCCAGAATATCATGCGGATGAAGTAAATATCGGCCAGCATGTTTTTTGATACGCCGATAGTGATAGTCATGCCGATGGGCGGGAAATGAAGCGGTGGAGTTTTAAACCATTTTTTGGCGCCGGTAGCATTTTTTCGGTCAGCGATGGTTGACCCGATGGGTTTTGAGCGGTCTGAATGCGTTTTGAACGCGTTTTGAGAGTATTCTGGATCTGATTTCCATAATTTTGCGCAGTCACCTGGATTTAAACGATTATTTTAATTTCCTGCTGTTTATGTGATAAATGAAATACTTATTGCTTGTCTTGTCTTGCAGGCTTGCAGTTGAGGAAGCAGTTGGAAAGTCAACACAGTGACCTCATGGAGGAAGGAAATCCAATCTCAGGAGCAGGAAGATAAGGATGAAGTGCGAAAAAGTCAAGGCCATTCAAGTGAAGAACAAGGTTGCAGCTGAAGGTATTGCTGCAATAGACAAACAGAAGTTATTACCCAGCTGCCGGAACTTCTCAGAAGGGGCAATATTTCGCCCAGATTTGACACTGCTCAGAGATATTTTGAAGAGCTGGTTCACCTGTATTTATTGCTGTAACCAGGGGTTTGAACCAGGGGTTCAGTTAGGTTTTTGCTGTAGTGAGGACAATCAGAATGTCTTTATATTGTGCCTCTCTACACTGTAATACTTTACAACAGGGATTTTAGGAAAACAACAGGGGCTACAACATTTTTTTTCTTTTAGGAACATACAGCAAGTTAGCATAGTTTAGAAGTAGAAGAAGGAGGTCGCCTGTTTGTCTGCAGTAAGGTGCGCGTGGAATGTCTGGCTGCCTTACTGTATCTGTAAAGCTTGTAAGTTCTATGTAGTATGATCAATGAAACTAAGAGTCATTCCTACATTGTAAATCGTGTATGACTATTCGTTTCTAATACAATAGAATCTGGAGTTCTGCATCTATCTTCTGAGTGTTCTCCTGCTCTTCTTTGTGTTTTGAAATATTTTCTTTGAGAGCTTGCAATTTTAAATGTATGTTTGTGAAAATGCTCAGAACTTACATTTAAGGTTTTTACTGTGGATTTGATCAAATTACTGTGGTATTTACATAGTGCATAACAGAAACAATTAGATCCTTCGGTAGATTAAATGAGGTATAGATTAGATCTTTCTAACTTTTCCCAACCCATCTGAAATATTTAGCTGAAAACGTAGAAATCTAAAGGAAATTGTCTCAAATTTGAAGAAGCATGCATAACAGAGCTATAAGTAGACAGTTTTCATAAATAGATAAAGAAGAAGGCTGCAAAAATTCAAGAAAACCATCTAAAACTTGCAGCACAGTAACACTTTTATGCAAAGGAATGAAAAGTATTGACATATCTCATGACCTTTTTGCATATTCTTAGTCCAGTAAGCCACCAAACAAACCTAAACTACGTAAGGCCCCTTGAACATTACAGCTTCACATTGACCAACTGAACTTGACCAACCGAACCATTGTAGACTTGGGATTAGTTGAATCTCAAATGATTCCTTCTTATCTTTCAAGTATAGTTTCAGTTCATTACATGTGAATTTTAACTTATTGTTATGATTGCATCAAAACAATCATCAACAGTTTTCTGGCGCTAGAAGGAGGGCCTGATTTGGTTTAGGGTTAAAATTTTGAGTTTTAAATGTTATATTCTGAGATATGTTAGATCTCATAAAATTTCAAAGGCCTAATAGTTGAAAGAGGGTCCCATTTTTAATGGACTCACATAGGGACAGTTTTCAAGTTGACATTCCTTCATTTCAGAAAGCTTTGAATAACCAGCTTTATCCTAAAAATTTATATAGCTATGGTTTATTTGGGAGGTGTAGGATACATGAGTCCGCAGAGCATGGTGAGCTTAATTGTATAGCTTTCCTTACAAGATTAGATTTATATTTGAAAGGACTAATCTCTCTCTCAGATGTGTATAAGGCTGAAAGTTGGCAGGGAAATGAGGAGATTATTGAGCGACAGGAGGATGCAGCATCAATGGTCATTAAATGTGCAGAGGATACAAAGATGGAACCAATGCTAGGAATAAAGGATAATAAGATCTCTTGGCAGGAATCATGTGATGGTAAGAAAAAAAATCTGTCTTTTTGTCAGGATCTGGCTGTGATTAAAGTTAGTGAAAAGTATAAATATCCTAAAAAATGCCGAGAAGAAATCACAGCTCATGTCCCTTTTCTAGATAATAAGCAAAAAGGATTTAATGAAAAAGAAAAGGAAAGTGAGGTTCATCTTGATACATTTGATAAATATATAGAACTACTAAGGAATATTTGTCAAGAAGAAACCTCTGGGTCTGACCTGGAAAGTTTTAACGAACATGATTTGGCAAAGAAATGTAAACAAGCATTGGTAGAATTAAAATGCACTAAAATTGATGAGATCCCTACTATAGAAGCTAGTGAAGTCATAGAAGAGAAAGTAAATCCTAGTGTTACACCTGACTTCTTTAAATTGAATGATCAAAATCAAGATTGTTGCAGGTCAATAAGATTAGACTCTTCACTGAATGATAAATGTGAGTTATATGATGAACAATTCTTGAAAAAAGAGGATACAGAGGATCATGGAGCTGCTGTACATAATCAGACATCACCCCCATGCCATGTTGAAAATAAAACAGGGGAGTATTCTTGTCAATCTAAGGATGTTGTTCCACCTTTACTCTCAAGTGATTTAGAAATGATTAATTTCTGTATATCAGATTATGATGATCAGGATACTTACTTAAGTGCTGATGTGCAGGAAACTAATGAGAACATTGAGAGGTGTGCTAAATTTGAGGATAAACTGAACATTCAGAATGAAGGAACAAAACTGGATGAAGATGAAGAAATGATACATCTAGAGTCATTCATCTTTCAACTTGAAAAAGGACTAGACATAGAGCTGGGCAATGAAAATGCAGAGCTAAATGAAAAGCCAGCTATCAATGAACAAGCGTGTTCCACAGAGCTAAAGGCACATTAGGTTGTCTCTTTCCTCTCCTTAGTAAACAATGATAAAGGCTATTTTGATTATGGAAATTCAAGAGATAGGACATGCATTTGGATTAGTCATAAACCCGATGAGTTGCCTCAGTTACTAGTCATTAAGAGCTATTCTGATAAATACAATAAATCTAGAATACCAGATTTTTTTTCAGAATTCAAAGATAAATCTGCTAGGATGAGGACCATAACTAGTACCCTGTTACTCCTGCACAACCTAAAGAAATATGCAAGTAGGGGTGTTTTTGGGTCTTTTTCCTGGGTTTCTAATTGCCTTGTAGAGGCTTGTATATAGTCTGGTAGGGTGGTTGTTTTTGTTTTTATTTTGTTTTTTGTGTTCTTCTTTTGCTGTTTTCTTTTTAGGTTGGCTGTTTGTATAGTTTGTCTTCTGTTTGTTTTTGCTTTTTGTTTCTTTCTGTTTGTACAGTTTTTTCTTTTGTTGTTTTGTTTGTATAGCCTGTGTGTTTGGTTTGTTGGTTGTCTCCTCAGCAGGGATCTTTATTTTACTTTAGAGTATTAAGGAGCAAAACTAGCAACCATTCAAAACAGTATAAAATTTAGGATATTCAGGTTAACCATTTGCAATTTACACATAATTTGTCACTGTCATGAATGTAGAGAGTTGTTCATCTTCTGAAGTTTTGTATTCAATAAATGTGATTGAGAATTCGCAGCAGGTTTCTCACGATGACACACCTAAAATCCTTGGGTTTGTTGAGCTTACCAGTGTAGATATTAGGTGAAAAATCAGAGGTCACCCTTGCTACCATTACAATTCTCAGCTTAATTTCAGCAAGTGTCCCCTCCTTGCATCATGAAGTTACAAATTGCTATATCTTATGAAATCTTTCAAAACTTAGAAAACAAATAAATAAATAAATAAATAAAGTGGATTATACTGAAAATCCAGATTAAGCCATCTAAGTAACTCTACCGGGGCTATGGACGCTCGCTGGCAGTGGGGCTCTACTTAGGAGAATTGTAACGATAACCTTGCCGGGGCTATAGACGCTCGCTGGCAGCAAGGCTCTATCCGGTCGGCTATGAGGGAATATCCTCACCTACGTAGGCTAATGTCAGTCACTGGTTTGTTCAACCGATCTTCAAGATGAGGATAATTAATCACGTGCACACAACTAAACTGAAAATGGAAGTTCATGCATCTTTATTGAATACTTTGAGTCTCAAGCTGAATAGTAATTTGCAGGAAAGATAGTTGGAAATTATGAGTTCATTTCATCTAGTTTTCTTGAACACTTTGAATTTAATTGTTTTGTTTTGGTTGCTAGTTGTTGTGATGTTCACAACACGCCCCATTATGCTCCTTAGCAAAATGGGGACCCCTGCTGATGTTTTGCTTTTTGCTTCTGCTTGTGTTTTTCTGCTTTCTGGCGGTTTGGTAAAAATGAGTCAGGTGCATCATCATCATGAAGGTCAGGATGAGGTTGGTCATCATCATGAGGTCAGTTTGTCAAAGTTCATATTTTGTTTCTGTGACCTCATATTTAGAAAGATCTTGAAATTCCATGCAGGTTTGCCTTTTACTTCACTTGAAAATTCGTCCATATGTGGAAGTTATGCACAGTCAAAGTTTTGGTCAAACCTGATAATCGCAAGTGATCATCATATTTTTTCATGTTGTCAAGGTCATCATGATCTTGGTCTATCACCCGATAAAAATCATGCAGTCGCAATATCCGGACGTCAATCTTAGGTGGTAGTGCCCTTTACCCGTCAAATGGCCTTATGCGCATCGTGAGCATCATGATTTTAGGAGGGTCATATTTTATAAACTCGGTTTTGCTGTATGAAGAACATCATCATCATACTTGAAACGCCCCCCCGATAATATCCTGAGGTTCAAATATCCGGACGTCAACTTTGAGTCATAGTAAGTTTTCCCCGTCGAGCGGTCTTTTGCATCGCGAGCATCATAATATTTTAACATTACCTGATTTTATAATATCATGCTGATATTATAAGATCACCCTGACTTAGAAAATCCACCATCGGCATATTTGCATGCGCATGTTAAAATCCTATCGGAGGGTCATCATCCTGATATTTGTTGAAGTTCGCTAACATGATGATGACGTTTTCATATCCTCCTGATCTCTGTTTGCATGATCATGATGATCACCCTATCTTTCAAGGGAAGGTGATATTCCATTCCTCAACAGCATGATCATATTTTAAATATCACCCTAGCGCGAATATGATGATGACCTTCACTCATCCTTATGCTCCGAAGATGAAATATGATGGTTACGTCATCATGATAATTCGATGAGGAGGATCATCATATTTTTATCCTGTCATATTGTCAAGATCATCATGATCTTGTTTGTCTACCCGATATTTCGTGAAGTCCCCCTGCCGAGAAGTATGACCTTTTGCAAATATCCTGATGATCATCATCATCACATTTCCCTTCGGCAGGATATTTTCCAAAGCATGATCCGGTTGGCGAAACATCCTGATGACGTCATGTTCTAAGTTTAACAAAGGCTCCGGATATCATGATGACGTCATCCCGATCTGATAAACGAAGAAGCTAATATCCTGATGATCATCATCATCGCATTTCCCTTCGGTAGGATATTTTCCAAAACACGATCCGGTTCGCGAATATGATGATGACGTCTTATTCTAAGTTCGACAAAAGCCCCAAATATCCTGATGATCATCATCGTCCTGATCTTTCGAGAGGGTTGCCTTGGCTGCAAAAGGGTCGTATTACATTCATCATCCTGATCATGCTCCTTAGGTGACCCGATATCACAATTATCCCCTGATCTTAACTGAACATGATGATGACGTCATCTTTTGCATTTTAATGAAGCCCGAATATGACGATGACGTCACCATCATTTTCCTTTCCTCAGCAGCAGGATCATATTCCATATCCTCCTATTCTCCTTCAACATGATGATGATGATGATGTTGTTCTTTTCCCCAATATGCAGAAGCGAAACATCCTGATGACGTCATCTGGACCTTCGGAAGGGAGAGCATCATATTTCCAGAATATCATGCGGATGAAGTAAATATCGGCTAGCATGTTTTTTGACACGCCGATAGCGATAGTCATGCCGATGGGCGGGAAATGAAGCGGTGGAGTTTTAAACCATTTTTTGGTGCCCGTAGCATTTTTTCGGTCAGCGATGGTTGACCCGATGGGTTTTGAGCGGTCTGAATGCGTTTTGAACGCGTTTTGAGAGTATTCTGGATCCGATTTCCATAATTTTGCGCAGTCACCTGGATTTAAACGATTATTTTAATTTCCTGCTGTTTATGTGATAAATGAAATACTTATTGCTTGTCTTGTCTTGCAGGCTTGCAGTTGAGGAAGCAGCTGGAAAGTCAACACAGTGACCTCATGGAGGAAGGAAATCCAATCTCAGGAGCAGGAAAATAAGGATGAAGTGCGAAAAAGTCAAGGCCATTCAAGTGAAGAACAAGGTTGCAGCTGAAGGTATTACTGCAACAGACAAACAGAAGTTATTACCCAGCTGCCGGAACTTCTCAGAAGGGGCAATATTTCGCCCAGATTTGACACTGCTCAGAGATATTTTGAAGAGCTGGTTCACCTATATTTATTGCTGTAACCAGGGGTTTGAACCAGGGGTTCAGTTAGGTTTTTGCTGTAGTGAGGACAATCAGAATGTCTTTATATTGTGCCTCTCTACACTGTAATACTTTACAACAGGGATTTTAGGAAAACAACAGGGGCTACAACATTTTTTTTCTTTTAGGAACATACAACAAGTTAGCATAGTTTAGAAGTAGAAGAAGGAGGTCGCCTGTTTGTCTGCAGTAAGGTGCGCGTGGAATGTCTGGCTGCCTTACTGTATCTGTAAAGCTTGTAAGTTCTCTGTAGTATGATCAATGAAACTAAGAGTCATTCCTACATTGTAAATCATGTATGACTATTCGTTTCTAATACAATAGAATCTGGAGTTCTGCATCTATCTTCTGAGTGTTCTCCTGCTCTTCTTTGTGTTTTGAAATATTTTCTTTGAGAGCTTGCAATTTTAAATGTATGTTTGTGAAAATGCTCAGAACTTACATTTAAGGTTTTTACTGTGGATTTGATCAAATTACTGTGGTATTTACATAGTGCATAACAGAAACAATTAGATCCTTCGGTAGATTAAATGAGGTATAGATTAGATCTTTCTAACTTTTCCCAACCCATCTGAAATATTTAGCTGAAAACGTAGAAATCTAAAGGAAATTGTCTCAAATTTGAAGAAGCATGCATAACAGAGCTATAAGTAGACAATTTTCATAAATAGATAAAGAAGAAGGCTGCAAAAATTCAAGAAAACCATCTAAAACTTGCAGCATAGTAACACTTTTATGCAAAAGAATGAAAAGTATTGACATATCTCATGACCTTTTTGCATATTCTTAGTCCAGTAAGCCACCAAACAAACCTAAACTACGTAAGGCCCCTTGAACATTACAGCTTCACATTGACCAACTGAACTTGACCAACCGAACCATTGTAGACTTGGGATTAGTTGAATCTCAAATGATTCCTTCTTATCTTTCAAGTATAGTTTCAGTTCATTACATGTGAATTTTAACTTATTGTTATGATTGCATCAAAACAATCATCAACAAGCACTAGCTAGCAGACTTGGTTGTTTACACTTGTTGCGGAGTTGATTCATGGATTGTGGAAGCATGTTGAAGTGTGTAAGGATGTGTTTGGGTCTAAGCTAAGCCGTGAAGTGTTCTTCCTTCATTTATTTGCTGTGCAAGTTTGTTTAGATCTAGACCTAATTTGAATTATGTATGTATGCTGACCTTGGAGATAGTTCCAATGGTTGTAAATTATATTTTCTACCTTGATGAGTGTTCCAAGGTCGATGATCAATATAAACATATGTAATGAATTCGTGAGTGATGTGAGTGAGTGCAAAGATGTGAAGATAAAGTGTGTGTGTGTGTGTTGTAAAGGCAGCGAAGGAGAGATATATTGCACTTCAGTGGAACTGAACTCAAGCATGTTGTAGATGCTACTATATCATTTCATGGTAGTGAGCCACCCATCCTGGCAGTGAGCCACCCTTTGACAGTGAGTCTTTTTGCAGTGAGCCCTAGGCAGTGAGCCTCTTTGTTATTTGGTATTGTTACTACATTATATTGTGAGCTAACACTCACCATGATTTTTCCCTTTTAGGGTTTTCTGCATAAAAATATAGTGTTCATGTGTGTATGGTGTTGATGTGTTTATGTTTTGATTATGCTATTCATGTTTAATCTTCATAACAGTTTAAGGAGTTAAAGTAAGCGAATGTGAATGTGATTTTGTTTAAAGAAGTTAAGGTTTTTGATACAACTAATTCACCCCCCCCCCCCTCACAATTGTTTTGTGCCTTCAACATTTCTTGGAACCACTACTTGCTAGGATTTCGTTTCTAGCTAGGTAGCTTGCATTTTCACTATTGTAAGGTCATTGAGTTTCATCTTTCCCTCTTTATTTGATTAGTTAGTGTAATCCATTTGTGTGCTTGTGGCATTGTGTGGGTTACCTAATTCCCTTTCTTCCTTTCAATAACTCACTAGTTTTCTCTTCTTTTGAGTATATTAGTTTCATATTGTTCATTCAATCTTTTATCGTTGTTATTTTATCTAGATACACTTGGAGGATAATATCACACACTTTATTTCAATCTTTTTTAACATTGGTTGTTTGTGGAAGTAGAAATACCAAAACAAGGGTTTGACTTGAAGGCAAACCTCTAAACAACCCTAACCTTCCTTGGTTTTTCCTATAGATTCCAAATTCAAAGGAGAAGATTGCATCCACATGCTAGTTTTGTGAATCTTCTTCCTTTACCTCTTTATTTATGTTATTCATTTTATTCCTTTTAAGAAATAGTGATAAAATATTTTCAATTTCAACCTATTTTCATCACTTGGAAGCTACTGGTAGTTAGTTTTATCTTATGTCATGTAGGTTGAAAGAGGTGGAGTGAAACAGAGTTAATATTTTTGGTTTTTTGTACTTTCTAGACTATAGTGCAACATGCAGACGTTTGTGCAACGTGCTGGCGTCCCTAACAATGAGCTCCTCCATCTAACATTAGATTCCTCTTGTTTGCTTCATTTCTATTATGTGATTAAAATCTTCAATTTCACTTAAAGTTTTCTTTAAACGATAATTTACCAATTTGTTCCTCTTCTTCATAGCTAGTGAGCATATTTTACTTTCTTCATTAATATAACTTTAAAGATTGTTGACATTATTATGTTGAACAATAGTAGGTAGTAGAAAACTAAAACAATCCAAATGTGGTTGCAGTGAAAAGTTCATTTGGCTAATACCTATTAGTTGAATTGTAACTTTTCTTCCTCTACAGAAAGGACCTTTGATCAAAGGTCCTTCATTTGAAGGTCCTTATGCTACCGTCCTCCCTTTGCTCACTTAGCTTTCAAAATAAATTTATGCTTCAAAGCAAGTCTTAGACCATCAAATGTAGTCACCATGACATGATATTTTGCAAGATCATAGACCTCAAAATAAGCTTTCTAAAAAGTATAAATTGAAATATATTTTATTTAATTATTATATTTATTTTTTATTTTCTAGCAAACATAGTTTTTTACCAAACATAAAGGTCTCTATTCGATGCATGTAGGATGATTAAAAATATAATTAAAAAAAATGCATGTGCCATCCATATTGATGTCCTTGCTACAACCCAACCAAAGGCAATAAGCCTTCACTCATCACCTTTTCACTCAACAACTACCCATGTGTTTGCTTTTATAGACATAAGATCACACAATACAACATGTGGTATTGTAATACCATTTTCCCCAAAACCATGTGTCTACAAAACCATTGACCCCACATTTGATTATTGGTACTAAGTTTTCCCAATTAATCAAATAATTACAAATAAAGTAATTAACCCAATGTTACATACAATGATTACAAGTGGCATGTAAATAAATATCTAATGTGGCTAAACACATCACATGATGCACCACAATTAAATATTTATTTTACATAATAAAATAAAACCAATGTTATGCAATGTGTACAACACACCTACTCCAACATTCTCCCACTTGTATACATTGCATAAGGGATCAACATGTAAACTCAAAACATCAGGGGAAACCATCATGTGTGCCCAATATGTACCATGTAACCATCCATGTGCTCCAAGATACATGCAACAATAATCAATGTGTCCACCATCTCAAACAAGAATCCCCTCATCCTCCATATAGCCTCGTGAAGAACAAGATCCTCCAAAGATATGCCACACTAAACTGTCACATAGAAGCAAGAAACCTACATCAACTAATATCCAAACACAAACACCTAATCCAATGGTAACAAATAGGCTCGAGTAGCTGTCAAGAATCAATCATAGCTGAAATAGAAACCACAACTAGTTGCTAATGCATCAACTAACCATACCTCCAAACCAAGGTATACAAATCATAACAAGTAGACCTTATGCCATCAACAAATCCAACTTAAATCACAATGATAACAAGTCCTTGTATATACTCAATCTTGCATAAAGAAGTCCTCCAAAGTAACAACACAAAGTATGTGATAAAAAACCTCAAGACCCTCCATATCACAGCATAATGAGAACATCCAACAAAGGAATAATATACATCATAGAACTCCCACTGCATGAATAAATGTCAAATCTAAAAATAGATCAAGGCATCCAAAGATCCACTAATAGCACACACATAGAAGATGTGGTTGAATCCTCTATCACACAGTGTCAAAGAACACACACAGATATGTAAAATATGCAAACTAAATAGTTGTAACATAACTCTCCTCAAATCCACATCTCTCCCAAATCCTCCACATCATTAGAAAAAGAAGTCAAAGAGACTCAAAAACTCCATACACATATCAACTCCAAAGTCATGTGAACATAAATATCCAGGAAGAAGAATAAGACCAATCAAGAGAGAACCTGCAAATCTTAACTATGTCCTATCCACACTAGTGTGCTATAGCTGTGAAAAGTATGATCTCCTCTATAACCCAAAGACAAGAATCCTCCACAACATCCAATAACAAGATGCAAGCCTCTCAAACCAAAAGGTAGATCAAACTCATAACCATCCCAGAATAGGAATAAGCCCAAAAGCCACTAACCCTCTCCATTACACACAATGATCACATAACAACTTAGGATCAAACATAATGAGATAACTAATCATATCCATGCATCTACTCCTTAAACAAGTCCTCACAACCATAATTTATAGCTCAAGACTCAAGCATAAGAAGATAAGACAAATGAAGTATGCATTTGAAAATCAGATGGGCATACCTATCAAATCATTCACCACCAAGTGGACCAAGAGTAGGGATGAGATTGCTCCTCCAGGATGAACCAAGCCTGGAAGGCTCTCTCCAAGAACAATATCCTCAACATGTCCATGTTGGAATCATGTCCAACCAAGGTGTAGGCTCCTCAATCTTGCTGCTGAAATCCTCATCAAAGAGTAACCATATCAACACATGTTTCTAATCCAAGAGAACTCAAGCCTCACCTAAGTCTCCAAGTATCCATGAGTACCTCCATGATCAATCCATGCTAAACTCCAAATGCAAAACCGCACCATCATAAAGCTCCCAAGCACATGACCAGTGTACCCAATACCAAGAGAACCAACAAGATCATAGTCAAAGCTCCCACTACACATATGCATAACCTAGGAACATATCATGACATCATGATCTAATCATCTCCTTCGAAGAAGATCTCATGCACTAATGCACACATCCTATCTCAAGAGAACCTGTATCATGCCAAAACTCTAACGCGTGATCAAGAGTAAACCAAGACACAATACCAACCATCCTGTAAGTAAGGGCCACCTATCAAAACTGACAAACCATAAACAACACCTCAACCAAAGACTCCAAGAGTCCTCCATGGTACCAAGATGTCAACATCTCCAAATCACATGAAGATAACCATATCCTGCCAAAGCTCCCACTGAAGTGTGATGCCGAGCTATACATGGCAACATCATAAACATCAAACCCATCACTGTCAATAGCTCCCACTGAAACATGTAATTAAGCTATCCATGACATCGTGATAACCATCTCCTACATGAAGATCATCCATGGCCCCAACACAATCAAAGAATCCATTGTAAACAACACAACTCCCAAAAGGTCAAGTAAACCATAATCTCCAAAACTAAGAAGATGAACAAAACGTATAAACCAAACATCAATCCAATACCACCAAAACTACACCTGTAAAACAATCATGTCATGTCAAAGTCCCAACTAAACAAAAAATATCCATGACACCATGATCACCACCCAATGTACCTGCACCAAACTCCCATCAAGTCTCACACAATTGTACCATATAGTCAACAAATATAGGTCCCATATCATGACTGTATCAGGTAATACTATCTCTCTATATCTCATAATGATAAGAAAAAAATTGTAACATGTGACTAACGCAAGCCACAAAATAGAATCTGCATCAACACTGAAACATCTATGGGCATAGACAACCCACATCCAAGTCATAAATGTAACCTGTAAGCATAGACAACCTACAACACTGTACAACCTGTAGATCTCACAATGTAGCATGCAAACTCAATAATACATGTGTAATGTTGTCAAGAAAGGATAATCAGAGATAATCATATAAGTCTGCAATGACTCAAACACCAAATCATCCCAGATTTGATTTGCCATCAACCCACAAATACACCAAAAGTTAAAGGGACCAAAAAGAGCTCAAACTAATATAATCTAAATCAACCTCAGAATATCATCTCCAAACCTACTCCACTGCGTAGTGCACATAAATACCTTTCCAACACCTATAAGAAGTCCAAAATCCAACTCTGTATGCACATGTTATGCCATGTCAAAGCTCAAAAATATCTAGCTTCCAACTGGAAAAACCTAGTCAAAATGGAAAAATATGGAAAAATGTTTGTCACCACTGTGTAGTACACAGAGAGATCTTTCTGTTGACTATAAAAAGTCAAAAATCTGACATCGTGGGAAAAAGTTATGCCCCCTAGAAAAATCTGACCAGGTAGGCTAAAAAAAAGCCCTGGTGGCCCTCCAATGGCTACTGAGTGGTGGCCTGCCGGCAACGCTGGGGTGGCGCCCTAGTGGTTTTTAGGTAGCAAATTTCAAAATTTATTTGAAAGGTTTTTAAACACGAGTTTAAAAGTTATAAAAGTTTGAATGATTTAATTTTTAAATAGTTTAAACCCCATGAGGGGGACTGTGGGCCTGGCCACGACACTCTACCGGCCGGGGGCAACCTATCGGCAGTCGACCGCCGGCCTGGAAGGCCTACTCTGATAATAAATATTGGAAATATACAGCCATAGAGACAAATTCCTCATAACCCAATAAGAGATTTAATATGCAATAAATCAGAAATCTATGTGCAAAAGAAATAGTCAATCATACCTTTAATGGTGACACAAGATATACCCTGGAAAAACCCTCATAGAGGGAAAAACCCAGCCTCCAAAAACATGCATCTCTCATGTATTATTCCACAATAATCAGCAAATACATATGTAGAGATAACCTCTGAAACATCAAACTCTCTCTACCTGCAATCTATGTGAACAAGCATATAACCATACATCTCATGCCATGCTTCAAACCCTCACACAACCAACCTACAAGAGAAGCTACAACCTAACCAAAGGCAATAAGCCTTCACTCATCACCTTTTTACTCAACAACTACCCATGTGTTTGCTTTTATAGACACAAGCTCACACAAATACAACATGTGGTATTGTAATACCATTTTCTCCAAAACCATGTGTCTACAAAACCATTAACCCCACATTTGATTATTGGTACTAAGTTTTCCCAATTAATCAAATAATTACAAATAAAGTAATTAACCCAATGTTACAGACAACAATTATAAGTGGCGTCCAAATAGATATCCAATGTGACTAAACAGATCACATGATGCACCATAATTAAATATTTATTTTACATAATAAAATAATACCAATGTTATGCAAGGTGTACAACACACCTACTCCAACACTTTTATAACAGTACAATTGCAATTTGCCTTTATCGTACAACCTCCAAGTTCTTTGTTCAATCACTAACTTCAAAGCTCATCCTATAGAAGTATTTTTTTTGTCTTTGGCATCCTTCACAAATTACATTTCTTATACTTTTCTTCCTATGATCAAAGGCAGGCTCCCAGTAGAGAAGAAAGAAAGAGAATGCAAATTTGAGTCTCTAAGGACGCTATTGCCACAACACAATCAATTTCCAACATCTTGGATTACCAATTTCCAAGTGTGGGCATTCCTTTATTTCAATTCTTTCATTTACAATTGTTTGTCAATTTTGAAGTCTAGAATAGTTATAAATAGATTAAATTAGTTTCACAACTTTTTTCACATCTACAACACTCTATTGTAGTTCCTTGGATTTTTAAAAATAGTTTGTTTATTTCACTGGATTAGTTTATTTTTAAAAAATCTTTATTTTACAACAATATATTTCTTTCTAGAATCAACAAAACCAAACACAAACCAACAAGAAGCAATCATCTACACCAAGCAACAACTACTAAATTGATCAAATAACCACAAGACAAAAAGGAACAAATATTTAATTGATTTCATATAAAAATCAACAAAATGTATCATTTTTTATTTTGTGAAAGCATATTCTAAACCAAAGAAAGTTGAAAAAATATTTGGACTAATTCATTTGATTCATTTATTATTGAAATCATTGTTTCAAATTGTGTTTTAAAGAAAAGAAAACTAAAATAGAAGTTGTTAGTTTTCATTCTAGTTTATCTACGAATTCAATTTAAAATGTTTTAGTTGCATGCAATCATCTAAAAACATTAAACAGAAAAAAAACAATAGTTGCACTAATATAAATTTTAGTTTTCATTATCAATTATTTGCATATTGGGAAAATACAAAAATATAGAATAGATTCAATTCATTTCATTTGTCATTGTTCATTTTAGCACTTAGTTTAATTCACAACATTTATTTTTTTTCCTAGTATTTAATTCATCTGAAAACACAAAACAAGAACACGACAACTTATGACCTTTTTATTCAAAGTGTGCTCCAAATATTAATTTCAACTATAATTTAACAAGAAAACAAGCAAGCAAACATTCTATGAAGTACATACAAATACAAACTTTCAACAAATTATGACCAACTAAGAGTAATCAATCCAACACTCCAAAGACACATTTACTCACATTCTCTTTCCCTTGAACACATTTGGCATATCACACAAACACTCACCAAGAACTCAACACCATACATACCCTGGCAAACACCCATATTATAATTGACACTACCACCCAAAGGGCACTTCTCCCTCATGAAGAAGGTAGTCCTCCAAATGAGATCACTATCCCACAAACAACCCCAACAATTTGTACTACCATCACAACTCCACAATCCAATATTCTTGTCCTCCATAGAGCACTCCTTCCTCACAGAGAGTAGCTCACTTAATCCTCCACCATTACCCCTGTTGTTACCTCACAAACAACATTAGTCTAATTCATCCAATCAATTTGAACTGCAAATGTGCATGCCATTGATGACTCATGCATAGTAGTGGTGAATTAGATTTCGATATTAGTGGTGAATTAGTCTAATATGTTCGCATGGTTGGCTTTTGCAAAGTAGAAGAGAGAGAAGCCTTTGGTTAAATTCTAGATGGCATGGGGTACCCACATAGTGTTTATTCAACTATAGAGCATGCTTTCTCATAGCACAAAATAACTAATTAACATATAATGCTGAAGCCATTTACATGCATTATCAAAATCAAACATTAGAAGAACATCTAATGGAATTAGTAGAAGACAATCTTATATAAGACTGTAAATACAAACCTTTAAGGTTTTCTTCAATAGTGTCATTGCTCACTCCAATCCTAATACTTTAACATTAATAACCAAAGTGAAACACTTGGAACACCATTGAAAAAGGTAATCCTAAAGGCGAGAAATATTGCAAGCTACATCAATAAATACAAGCAAGATTTAAAAAATCTTACTGCACTATTACAAAGAAATATAATCAGAAAACGAAACAAGAGACAAACGTTCAAACCAAAACCAACTTCTCTTGTTCACACCAACAAACTTTCGCGAAAAATATTCAACTACTACAAATACTACATAATAAATTAAAGGTGTGTTTAGTTATCAATCCCCTCTTCATAAGTAGTCCAGAATTTGAATTTGGGTGCGATGGCGACAAGAAATAGCTTTGGGATTTTCAATGTTGGGAACATTGGCCTTGGCGCCTTCACGCCCTTCTCATCCTGGCTACTGTGATAGAATCTTCTATCAAGGAATTATCAATATTTGAAAAAGAAACACATGAACAACGCAAAGTTCACACCAAAGCCTCTCCAACAACACCAACTGCCTTATATATGGAGAGGAAAAGACATCTAGCGAGTCTTCCATTTTACAATCCACCAAGCATTTTCTTCTGCATATTTCCTCCCTCCCTCCCTTCTCAAATTTGGGGCACTTATAAATTCATATGAACATGGGTATGATTTTTTTGATGGATTAAAATAATAATCAACTCTAATTCTTGGTTCTTTCACCCTGTTTTAAGATTGAAGATATAGTTATTTGTGAAGAAGCCGGTGATGTATGATTCTATTTCAATGTCAAAACCTCTGTTAGATGCAGAGGGATATATTTTGCTTTGTTTATTTTTAGGTCATCCATATAGGTAGGACCTGCATCATCTCGAAGTTCATGGAAGTGATTCTGTTGGAATTTTACTGCTCACCAAACAGAGATATAAAGAATTCATTCACAGATTATAGACCAATGAATTTTGATTGAAAGAGGAGAAAACATTTTATCTAATTTTCAATTGCTCAGCATCAGCAAAACCAGAGTCTCTGGTCCCTTTTCTAGACCCTTCCATGCAATTCCATCAGCCTCTGCATATTCTGTGATGCACCCCAACTCTTGTGTGCTTCATAACCTAGTACATTATAGTTTTTGACAACTCTTTACCAGCAGACTCTGATTCATAATGGTGTCAACCATAATTTGAAAATTTTGACTCGGACGCACTCAGAAATAAAAAATATAAATACACAAAATAAACTTGAATAACGCATGAGACATAAAGGATGAATTTAGAGAACACCTAAGTTTATTTTGATCATAGTAGTATTACTAAGCATACTAAAAACAACTGAAAAAATTGTTTTAAAAACATCTAAGGTCTAATTTTGTTATTTCAAGCCAAATAAGGGGAAAACTCTGTTTTTCCATCCGTGTAGCCCAAAACATTTTTTTTGTTTTATATTTTAAACCAGAGCAGGTTCTGGGGGTCTGAGAGCTGAAAGGAAACAGTGACTTGATTGGAATGAGTCACGACTCACATTTGAGCAATCAGCATTTCTGACCAAAGACTTAATATATATATATATATATATCCCCACTTAGAAAAAGGAAACAAGATATTTAGTTTACAAAGCTGCTTGATTGAATGCGGAATTGGTATTGATTGGTGAGATATTGTATCATATTTCATGAATGCAACTTTGATAGAAGTTTCTATATGTCATAGATTACCACTGTTCTATGTTTGTGAACACTCCTTGGATGTCCCATCTACCATATCCCTGCTGGAGCCATTGCATATAGGCTTACTTATCCCAGCAGATTGGTCAGATGAACTTTGCAACATGTGTCCATTCTCTGGGTTTTCTTCGGTTTCCTTCAGCACCAAGCTTTCAATGAATTTATTCAGCTGCTTGACTGCTTCGGTATCTGTGTCACATTTACATGAACTTCTTTGTATCATCCAGAATCAATAAAAGCAAGTACAAACACTGGGAAAAAGAAATTTAGCTTGAATGATTGAATTCACATCACTAAGTTGAATTAAACAATGTACCTAATCTTGGAACTGTATGGCCCTGTGGGTGTCTGATAACCAACGGATCCTTGAAGGCCTGTGCAAATTCTTCACTGGGTTCCTTTAACCAATCCTTGGCACCTATCATATGAACAGATCGGCATTCTATGGTTGGAGCATATAAAATTTCACACATCTCTGGCTTTCTGAACTTGGTTCCAGAAACAGATATGATGAACTTTATAGGGGGGTGATTTTTCAGCAGCACTCCCTGCAAGATATATGGCAGAATTAAGTTTGGGTTTGAAATATAACAAATTATTTCCTCTCATAATCTAGTTTTTGTACAAAGATCGGTAATGGGTTCCAAACAAAATGATGATAAACATTTTTCTTACCTTCCTTTGATATCCAACAAGAGCACCAGAGAGAGTGGCCCCCTACAAGATTTAGGCAAATGGAAAAATTAATTGTATAGGTCTAATCCTCAGCTACACAATACCTAATCTAATTATCCTAGCATTCAATTTGCAACATAACAATTCCCAAGGCTGGTGTCACACACCTGGGAAAATCCAAGCAACCCATCAAAGGGGCCATTCTTCTCCATATAATCAGCAATGAAGGCAAATCCTTTATCCAGGTTAGTGTATTCAGTAAACTCCTCATTATATTGAAACCATTCATAATAGGGAGGAGGAAAGATTCCCTCAATTTCAGACTTTCCTCCGGCAGGAAACAGTCCATCCAAGAAAGTCTGCACCCAAAAATTAGTAATTATGCCAGTTACTGTACTCTTACCTAGCCTCTCTTCAAACATTAATTATGTAACATTCAAAACAGAAAGACTTATATATACTGGTTCAACAATTAAAGTCTCAAACAATAGAGGAATTCAAAAATTGGTAAGGAGTAAACTATTCACATTGATAATCAGCTGCTTCAATTGCATTCATGATCTGTATTGGCAATCAAAGAAGAAATACCCACCATGTCAAGCTTGTCTTTGATAGAAGAATCCCATTTGCTGACTTGCTTTTGTAGAAAGCTCCCACTTGTCCTGAACCCATGTAGACAGAGTACTCTAAGCTTTCTTGTATTGGTCACCTGTGTTCCCTGCTCCTCCCTTATGTCACTCATCCTGATGATCTTCTTTCTGTCAAAGAAGAAATCTATGTACACACAGACTACTCTATCCAATCTTTCTTATTATTTAAGAAGAGAACTGGAATGAAGACCATGTTACCTGTTTGTTTTGACTCTCTGCTAGCATGCCTTTACATGACATGGTAGGTGAAATGAGTTAGATGTCCACCTACTCTCCAGGTTCAGTCATAAATTGCTTAGTGAAATTCATTATAGGTGTAGCTAGCAGTCAAAATCACACCTTAATGACCTGCAAATTTCCTCGCCTCTGCCTTTCAATTAAAAATGTGTTGACAGCTACAAACTTTTATGCTTTGCATTTTATGCTCTAGTTTTAAAATAAATATTCTATTTTTTACTATTTTATATCCACTATCTTTTCTCTATATGTAAAAAACATTCTGCTGGAATTAACAAAATGAAATTCATTTATCATAAAATTATTCCGAGGGCACTCGTTGAGTGGTTGTTATTTATTGTACAACCAAACGTTTCTAGATATTTTTCCTCGTTAATTATATGGCAAATATTCCGATTTAGATGGTTTGGTGAAATAATTGTAGGTATTATTGAAATAGTAGGTATTATTGAATGTTGGGTACGTACAAATATTTATTATTTATTGGTAAGTATTATTATTTTGTTAGAAGGGTTTATTATATATATATATATTTTTTTTTTAATTTGTTGGTTTTTATTTTATGAAAGTTTAGAACATGATCTCAGTCTTATGTATGGTAATTTTGGTAATTTGTCGATTTTCATTCTACCAAAGTAATTTGGGACACTATCTTAGCCTCATCCCTTATATTGCACTTGTGGAGATTTAAATATATGGATGGAGATATTAAGGAACATACCATCATCCTCACTAATTGTGTTCAACCAATTGCACTGGTATATCTTCTATTTTTTTCAACATTCTCTTTAAACTATTAATTGTAAAGAATCTTGACTTTTGTTGGCAAGAAAAGATAGGATACAGTCAAGAGATCTGAGCCTGAGTCGTCTCTAAGTCTATTTATACCCCAGACGTGACAGTGATGGAATCATAGGTAACAGCGATAGAAATCTCATAGGGCGGTAAGAATAGATCATACATACAAGTCATTCACATTCATATACACAGTTCAATAGTTATAATCCTTATATCTCCATATATATATATATATATATATATATATATATATATATATATATATATATATATATATATATATATATATATATATATATATGTTAATAACATATGCACTAGGCAAGTCTAAGTCTCTACTCTGTATTATACTTCTTCTACATTACATCTTATCTCATATCATATCTTGTCATAGTATCTATTACATATATGTTGTGATAGGGACGTGTCCGTTATCAAACAACGTAAATACTATCTTATATGTTGGCCCTATCCTCTGCACTTCACTTGCGTTAAGTTGTGGTAGGTTCTGGTGAGTGACATGTACCCTTCCAACATCACCCCCCTTTTTTGAAACTATGTCTTGTCCTCAAGACATGCTGTATTAATTATTGGGTGGGATGTTCTTGTAGATTACTTTGAGCTAAGAGAGTGTAGTATCCCATTGATATTTAGCCTGTTGTAGCACCTGTATGTACCCTTCCATCTGAAATATGTGTCGTTTCTACCCCCACAAGAGTAGAAGGAATCTAAATCTTTTGAGCCATCTGCCTGGTCTCTCCTACTATCCCTATTAAGTGAGCCAACCTTAAGCTGACCACTTCCCTCAACTACTTTATTTGCGACTTTATTTGTTCCCTCTAGTCTTGTAGTTGTTGCAGTTGGGTGTGCATGGCCTCAATCTATGCTCTTGTTGATCCATTCATATCTTTCAATGTATCGTATGTTGCTGCAGATTGTACTACTTGTGCCTCGAGCTTGTCAATTTGGTCCTTTATACTCTTTGTAGTGTGGGCTAGTGTAGACAAAATTGATATAGTACATTAGCCTCCCCTATAGCTTGTTGGAGGTTCTTTCTTTGTGTCTCCAGCTGAGTGTTTACTACTGCACATTTCTTAGTTGTGTCAGTCATCTATTCTTGGTCATTTCCTCTTTCACTTTTTGACCTTATTCTCCTGATGTTGTAACTCTGCTTGCATAGTATTTACCAGTTGTTTCAGTTGTTGTATTAAAGGTAGTGATGTGTCTCTTTGTGCATTTAGCAGTTGATTTTGTATTGTATCTATAGCCTCTTGTAGTTGCTCAGTGCTATCTACATGTTGTAGAATTTCTGCTCTTGTTGTGGCATGAAATATGTCTCCCAATTGCCGCTTCTAAATAGGTGGTATTCTTAATAGATTTACTTGAGATCCTAGCAATGGGAGTTGTAACAGCTGCGGTGATACCAATGGTTGTATTTGCTTTTGTTGAGCCAAGAAATCTTTAATAGATTGAATATGGGAGGTAGAGGAAGATGCCCTAGGAGTGTCTATCTACTGGTCATGTTGCTTCTCTTCCTCTTGTAGTCCATTATGTTGCAGAGAATCAATTTCTTGTTCTTGTTCATCTTTATCTTCCTCCTGCAATGCATCATATGCTTTCTTTGTTATCTCTTATCTCTCCTCTTGTAACTTCCTTTTCTCTTCTTCTATTATGGCCATGAGGGTATCTACCATTTGTTTTATGCGGAGTTACGTGGCCTACATTTGTGCCAATCTTTGTCTTTATTTTCTGGAGATAGCTAGGTCTATCTTATCTATGGATTTTTGCCTTATTTCTTCTTCTAATCGTAGGGCTTTCTCCCTTCTTTTCCTTATTGCATCTATTAGTTCTTGGGAGAACCCTTCCATGATTTCTTCTAGTGGCTTGTCACTCCTCCGCATGTAGCTTGTGACTACCCTTTCTACTATCTCCTTATTCTCCAGACAGACTTCATTGTACATGTTTGTTGTCTCTTTTAGAAATCTATGGTACTGGATAGCATTAACTACTGCTTCCAAGTTCATTATTGGCTCTTCTTGTTGTTGTCTATTTGTTCTTTTTCTTCTACATCCACCATTGTGACTTTAGCTTTCTTCCTCTGCAATGGTTTGTTTACTCCTTGTTGAGTTCCTTCTTCAGTTCCTTCTTTTGTGGATGCTTGTATCATGCTGCTTTTTATCCCTTGCTTTGTTCTCCTTGTGGCTTTCTTCTCCGCAGTCAATTGTAGGAGGATTTCTGATGCTTCTTTTGCCTCTAGTTCTTTCCTACTTTGCTATGGAGTTGACACAATTTGTGTGGATGACTCTGGTTTTGCCATAGTTTGTGAGCTTGTGATTGCAAATTGTCTTCTTTCTAACCTCCTTAGTTGTGGAGTCTCAGTTTGCTAGCTTATGGTAATGTTGTGGTAGGTTGCGGTAGTGATATACTAGTTTGCAGGGCTAATGCACTTTGTTGTGGTGGAATTCCCTATTTTTCATGCAGCTTCTCCTTATTCTTCTCCTCTTTCTCTTATGCATCGTTTTTCTGTTGTTTGTCCATGAATTCCCTATATGTCCCAAATATCTTTGCATTTGGATCCTTTGGTTTGCTTAGTAGATTTTGGGCATATGCTTGTATTTTTTCCTTTTTGACTTCATATGGTAGTTTTGGTATCTAGGATGTCCTAGGCTCTACCACCTCCATATATGTATAATCCTTGTCTACCATGAATGTAACATGGTTTATATATTACTTGACAAACTCATAAGGGATCCTCTCCCTATCTTGCATTTTCGTTTGGAAGGCCTTAAAGAACCCCTAATAAGCTGTAGTGAATGAGGGTTTATCTTTGAAAATTTTCCCATGTTGTGTAATTTGCTCTGCAATTGGGATGTTTGGTTTCCATATCTTTCCGCCATAGTTGGGTAAAGCATTCATGAAATAAAAGGTAAGACATATGATCAGTGTTCCATACCTAAAGTTATAGTGTGAGGTATTTTCCTTATGTAGATTCTCCAATAGTTTCTCCCTTAGCACTTCACATAGATCAAAGTCCTTCCCCTCTATGACCATATGGTATGTTGTATGGATGGTCATTTTGGTGGCAGAATCCTCACGGTTTGCATAATAGATTTTGTATGCAATTCCCATGGTTGTGTATCTTACCACAGGATTGACAATTTCCTTGACATTGAGGCTTTGCCCGTCTGGTGTCCCACCAATTAGCTCCTTCACCTTCTCATTCTTAATTGCCTTCTTGGATGGCAATTCGCCTACTACACTCAACCCCCTCACCTCTTGGATCACTTCTTTGGTTATGTGGTGTGGCATATCCAAGTACATAAACTCATCATGTATGCGGCTCAGTATAAGCCTTACCCAATCATGCTCTACCCAGAAATCTAGATAATCCTTCCATATGCCAATTTCTTCTTCCCTATCTCAACATACTGTGGTAAGTAGGTGGTTTGGTCCGGCTAGAGTGTGCTTCGAAGCTCCTTGAATTTGGTGTGATTGATTTCAAAAATTGTTGCATGTATATACGTCCTTACATCCTCCATGTAAATTACGTCTGGTGGAATCTCTGAGAATGCACCATCTTTATCTACCTACATTTCTTTGTATGGGTATTTCTTATATTTCGGCCACAGTTTCTCAGTAATGTCTATTAGCACAAGAGTGGCCATTTTTTCTAAAGCTATGCTTAGGGTTTCTACTACTATTTTTCTCTTCTTCTTTTCTCACTCTTAGCTCTTGTCTTAGATGTAGTTGTGGGTAATTGTGGTCAGATTTAGGGTTATATAGATCCAACGACAAATTTGTGTACTAATTGCATTTTCTCATTTCCCTTTTAGCGAGATTTTGTAGCCATTAAGTGTAACCTACGACTTAGTTGTTAACAGTCTATTTATCTTTTATTATACATATAATACATTTTTATGAATTTCTTGCATTCTTCCTTTATTCCACAGGTTGATGATAATGTTTTAGTCTTGCGCCATTGACATACCTTGTTATTGCATTTCCATCCATTTTCTAAAGTCTTACCACTCCTAATTCTGCAATATCATGTATGTAATAGGGTCCAAGCCAAGGAGCTTTTAGTTTTCCTTGCTTTTTAAATTTATTGTCATAGAGTAAACTAGGTTTCCTTCTTTAAGGTTTTCAACTATAGGTTTCTATCATACCACGCCTTATGGCGCTTTCGCTCCAAGTTTTGATTATACACCACAATAACCCTGTTTTCATCTAATTTTTGTAGATTTTCAATTCTCTTAGCTAGGGGGTCATCTTCATTCAATTGCAGGGTAAGTGTGGTGCTATATTTGGGATTATGAAGTTCATTGGTAGTGTTGCATCTATCCCATACACTAATTCAAATGTTGTGAACTTCGTACTTCTTTTGTATGATGTGTAGTAGGCCCATAGTATTGCAGATACTTTTATGTCCCAATCTTCTTTATTTCCATCACACATCTTGGTTAGTGTGGTTCCAATAATCTTATTCAGAGCTTCACTTGCACCATTTGCTTGTGGGTGGTATGGCGATCTTTTGTTATGAATGATTATAAAACTCTGTAGTAACTCTACAATCATCTTATTTAAAAAATGCTTACACTAATCACTGGTTATGCTTAAGGGACATCCAAACCTAGTAATTATATTCTCATATAGAAATTTAGCAGTGGTCTTTGTGGTACAATCCTTGGTAGGTTCAACTTCCGCCCACTTAGTTAGGTATTCTACCCCTCTAATTATGAATCTAGCTTGAGAATGTCTGGCTGGGGGATCTATTGGTTTGACAAAGTCAATTGCCTATTTTTCAAATGGGATTTGAGATAATATTGGTCTAAGTGGCAATTCACCCTTGGCATTTGGTCTCCCTATGCATTGGTAGATATCAAATTGTTTAGCATAAGTCTTGGCATCCTTGTCTAGTGTAGGCCACCATAATTCAACCAATTTTATTCTTTTTGCAGTTGTATCTCTTGAATTATGACCTCTTGATATTCCCTCATGTGCTTTTTGTAATATGTCTTCTCTTTCATGCTCATACACAACTCTCCTTATAATATCATCATTACCTCTAACATGTAGTTCCCTTTCTATCAATGTATATCGTAAGGCTCTCTGCATTAGGGTTTGTTTCTCTTATGGTGACATCTCTTGTGGAAATTCACCAGTAGAGAGTAAACTTACTATGTCATTCAATTTTTCTGGTATTGCATTTACTTTGAATAGGTTTGTACTAGGGAGATCTTCCTCCTAGTTGTTCGGTTCTTCCCCTGTTTCTATTCTAGATAGATAGTCTGGACCTTGGTTATTATTATCAGGTTTCACCATTATCTTGGTGTCAGAGGGTGCTCCCCTCTTGCAAAAGCACACAAACAATATCACTCAACTCTCATAAATCACTCACAAATTCACACAGGCAACACTTAGCCCAAAACAATACAAGATTGCAAACTACACCAATATACCAAATCACACAACCAAATGCAAATACAATTTGCCTCACTAATTTTATTGAAATGGAACAAATACCTTACATTCAGATTTACACATACAGCCCTCAATGGCCTTCTCATCTATGCAAGGAATTTCTCTCTTTTTCCCCCACACTCTCATAGCTCTGCATCATCACAAGCCTACACATAGGTTAATATCTCTCTCCCAAACTCTTCCTCTAAGAAATCTTAGTCATTCCACCTACAGCAACTCTTAATTTGGTACTTTGTCTCAATCCAAGCCTCCAAGAGATGTTTTGTAACTTACTATAACTGCACCTTTACACACACAATCTATTCCTCCAAACATGGCACTTTACTGTTGCTTCTCTTGTCTTTTGTTTGAAGTTGTATGAAGACCCTTCGTTCCTCTAGAGAGGCATTCAATTCCACCAAATTTATTTTCCTTTAGTAGGCCGCCTACTTCCTCCCACTAATTACCTTTCACTTCTTTTCCAAGGGTCACACCCTTCTTCGGCGCTTTGTCTTTTCTCTTTACTCTATAACTGTGCTCCCTCTATCTTTCTTTTGTGTTTGCTATGCAACTTCCTCTTTTCTATTTTAGCCTCTAAAGTGGTGTTGAAAATATGTATAGTTCCCTCTCTCTGTATGGGCAACCCTTCTATTATGACTCTTCTTCCTAGAGATTATGTTCTATTTCCCTTTGGCAATGACTCCATCCAATTTGTCCTCTCTCAATCTTCTACAAGTGCACCTCTCCAAGGCTATCAATTCCTTCTTCTTTCCTCAATAGGTCAACCCTCTCTCCTTCCTAAATAGTGCTCTCTATAGATTCAATATCTATATCCTTTTCTTCCACATTCATGAGACATGAAGAGACATCAAATCAAAGATTTTTTGTAGACTGAGTCAAAACGACCCCCTCCAAGACTATCACGGCCTTGATATAAATATTATGATGGTTAATCTTCCCACACAACCCACACAAGTCCCTCTGTGGGGATCCACCAACATTTAAAACTTGTGATATGTCTAAATTCTCCTCATCTAGACCGCACAACTTTCTTGGCACTATCTCTTATCAAGAGTAGCAAACAAAACATCACTAGGAAAATATGAAGGCTTGACTTGACTTTTATGGACAACAGGTTTTAAAATTATGTCTTTTGGTCAAGATAAACCATGGTCTATCCATTACACCCATGGCGCCTTAAGATGATAATGTATGCCAAAGTTTAAATCTATGCATCGACCTCTCAAATGCAACTATGGATGAGTATGAAGATATATGGCGTGTGCTTAGGTCCTTTTGTGGAATTCTCTTAGAGGTATATTGATAGAAATATCTAATTTATGTTGTATGTAGCCCCTTTCAATACAATTCTTAACTAATTTGTCAAGGAATCCAGATTTGGCAAATCCATGGTGATAAGGAAACCAAATCATCATCAACAAAACCATCGTCAACGCAAAGGTATAAAAACGCATCAACTGGTCACCAAACCATTCTCATAACTCTTGGAGGAATAATTGAAATATGATATTTTCTCATTGAATGTCTTTGCCACTTCCAACACTTGTCATTGTCTTCACCTTGCGACATTTTTTCCAACATGTACCAACAATAACATCATGTTGCCTTTGAAATGGACACATGGAACAAAAAATTAACTTTCACAATAACTCCTCACTAGGGGCTCAGAATCTCATGAAAACTTGCAGGGATGTGTAACTCAACATTCTGAAGCTTTCTGCCAAACCATTATGTACCAAACCTCACAAAGCTCAAGATATTAAACTTTCCCCAATCTGCCAGCATAAGTCACAAAATGATTACTTCTCCAAAAACATATGGCGTATGACCATGAAACCTTCGTCATCACATCCAGGATGGAATCAACAATCTTCCTATAAGAGCATTTGTGAAGAAACTTCACCAATTTCCTGAAATGATTTTTTCAGTGAAAACTACCCAAACAATTGTTTCAGTGAAAATTGCCCATTATGTGTCGAAGCCAAAGTATGGTGAAAACTCAAACCCGTCAAATTTGATCATGCAATGTGTCTTCAAAAGCTGAGATATACCAAAAAAGACCAAAATAAACCAAAACTTGAAGAAAACAAACCAATTTTTTTTGTTGATGTTGACCACCAGTCCGCCCAGATGCTCCTGCATCAGACAAGTCAGGTAGGAAGTTTGTGAGCATATACTCACAAATGTGGAGTTGAATGGTAGAACCATTATTTCATATTGCAAGCAATTTGTAGTGAAATCCATCACTAAAAAATGTGCACAAAAAGTTTTATTTTCCTCCTTTTCTAGCATCTCATCAGAACAAGCTTCACTCTCCAACAAATTTACACTCCATTCTTCTCTCCTCTCATGGACTTGCATCCACCATGTACCATCCTCCTCCTTCCAAGACTTTCTTTTCTCCTCTCCTCCATCATGGGATCCAACCCACCATTATTCGGCCACCTCCACCAAACAATCCCACTACTTTTCTCCTCTTTCATGGATTTTGACCCACCATTATCCGACCACCTCCACTAAGATATGACATCATTCACATCACAACCTGCAACATATACATACAAATCTACCCCTATAACTTCATGGAAATTAACAATTTCCATCTGCTCCTCTCCATACTTCTCAACCCTCAACATTGCAAATGAAGGAAAATGAATTTCATCACAAAACACAATAAAATTTACCTCTTCTCTCTTCACTACAATATTTCCTTCATCATCATTAGCTGCAACCTTCATTCTCTCATCCTTCATTATGAGGTTTTCATCTACCCCATCTACTCCCATCATCATCCTCGTGTCTCCAACTACTGCAACAATTTTTCACATGTAGCATCTTGTACAACTTCTACACAAAAACATGCAACAATTGCATACAAATCGACATCTTCATTTGTTTTCCTTCCATCTACTTGCAACTTTTTTCTCACCTTAGCAACAAGTGAATCTCTATCAACTTCCTCATCACAAAATTCAGAAAAATCAAAAGTTACCTCTTCATTCTTCATTTTTGCAACATCCATCTATAGACACCTAAAATTGGATTGCTCTGCAAACCAATTTTCCGTACCTCTGCACTAATCCACTCTCCCCATCTGCATATCCCTGGTGATCAATTAATTCACCTAATTAATCCATTTAACCTTACAAACCTATCCTATTAATTGAATGAATATTCCTAATATTTATTTAGTTGATTTATCCATTTCCCTAATCCCTGTTAATTAGATAAATCATGCTTATCTGATTAACCTAGGCTTAAGTTAATTAAGATAAACACTTAATTAACCTTGTCCCCCACTATCCTCCACTAAATTGAATTTAAAATTTAGTTGTCCCCCACAATCCTCCACTCTTCCCAATCACTGAATTTAAAATTCAGTTGTCTCCCACTATCCTCCACTCACTGAATTTAAAATTCAGTTGTCCCCCATTATCCTCCACTCTTCCCAAAATGAGAATTTTTAATTCATCCTCTAGGAATAAAAGATTCACTTTTATTCCTAGCCCTTGATCTCATCAAATGAATCCTCACCCTCCATCCTCATCTCCAAAATCCTATAAATTGGACCCCTCTCTAAGCCATTCGGAGAGACTCCTTCATGCATCAGAACTCTGTCAAAATCACTCCCCAATCTTCTCATCTTATCAAACCTCTGCGCAAATCATTCCAATCTTGTCTAAATCCCATCCAATCCATCATCTAATCTCATTTACATTGTGTTGAGCACTTGAGCAATCCACATCTACACACTTAATCACGGGAAATATCTGAGGAGCTACATAGGTGCATCTCCTTCCTGCATGGATTCGTGAGTCAGAAGGAAGGTATAATCATGTTAGTTTGCATTTGATTTACTTATAAGCTTCATTTTGATTTCACGTATTACATTTGGCACGCCCGGTCTCAAATCTGATCGTCATTTTTTGAAGGTTTTATTGTAGAATCTTCATTTTTCTAACTCTTGTTTTGTGAAGTTTTGCAAAATTTGAAGATTAAGTGTTGTAGGTGGCATCCTGGGCAAAAAATGGACTGCATTTTTGTGCTTAGGACGCTGTTTCTGTGAATTTGACAGTAAACTTGCCTGGCTTCGGTGAAATTTTTTTTTTTAAATTTTGAAAATTTTTAAGGGTACAGTCCGTACCGTACGGAACCGTACCCTGCCATACTTTCTGTGCATCCTCCAGTTTTTGTTATCGCTGGTTTTTCTCTATCATTGTAGGTTTTCAAGGTTTTTGTTTTCGGGGGCAAGTTCACTCACATTGGTTTGGTTTGAAACATCACCGCCCGAACACTACTGCCCCTGCTGCCACCTGCAAACCCAACACTCCTCCACCACTTACCATCCCCCAGACCCCCGTCGCCATCCTAAACACTAGGTCGCCGCCACTATCCCTAATCACCACCCCTGCTAAACCCTTATATCTCCCGTCCTCTGCCGTAGCCACCTCCGACCGCCTCCCACAACCCTTCCCCGCCTGCTGTCCACCGCCGCTGCCTCGTCCTTCTCCCTGCGGCCTTCCTCGACCTTCGTTCCCCCTGCGCCCAAACCCCCGGTCGACACCTCCTCCCGCAATCACTCTAAACTCCCGCCACACCCGCTGCACACCTCCGGTGCCGATCCTCCACCTCTCCCCGCCTGACCACCACCAAATGCATCTCCCGACACCACTCCCCTGCCGACCACACCCCTCTCACAGCACTCCCCACTCCTGCGCCATCTCGTCCCCGCCGCTCCCTACGCACCTTCCCCGAGCCACCTCTCATCCGCCACCATTGCCTTCGCCTATCTCGTGCAAACCCTAACCTAACTATCCCCTGCCCCTCCCTTAGCTTTTAGGGTTCGACCTTCCCTAAGGTCCCTTTTTATTTTTTTAGTTTTTTCTCTCTATATTGCCCCTGGTCATATTATAGACTAGGGGCTGCTCTATAACCTTAACCGCCTAACTCAGACTGCCAGCCTGCTAACAACAACATGTGACCAGGGAGCACAAAACCATCAGCAGTTATTTTTAAACAGTCCAGTTAACATTAAACAGGCAACTTGACCTCCTAGTGCCTTCTACATACCAAAGGAGGCATTTTTTTCTCTCTCACTCATAACTTGGTCATACGGTGGTGAAATCGAACAAACGAATAGTCGTCAGAAAGAGGATTCAAAGCACTATGCAGTTGTGAGGTTTTTATCAAGTGATTGTGCATTTTTCCTGCCTTTTTCATTAGTCAAAGTCAAACATGCTTAAAATCTTCAAATCATCATAACTTGTGCAAATTTGATCGTTTTTCAACGAATTTTTTTTTCAAATCATATAGAATTTCTTGAATTTTCTGTTCATGCAATTTGTTTTCTTGTATCTATTCTTTTTTCATCAAATTTTCTTAGATTATCAATTTTCACATCACAATCTCCTTGGCTAGTCTACTTGCTTCGTTTTCATTTTCGTGACTTGCAGGTGATCATTCGGGACTGGAGTAACATCAGGATCAGCATCTACATCAATTTGGATAGCGAAAACAATCTGGGTACATCCATTCTAATCTTTCATCTTCAACCTTGTTTGCAAAAACACACCTCAATTTGGCCTCATAAAACAAACATTTGTCTTCATCACATATCAAAATTAGGCTTAAAATGAACAATTTGTCTTCCATCACATCTTGAAATTTGGATTTAAAAAGAACCACAGCTTGATGTGTCTTCATCACATTTCATTTTTCTAAGGGATAATTAATCAATTGCGAGTGTGAATCAAGTGGGTGTGTGTATGCTCTCTCCTCGCACCGCAAGGTGATCTTGGAGATCAAAAACACCTCACTTGATTTGCTTTTGTCAATCCCTTTCCTAGGAGGCTTGCTAGGGGATTTCATCACCCCTAGGGACGACCTCATCCGAAGCTAAATTGAAAGACAGCCTCTTTGAAATCAGAATCCTGTCACTCTTGGCTAAGCCCCAAAGAACTTTCTACCTTTGGGAAGTGAAGGTGAAGGGTGGGTTACCCCCTTCTCCCAGCTGTGTGACAGGATTTCACTTTCAATCATTAGTCAACCTCGTCTAAACATTGACCAAACCTAACTGGCTATACCCCATCAAACTAGACAATAGGGCATGTTGATTTTTTTTGCAAGTGTGCTTGTTTAATCATTCTCATATTCTTCAAAATTCAAATTTCAAATTTTCTTCTGTCTTGTGTGAGTGATTCTTGTTTATACATGTGATCATTTGCTAAACATTGCCAAATCAAACTAAAACACCAAACACATCAACAAATCAATATAAACTTTCATCCTAGTCACCTTCATCCTAATCAACTTCATCCAAACAATCCACATCATCATCGAATCATAACCAAGCACTTGCCAAAAAGGACTTAAGATTTAACCACATGTGTGACATCATGTCATCCTTAGAGGACTTCCAAAAGCTCCTTCATATGCTTCACCACATGCATGCAAGCCAATCCTCTTTAGAGTAGCGAACCTTTCAAAGTATTCAAGAATTGATTCAAATAGGTTGAACAAGCCAATCCTCACACATACAATACCTCTCGGAAGAAATCCAACACCTCTTGGCCACTTGCAAAGTCCAACAACCATCCTATCTAGAACCTATCCCATCATATCCATCTACACATCAAACCAATTTTGCATCAACTTATCCCACTTCATATCAACCAAATTCATCCACATGTCCTATCAACCCTTTATCAACTTATCACAACCCTTATCTATACCAATCCATATCACAACAATCATTATCCTATGCAACCCCTCCATCATCATCACATCAACAAATTCACCAACATCAACAACAAATCATATCACAACAAGAAGTCCAAACACCATCCCAACCTCAACAAATTCCACAACAACCTTACATGTCATCATCCTCAACTTCATACCAACCTAATTCATCCACCTATCATGTTAATGCCACATCAACAAATCAACCTTCACCCCAAAATTATCTAATTTCTCATTCTAACATTCCAACATACCACCAAGCCCATCCACGAGGCAACCAAGACTATCAATGGCCCCCCCAACAAGCACTAGTGAGTCCAAATCCACCTTTGCAACAAGAAGCACATGCAAGTCCAAGTGGTCCCTTGTACATAAATCAAATGAGTCCAAGTTATCCTAGGCAAGATCTAATAACCTTTGACAAGGGAGATACCAATCTAGAGTGGCCTCCACCATCTAATCCCACACCTATCCTTGAACCCACCCACAAACCATCACAACCTAATCCCATCACCCACATATCCAATCCCAATCCTAATCCTACACCATCCACCCTTACTATCCATCCATTATATTGTTCTTCAACCCATTCACTCATGAAGGATGCCATCCATTGGCTATTAGCAAGGAATCAAACACCCTCATGCAATCCAACATCCACCAAATCTCTTGAACACCCCCCTATCATAAGTCAAGAACCACCATGTAGCCATGTTCAAGAACACATAAGTCAAACACCTATCACATCCATCCAAACACCTATTGCATCCATCCAAGCACCCACCACATCTATCCAAGTCACTCCCACTTATATCCAAGTAGATAAGCTATGTCAAGAATCAAATCCAAAGCATGTTGAAACATCAACTCCTTCTCATAATCAAGATCTAACCATCCCATCTAATCCCATCCCCGATCCCCTCCCATCTATGGATCCCCTTATTAATCCCACATCAACCTCTACCACCCCTTTACCATCCACCATGAATCTTTTACCTCCATCTACCAATCCCATCCCAAATCCATCCCCTTATCCACTTAGCACAAGCACTTTCATCTGCGGTGACTCCCTTGTAGGGGGTGAACAACTTTCATCCACCACCTATTCTTCTCCAACAAATAATGGACTCGCGTCTTGTTTCCACAGCAACAAACATCCCATTGCATGTCGCATGCTCCAACATATGAACTATCAAGGAAAAGGCTCAGGCCTTCATGAACAAGGCATCTTGGAGCCCATCCACACCACATTCCATCCATCCTCACATGGCCTTGGCTATGCATCCCAAGGCAAACAACCTAAACATGTCGATACCATCCACCCACCTTCCAAATTCCATTCATCCAATCCCAAGCATGGTGCATCTCATCGCACTCTCAAAACATATGTCACCATCCCTCCTCCATCATCCTACCATTTGCAAAAGCATGTGACCATCCATCTTCCCCCATCAAATTTAACTCCACTCCTTCCAACTCCCAAGATCCCTATCAAATCCACTTTACCTCCTATCCTACCAACTCCCCACATCCCTATCCACAAATCCTCTTATCCTCCCATCCTACCAACTCCCCACATCCCTATCCACAAATCCTCTTATCCTCCCATCCTCCCAACTCCTAATATCCCCATCCTCAAACCACCTCATCCATTTATCCATAAATCCACTAAAATTACCAATCAAGACCAACAAAAGCACACATCTTTCAAACATGAAGCTTCCACCAAATCCATGAGATTCAAATATTTGAATGCCTCAACTCATAAAGCACAAAAGCCTAAAGATATTATCCCTTCCAATCAAAATAAAAAATCTAAAAGGCTATCAAAGCCCACACCCTCACAAGAAAAAGCAAAAGCAAAAATGGTGTGGGTCCCTAAGCAAAGATCAATCAAAACAAATGAGGCATCCACATCCCAATCCACCCCAAAATCCCAAACATCCCGCTCCCCATTTTAAAATCCCCCAAAGTCTAAGTCTATTTGGGTCCCTACAACCCCAAATCGACCATCCAAAAATCCCCCATCCCAATCCCCATTACTCCCAACTCCACATCCCAAGTACAAGCTTCCAAATACATCACGACGTGTGCAACCACTGGTCTTGGTTCCCCTCCACCACTTGCAATTCCCACATACCTCCATCTCTCCATCTTTCGTTCACTATCCTACATATCTTCCCCATCACATCCCTATGGTCCATGCTTTTGCATAATAACACACCATAATCCATTATCCATAATCCATTCCACCTTCTCCTATCTACCAACATCCATGCAATCATCATCCATAATGCTATCCAACATGGGACCATCTTTTACTTGCTATGGAAACAGACGCTAGAGTCCCCATTCCATCAAAAAAGTCAAAAAATCAAGAACACCAAAAAAATTAAAAAATCAAGAAAATAGTAAAGAGAAAAAATTCGTCCAATGGTGAAAACCACTCCTTGTGGTGCCTTGGGCAAGTACCATGATGAAAACCCCTTGTGGGCATCATGCGTAATCCCTTCTCCATTCATTTTGTATCCCTACACTTGGGGGCAAAATCATATCCTTCATCCACATCCATCATATCCTCGCACATCTTATCCACTGTCTTATCCTTATCCTATCATATTCCCATCCACCATCCCCTATTCATCCTATCATTCCCCATCCATTCTATCCACTATATCTCCCACCTTAGATCTTGATAAAGACAAGGGGCAAAATATCAACAACATGCTTTGGAAACCTCTTGGCATACTCCCTTTTAAAGTATATCCTCCATCCATCTGCTGCAAAATCCACCCATTCAAACATCAACCCATCATGCAAAATCCTAAGCACTGGGGCATATGATTCCTTGCAACCTAGCCCTTGGAGAAAATCCTGCAATCCCCCATCCATATATCATGCATACCTATCCTACCCCTCATCCTTATCTTCCATCTATCTAACACGCATCCCTATCACTTGTCCATTCATCCATCATGAATCAGCTATCCAATCCCCCTATCCAACCCCATCACTTTCACCTCTAGACATGGTGTTCCCTTGTCATTGGTATCTAACGCAAAGTCTATCCACATGAAATCCAATGCAACCATCTCATAATAAACCATTCCTTTTCAAAAATCAAAAAATTCAAAAACATCAAAAAATCAGAAAAATTCAAAAACATCACAAAATCAAAAAATACAAAAACATCAAAAAATCAAAAAATTCAAAAACATCACAAAATCAAAAAAATTCAAAAACATCACAAAATCAAAAAATTCAAAAACATCACAAAATCAAAAAATTCAAAAACATCACAAAATCAAAAAATACAAAAACATCACAAAATCAAAAAATACAAAAACATCACAAAATCAAAAAATACAAAAACAATAGAAAACACACAAAATTCCAAAAATAAAATAATCCATCACACAAATAAAACTTTCCATCACATTCTCATCATCATCACACCTCTCTCTCTTCATCATCACATCTATCCTCAATAAGCTTACACTAGATCCAAGCATCACATCACCTATCAAAGCATCATCCCTTATCAAAAATCATCAACTATCAAAACAACATCAACCTCAACTTGTCACCATCATATCTTGAGCCAATTTGACAAACATCAATCCCATCATCAATCAATTCCTGCCTTAGGATATATCTTTCCTACGATAGGCAGAATCTATCACATCATCATCCATTTTGGCAAAAGATACAATGGTTACTTGTTTGGTTCGTTGGTCTTTTGGTTTTTGATTTTTATCTTTTGTCCTATTTGAAGATCACATCAAAGCTACCTTGATCTTATTATATCATGGTATGTGGCGAAAACATCTAGAATGGGGCATAGTCTTGCTTTTGTATGCTGTGCTTGTGGGTTGGTTTCATTACTCCAAGCTAGTATTCATATCTTGATTGATCATAGGGTCGGTTCTAGCATATTGATCTCCTTATGCATCTAAGGTTCATCATACCTTTTTTGTACTAAGGGCTTATGCTATGAGTCCCCTTCCCTCATCTTGACAAGGTTGTACTATCTTGGGCATGCATGAGATCATCCCTTATCTGCGTTTCTAGTCCATGCAAATGTTGGATAAACATCATCACCCTGGTCCTCTATGCCTTGGTGAACATATCCACTTTGCTATATCAAACCTAGGATTGCTCTAAATCAGTTTCAGCACAATGATCATCCACCAAACATCTCCAAACATCATCATCCTTTCATCCCACCACTTATCCTCTGACCACATCTATCAATTTGTACCATCCATTTCGAGAGCACAACCGTGTTCTCGCAACCCGCCTATCCTCTCGAGGGGGCATCACCCTTACCAATTATCCCCAAACCTTACCCTATTCTTCCAAACCAAAATCTTTTTTCTATCCAATCCAACTCTATGTTTTAACTTTTTTGAAATGATGTTACTTAGCCGCAACACCATCTCAAAGAGGGGCAAATGTAGACACCTAAAATTGGATTGCTCTACAAACCAATTTTTCGTACCTCTGCACTAATCCACTCTCCCCATCTGCATATCCCTGGTGATCAATTAATTCACCTAATTAATCCATTTAACCTTACAACCCTATCCTATTAATTGAATGAATATTCCTAATATTTATTTAGTTGATTTATCCATTTCCCTAATCCCTGTTAATTAGATAAATCATGCTTATCTGATTAACCTAGGCTTAAGTTAATTAAGATAAACACTTAATTAACCTTGTCCCCCACTATCCTCCACTAAACTAAATTTAAAATTCAGTTGTCCCCCACAATCCTCCACTCTTCCCAATCACTGAATTTAAAATTCAGTTGTCTCCCACTATCCTCCACTCACTGAATTTAAAATTCAGTTGTCCCCCATTATCCTCCACTCTTCCCAAAATGAGAATTTTTAATTCATCCTCTATGAATAAAAGATTCAATTTTATTCCTAGCCCTTGATCTCATCAAATGAATCCTCACCCTCCATCCTCATCTCCAAAATCCTATAAATTGGACCCCTCTCTAAGCCATTCGGAGAGACTCCTTCATGCATCAGAACTCTGTCAAAATCACTCCCCAATCTTCTCATCTTATCAAACCTCTGCCAAAATCATTCCAATCTTGTCTAAATCCCATCCAATCCATCATCTAATCTCATTTACATTGTGTTGAGCACTTGAGCAATCCACATCTACAAACCTAATCACGGGAAACATTTGAGGAGCTACATAGGCGCATCTCCTTCTCGCATGGATTCGTGAGTCAGAAGGAAGGTATAATCGTGTTAGTTTGCATTTGATTTACTTATAAGCTTCATTTTGATTTCACGTATTACACCATCTTCTCACTCTTAGCTGCCCCATTCATCTCCTTCAAATGTTCACTCAAACTAAACAACTTCTCTATCTTCTCACTTTCTTCCTCAAGCACTTCATGCTTCTCAACAACAATCAAATCTATAGCATCCACACACAATTTTGCATGGAAATTGAAGCCTTTCATGTATCTACTCTCTTATTTCTCTATATCATCTATTTTATTTATCATCCCAAACCAATTAGACTCATAGTGTTCAAAGTTTACCTCATTTTCTTTCATTTCTCCAACTTCTTTTCCTTCATTTTTTGCTGCACTATTCATCTCTTCATGTTCATCTATCCAATCTCCTTCTAACAACTTGTCTATTTTCTTCATCTCTTCTTTCCATAGAAGATCATTCTCCTCTTCACCCACTTGATTATCAAATCTAGGGCCTTTTAAATTTGTCATTTCTAATTCTCCATCTGCTGTAACTTTTCGCTCTTCACACTCAGCTACAAGTTTGTTACCTTCCTCTTCTATCTTCTTATCCTCAAAAGGATATGTTGTTGCCACTGCTACATCAGTTCCAATTTCTTCATCCATGTCTTTCAAAATACACACCTTTGTTGCAATCTCCAATGCTTCCATTCTTCTCAATTCTTTATGAATTGCCTCTTCTTCACATCGTTGTCCCACATATTCCATGCCTTTCCATGGGTCCTTCTCTGCTACAATTTCATATTTTTGTTAGTATGTGGTGACTGATCATGCAAATACTATACACTCATAACGTATCCTTGCTAGGGTTCAGAGTGAGGATGGGCCCCGAGTGGGGGTTCAGGGATGTAGCCCCCAAAAAAAATTTCCTTCCTTTTTTGCATGTTCAGAGTCAGGTGTTATTTTTTGTTAACCGACAAAAGAAAAAAGACTTTGTAAAACCCTAATTCTGGAAGCTTTCAAAAAGCTTGTTATAAGCGGCTGGGATGTATGTTGCGGGTGTGGAATTCATGAGATTGTAATATGTTTTGAACTAGATAATAAAATCATTGGATGGCTGAGTTTTTGTGGATGTAGCCCATATTGGGTGAACCACATTAAATTTCTGTGTTGATCTCTTTTGTGTTTTTTTCATTGTTATATTTGGGTTATTTAATCTGCATATAATTGTTAATGTTTATTGATTTGATCTACCTAAACTCTAACAACTGGTATTAGAGTAGGTTGTGTTTGATTATCGTCTGCAGGAAGGTCTAACGGTTGAGTGGGAGTCTCACGGTTAAGTGGGAGCAATGGCGGATGAGGGTAAATTGAAGGTAGATAAAATCAATGGGTAGAACTATTAGTTATGGAAGATGCAGATGGAGGATTATCTCTATCAGAAGGATTTATAGAGGCCGTTGGAAGGAAAAACTAAGAAACCAACATTAATGATTGATGAGGATTGGGAACTTCTAGATAGAAAGGCATTGGAAACCATTCGGTTGTGCCTGGCACCATCTGTGGTGTTCAATATAACATAAGTGAAGACAACAAATGAACTAATGAAAGCTTTGGCTAAATAGTATGAAAAACCCTCAGCTTCTAATAAGGTATTTCTCATGAAGAGTTTGTTTAATCTAAAAATGATTGAAGGTGGATCTGTGTCAGAACATTTAAATGAGTTTAATACGATTACCAGTCAATTAACTTCTGTAAAAGTGAAATTTGATGAAGAGGTGAGGGCTCTCTTGGTTTTATGTTCTTTGACAGAAAGCTAGAATAGCTTGGTAATGGTTGTAAGTAACTCTATCTCTAGTTCAAATACTTTGAAATTTGATGATGTTGTTGGTGTTATCCTTAGCGAGGAAATGCGATGGAAAAGCACAGGTGAGTGTTCAACATCGGGTAATGCTTTGACTATAGAGAACAGGGGAAGAACAAAGGAGAGAGGAAAAATCCCAACAAATTGTGGGAAGTCACAAGGGAAGTCGAAGAAAGGTAGATCTAAATCCAGAGGAAGAATGGATTGCTGGCATTGTGGAAAGCCAAGACACTTGAGGAAGGATTGTTGGTCTCGAAAGGGAAAACAAGGAGACGGACAACATGATGACAGTAAGGAAGCTAATGTTGCAAGTAATAAATTACAAGATGCTTTAATTTTGTGTTTAGATAATGCTAATGATTCCTGGGTAATAGATTCAGGGGCTTCATTTTATGCCACACCCCATAGGAAATATTTTGTAGATTATGTTCAAGGTGATTTTGGACATGTATATTTGGGTGATGATGAACCCTATCAGATTGTTGGAAAAGGAAAGATAAAAATCAAGTTGCAGAATGGAAATGAATGGTTGCTACATGAGGTAAGGCATGTTCCAAATTTGAGAAGGAATTTAATCTCTGCATGACAAATGGGTAGTGAAGGCTGCATAGTTACCTTTTTAGACAAAGTTTGGAAGGTCACTAAAGGTACATTAGTAGTAGCTAAAGGTGAAAAGGTAGGCACATTATATTTGTGTACTGGTAATACTTATTCTACCTTAGTTGCTACATAAATAGTTGCTACTAAGACAGTTATACCACTTTCTACAGGGACAGAAATAGAATTGTGGCACCATAGACTTGGGCACATGAGTGAGAAAGGGATGAATATCCTTCACTTGAGAAAGTTGCTACCAGCTCTGAAGTAGATTGACTTGGATTTCTGTGAAAATTGTGTTTATAGAAAATAGAAAAGAGTCTGATTTCTCAAAGTTGGGAAAGAGAAGAAGAGTGAGAAATTAGAGCTTGTGCATTTAGATGTATGGGGACTAGCTCAGGTATCTTCTCTTGGTGGCTCTTGCTATTATGTTACTTTTATTGATGATGCAACTAGGAAAACATGGGTGTATTTCCAAAAATAAAAATTGGAAGTATTTGAAACTTTTAAAAAGTGGAAAGCTTTGGTTGAGAATGAGATAGGAAAAAAGTTGAAGTGTCTCAGATCTGATAATGGAGGTGAGTATTGCAGCAGAAAATTTGAGAATAACTGTTCATATAATGGAATCCGTAGGCAGAAAACAATTCCTGGAAGCCCACAAGAAAATGGTGTGTTTGAGAGGATGAATAGGACCATTATGAAGCGTGCAAGGAGCATGAGATTGCATGTTGGACTACCCTTACACTTTTGGGTAGATGTTGTACATATCATTTGTAGAGGAAAACTAATGCATTGTAGACTTAAACAAAATTTAGGGGTAAACCTATCTAAACAATCCACTCTATCATTGCATTCCTACATTGAATTATCAACCAAGGAGCATAAGAAAACTAATGCGTTGTAGACTTAAACAAAATTCAGGGGTAAACCTATCTAAACAGTCCACTCTATCATTGCATTCCTACATTGAATTACCAACCAAGGAGCATAAGCTTATGATGATGCTCGCACTATATATGCCTTCAAGACTCATTTCTATCCTAAACTAACTCATACAGACTTATTCTAATTAGCTTAGTCTGCTGAAGTTCACAAAAATGTAAGAATAGTAAAAATAGTTTAAAATTTAGTTGCTATGGGTACCTTCAACATAAGCTAAAGATAACTATATTCAACAGGGAATTAAAAAATTAACTCAAAATATTCAAAATGATAAAAGAACTAACACTAACCTCTAGAGGACTTAAAATATGTACTTGTTCATGAATTACAACTACTGGAAATAATAATCAAGATGTTTCACTTGTCTCACGATGCAATTGATGAAATAACAGAAAAACAACTTTAACTAGGAATGCATAAAGAAATCAGGAAATATACGAAGTGAGGGTTAGTACCTTGAGTGGCTAGCTCAGGGACCTATCTCACTTAATCTAGAAACCAAATCTACTTCAAACTCTCATGCATTCTCATAACACCATTTGAATTGTATTTAATTCATATCAGAAACATAATCTTCTCAGATTTTATTCAAATCAAAACATGTCTGGATAATTGATATTGAAAAACAGAGTAACAGCTAAGTAATTGCAAAGGAAAAGCAACTAACTTCGCAATGAACTCATCCCTCTTACCTATACAAAATCAGGAGAGTTCTATGCAACTACTAACTAATCCTCAATCAATCCAACCCTAGATACTAGGATACAGGTTGCATGATTGATTTATTAATCTAATTGATCAAAAGAAGAAAAGTTATGTTCAAACAAGAACTCTCATGAAATGGTTTGTATGAAAAACCACTCATAGATTGCATTTAAAACAAGTCTTCCTTTCTACATTTATTCCAATCCATGATGGTATAGATTCATCCTCCATCTGTCTTCACTTTTGGCGTTCAAACTACACTTCACTTAATTCCCCTATCCTACAACTCGTTGTAATTGCTCTTTCCTTAATGCCACGTCCTTGCTACACAGGGTTAATTCTCCAAACATATGCACACAAAATAGCTTTCATATTAAACTATATAATTCTATCTATATTACATGTATACTTATAATTTAAGTCATTCACTTGATAATATAACCACTATATTCCATATTATCAACATAGGTTTAATGTCTTTGAAAAGTATATGAGAACAACATATAGTAATGGTGATGTTTGTAAAGTATTTGCAGGATCATATGGAAAGGTCTTAAAAACATATAAAAACAACATAAAAAGAAGTCAATAATTCAACCCATCATCTCCCCCCAACTACTCTTTTGCTTGCCTTCAAGAAAAATCAAGGAACTAAACATCTAGGGGAGAAGATTATAATGCAAAGTGATTCATCTGAGGTCCATGATTTCTTTGACTCCTTATCTCTGTTTGAGATAAAAACCATTGTAGTAGGCAAGCCTATTCATCTTGACCAATTCTACATTCTTACATTTATCACTCTTTTCTCCTATCCAGTATGGTATTGAGTAAAGGAGAATAGGAGGGTGAAATGTGAGTGGCAGCCATGCTACTCCTATTCACTCTAAAATCCTGATATACCTATGTAGCCTCTCAAACATGTTCATTAAATTGTGGAAGGAGTGGTGCTCTTTCCTTTACAATTTCAGAGTCAGACTATCCCATTTGTTCTGCACATACCTTTTGCAATTCTAAATGATAGACACTACTAACCATTGTATCCTCATATAATCCCTGAGTCTTAAATACATAATTACCTTACCTAGACCCTTATGAGAGAGGAGTGTTAACCACTGGGTTAGGATCACATCAGGATTTAAGGCTTCTTGCCTAATCTGCAATGGAACCTTCTTTTCTTGTTCCTCATATTTATCCATTAGCTCTCCTCTAAGCTGCTCATTTATGAGGTAAGACATCAGTGCTCTAACTTGAAAATCACCAGCATAGATCAATGGGTTTCACTCTGTATCTTCTTCCATCAAATAATTGTGCAAATAGTATTCACACAATTGATCTTGTTCTTCCAAACTAACTTCTTGAAATAACTGGAAAAAATCATGCCTTGAATAGATAGAAATAGATTGATCATTGATGAATCTATTAAATTGAAAACTAAGAAACTTTTCCTTGACAAATAATGCATAAAATCTTGGTGGAGGTCTGCATTCAATGATTTGAATTGCTCTATTAATTACCTCTGCTAGCTTCCCTTCCAACCTTTTGATTACCAAATCATTTTCCTCAACTGATGCATTAAGACTTTGTTTCTCTTTTTCCCAGTTCTCCTTTTCCTGCTTGGTTTTATGCGTCAGCTCCATTAATTCAAAGCCCAGAGATAGAGTGGTATGGTACCCTGTGGTTTTTGTCACAAGAGGTTGGAGAGTGAGTACTTCATCCTCTTCAATTTTTGTTTTACTTTCAACCATTTGTGCTAATAAATCCAAATTGGAACCATGACCATAAGTCTAAATTTTCTCTTCCAACTCTTGAATCCTTTTCTCTTTTTCTTTATCTTTCTCCTCATACCCCTTCACCTGTTCTTCTAACTGTCTTATTCTATCCAAAGCCTCTTGAAGTTCTTTTCTAATATTTCTATCCTCCAATAATCCTTTTTCTTTTTCAAAATTTAGATTTTCATCACCACCTTTTCTAGGAATATCAAAAACTTCTTGAGCAGAATTATCAAGTACAGACTTCCCCATTTTATTTGTAGTAAACAAATCTTCTAACTTAGAATTAGAAGAAGAAACATACCTTCTTTTGCTAGCAGACATGTTGACATTACCACAAGTGTTAGCAGAGACATCCTCCGAAGGAATTTCTCCCCTGTCTGAATCTATATTTAGTGGAATTGGATCACTGTTCTGCTGGCCTTTATCTTTTTCATCTAATTTCTATTCCTCAACAACTTTTTCCTTGGCACTTTTCCTCTTTAGCTTACCTGAGCGTCTAAGAGTGACAGTCTCCTGCTTATCTTCCTTTTTCCTCCTCTTCTTGTCCCTCTTCTTCCTTCTTTCCTCTATATTTTCTTCTTTCATTGTGCTCTTGTGCTTCTTCACACCCTTCCTATTCTTCTTTTCTTTACTAGATGCTGAAGGAGTGCTTCTTTTAGTTTTAGGGGTGGATGATGAGGGTTCTTCTACTGCTACAGGCCTAAATTATGGAGGATTTTCATCTTGTGGCTCTTCATGCTCAATTTCATATGGAGGCTCATCTTCTAGTTCAGGTGCCTCTAATAGTGTTGAAATATCCACACATTGCTTAAAAGATTCCCACTCAACCTGTGGGTATTGAATTCTCAAACTTCTCTTTATTAATAGGGCTATTAAACAATGATGGGTTAGAGTGGTGTCTGAATTTTGTTTCTGATATTTTGAAGACATTCTTTTCAACATACTATATAGAAAATTTGGGACATTGACCAATTTTTCATGCTATAGATGATTGAGCAATTTGAAATGTACAGTATATAACATGTTATATCGACCATCACAGGTAATATATCTGATAATGTTTGAAGGACATTTCCCCCAAAAGAATGGAAAAGATAATCACTTCGTACCTTGTGTGGTGAAGTCTAGGTATTCACCCCTCTCATAGAATTCCTCCCTCGCCGTGGCTGCATCAGCTCTAGCTAGGTATTCGGACCCTATTCGTGGCAACCCTGTGACCTAAGCAATAGCTCTTTCGAAAGCATCTACAGTCAATCCTTTCACCATTGCTTCATCATACTGTAATGTAAATACAAATTCCTTTGCCATCTCATCATCATATTCTGTCAATTTCAGAAAGTAATCTAACCAACCCACTGTTGTAAAGAGTAGAACCATTATGTCTTCCATTATTTCTTTATGTGCAGAGGGTTCCCTTCTAATTGCATCTCCTCCCATGATTTCTGTAAATTGCAATTGCAATCTCTACAATGTCAATTTATGCTAAACAGTGTCAATATCTGTTGCTTCAACTCACCACCCCAAAAAGACAATTTATGTTGCTTCAATTCACCACCCAAAAAGAACCAACTTACAATTTTTACCTCTCCTTTCTTCTCCACTGTAACTTCCTTCAAGTAATAGGTTTGTGCTTATTGGAAAAATAGGGTAAGTTCATGGTGTAGGAGGTTTTATTTGTTTTTTCTTGAAAGACAAAAGATGGTGAATGGGAAAAATAAAAAAATAGACCCCTCCCCCCAACTTAATTTTGAAGTGACCTCGCCTCACATGTCAATTAATATGGAATGAGGAGTATTGATTAAATGGAATGGTGGATAACACTCTCACATGCATGAAATAAACTACAAGTAATTATAAATATAAAAAGAAAGCTAGTTTTAATGATTGAAAGTTACGTAATGCACATATGGAATGGAAAGAAATAATTAACACACCTTGGAATTTGTGAACATATACTGATGAGTCAAGTGGATATGCATGTGGAAAATTGTAAGGTGGCTGGTACGGTGGTAGAATTATGATGTGATGATGCATAAAGGTGAATAAAAATGAACAACTCATAACTGTGAGTTGACACTTGCGGCAATAGAGCGGAGTGATTTTGAAATGAATGTGGCATGTGGAATGGCGGGAAAAATTAGGTATTGTTCACCAACCTATGGAAGAAGGCTGCATACAGGAGTTGCTACGGGTGCCGCCAGCACAGGTCTCGACAGTGTAATTACTGATGCTATATCAGGTCCCAGCTGAGTTAGGTCCCTACTTTGTGAGTGATAAATAGGTCCTAGTTGAATTAACTATAGTAACCATGGATATTGTGTTGTGTGTGCATGTGATTTTAAAGCAAGGAAAATTATGTTTCAGCGACAGGGGTTGAGTATTGCAACTCAACCTCCACATTACTGTACAGTGTTGATGGATCACCATTGGAAGATGTATTAGTTAGTGTTACAGCATCATCATCAAGAGTGTCAAGAGTACCATACTAAGTAGCTAAAGAAACAAGAAAGTCATCCTTTTGAAGTGGCTTTTTATATAGTTTTAGCCTATGCCCATTTACTAGCAGTGAAAACTGAACTTCATCAATGGTCTACAATTGAACTGCACCATTAGGAAAGACTTGTTTAATCTCATAAGGGCCTAACCAACATGACTGAAGCTTGCCCTTGAAGTCCTTGTATCTTGAATCATAAAGGAGTGCCCAGTCACCAGTAGTGAATTCTTTAGTCTTGATGTACTTATCATGCCATTTGGCTCTTTGTTTCTATATGACCTCTGTGTGATGGATGGCCTCTAATCAGATTTCATCTAGAGCATTCAAATGTTGTAGCCTGTCCTGTTGAGCTACTGTCAGGTCCATCCCTAGTTCCATTGATGTCCTCAGGGTTTTGTGTTCAAATTCTATAGGCAGGATTGTTGTCTTTCCATAGACCAACTCATAAGGTATAAACCCTGTAGTTGTCTTCCAGGTAGTTCTGTATGCCCAAACAGCTTCTAGGAGCCTAGAAACCCAATCTCTTCTGTGAGGTTGCACTGTCTTTGTCAAGATTTTCTCAATTTCTCTGTTTGTGACTTCCACCTAACCATTAGCCCGAGGATGGTAGGGAGTGGATTTCTTATGTCTGATATGATATTCTTCTACCAGTTTGGTCATTAAATCAGATGTAAATTGTGGTCTTTGATTAGTTACTATCTCCCTTGGCACACCATATCTAGTGAAGATGTCCTCATACAAGAATTTGGCCACATTGCCATCTCTAACAAACTGTAAGGCTTTAACTTCAACCCATTTAGTTAAGTAATCAGTACATACCAGGATATATTCCTTGTTGTTGGATGTAGGAGATATAGGTCCCACAAAATCTAGTCCCCACTTATTAAAAGGGGCCAATGAGATTTGTGGCTGCAAAGGCATCTCATCACTTCTTGTAGGTCTCCCCATTCCCTAACATCTATCACAACTCCTAGTGTACTTGATAGCATCTTTATGAAGTGTTGGCCAGTAATATCTTGTTGTCAGTATTTTGAACACTGTCCTCTTGGCTGCAAAATATCCCCCACAAGGTTCATCATGGCAGGCCTTCATTATATCAAACACTTCATCCTCTCTAATACATCTTCTCATAATATTGTCTGGGCCAATGTAAAATAGGAATCCAGAAATCCAAGAGTAGGAGAAACATTTGTGAACTAGATGCCTCTTCTCCCTTGGAGAGAAGTATCCTAGAATCTACCTTGTAACCAAATAATTGGCTATATCTGCATACCATGGAGTGTGTATAGTTAGAGCAAATAGATGCTCATCAGGAAATAAATCATCAACCACTCCTTCTGAGGACTGTGTAGGTAGTCTAGATAGAAAATCAAAAATTACATTAACCTTGCCTAGTTTGTCAACAATTGTAATATCAAATTCTTGTAACAACAATAACCATCTTACAAGTCTTCCACCTACTATTGGCTTATTCATCAAATTTCTTATGGCTGCATGATCTGTATGTATGAATACTTTGTAACCAGTTATGTAGTGCCTGAATTTGTTAATTGCATAAACAACTGCCAACATCTCTTTCTCTGTCACAGTCACTAGTAGAAATATGGCAAATAAATGACTAGGTGACTAAAACTTTTAGTCACGTGACTAAAACTTTTTGCAACACAACTATAAATGACTAATTTGGTCATCGGTTGAAATGACTAAATAAATAACCAATTTGGTCATCGGGCAAAAAACACAACCAAATAATTGGAAAAAAATATTTTGAATTGAGGGAGTGGGTTGTATTATAATATAATATAATAATAATATATTATATTACAATACAATATAATATAATATAATATATTATAATATAATATGATATAATATAATATGATATAATATAATATAATATATATATTATATTATTATATATTATTATATAATATTATATATTTTTTAAAACAAAAGTGGCAAGCCACTATAATATATTAATAATAAAAAGTTACAAAAAGCTGGTTCGACAAAGCATACTAGTAGGAAAGAGCCAACAAGAAAACCTCCGGTTATAGCTCGAAATTTACAAGTTCCCTCAACGGGTTTACACTTCCCTTAACGGGTTTACAAATACAAAATGGAGGGGAAGTAGAATAATACAAAAAAGTTATAATCTTTGCCCCTAGAAATTCCACAAAAAAGAAAGGATAGAAATATCCCTCGGAGCATCAGCTGAGTGAGAACAAAACTTCTATAGATAACATCTCCACAGAACTAAACAAAACTGTATAGGGGAAGCCTTCGCCAAAAAATTACAAAACCAGTGAATAGAAGTAGGCAGACAGTCTAGCCAGCAACTGGAGTGTTACGATCTTGTAATATTATATTATTAATATTACAATATTATATTTATATTATAATGTATTTAATATTATATAATATTATAATATAATATTTATATAATATAATATTATATTATATAATATTATAATATTATATTATAATATTTATATAATATAATATTATATTATTAATATTATAATATATTTAATAATAGTATTATCATATTATAATATAATATAATATTTATTATATAATAATATAATCACGCATGGTTGTGGGTGATCCGGTTGCTGCAGCGAAGTACGTTGATCCATGTGCATACCCATATCTGGTTCATGATCAGGGTCTGGTACTAGTAGAGACAGATCCATGGCCTATGGTAGCAACAAATACGGGTGGGTGGGGATAGAAGGTCGGATCCATGCCTGGATTTCTCGTGGGTGTGCATCCAACAGATGGGTGAGCTCAAGCTCTCAATTTGTTGATAAGCCATGGCGACCCAAATGAGAAAAAGAGAAAGGTATGCTTTTATTGTATGCACATTCTTTGATGGCAAGTTGTTCTTTGATCCATTCAAGTTGTCATTATATCCTAATAGTGTCAAATATATAACAGGAGGGGAAACAAATGTCTAATCCAACTGCTCATGCTCTAGTGGCACAGAAGAGCAACTGCCATGATGATGAAACAGGTTCAAGAACCAATGATTATGGTCCCCTTACTAAAGTGGCTGCATTAATGGAGGACCATGTCCAGATGAAGATGGGCCCCATGCAAATTTGGCAAAATACAAATCTCTAGAATATGGCTTCTAAATCAAATAATGAAATCTCCCTGCATGTGGCTTATAATCAATAGTTCAATGGTACATTCATGACTATATTCATCATATTCAAACTGTTAGAATCTGAAAAGATTATTAACCCAGAAAACTAGTGCAAAGAATAGATATCTAAACTATGAATGCAAATGATACGAAATCAAAATAGCAACATAGAGTTAGTCTCCGAGAGAGTAGTGCCAATGCTAGAAGCAAAATAGCATTAAGAGGATGCAAAAGCAAAAGATGCAAAATACAATCCAGGTAGCATGCTTATATAGACTAGGAAGAGGGAGGAGGTGGCAACACCGACCAATCAGGAGCAACCATCTATCGGACTAAAGATAGCAAAGTATCTTCCCAAGATAGCTAATGGATGCTCACATGTAAGAAGGTGACACCTCGCAACCACTCACCTAATAAGACATGCTTTATTAACCTAAGCGAGATTAATAGAAGTGTAGAAAAAACCTACGAATATAGGGAAAAATAAATAACCCACTAGGAAATAAAAACCTACACTAACACAAACCTTACAAAAAATGCAATGAAGATGTAATGCATGCATCAAAAGTTAGTCACAATATCAAATACCATAAAATAGTTGCTTTCATCTCTGCAAATGGGCAATTGTTCTATCAAATCCCATGGTGACCCAGATGAGATGTTGAATCATGCTTGGGCTCCATATGCTATTGGGCATCATACTTGCATGTAGGTTTTAGGGTTTTGGATTAGCCTTCCTTTCTTATAATATTTATGAATCTGTGTTCAAATCTGTTGCCATTCATTTTCTAGAATTATTTGAGTATTAATCTGACAAGTGAGACGCTTATTTTGTAGGTGGATTGAATAGAAAATGTTTTCCAGGCTTGGATTGAATTGGGTTCTGTTGTGTAACATTCAATTTATTTCTAACAGATCTGTCACAAAAGATAATTAAACCATTTTTTTTAATTTTAAGATTGTATAGTATTATATTATAATATAATATAATATTTATATTATATAATATTATAATATAATATTATATTATTATTATATAATATTATAATATTATTAAATAATATTATATTATTATTATATAATATTATATAATAATATAATATTTATATTATATAATATTACAATAATATAATATAATATTTATATTATATTATAATATATTTACTATTATATAATAATATAATATTATAATATATTTAATAATATGGCCTAACTTATTTTAACCACCAAAACTAGTTAATATATGGGCGCCATTAATATTTTAACCATATGGGTGCCAAAATTTTCATTTCACTTTTGGTGCCCATGTGTTGCTTTTTGAAACCCTAAAGATAAACCCTAACTCGATCGGAACTCGGGAGAGCAATTGATCAATCACAACACATCATGGGATATTGGGAGAATTGGCTAGGGCATGCAAAACGGAAGATCAGAGACTTTGGCTGGAAGTTATGCATCATTTTGCTCATTTTGGGTACTAATTTGGTCTCTATTTTTCTCTTCTTCGATCCATTCCATTGGATCCTTATGTAGTATCTCCACCCTGTCTATGGCTTTGAGCACATCTCAAAATCTAGCAACGATGAGCTACAAGTATCAAAAGAGCTTTTTGAAGAATTAACAGCTTAGATCATTGTGCTCACGTAATTTCTGAGATCCTCTTTTCAAGAGCCGTTAAACAGTAGTGCCAATGGCGACGACCCGTGGTTGTCGTGGTTGCAGGCTCAACCTATATTTTTCGGCCCCTTCAATGGCCTCCTTTGTGCAATTGGCCCCTAGCCAACCTCATCCTGGTTCATGGCCAATCTTGGCACTTGTAGAAGAGTACTCGACCCCTTCACATAATCTACGGGCTCCATTTTTTGGATGTCAAGACCCTGTTCACTGGCTGGGTTTGGCCTCATGGTCCCTGGTATTCCATTATTTAGCACAATTTCAGGAACCCTCTTTACAACGAATGCTAGGTGTCCTCAAAACTACTGGCTTGTTGGCCCCTGTTTGGCCTCCTTTGGAACCGATTTTGATGCCCTCTGGCCTCTTCGGCCCCACTTTAGAGCTGACCTCGACCATTTTTATTGGGCTCTCATGGGCTCTTTCAGACTCACAAGCCTTGCAACACTCCCTAGGATATTTCATTGGTGCCTATCTTGTGTGGTCATCTCAGCCCCAAGTAAACTTGGCATTTAGTATTCATTTGTGTTTCTTTTTTCATAGTTGACTTTCCACATTATTTGCAATCATTGTTGATGGTTTATCAGGACAAATCTGCATAGAATTTGCCACATCTTCCAAATTTCTTGGTCATATTTAGGTTTCATGAAGTGGTTGTTTCTTCATTGAGGTCAAAGTCTCAAAAATGCTAATGATCTCCTTGAAATTCTGGTAGCAAGTCGACTCCAGCATCAACGTTCTTCTTTCCATAGTCTCCTAGATACTTTGAAGGCATACTCTCTTGTGCACACGTCCTTAGGCAACTATAAGGGATGGATTTGCAAAAATGGGGATGGTAACATGAACAACGTGATCATAAGGGATGATGTGCCTTCTACTCCTCTTGCAGTTAAACTTGGCCCCTCAAGTTGCAGGTAAGTATCGACTATCCTATTTAATATATGATTTGATGTATGTTCTCTTCCTGTTTTCGAGTACCTAGAAGCACTTTCATGCAGTCACTATAGGACATAGAGGCACCTTATGACAAAGTTTAGGGTGTCTTCAAGATATCTAGTAATGTCTAGAAGGTCATTCATACACATATCAATCCACTATAGCATCATTACAATGAGAGTTAGTCTTGTGATTGACGTAAATAGGTATTCTTCTATGCAACTTTTGTTTTGTGATCATTGTGCTCCTTGAGAAGATATTCCTTCAAGGCATTCTGTCAAACAGTTGCATGTCTTGTCTGTGCTTCCTCATTTTGAGCAATTCCATCTATAATATTTGATGAAATGTGCCTTCCATTATGCTTAGATGGATATCCGTACCCAGACCCTTAGCTCCCATTTTGGCACAGGACACAGGCAGAAGCTATAACGCCTGTTGATCGCAATTGACTGGAAGTTTCTAGAATCTTTTCTACATATCCATTTTGTCCTTAACCTATGAATATTTAATGACATCTCTTTAAGGTATTCTGTCTTAAGAGCAAGCAGGCAGGAGAAGGACCGCATAATCCTTTACAAAAGGCATTTTACAGTATGCTTAGTTTTTTCTTCCTTTGTAGAATCCATTGCATTTACTGGTTTGTTCTTGTACTTAGCCATTGAGACTTTGCAGAAACTAAGTGTAACACAATCATTTCATATTTTTTTGGTTTTCTCAAGTTTAGGTTGTGATATTTTGCTAAATTGGGGTGTATTAAATAGATTTCTACATTAATAAGTACTCATTTCATTCTCTTAATTTGGACTAGATTGTACCATGAGTCTCAAAATTTTAAATAGTGTCAAGATGGTTTTTTTCTCTATTTATATTTTTTTTAAATGGAAAGGATGATGAGTGCCAAGTTGCACTCATGAAACATATCTTTTTGCCTCTCTTTTTCTCCTTCCTGAGTCCATCTTTCCTAATGTCTGCACCTAAATAAGCTAGCAAGATCATTCTATTTTATGATTAATTGAGATAGATTACTCAAGATTATATTTTTTTGATTGAGTGACTAATGTATATGGAATTGATGGAAAGTGCAGAAAATTTCTCTCTTTTTGATTCAACAGGTGTAGATGCCAGGAACAACAATTATGTGCATCTCTGGAGATAGTCTTTAATGATCTCCGAAGACAATACTAAAGTGCCTTGACACTTGAAGTTTTGAATAAATGAGGAATGCCTCTCCGGAGCTCTGCTGGAGTCTAGAGCATCTCCGGAGCTGAACAGAGAAAGCTACATATCTCCAGAGCTGTAGACATATCTTCGGAGCTATAGAAATATCTCCGGAGCTACAATTAGGAACAATTATCTCCGACGCCTCTTGACAATAGAGCATATTTCCAGCATAAGCTGCCAACAAGCACTCTCAGCAGTGGTCATAATACCCCTCATTTCACTCAAATCATCACCCAAGTGATGACGGGTCATCTTTAGTTAAACTGCTGAAGTTTTATCTTTTCAAAGTTTTTGCATGAATTACAGATGGAACTGATTTAATATCCTTATTTTCAGGGCCTCGATGCCCAAATGTATTAAGACTTAGACTTAGATTTTGAGTGGACTTCTGTTCCACTCAAGTCTACTTTTATTTGCATGATTTTCTTTCATAGTTAAACATCTAGTGTAATAAAGAGATGGATGTCATCTCATAGAAGAACTGATAGATAGGTTAAGTAATATGTCATCACTCTTTGGATATATACTTGTAGAAAACAATAGAAGATATACACACTGATTGAATTATTCTGATTCTCAGTAATCTTAGTTCTGTGTTAGCAATCTTTTCATGAATGTAGAGTGAATGAATTGGATTGGATCCAGTTGTAATCTCCTTTTGTGCTGATTCCCTACTGTAGCCTTCAGCCCCAAGGGTGTGGAGCAAGGGCCCACTCTCACCACTAAGGCAGGAGGCTAGTACCATTGTTTTATTAATTCAGCTTTCTGTTATGCAAAGTATTTACTACTTTTGATAGGTAGATGCATGTTATTGTTTTAAGATTGCTTTGAGTAAATTTCTTGTTTTGTCCTATTTTCAGCATTCCTTAAATTTATTTAGTAAGTAGATAGATTAATCTTTTCAAGTTAGTAGAAGCAATTTAGATTAGTTAGGAAGACTGATAACTATAGAATCCCTAGTTGCAAACAGTCGTGGACACAGCCCCTGGATTATTGACATCTGAAAAATAGATTAAATGATGAGGTACAGTGACACCTTGTCATTTTTAGCGCAGTTGCCGAGGATATCTTGTGTTAATTAGGGAAACTAGGTTAAAATAGTTTTTAGGATAGATCTATATGGTTAGAGCTAGAGATCTGAAAGGAAGATATATCAAGCAAACACCCCAACAACAAGCAATAGGGTAAAGCAGTAGGGTGGCACAAGATTTTGTTTAGGAGAGAAACCCAGACCCTACTTTGGAAGCTGCACCTCAAAACAACAGTCCCTTAGATCCTCCAAATCTTCCACTTGCCGATTACATCCAAGAGTTACAACAAAAGTTTCAGGCAGATCCTCTGGTAGAACCTCAGGGAGAAGAACCAGTACTAAACAAGGAAAATAATAATCATGGGGAAGAGGAAAATTAGGCTCCAAGAACCTTCTCATATCCTTTTTTTTGGCTACTGGAGACAATGCTCCTATGAAGAATATCTCACCAGCACACCTGCCAAACTTTAGAGGACTTTCTTCTGAGGATCCAGATCAGTTCTTGTTTGAATTCAAAGTAGTCTGCCAAACTTATGATTATAGATCAGATAACCAGAAACTCAAATTGTTCCCTTCAACTCTGAAAGATTCTACGACGAGATGGTTTATGGGTTTACCCCAGAATTCTACCTGTTCTTAGGATCAGATGGAAACAGAGTTTTTGGAAAAATACCAAGATTACTGTAGATCCAATAATAAAAATGAAGAACTGTTTAAAATTAGGCAAGGGGAGAAAGAGTCCTTAGAGGACTATGTGGATAGGTTTAATTTTTCCTTGAGAAGGTATGGTAACCCAGTAGATCACTCCTTGGCCAGAACCCTATTTGTAAAAGGATTGGATAAAGAATCAAAACAGGCACTGGATCTGATGGGAAAAGGGAACATCAACAAAATAGAAATACCTGATATAGAAGAACTCTATAGGAACTATTCTAGAACCCAAGATGGAGTGAGGTCATCCAAAACTTTTAAAGGGAGGAATGAAATAGAGTAGTTAATGGAAGGGATTGCAAATCTAGAAACAAACATTTTAGTCCAATTAAATACCACATTGGGTGGGATCTAGGCAAAAACCAGAATAAATAATCAAAATAGAGCAACAGAACCACTCTCCATCTATTGTCCTAGGTGTAGAAACAAACATCTGTTGAGAGAATGCCCTTTATACAAATCAGAGATTTGTCAGATCTGTGATAAGGAACATCCTACCAATCAATGTAGTCAACTTCCAACCTTGAAAAGATTGAGTAAGAAGAATGCTATAATAGAAGAGGAATTGAACTATGTGGGAGAAAAACAAGCTGGGAATCTTCCTTACAATTAGTATCCAAATCAACCCTCTTACATGGGTCCTTCTAATTGGGGAAGTAATCAATGGAATCCAACTTGGCATGGGCCTCAAAATAATCCTCCTTTGGGACAACAGGATTGGCCAAATCAACATTGCAAAACTCAAATTGGCAAAATCAGCCTTGGGGAAATCAACAGTGGCCACCACAGTTTGGATCACAAAACATGCAACCTCAATGGGGTTCTTAACCAGGGACAACCTAGATGTTTCCAACCTCAACAACAAGCTTTACTAGCTGGACCCTCTAACACACACGGTCAATCACAAAATCAACCAGTTAGCCAACCACCTTTACCAGCTCAGCCTATACCAAACCCACGGAATAAACAGGGAGCAGTTGTTTACATAATAGAGCAAGAAAATCTGGCTGGAATTAATGCTATATATTCAAATAATCTCCAGCTGCGTTCTGGGAAAGTATTCCCAAGACCATCTCCTCCAACAATAGTTGAAGTAACCAATGATGAGGAACCTAAAAATTCATCCACTCAACCCCTAGAGGAGATTACTAATGAAAAAGTGCTAAAAGAATCATCCTTGGACAACTCTGGAGTTGCTCCTAAAAGACCGACTCTAGAGAACATTCCTGAACAAAATTATGACAAGAGCTCCAGAGATGGAAAAACTAGCACCATACCCAGAACGGCTTAAACAGAATGTTCCCTAGAAAAAGATCTTACAAAAACAAATCCAAACCAACCTGGAATCAGAACTTTTACGAGAAATCAAGCAACTAAACATTGAAATTCCTCTCCTCCAGGCAATCAGAGATGTTCCAAAACTAAATCAGTTTATTAAACAACATTGTATCAAAATGCAGGGCAGGAAGAAAAACTTTCCCTCCACAATACAGGTGGAAGGAAAAGTACTGGATCTATTGATGGGAGAAATTCTCCTTCCAAAATATGGAGACCTTGGAAACCCTGTCATAACTGTTTTCATCTCAGGGTTAGAAATTTCAAATGTTCTGGTTGATCTGGGAGCAACAATTAATGTGATGACAGTCCACACAATGGACAAATTAGCTCTATCAAGTATCCAATCCACAACTACAATTCTTCAACTTGCTGACTAGTCAGTAGCTGTTCCAAAAGGGGTAATCACTGATGTACCAGTTGTGATGGATTCATGGGAATTTCTAGTGGATTTCCTGATATTAGAACCTAGAAACTAGAGAAATGCTTATCCACTGATCTTAGGAAGACCATGGCTGGCTACAACAGCAACATCTATTGATTGTCGAACTGAGGATATGGTCATTTCTAATGGGATAGATCTGAAGAAAATATCTCTGTATCCTCCAGCTAAACCATCAATGCATTATACGGGAAGAGTATGGGTGGATGAGCCAGAAAATAATGACAACAATGCCGCAGTAGCTATGGTAACCATCAAGGAACATCTAGGAGAATTAAAAGAATAAATATACTATGATACAACATAAAACATTACTCACATCCTAATCAATGAGGATGTGATGGAACTCGCCCAAGACTCTAAGAGATAACTTCTTACTTCTTCTCATTGTACCCTAGCCAACATCATTCGTTGTGGGGAAACATTTTACAGAGACTTAGCCACTTTCCATATATTGCTTCCACATTCTTGTCCTCTCAATACCATGACTCCTATGTACAAATCAACTACATCTATGGATCAAATCACAAAACAGGTCATGATTTTACCAGGGAAAACACTTAATATCAATACTTAGTTAACAACCATTTAGGAAGAAAAACTCATTCAACTTCTGATTTCCCATTCGGCATCTTTTGCTTGGGAATACCAAGATATGAAAGGCATACCTCCTGAGATCTGTACCCATCATTTATACACTAAGGATATTAAACTTGTCAGACAGCCCCAAAGAAGATTGAATCCTGCTTTAAAGGACATTGTCAAAACTGAAATAGAAAAATTACTTCAAGCAGGGTTCATATATCCAATCTCAGACAGTCAATGGGTTTCACCTCTTGTCATAGTGCCTAAAAAGAATGGGAAATGGAGGGTGTGTATTGATTATAGAGAACTTAACAAGGCCACAAAAAAGGACTACTTTCCCTTACCATTCATTGACCAAGTTCTGGACAACCTTGCTGGGAGAAAGTATTTCTCTTTTCTAGTTGGATTCAGTGGGTATAATCAAATTCAAGTAGCACCTGAAGACCAGGACAAAACCACCTTCACATGCTCTTGGGGAACCTTTGCTTACAAAGTTCTTCCCTTTGGGCTATGCAATGCCCCAACTACATTTCAGAGACTTGTTTTAGCTATTTTTGCTGAACTGGCTAATGAATGCATGGAGGTCTATATGGATGACTTTACTGTGTATGGGGATAATTTTGAGGAAGCTCTCACAAACTTTGAGAAAGTACTGAAATGCTGTTAGAAAAATCAATTATCCCTTAGCCATGAAAAGTGCTTCATGATGGTGGAGGAAGGAATTGTTTCGGGACACCATATTTCAGAGAAAGGGATCAAAGTGGATCAAAACAATATAGAGGTGATCACATAGTTGCCTTCACCCAAAAATCAGACAGATGTTATGTTGGTGCTTGCATGAATTGTCAGGTTTTCAAGTAAGAAATCTACAAGCACCCTCCCAAAAAATCCAAAAAGTTCTAAGTCTTCGGATCTCCTCAGCATTTTTCAATGTCAGCATCATATTTTCTTCGGAGGAGGTCATCATCACATTTCTAGCTATCATCCTGATGCTGCTAACGTCATTCCTATGTCAAGGTGATATCCGCTTGTCTGGCGACTTCATCATTTTTCGAAGGCGGGGGTGATATTTCCAAATATCAGTCATATTTAAACATCACCCCGATGTTACAATGAAGCTACAGTGCAGCCTGATATTCTTGCGGGGGGTGATATTTTAAATATCGGGTGATTTTACGACTATCACCCTACTGCCAAAGATCACCTTATGTAGACATGACGATGACGTCATCTAGGTCCGAGGGGGATCATATTTCTAACATCAGTTATTCTTCGAGGATCACCCTGATATTGCAATATGATGGTGACGTCATCAGGATATTAGTGGATATGATTAGGTGGATCATCGGCGAGACATATGATATCGGCAAAGTAGGAGGATCTTGCTCCAATGCTTCAGGTTGTGCTGATGAGGGTTAATATCGGGGTGACATTTCGTATCGGGTGGACAAGCTAGTGGTTCGCTGATATAAGGAGTCTGGCCGACAGAGGATGATGATGAGGTTTAGGCTGGCGTTGTCAGGTACAAAGGCACCGACATCATGTTTGTTCGTGGCCTAGTTTATAAAGTGATAAGGAGGTTGCCGCAGGGTGCATGTGGGATAATTGGTTCCTACCAAATTTGAAATATTAGGATCATGATTCTTGGCGGGAAAAGCTGTCAAGGAATCATGCGAACACTGCATTCCCAAGATCGTGAGTAGGTGGACATTAATGGCGTATGTTATAGGGTATGGGTGATGGTATAGTCAGATCTAGTACCTGATTGAAGTTGAGGATCCCCAAGCAGCAATGTGTGGCTCGAGACCTCCCCTGTCTCTTCCTCTACCTGCTGCACTCAATGTTGAGCGCCATTCTCTCATGGAACTGTATCTGGCAGACTTTTGTTTTTTGCCATGTAATTAATGTTGGGTGCACCCTCCTATTTTATATAGGAGGCCGTGTTACTCATTTTTGTTGGTTGGAAACTGGACAAAATTTTGGGTGCTGTGACACAATACAACTTCTTTGGTGGCCCTTTCCTGGATGTCTTGTGAGTTTATGAGTCTCATGTTGTTTATTTTTCTGCATTAATCCACTGATATCATGTTGATCTAAATGAGTAATGCTATATTGCATGTGTTATGTCATCTGTCTCCAAACTGAGTATGTTCTTCTTCTGAGTCTGAGCATCTAAGGGGTGTTTATGATTCTAGAATACATGTATGTTGTATTGAATGCTTGATTTCTTACTTCTCCTCAAGGAGTAGATTAAATGTTTTAGATCAAGGGTTGGGAACAATATATTGCAGTGAGGATATTGTAAGCAGAGATAACATGATACCCTATCTTGGGATGTATATGTAAGGCAGATACTACAAAACCCCTTGATATCCAGTCTTTGGCATATGTTCATGTAGGCCATTCACATGTGTACGTCTATTGACTCCAAGCCCTGGATAGACACCAATCTAGTCTTGTATTGAGGTTACACCCAAGGTCCTAGTTTTGCATCCACATAAAATCAAACTCAAACTTCAAAATCAAACCATTAGAACTTTAGGAGTAGTTTAGGACCCAAATCCTATGTCTACAACTGAAAATAGGCCCAAAGCTAGCCCCTTTGCACTTATCTCACAGTTTTGGTCTACATAAAGGAGGATTTATCTGCTTTGTATCAATATCACAGTCAGTCCATAAGCATGTCTCATGGATGTTGAATAGGGAATACCCCCCTTGGTTCTGCAGAGCCTAAAGAAGAAGAGGAGATATTATAGAGTCTATCTCCTATACTGTTGGCCGCTGGCCCAGAGATCCTATTGATCATTGATGGCTACCTTGTAGGGATAGCTGGGAATAAGCATACAGTCGGATTGTGAACCAACATGTTAGAAGTTTTTTGGGTCATGTAGGCTACTATAGGAGGTTCATAGAAAATTTCAACATAATAGCTGCCCCCCTATTTACCCTGCTTAACAAAGACACAGAATTTCTATGGACAGAAGAATGTCAATCAGCATTTGAAACCTTGAAAGAGAAGCTTACTATCACACCAATTTTAAGAGGACCAAATTGGACTTTGCCATTTCACATACAAACTGATGCTTCAAATGATTCCATTGGGGCAGTTTTAGGACAAAAGGAGGAAGGAGAAAGTATGCATGCCATTTATTACATTAGCAAAAACCTTACCTCTGCTGAAAGAAATTACACAACAACTGAAAAAGAATTCTTGGCAGTCATCTATGCTATAAACAAATTTAGGCATTACATCACTGGATATAAGATATTTGTACACATTGATCATGCAGCTATCAAGTACCTAATGACTAAACTAGTAGTGGGTGCAAGGATCATCAGGTGGTTATTGTTATCGCAGGAATTTGACATTACCATAGTTGATAATCTAGGAAAGTTTAATTTGGTTGCTATTTTTGTTCAAGATTGCATATAGGAGGAGAAGACCAACCAGTGGAGGACAAGTTCCTAGATGAACATCTTTTTGCTATATCCTCTACTGCACCTTAGTTTGCTAACATAGCTAATCTTTTAGCGACAAGCTTGTATCCATCCCATTTTACCTCAAAACAAAGAAAATGTTTGGTTAAAGAAAGTTTATCTTACAAATGGTTGAATGGTTTACTGTTTAAATGTGGTCCTGATTTCATTCTACGCAGGTGTTTAAAAGCTGATGAGATTTTTGATGTGTTGAGAGCATGTCATGATGAACCATCTGGTGGCCATTACTCTTTCCATAGGATTGTCCACAAGATCCTTGGAGCTGGTTACTACTGGCCCTCTCTTCATAAAGATACAAAGAGGTATGTGTAGTACTGTGACCAGTGCCAAAGGATGAGACAGCCAACCTTTACCCAGGAGATGTTACTACATCCTCAAGTCATGATGGAACAATTTGAGCAGTGGGGTCTAGACTTTGTGGGACCAATTTCACCACCATCATCAGGCAATGAGTATATTCTAGTATGCACAGACTATGTTACTAAGTGGGCTGAGGTTCAAGCATTACAATTTGCAAGAGAAGAAAAAGTTGCTGATTTCCTTTACAATAAGATTTTCTTAAGATTTGGAGCCCCAAGATCAATAGTTTTAGACAGAGGACCTCAATTTACTTCATCGGTAATCAAAGCATTCATAGATTTATATCAAGTCAAGCACATAAAATCTTCACCTTACCATCCTCAAGCGAATGGGCAGGTAGAAGTAACCAATAGGGAACTTGAAAATATTCTGACAAGGACAGTAGCAATGAACAAAAAAGATTGGGCTAGTAGATTACTTGCAGTAGTTTGGGCTTACAATACCACTTGGAAGTCCACAACAAAGTTCTCACCATATGAATTAGTTTATGGGAAAGAGTCTATCTTGTCTATAGAATTTGAACTCCAGACACTTAAAACCACATTGGATATTGGTCTACCATTATCTATAGCTCAACAGAATAAAATTCTTCAGCTCAATGAATTGGATGAAATTCAGACAGAGGCCATTCAACAAACATAACTGGTTCAGTATTAGAGGAAGCAATGGCATGACCAACACATCAAAAGGAGGACATTTCAACAAGGTGATTGGGTTCTTCTTTATGATTCTAAATTCAAGGAGTTCAAAGGGAAATTGCAAACTCATTGGATGGGTCCTTATCAAATCAAGAAAGTTTTTGAAAATGGAACAGTATCATTGCAACCTATTGATGGAAACACAGACACATTTCTAGTAAATTATCACCGAATCAGGCTCTACAAAAGACCATCTACTAAAGAAGAGTTTCTCAGTGATTTGAGTTATGATACAGGGGATACCTCCTCTGTCCCAGTGTTGGATTGATTCTAAAAAAAAGGAAGGTTAAAAACTAGCAAATATCGGCCTTCTAAAAAAAAGAGAAAGATGGAAAACTAGCAAATGGCTATCTTTCTTGACCAAGGGAGTTGAAAACCAGTAAATGGCGATTGCCTTCTTCAAGATAGTTGAAATAATTGAGCTCCAGAGATGATCAGGTGCCAGGAGTTAGTCAGGAGCACCTCCAACGCTTCTCAAACTAGATTCACCTCCATCGCTTCTCGAATCAGGAGCACCTCTGGTGCTTCTCAGCAAGGAGCACCTCCGGCACTTCCCAACTAGGAGCACCTCCGATGCTCTATCAATAAAGAAGTCATTTTAAAATAATAAAGGAGGGGACCCACCTCTCCAGGCGGTAAAGTAGACACATCACATGATGAGGTCATCAGGACTCATCCTCTACTTTATCACAAAAGAATAAATTCAATTGGCATGAATATCATTTGAAGGGGTATTCACAACGCCGGCACTGACATCACCAAGGAACATGGATTCTTGAATCACTCAGTGCAATGATTGTAGGTTGCGTACCAACAGAGTAAGTGGACGTCATCTCCAGCCGCCACAAGCTACTCATGTGCCATGACGCGTGCAGTCCCCAACAATGATGCATCATCTCTACCATGTACATCGGCCTCACCATTAAAAATGATCCAGGTAATTCTATCTTTAATTAATCATTAATAGCAACTGTCTTGTCTTTCTATTTTTGGGTGCTGCCATGATGCGATGACCTCCTGCCATAATTTCCTTTCTAAAATTCATACATGCTGCCATCTGTGCCGTATTGCCACCTTGCCTCTAGAGTGTCCTAACATTCTGTCACATTTATGACTGCCTTGGTACTCTAACAAATCTGCATAAGCCTAAGCTGAGAAACATAACATTCCTCATTCAAACCTTTGAAGTACCCTAAAGAACAGAGCCAATTAACTAGATCTCTGGAGCCTACAGAGAAAATTGAATAGATCTCCGGAGCCTATAGAGAAAATTGAACAGATCTCCGGAGCTTACAGAGCACATTGCACAGTCCTCCGGTGCCTACAGGGTTAAGAGGAAGAGATAAACTACAGATTGAGGAGATAAGGAATTAAGCACAGAAGGTGAAACTAATTCAGCAATGGGGGTCAAGAAGAAGTCTGAGCCAGAAAGTGCTACGCGCCTTCTGCAGGATGGAGCTGCAACAAATATTTTAAGGGCTGCAGGATCGTTAGACTTCTTAGAATAATTTGAAGGGTTTCAGGAGGATATTGTGGATGAATTCCTCAGGAATTTAAGGGACAATCAGACAGCTATCAGAGGAGTACAAATCAATTTCTCCTCAGCCACTATCAGCCACATTTCTGGACTTCCCAAACAAGGTGAGAGGTTTTACCACTCGAAAACCTTATACACTGATTTGATTAAAAATTTCTTTGTTCGTGGTGAACCTGCTATTTAATTACACTCAAATAAAAATTAAGTCAAAGGAATTCTGAGGTCCACACTCCCAAACCCTTGGGCATCTGTTGCCACCTGGTTAATGAAATATTTTACTTGTGATGGTCAATTCTCTGTAGTTTTAGGGCCAATCATGAAAATGTTGATTTTTCTAAGACATGGAAATAGACATCCTGAGTATAGCATAAACATTCCCAATTTCCTATATTCTGCCATCATGGCAACTGCAGAGAAATATTAGCAGAATAAGGGTCCAATGAAACATCATGGTCTTATCTTTCTAGTAGTTAAACACCACTTCCTGTCTCATGCCAATGGGGAGGAATTATGGCAACACTTTCTTGAGCAGAATCCTTAGAACAGAGCACTAGAGATGGCACAACTAGGAGGTGAGAGTTCTCCTACCCACCAAGAAGAGGAAACTAAGCCTTCAGCCTCCTCCGTAGTTGTTCACAGAGGAAAGAAGCCCTCACAGGAGGCAACCTCATCTGCAGCCCCTGTTCCTGATAAAATGAGGAAAGGTAAAGAAATTGCAGAACCTACTCTTAGACTAACCCCCTACATGACTCTCTCAGTTAGGAGAAAAATAACTGAGGAATCTTGCCCTAAGGAATTAACAGAAGGAAGGTCAGGACAGAGAGTAGAGGGAACCTGGTGGGCTGAAGAACCATCTCATGATTCAGATGAGATCCCTTTGGTCAGGAAGAGGAAACAAAAAGAAATTTCCCTAACACCATCATGTGCTCTGGAGAGTCCAATTTTAGAGCCATCATGTGCTATGGAGAGACCAATTTCAGAACCATCATGTGCTCCGGAGATAGAATATATACAAACTTTTACTATTTCCTCAGATTCTGAGGAAGAGAGACCTGCTCCGGAGTCACCTGCCCCACCTCTGCTATGGAGAAGCAAAAGGCAGAGACAACTCTCACAGGATGAGAAAGATATTGCCCTCCTAGCTGAGGTACTCCTGGAACTTAGAACATATGAGGATAAGGATGGACCTTCATCAGTGCCAGCAGAAGAAGAGGAACCCCAAGAGGACCCTCAGGGCAGGCAGTCTGAAGAAAAGGATGAAGTAGGGCAGAAGGGTACAATTGACAGTATAGGGTAGATGGCCATGGAAAACCCTAATGATCAGCCAATAGCCACAGAAATAGCCATAAAAGCAGCAATAGAAGCAGAAGAAGAAACCTTCTCTCATCCCTCTGATCAAGAGGATGTGGAAATTTCAAAAGAACAGTAGATGATGGAAGCAATTAAAAACTTAAATAGATTACTCTGGGGGAAAAATCTGATTATTACTAACCTCAAGAAGGTCAAAGTAGAGGTGGAAATGGAGTAAAAACAAATCATTGCAAATCTACAAACAAAACTCCAAAACAAAGACAAGATCATCCAGGAGAAAGAGGCAGAATTAGAGGCCCAGAGAATTGAGAAAGAGGCAGAGTTAGAGGCAAGCAAAATTGAGGCATCCAAACTGTTGGAAGAAAAAGAGAAAGAGGCAGCACTATTTTTGAGCTCACCAGGGCTAGAGACAATAGCCTCACAATAATGGCAGTATTGATTGAGAAAGTACAAAGCTGGGATAAACAGTTAACTTGGGCCAATAACAGACTAGATGACTAAGAGGAATATATTCAAGAATTGGCTGGTCCAAGGGCAACTAATGAGCAAGAAATACGAATAGATGCCTATGTGGGTCTAATCCCCATTGACATTCCCAAAGCCCTGTTCCATTGGGAGAAGAGGTGTAGAGAATATGAGACTTCCAAGCCTATGTTATAGCTACAAAGGGCAGTCACTGCCAAAATAGAAAGAATGGCAACTTTGGAAGGCAAAATCATTGAAATGGCCTCCCTTTCTTCAAAAATTCTATCCTGTAGACCTCCAAGTGCCAGCTACTCCATGTTCTTACAAGAACGAGTCCTGCAAAGGAAATTCTCTTTAGTCCTATCTAACCTGGTTGAGGATACAGAAATAGCAAAAGGATTCATGACATCATATACCAGGAGCAATGATGAGGACAAGAATTTCCTATGTGAATTATACTTACATGGGTTCTGTGTTAATGACATCACTTTCATTCTTAATCATTTTGTGGGGGAATGTCAGCTTAAGGCATTTATGTCCCTGATGAGGAATCATCAAATCTGGAATGAAAGGATGGAGGATCATCTCAAGAAGGATTTAAAAATAGAGATTTTCATCAGGAAGGAATGTCCCAATCCTGGTGCTTTTAGGATCAAATTCAGGTCCCTTATCTATCATCCTGATAGTAAAAACATAATTTTGCCATTATACCTAAAAAGTTTACAAGAATGCTCCATCGATTTTGGCCTTTTCATGATCAATTCAGCAAATCCAGTACTTTCTGTAGCAAAGAAGAGATGAAATATTTTGACCCTGGAGTAGAAACTGAGAGAGGTGGTCACCCCTACAAACTTAAGATTATTCATGAGAAAGGCAAAGTTGATATCCAAACTAATGGATAACCATAAGCAGGAATGGATAGGTGGACGATACAGGTCCCCTCTAATAATTGAGCCACTCCCTGTCTAGGCATAACAAATGGAAGATGAAAAATTGCAGAACTAGATGAAGCAGGTTGATGAGTACAGAAGCAATGGTAATATCAACCAAACAACTTGGACCACCTATGCCCAGGATTATAGCTTGATTAACAAGCTACTTCGCCAGAATAAATCTAGAATGTGAGAAGTAGGAGGACCTGTCCAACCTTAGGTATGGGGGGATGATGAGTGCCAAGTTGCACTCATGAAACATATCTTTTTGCCTCTCTTTTTCTCCTTCCTAAGTCCATCTTTCCTAATGTCTGCACCCAAATAAGCTAGCAAGATCGTTCTATTTTATGATTAATTGAGATAGATTACTTAAGATTATATTTTTTTGATTGAGTGACTAATGTACATGGAATTGATGGAAAATACAGAAAACTTCTCTCTTTTTGATTCAACAGGTGTAGATGCCAGGAACAACAATTTTGTGCATCTCCAGAGATAGTCTTCAATGATCTCCGGAGACAATACCAAAGTACCTTAACACCTGAAGTTTTGAAGAAATGAGGAATGCCTCTCCGAAGCTCTACAAGAGTCTGGAGCATCTCCAGAGCTAAACAAAGAAAGCTACATATCTCCGGAGCTACAGACATATCTTCGGAGCTACAGACATATCTCTGGAGCTCCAGACATATCTCTGGAGCTGCAGTTAGGAACAGTTATCTCCAGTGCCTCTTGAGAGCAGGGCATATTTCCAGCATAAGCTACCGACCAAGCACTCTCAGTAGTGGTCATAATACCCCTCATTTCACTCAAATCATCACCCAAGTGATGACGGGTCATCTTTAGTTAATCTGCTGAAGTTTTATCTTTTCAAAGTTTTTGCATGAATTACGGATGGAACTGATTCAATATCCTTATTTTCAAGGCCTCAATGCCCAAATGTATTAAGACTCAGACTTAGATTTTGAGTGGACTTCTGTTCCACTCAAGTCTACTTTTATTTGCATGATTTTCTTTCATAGTTAAACATCTAGTGTAATAAAGAGATGGATGTCATCTCATAGAAGAACTGATAGATAGGTTAAGTAATATGTCATCACTCTTTGGATATATACTTGTAGAAAACAACAAAAGATATACACAATGGTTGAATTATTCTGATTCTCGATAATCTCAGTTTTGTGTTAGCAATATTTTCATGAATGCAGAGTGAATGATTTGGATTGGATCTAGTTGTAATCTTCTTTTGTGCTGATTCCCTAATGTAGCCTTCAGCCCCAAGGGTGTGGAGCAAGGGCCCACTCTCACCACTAAGGCAGGAGGCTAGTACCATTGTTTTATTAATTCAGCTTTCTGTTATGCAAAGTATTTACTACTTTTGATAGGTAGATGCATGTTACTGTTTTAAGATTGCTTTAAGTAAATTTCTTGTTTTGTCCTATTTTCAACATTCCTTAAATTTATTTAGTAAGTAGATAGATTAATATTTTCAAGTTAGTAGAAGCAATTTAGATTAGTTAGGAAGATTGATAACTATAGAATCCCTAGTTGCAAACAACCGTGGACACAGCCCCTAGATTATTGACATCTGAAAAACAAATTAAATGATGAGGTACAATGACACCTTGTCAAATGATATTGAGGATGCTCCTTATTGAAGCTCTATTTTAGATCATAGGTTGAGAAAAATATACTTTGAAATCATGAGATTCTGAGTATGATAAATTTGTCATAGGGAAAGGTAGGGTAGTCAAATTGGGGTAGAAAGAATTTGTACTTCCATTGAAGATGGTATCTATAATAAAATGTCATGAAATATATAACTAGGATCTTTATTATGTTATAGAAATGGAGGACAACAACCCTTAGAGTTAGTTGTGTGCAAGCTAATGATGGACCAAACAACACTCTTAAGTGGTAGTGAAAATGTTAAAAAATAAACATAAGGTAACTTCACATAACAAATTGAAGGGCTTATCCACAAAATTTTAAACATCTTAGTATTAAAAATTGTAGTCTTTTGAATGTAGTTTATAATCTACTAATTCTTTGAAATAATTTTAACTTATTTTGGTGAAAATCACATTTTTCAAAGATGCGCTACTTAAAATTTCTACAAAACATAAAGAGTAGTGGTCATTTTGCCAAGTCTTTTGTTGAGTAAAAATTAACATTTTCAACCTTTTATGAATGTAAAGGACACATATGCAGATGTGCCAAATATTTTTTTGAATTTTTTCATAAATATTGTTGTAGCATTATTTGTATATGAATGGGGGTTACCTTTGCATAGATCATAATGTGTTTCAATCAAATATGAATAAATGAACTATGGAGTTTGACTATCACACCTGTATATACATTTCTTCTTGAATACTTTCATAATATATGCCTATATTGCTGTAAAATTCATTATCATCCCACTTTGTTTTTCACATTTCAAAGTTTCATAAATATTTTAAAAATATTAACAAATTTTAAGTTTCTTGATTGTGGATAGGTACAAAGCAAAGAGAAAATGCAAAACGAGTGCCTTCTAGATGCATTTACAACCCACCCCATGTGCAACAATGGAATCACTGAAGACATGCATTCTCACCGATGACTTTTTAGCTTTAGTTTTAGTTTTTTTAGTTTTAAAAGCATAATAAATCAGTAGTTTGCATACTGCAAAAAGATTCTGTCTTCAAAACTCTATATATAGAGTTCTTTGTAACATATTTTATAAATAGTTTGAATATACAGTGAATTATTTTCCAGCATTGTTGTTTCAATCCTTTGAGCAGATTTGTTGAAGTTTATCAACAAAAAATGGCATAGTTGATGTTTATCATGTACTAGTTGTTTATATATGACCGATTAAAATGACCAAATATACTACCAATGGATGGAAATTAGTTAATACAAATGACTAAATATACTACCAATGGATAGAAATCAGTGACTAAATAAATGACTAAATATACTACCAATTGATGGCAATTAATGATTACAATGACTAAATAAATTTGGTCATGAGATAAATGACTGGCAATAAACTACCAATGGTCACGTGACTAAATATACTACCAAATTTATGACTAAATATACTACCAAATTAATGACTAAATATACTACCAAATTTATGACTAAATACTACCAAATTAATGACTAAACATAGTACCAAATTAATGACTAAAATTTGTTTGGTCATAAATTTGGTTGTGAGATAAATGACTGGCAATAAACTACCAATGGTCACGTGACCAAACTATTGATCACATGACCAATTTTTGGTAGTTTTTTTAGTCATTTATTTTAGTTTTTCTACTAGTGAGTGTAGTTTAACTAAGCTCCCTACAAATTTTTACTTACATATTATATGGCATACTCATTGTTTCCTTCTTGTTGGCCTAGGACTGCCCCAATGGCAAAATCTGATGCATCTATATGGATGTGAAAAGGTAGTGTCCAATTTGGACCTCTGAGAATAGGGGCTTGTGTCAATGATGTTTTTAGCTTTTCAAAAGAAGTCTGACAATCTGGTGTTCATTCAAATTCACTGTCCTTGGTTAGCAAAGTAAATAGAGGTAAACAATCTTACTAAAATCCTGATTGAACCTCCTGTAATATCCTACATGTCCTAAGAAGCTCCTTACATCCTTATGTCTTTGTGGAATAGGCAGGGTAGATATGATCTTAATCTTCTTTGGGTCAACTTGGATTCTTGCACTTGAGATGAAATGTCCCAAGACTATTCCCTATGTCATCATTAGAAAACACTTTTCATTACTCAAAGAGAGGTTGTGTTCTGTGCATCTCTTCAACACTTTCTCCAAATTGTGTAAGGCTTCATCATATGTGTCACCATATGTAGTGAAGTCATCCATATAAATCTCCATGTTGTCATGGGCAAAATCAGAGAAAATACTAAGGACTACTCATTGAAATGTAGCTAGAGCATTGTACAAACCAAAGGGTAAGACAAAATATGCATATGTCCCCCAAGGGCAAGTAAACGTCTTATCTTGATCCTCTGGAGCAATCTTAATCTGGTTATAGCCACTAAAGCCATCAAGAAAGGAAAAATATTTCTTGCTTGCCAAAGAGTCAAGAACTTGGTCAACAAATGTCAATGGAAAGTGATCCTTCCTGGTAGCAATATTGTGTTCTCTATAATCAACACAAATGCTCCATTTGCCACCTTTCTTGGGCACTATGACCAATGGTGAAATCCATTCACTGTCTAGAATAGGGTATATAAAGCCTGCATCTAGAAGCTTTTGAAGCTCAGTTTTCACAATCTCTTTGAGGGCAGGGTTCATGTGCCTATATTGCTACCTGATGGGTCTATAGCCATCATCAATATATATTTTCTGCATGCATAAGGCATGATCAATGCCTTTCATGTCATTGTAATCCCAGGCGAATGCTACTGAGTGTGTATGCAATATTTCATGCAGGGATTGCTGTTGTTCATTAGTCAATGCATTGTTAATATTCAACATCTTACCTGGCTTGATTTATAATTGTTTGGACAATTCTTGCACAGAAGACAAATCAAGGCTAGGTAATATGGGTAAGCATTACTAGGGTAATAAAGGATGAAATATTTGGGATACCTCCTTCAAGGAACTGCTGGCTATTATGTTGCTCAAAGGGTCTTGTAAGAAGGATAGGTAGTCTTGCTATTGTGGGTGCCTCCCACAATCATTTTTGTATAACGTGAGCAATTAATTCATCTTCATCTGGAATATCCAATAAAGGGCTACGTTTAATAGTCATTAGGGTTTGTAGGGAATAGGTGTCCTCATCTTCTAGGCTAGGCCAAATGGTCTGCTCAAGCTCATGGTATGGTTGGGCTGGTGGATATAAAACCAATTTCTTGGTCACAGTCCCATTGGATATGATCATGTTACCAGACCTGCAACCTATAAATGCATTAGCAGTGGCAAGCCATGGTCTACCTAGTATAAGAGGATAACCAACAAGATTAACATTTGGCTACAACACTATAAAATCAGCAGGGTATTCCCTAGAATCTAATGCAATGACCAAACCTTCTATGACTCCTTTAGGTTTGGTTGTAGACCTATCAGCTAATTGCAAGACTGTTTGAGTAGGCCTAAGGTTGTTTAATTGGAGTGTCTGTATTGTCTCCTTGGTCATGACATTAAGTGTAGCACCTAAATCTATCAGAGTATTCTTAATCAGAGTCCCATTGATCTTGACATCCACCACTAGACTACCTGGATCTATATATTTGGGAACAGTTATATTACCCAACATGATATCAACAAGATTTCCTAAAACATGTACTATCTGAGGGTCTATTCTCTTCCTTCTTGGCTTCTTTATGCAAAGATCCCTAATAGTCTTAGTGTAGATAGGAATATCCTTGATGGCTTGGATTAAGGGAATCTTGATGCTTATATCTTTTAGCTGGCTGAGAAGGATAGTATTAGTTTGGGTTGTTTGCTTTTGCATGGCCAAGTGCTTAGGGAAAGGAGGAGGCTTTTGATGTAAGGTAGTTTGGGCATCTTGGGTTGATTCAGGTTCCAAAGGTGGTTTATCTAAGGCTTCTTCGGTGGGTTCTTCATCTTCAAGCTTTGTGATTTGGGGAGATGAAGGCCCTGCAAGTTGCTTCCCTGATCTAAGATGAACATTACTCACTTCCACCCCATAGGTGGGATATTGCATTACCTTGTTAGTATAAGCCTGTTGAATAGGCTTGTTGTTAGGGTTAGGTGCAGGTTGGGTAGGGATTTGGGTAGGTCTAGGAGGTGGATTTTGGGGTGTTGATGGTGGCATTATGGCTAGTTGTGGCTAAGATGGAATCATGGGTTGCTGAAAATGGTGTAGTGCACCTAGGACATTTTTATGTCATTTGTTTGAAAATTTGGCTTGTTAAAGACTAAATGAGTTTTAATATATGGTAATAAAGCCTTCTAAAGGCATTGTCATATAGTGGGAGCTTAGTATAGGTATTTTCCTTTAGTGGAGTCTGCAGTCATTTAAACTAGGACAATTTATCTTTAGTAAAACAGTCTTTTTATGAAAAAAAAAAGCTGACAGTTTTGGCTATTTTTAGCATCTTCCCACAATGGGAATCCATGTAATGGAGATATAAGGTTATAAACATAAAAAAATGCATTGTAAGAGATATAGTAGACAAGGAGATGAATTTGGAGGAGGATTTGAAAAGGAAAAATGAAGAAAAATCACAGTTTTCTGCCTATTAACTATCTTTTTGCTGTTTCTCAGTCTAATACAAGACCGTACAGCTATGTCAAGTCTCCAAATGTATAAAGTGTTTAAGGGAATGGTCTTACTTTTTTTTTGAACCAAGTTTGGATTTATTTCATGATCATTGAAGGGTTTAACAAACACTTTTCTTGTCATTGCCCTGTTTTCTAGTTTTATCTCTATTTTTTTATGTTGTTCCTCTATGTTACATTCGACCGTACAGTATAGTCATGGATAGAAATGATCAAAATGTTTCAGTAGATGTTCTTACCTTCCATTGGAGTCAAGTTAGAAGGAATATCAGTTAGGTTTAGTCATTTTGTGGCTACTTTTTGTAAAGGAGGTTTCAAACCGTTGTTTTGAGGGTTTTAGAGGGGTTTTTGTTTTCCCACTTCATATTGTTGTGTTAGAACCCCAAAATGGGTGGAGTGAGTGTAATATGATGTCTTTTCTAATGGGTTTTATGTGTAGGAGCAGAAGACAAGGGAAAGTTGGAGTTTGGGGCTATGGAGACCTCATTGTATCATCTTTAAGGCAAACTAGTGTTGGTGGAGTGAAGATTTGATCATAGAATGAGTTGAAATGATCTTAGACCCAAAAAAATTGATGAAATATATCTATTTGTATCTTGATGCACCCTTTGGAATAGGAGTGAGAAGTTTGGGATTGAGTTGGTGGGTACTTTGTGTGTAAAACTGCCTTAATTAGGCCTCATTAGGAAGTGCTACAATCAAGTTTAGAGTGTTGTGTTCCAAAACAACCTATAGTGCATGTTGAGTATGTTAAAGAACAAGATAATGGGTATCTAAAAAGCCTATGACAGTCTAGTTAGGAGGTCTACATCTAAATTTATTGCATGATAGTCCTTTTTTAAGGGCTACAAGGAAGTTAGGACAGTTGTGAAGGAAGTGGTACAAGGATGTACCCCTTGAGCATTTTGGTGGTTTTGTGAGCTTGGGATAGTTAAAAATAGAAGGTCTAGGGCCCCTATAAAGTTTGGAAAGGTTTCCATGTATATGAACCTAAAAATGGGGTTATTGTGTAGTTGTGAAACCATGGAGAATGAGTGGACAGTCATGTCTTGTTCAGAGTTAAGTGTTGCAGATTGGTCCACTAGGGCCTAAGAGACTTGTTTGCCCTACCATCCCCTATATCCTCTTCCTCCTGAGAAGTTTTGTGACCCCTTAGTGGTCTTAGAGGTGTTAGCTTTGCATCAGAAAAGGTGCATTTTGTTGCCATTGTTAGCCCTTGTTCCATTGAGGCTACCATTGTTGTTGCTGTGTAGGCCACTAGGGGTTATAGTTGGGACCTTGGAAATTTTGTTGAGGCCATGGGTTTGGCTTTTTTTGGTTCCAACCATCTTGTGGAGTTGGCCATTGTAGAGTAGGCCATTGTGGGTTTTGCCATGCATTTGGATTACCAGGCCACTGTTGAGTATTCCAAGCAGAGAAATTCTAGTTTGCAACAGGAAAGGGGGAATTAAAATTAAGTGGATCAGAGGACATACCTTGTCTTTGCTTCCAAGGTCTCCTTTGAGCTATGAAGAACAGTTGCCCATCTTCTCCTTCAAATGGCTATAATTCTGGCCCTTTAATCTTTTCTTGCTGGATACTGGCCACCCTCTTGCATTTACAATTGGCCTTCCTCTATCTACAGCTAGGGCAATATTCAGTAAGCATTATGTCGACCTCTTCCTATTTCTTCTTGATGTGAAGAGTGTCCAGCTGTGTAGCCATATGGCTAATAATGTCCTCTTTCATGTTGGTCAGCAGGTTACTAATCTCCACTCTTGAAACCCCATTAGCTGTCTTGCCTGTGATGGCTGCTCTTTCTCCCCTTTGTTTTCTGGAAAAGGTTCTAGAATAATTTATGCAAGCTCTGTAGACATCCTCAAAGGGAAGTTGAGATATATCTCCTGTTCCAATGAGATTGAGGGCATCCATGTAGTCATCATTAACTCCCCTAAACAAGACCAGCTTCAGTGATTCTTCAGACAATCTATTTTGATGATTTTTCTTCAAGGCAAAATGGAATCTTTCAACATAGTCTTCTAGTGGCTCATCCTCTTTCTGGGACATCCTAAAGATATCATCTTTCCTCCTATCATGTCCTCTACAGTAGTCTCTATATTTTGCCAAGAACTTTGTCTTCATGGTATCCCAGTCTAGAATGACATCTTTACCCAACCTCATAAAGCATCTTAAAGAATAATCTTTTAGTGTGGCAAAAAATAGCTTGAGTCTATAAGGATCAGTGGTGTAGTCATAACTCTTACACAAAACATCAAACTTGAACAAGAAAGTGTCAGGGTCTTCAATCACCAAGCCATAGAAAACACTTAATGCAGAAGGTGGTATATTTTTCAGAGTACCAACATGTTCTTGGTTTGGGATAGGGAATTCAAATGTTGCTTGTCCTAGAGGATCTTCTACTACAACATCTTCCATAGTTCTAAAAGTCCCTTCTGTAGTTGTGGAGGAAGCTGATAGAGATGTAGAAGGTGTTGATAAAAATGTTGAGAGGAAACTCTTCTTCAACACTTTCTATTGTATAATTGACAAAGTCAGTCGTGTCCTCATTATTCTGAGAAGTTGAAGGGAAGAATCTACCTTGGTGATCTCTCTACCTCTGCATACAGTGGTTTTAGCTTGATATTTCAGCGGTCCTGCACAATGTTAGTATAATGTCAAGTGTTTCCTGAAAAATAAATTTATTAATTCTAATGTTGTAATGAAAATTTAAACTATGAAAGCATATAAAACTAATGAGACTATGAAGGTAGCACTATCCCCAGCAATGGCACCAAAAATGTAGAGGAAAACTAATGTGTTGTAGACTTAAACAAAATTCAGGGGTAAACCTATCTGAACAGTCCACTCTATCATTGCATTCCTACATTGAATTATCGACCAAGGAGCATAAGCTTATTATGATGCCTGCACTATATATACCTTCAAGCCTCATTTCTATCCTAAAATAACTCATACAGACTTATTCTAATTAGCCTAGTCTGCTGAAGTTCACAGAAATGTAAGAACAGTAAAAACAGTTTAAAATCCAATTGCTACGGGTACCTTCAGCATAAGCTGAAGATAACTATATTCATTAGGGAATTATAGAATTAACTCAAAATATTCAGAATGATAAAATAACTAACACTAACCTTTGGAGGACTTAAAATATTCACTTGTTCATGAATTACAACTACTAGAAATAACAATCAAGATGTTTCACTTGTCTCATGATGTAATTGATGAAATAACAGAAAAACAACTTTAACTAGGAATGCATAAAGAAATAAGGAAATATACAAAGTAAGGGTTAGTACCTTGAGTGGCTAGCTCAGGGAACCATCTCACTTAATATGGAAACCAAGTCTACTTCAGATTCTCATGCATTCTCATAACACTGAATTGTATTCAATTCATATCAGAAATAGAATCTTCTCAAATTTTATTCAAATCAAAACATGTTTGGATAATTGATATTGAAAAATAGAGTAACAACTAAGTAATTGGAAAGGAAAAGCAACTAACTTAGCAACGAACTCATCCCTCTTACTTATACAAAATCGGGAGAGTTCTATGCAACTACTAACTAATCCTTAATCAATCCAACCCTAGATACTAGGATACAGGGTGCATGATTGATTTATTAATCTAACTAATCAAAAGAAGAAAAGTTATGTTCAAACAAGAACTCTCATGAAACAGTTTGTATGGAAAACCACTCATAGACTGTGTTTAGAACAAGTCTTCCTTTCTGCATTTATTCCAATCCATGATGGTACAGATTCATCCTCCATCTATCTTCACTTTTAGCATTCAAACTGCACTTCACTTAATTACCCTATCCTGCAACTCATTGCAATTGCTCTTTCCTTAATGCCACGTCCTTGTTGCACAGGGTTAATTCTTCAAACATATGCACACAAAATAGCTTTCATATTAAACTATAGAATTCTATCTATATTACATGCATACTTATAATTTAAGTCATTCACTTGATAATATAACCACCATATTCCATATTATCAACATAGGTTTAAAGTCTTTGAAAAGTATATGAGAACAACATGTAGTAATGGTGATGTTTGTAAAGTATCTACAGGATCATATGAAAAGGTCTTAAAAACATATAAAAACAACATAAAAAGAAGTCAATAATTCAACCCATCACTGTTGTTTATTTAATAAACAGTGGACCTTCAAATCCTTTGGAGGTGGCATTCCAGAGGAGGCATGGACGGGTAAAAAGGTAAACTATTCATTTCTAAAAACCTTTGTTTGTGAAGCTTTTGTCCATGTTGATATTGAAAATAGAACCAAGCTTGAGGCTAAGTCTAAAAAATGTACCTTCATTTGATATGGAGTAGACGACTTTGGTTATTGGTTGTGGGATTATGAAAATCATAAAATCATTAGGAGCAGAGATGTTATATTCAATGAGAAGGTCATGTATAAGGATCAGCTGCATGAAAAGACGCATGAACAGGCCAAAAAGGAATATGTGGTGCTAGATGAGATTCTAGAAAATAAAATGCCAGTTGTACCTAATGCTCAGCAACAACAAGTTATCCCACAGACTCCTGTAAGTGTTAGATGTTCTACAAAGATAACTAGACCTCCAGAAAGTTTTTCTCCATCATTATATTCTATATTATTAACTGATTCTGGTCAACCTAGAGGTTATGAAGAAGCAATGCAGGTAGATACCAAAAAGCAGTGGGAACTAGGCATGAAAGAGGAAATGGATTCCTTGCTGTAGAATCAGACTTGGGACTTAGTCCAATTGCCTGCAAGTAAAAGAGCATTGCCAAATAAATGGGTTTACAAGTTGAAGGAAGAAGATGGAGGCAAGAAAATATATAAGGCCAGACTTGTGGTAAAAGGTTTTGAACAGAAAAAAGGTATAGATTTTGATGAAATATTTTCTTTGGATGTAAAGATGACTTCTATTAGAACTATTCTAAGTCTTGTGGCTATGGAAGACTTGCATCTTGAACAACTAGATGTGAAAACAACATTTCTCCATGGGGATTTGGAAGAAGAAATATATATGCAGCAACCATAGGGATATCGGATCAAGGGTAAGGAGGAATTTGTGTGTAGTTTAAAGAAGAGTTTGTATGGCCTGAAGTAAGCACCTCGGCAATGGTATTTGAAATTTGATAGTTTTATAGCTAAACAAGGTTACAAAAGATATCATTCTGATTATTGTGTTTATTTTAAGAAATTGGGTAATGGTAGCTATATTATCTTGTTGCTTTATGTTGATGACACGCTTGTTGCCGAGTCTAACATGCAGCATATTAATGAACTTAAGCAGAAATTAGCAAATTCATTTGCTATAAAGGATTTGGGTGTAGCAAAACAAATCCTTGGTATGAGGATCACATGGGATAGGACAAACAAAAAATTATTTTTGTCTCAAAGTGAGTATGTAGAGAAGGTGTTGAAAAGGTTTAACATGCAGATTGCAAAAGCAGTTAGTACACCTTTGCCTAGTCATTTTAAGTTGACTAAGGAGATGTGTCCAAAGACACAAGAGGAGGAAGACAAAATGTCTAAGATACCATATGCATCAACAGTTGGTAGCTTGATGTATGCAATGGTATGCACAAGGCTAGATATTGCACATGCACTGGGAGTTGTGAGTAGGTATATGGCAATCTGGGAATGGAACATTAGAATGCGGTAAAATGGGTTCTCTAATATTTGAGAGGTACTACCTCAAAGAAACTATGTTTTGGAGGAACAAATTCTGCTCTAAAAGGATATGTTGACTCTGATCTGGTGGGTGATATTGATAGCAGGAGTACTATAGGGTATGTTTTTACTATAGGAGGTACTGCAGTCAGTTGGATTTCAAGGCTGTAAAAGATTGTTGCACTTTCAACCACCGAAGCTAAGTATGTTGTTGCTATAAAATCTAGCAAGGAGATGATTTGGTTACAACATTTTCTGGAGGAATTGGGGCCATGACAAGAATATAGCCCTTTGTACACTAATAGCCAGAGTGCCATTCATCTTGCTAATAATTTAGCTCTGCATTAAAAAACTAAGGACATACAACTCAGATACCACTTCATCTGGTCAGTTTTAGAGGATGGATAGTTGAAGCTAGAGAAACTTCACACAAGTAAGAATCCTATAGATATGTTCACAAAGGTAGTTACATGAGAGAACCTAATTTCCTCATCAGTTTTGTTGGCCTTCACAACTAATAATGGTGGATATAAGAAACCATCCAGGCCTGTAATCTAGTGGGAGCTACAAGTGCAACAATGTCGTCTAGGATGAGTCTCCAAGTGGGAGATTGTTTGGTGTGGAGCTTGATCAGTCTCCAAGTGGGATATTGCACATTTGGTGTTATTTTTTTGTAAACCAACAAAAGAAAAATGACTTTGTAAAACCCTAATTCTAGAAGCTTCCAAAAAGCTTGTTACAAGTGGCTAGGATGTATGTTGCAGGTGTGGAATTTGTGAGATTGTAATATGTTTTGCACTAGATAATAAAATCATTGGATGGCCAAGTTTCTGTGGATGTAGCCCATATTGGGTGAACCACATTAAATTTCCGTGTTGATCTCTTTTGTGTTTTTCTTCATTGTTATATTTGGCTTATTTAATATGCATATAATTGTTAGTGTTTATTGCTCTGATCTTCTTGAACCCGAACAATTTTTCCTCTTCAAAAAGGTATGCTATAGCTGAACACTCTTTCCTCTTCCATTCTTTTCTCTCCTTGCTTCCCTTCTTGCTTTCTTTTAGGACTGTATGGGTTGTTCTCACATGCTCTTCTTTCCATGCCCCTTCTATAAAAGGGTTGCAACTCTTCTTCTCATCATTTGCAACCTTGGTTGCAATCACTTCTCTTCCCTTTTGATCCTTTTACACAAGGATCTCCTCTTCTTCTTCATTCTTCATATCCATGACCACTTCTTCTTTCTTTTTTATCTTTCAAAGGATTCTCAAACACTTCTTAATTTTCCCTTTCTCTTTCTCAATCACTGGGCTTTATGCAATTCTTCATCTTCCTCATCCTTTTCTTTCATGCCTTCTTCATGGCATGTATTTTCTACAATCTCATCCCTTGCAACCTCTACACGTTGCATAGCTTCCAATTTATCACATCTCTCAAATAATATGACAATCCTCTCAATTTTTTAGTCATCTCTCTAAGGAATCTCTTCCTTTTATACCATCTCTAGACATCACATATGATGTGATTCCACACATATATCTTCATCTCATCTATTTCTATAATCTTCTACCTTCACTTTCACTTACCCTACAACCTGCAAAGACAGCTCTTTTGCAGTTACTAGCTCTCAACTACTCAGGACATCACCAACCTGCAATAGTTCTCACATGAGCTCTTCTCTACTACTACCTCTACCCACACATCTTGGTGTATCCTTTACACTCTCAAGACCATTAGGCTCTGATTCCACTTGGTGCAGGATGGTATTTCCTTCTTGCAAAAACACACAAACAATATCAGTCAACTCTCACAAATCACTCACAAATTCACGCAGGCAACACTCGGCCCAAAACAATACAAGATTACAAGGAACTACACCAATATACCAAATCAAACACAACCAAATTCAAATAAAATTTGCCTCACTAATTTTATTGAAATGAAACAAATACCTCACATTCAGATTTACACATAGGGCCCTTAATGGCCTTCCCATCTATGCAGGGAATTTCTCTCTTTTTTCCCTCATACTCTCACAACTCTACTTCATCACAAGCCTACACACAGGTTAAGATATTTCTCCAAAACTCTTCCTCTGAGAAATCCTACTTATTCGACCTACAACAACTCTCAATTTGGTACCCTGTCTCACTCCAGGCCTCCAAGAGATGTTCTGCAACTTATTATAATGGCACCTTTACACACAATCTATTCCTCCAAACATGGCACTTTACAAGTACTTCTCTTATATTTTATTTGATGTTGTATGAAGACCCTTTGATCCTCTAGAGAGGCATTCAATTCCTCAAAATTTATTTGCCTTTAGCAGGATACCTACTTCCTCCCACTAATTACCTTTCACTTCTTTTCCAAGGGTCACGTCCTTCTTCAACTCTCTATCTTTTCTCTTACTTTGCAACCGCACTTCCTCTATCTTTCTTTTGTTTTTGCTATGCAGCTTCCTCTTTTCTATTTTTAGCCTCTAAAGATGCATTGAAATCTATCTAGTTCCCTCTCTCTATATGGGCAACCCTTCTATTTTGACTCTTCTTCCCAGAGATTATATTCCATTTCCCTTTGGCAGCGACTCCATCCAATTTGTCCTCTCTTAATCTTTTGGTAGCGCACCTCTCCAAGGTTATCAATTCCTTCTTCTTTCCTTAAGAGGCTAACCCTCTCTATTCCTCAACAACGGTCTCTATAGATTTAGTAGCTATCTCATTTTCTTCCACATTCACGGGACATGAAGAGACACCAAATCAAATATTTTTTTGTAGATTGAGTCAAAACAATCCCCTCCAAGACTGTCGCGGCCTTGATATCAATATTGTGATGGTTAATCTTCTTACACAACCCACACAAGTCCCTTTGTGGGCATCCATGAACATTTAAAACTTGTGATATGTCTAAATTCTCCTCACCTAGACTGCATGGGTTCCTTAGCACTATCTCTTATCAAGAGTAGAAAACAAAACATCACTAGGTAAATATGAAGGTTCAGCTTGAATTTTATGGACAACAAGTTTTAAATTATGTCTTTTGGTCAAGATAAACCATGGTCTATCTATTACACCCATGGCACCTTTAGATAATAATATATGCCAAAGTTTAATAATATGCATCAACCTCTCAAATGCAACTATGGTTGAGTATGAAGATATGGTATGTGCTCAGGTCCTTCTGTGGCATTCTCTTAGAGGTATGTTGATAGCAATATCTAATTTATGTTGTATGCATCCCCTTTCAATAAAATTCTCAACTAATTCGTAAAGGAATCCAGATTCAACAAATCCATGGTGATAAGGAAACCAAATCATCATCAACAAAACCATCGTCAACACAAAGGTATAAAAATACATCAACTGATCACCAAACCATTTTCATAAATCTTGGAGGAATACTCTAAATATGATATTTTCTCATTGAATGTCTTTGCCACTTCCAATGCTTGCCATTGTCTTCACCTTGTAACATTTTGTCTAACATGTACCAACAATAACATCCTGTTACCTTCAGAATGGACACATGGAATAGAAAACTAACTTTCGTAATAACTCCTCACCAATGGCTTGAAATCTCACGAAAACTTGCAAGGATGTGTAACTCAACATTTTTAAGCTTTCTGCCAAACCATTATGTACCAAACCTCATGGAGCTCAAGATATTAAACTTTTGCTAATCTGCCAGCATAAGTCATGAATTGATTACTTCTCCAAAACCATAAGGTGTATGACCACGAAAACTTTGTCATAAAATCCAAGATGGAATCAACAATCTTCCTGTAAGAGGATTTGCCAAGAAACTTCACTTATTTCCCAAAACAATTGTTTCAATGAAAACTACCTATTGTGTGTCAAAGCCAAAGTATGGCGAAAACTCGAACCTGTCAAATTTGATCATGCAATGTGTATTCCAAAGCTGAGATATACCAACAAAGACCAAAACATTTCCAAAACTCAAAGAAAACAAACTAACAATTTTTTTGGTAATACTAATCGCCAGTCTGCCTGGATGTTCCTACATCATATCTTGAAGTCAAACTCCTGGAATAGGAGTAACCATCGACATATTCTTCCTTGACTGATTGGTTGGTTCAATAGGTACTTCAAAGGCTCATGATTGGTATAGAAGGTGAATGGTGTGGATAATAAGTAGTGTCTAAATTTCTGTAATGCATATACCATGGTGAGAGATTCTCACTTTGTAGTTGTGTAGTTCCTCTCAGCCTTTGATAGTTTCCTATTGGAAAATGCTATAGGATGGTCTTTATTGCCTTTAGGTTGTGCTAATACTATGCCTATGGCAATCCCTAATGTATCAACATGTACATGGAATGGTGTGTTCCAATCTAGAAATCAGTGTTTCAACAATCTTTTTTTTAATGTGTCAAAAGAAGTTTGACACTGTTCATCCCATTTAATAATTTTACCACATTTCTTCTTTATCAGTTCTTCTAGTGGTGCTGCTATTGCCACATATCCTCTAATGAATTTGCTATGATATCCAATATATCCCAAGAATGTCTTCACCTCTGGTGAACATTTTTTTGATGGAGAAAGTGTCATTATTAATGTGACTTTTAAGGGATCAACCATTAGCCTTCTTTATAGATAATATGTCCCAGTAGAGTACCAAAAGGTACCACAAACATACATTTTTCAGGTTTAATGATATTTGAAGACTTCTACATCTATTGAGCATCATTCTTAGTGCATGTACATGATCTTTTACCAACTCATATACTATCTAATCATCCAGTTATACCTCTAAGAAGTCATGGATGAAGTCCTTGAATGCATGTACCATTATTCTATTGAATACCACTGGTTTGTTCGTTAGGCCAAATGGCATGACTATATACATGAATGGTCCAAATTCTAATGTGAAAGTAGTTTTTTGGTTGGTCCTCTTCTCTTATCTTAACCCAGTGATAGCTAGAAAATTTATCAATGAATAAGTAGATCTCCCTTCTGGCTAGTGATTCCAGTATTTCCTCAGTAAAGGGAGTCATAAATGGGTCATGTATACATACTTTGTTTAGTTCTCTATAGTCCACACATATCCTTACTTTACTAGTTTTCTTATTCTGTACTACCATTGGACTTATCCATTATGCACCTTTTATACTATAGAGAACTGGACTTATCAGTTTCTAAATATCATTAGCCTTGGGTGGTGGAGGACTTTGTTGTGATGGCTCTTCCTTGGCTTTAGTTGGTTTGAATATTATTTCTTTTATTTTGAATGCGGTGTGAATATGTTTGTCAAGGTTATAGAATGAGAATGTGTGTATAAAGTCTTTTTGTAATTTATTCCATTCTTTTGTTTCTACTCGATGCTCTTGATTTATGCACCAAGTTTGTATAATTGGTGATAATGTCCAGTAGAATAATTGGATGTATAATGGTGTGTCATACTCGTTTCTACTTTTCCAGACCAATATGCACATGTTTAAGTGCTCTTGTAGTGTAATTTGTCCTCTGTAATTTGGTATAATTTAATATTCCCCTTCTTCTGGTAGGTATCTTTTTTTATCAGGATTTTAAAAATTGGCCAATGCTAGATTGTATTTTTTTTGTGTATTCCACTAGCTTGCAACATTGCATATCAATGTGTGTTGTAGCGCATCTAGTCTTAACTGTTCTTCTATGAAAGTTTTTTCCATTTCTATTACGTAATTGTGTAGGTCTCCTATTCTTGAAAACTTTGGGAGCTTTATAAGGGAAATTCCTCTTGTTATGTGATTAATCCCTCATAATATTTGGGATGTGTTGTCTGGTTGTTGTTATGAGCTACCACCTATATTTTTTGGTATTATTTTGTTAATTGTGGTATTTTGTGATAGGGATTCATCTATGACCTTAACTAAAAATACTCTGCGAAATCTAGCTACTCTCTGGGTTTTAAGTTCTGGTTCATTTTGTAGACAAGCTTCAAGTACATCCTCGCTCTTCGTGCTATAGTTGTCACTTTCTATTTTTATTTCCCCTTCAAAATTTGGTTCTTCAAATAAGTCATGTTTGGGTAGTTTTGCTATGGAGTATAATTATATAGAATCCTCATTTGTATAATTTTCTTGGTTGACTTCCTCTATATAAGATTCATCACTATTTCTTCCTAAGGGGATATGTACTATTCTATTGTCATCTATGAAGGATATTTCTTCTTTCTTTGAATCCATGATTCCATTTGCATTGACAAACCATTGGAGGCCTAATAGTGTCTTGAAGGAATCAAAATATTCCTTCATTGCTACTATCTCAAAATCTACCAATTGTTTGACCCCCATTATGTTAACATATACCTTTCTCTAGGTTCCTAATGTATGCATTGTTGACCCATCTACCAAGCTAATATTGTATGGTGTTTCTTCTAATCTTAGTCTTCCTAATTGTTCCCATACTCTTTTTGGTAGCATATTAACATCTGCGCCAAGGTCTACCATAACCTATTTAATCTTATGATGATTTATATGAGCATTTATCATTAATGGTTGTGTTTTCCATTGTCGGTTAGTTTTTTCATTTTTCTGATCTGCGAGTTTTGTCCTTGTTCTTTATTCTAGTATTTGCATAATTGTTTCAAATTCTCTATAAGATTATTGTTAACATGCAAGATTGCACCCATTATGCAAAGTTGTGAAGCTTAGCAATCCTATGTAACATGGGATCAAACTCAGGCTGTGGGTGACCTATGGTGAGCTTGAAGCTTTAGATTATGGGCTGGTTCCCTTGTAATTTTTTCAATGGGTTAATGTATTGGCAGGAAAAAGGGTTGAAAGGATCTACTAAAAGCACTAAAATTGTAATTTAAAGTGTGGTGATGCACCTAATTTGATGGAAAACTACAACTCTAACTCACAATGAATCTTAGAAAAATCTATCCACACAACTCACTTTTGGCAATATGATCACAAAAATGTTTCTAAGGGAGGCTGGAAATAACTTTCTTCTTGGAGAAAAACAAGGTTCTCACAGCATGAAAGAAAACTTTTCCAATTGTACAACCTAAGACCTGTGATTTTTACTACTATTCTATACATGAAAGTACAAATGAGATAATGATTTTAAAGGTTATGATATTAAACACAATAAAATCTCATCAAATCATGCATAAAAGTAGCACTAATGAAAAGGTAGATACTTGATTCTACTAAAAAATAAAGGAACACTTGTATAAAAATGACAAAGAATAAAACTTGTAAGCTATTGTAATCAATAAATCTGTAAAAGTTGAGTTACAAAACCTTCTTCTCTCAACAATGTGTAAGAGAGAAAAAAAGGCAAGAACTGAGAAAAGCATAAGCTTTTCTCACTATATATAAAAAATTGTCCCATGGACCCTAAAAAAACTAACTGTAGTGAACTCAACTCTAAAACTGCATGAGAAAGCCATAAAAAAGCAACTCAAAGTTGCTTGGGCAAGCAAGAATAAAAAGCCTAAAAATCAGGCCCTAAAAATGCTCCAAGATGAGCTATTTTAGCTCACAACTCCAAATCTCAGCATGTTTGACTTAAGAAAAGTTAAAATTAGGCCCCAAGACCAAAAATAGAGCAATTTGACTCCACTCCATTTATGTCTTCTTCTTTGCATATTTATGAAGGTGTAATGAACCTATATTAACAAATATTAAAGGCAATAATTATTTACCTTAATAAATGTTATGTCTAGGTCCTATTTGTTTCTAAGGCTTAAGTAGAATATGTATTAAGGCAATTCATAGAAATATTGCACTTAATATGTGTTAATATACATAATTTAGCTTTTAGAATATATGCAAGAAAGAAGAAAATACAAGGCTTCACTATGTTGAGCTCCATGCAAATGTGGTTTTGGAAAAAATATAAAAAGCAAGAAGAATCTCCACCTTATCACTCCATTACATCACATCCTTACATTATTTTTATGGCATAGACATCATAAAAGAAACTTTGTTCTTATCCCTTATATCTCCCCTTATATCATGCACAATATGATCCCTTCCATGCATTAACACATTTATCCATGAGACACATGCTAAAACCCTTATGAATCCCATGCATCATATCTTGCATCATTATACATTTGTCATTATATCATAACCTAACATATAAAAGCACCTTATCACTCCATGCCCATATAGACATCATACTAAAAACAACCTTTATAGCTCCATGCATATATAGACATCCAGTCTCACCTTCATACCCTACCTTTGAATCATTTCTTTTATTGACTTTTTAAAAATAAAAAAGGAAAGGGACAAAAGCCCTCACGGGCCCTAGTGGCATCATCAGGTTTAAAAGACTTTTTGAAGTCTTGACCATGATGAGAAATGGATAACAGTGATTATTTTTTTTAAAAGAGAGGTCAAAAAGAAAAGATCTCAGCCGAGCATTCGATCAAAAGATGCTTTCGAAACTCTAAACTTGTCATTCTCATTTGTAACTCTTTCTTTCTTGTTGCTACTCCCCTTTGACTGCTGCCATGCTGAGGGTTTCAAAGCTTTGACTGGGGCATTTTGGGCTTGAACTGATGTTCTCTTGAGCTATTCTTGAAGCCATATTATTTAGATAAGTCTCTCTTGCATATTTTATTGTTTTTTTCTGCGAAGAAAGAAGTAAAAAGAAGGCATCTGCCACTCCATTTAGTTGTTCCCTTCTGTATATCTGCTACCCTGGTGTAATGAAATGAAACTTACATTTGCCTCTATATCTTTTACCATCTTCTGCTCTTTTTGGCATGATAGGAACGAGGAAGAATAAGGTTTCTTTGCACTAGTTTTCTATCATACATTCTTTGCACTGCTTAGTATACTCTTTCTCTTTTCTTTACTTTGGCCTCCATGCATATAGATTATTGTGAGGGTTTTGACAAGTTCATAAAATGGCTCATAGTCGGTAAAGTGGTCTATTTCTTTCAAAACCCATCATCGCTATTGAAAAGAAACATGTATGTGATAAAGAATGGTAAAATCTTCGTTTCTTAAGAGGAAACCCTCCTAGGGTTTGTGAGCACTGACTTTGTTTCTTTAAAAAACCCACCATTCTTTTTGCCTTTTGAGACAGTTGTGATGACTGTTGTTCCACTTGTATATTTTGTACTGTGTTATGTGATTGTTGGAAGAGGTAACAAGGTTAAAATCCTCCTGGTACTTGTGACAGAGTACTCCATTTTTTCCTTCTTCCTCTGTATATGGAACAAGACCACTGTACTTTGATACTTGACACTACATCTTGGCATTTTGTATTATCTCCTATACCTGATATGCCTTTGCATTTGTTTATTATGTAATATGGGACTGAAAACCCTACTTATTGAACAATGAGTTGTGACCTTGTTGTTTCATTCTTCTCTTTTGGTCTTCTAAAACACAAGGTATATGTCTGTGGCATGAGTTAGCATATCTTATATGAATTGACTGTAGATGAACATGTATTGCCTCTGCTATTCCATGATCTTCTTTATATTTTGACTATATTTGATCATAACTTGTTGTTCCTTGATCATGCCTATGCTGTAGTAAAGCTTGTTGCACCTTTACATTGATGAGATATGACTTGTACAATATATAGAAGGCATGACATCCTCATGATGCAATCATATTGTTCCTTAATGTAGTACCTAGACACCGCATTCTTCTATATTTCTTATTTATGTTGTTCCATCTGTGTATCAGGTATGTGATCATGCTTCAAGGTAAAGATGAATAAGTCTCAAGATACATACCTATCTTTTGCACCTTCTATATATCTTATATCTTCTATTCCTTTTGATTGTCCTATATGGCATCTGACTTGACTGTCCCACATGTACTTCTCTATGGTATAGATGTTCCATTTATGTGGTATATCCTTGATTGAGTATGAACAAGGAAAGAGGCTTTTCTGTAGATGAATAAGTCAAATACCTTTGCTGTTCCATCATTTGCTTTGCATACACTTGACTTATTTTATGAACTATTCATATGCTTGAACTTGACATTGATATATTGATGAAGAAAGAAGGAAAACTATAAAGTCTTCATGATGGCTACTATACTTTGTGGTTGTAACTTATAGCTATTCCACTTAACTGTATATTAATCATTTGACTGCACTTATATATGCTGTTGTAGCTGTGTCAAACAAGGTATATGATTTTTCTAATGATGATTGTACCTTTTATGCTATTGCATATGACTGTAGCCTCTATTTCTTTGACTGTCCCACATAGCATAATGAGTCTCCATGACTATTCCATATGCTTTTAACTCCTTTCTGGCATAGATGTATGGTTTTTCATATGTCTAAATAGCAATCTTACATTTCATTTGTTACAAAAGATGGAAAAGTACATGTTTCTTAAATGCTATGACTGTACTTCTTGATATAATAGTATATGTCCCAACCTGACTGCACCTCACTCATTTGATTATACTGTGGTCGTGGCAAACAAGGTATATGTTTTTGCTACTCCATGACTTTGGCAACTGTACCTTCTATGCATAAGGCATATGACTGTATATCTTACAATGATTGTCCTCTTCTCTTTCACTTGATACATCTAATATAACAACAACATGCATGTGATGAAACACCATGATGTTTGTTCAATTGAATATCTCTGCATTAATGACATTACTTTAAGCATGCTGGGCTCAACCCTCATGGGAGCCCATTTTCTCCACATGTTTATTTCATAAAAATGAATTAGCAACATGATTTCTCCTATACCTGCACAGTGAACAAACAAGTTAGCATAAAAACATACCTTTGAAAGTTTAATGCTCTTTATCATGATGATTTTGACTTCATCTAATGATCTAAGTTTTGCATATGTCTGATAATGATCCAATTGTAGCATTATGATTACAAGTTTATATATATGCTAATAAGGCATATGATGAGTTTGTATATCTTGAGCTCTAACCAAACTTTTCAAACATTGTAGGTTCATCATTTTGATTAGGAGCAGGAAGCTGAAACATGAAGATCAAGCTGCAGATAGGAGGATCAACACCAACACTTCAAGGCAATGATGGATATCACTCTCCTCATATGTTCCTTTTCTTTACGTTATCTTCAGATGTATAGCTTGCATGCTTTGTTGCATTGGCTCAGTTTAGTCATTCCCATGGCTTGTGTGGGACATATTTAAACACTCTCTTGAATATAATCAGTTATTTTACTTTATGCAATGATTCTATGTATAGTTTGCTTTCTAAATCAAATACATAGTATAAAACAACTGAATCTCTTTTAAAGCACATGTTTAAAACATGATGTACAATTTGACAGTTTATAAATACCTCTTTACTTGCACTGAAACATAATGAATAATTAGAAACTGAAACATGAAATCCATTCATTCTCTTCATTCTTTGAATGTCTATTTTCTTGACTGTAGATTATTTCATTTGTCAGGATGGCTTGACAGCCCATCTTGAGTTGTCATATGATCTTGATAAGTGATTTTATACTGTTCTCTTGTCAAGACAATATGCATTGACTGGATGATCTTGTATAAGCAAAAAATTTTTTTATCCCCTCTAAACAACTGATGTTTAGGCCTTGCTAAATTAGGTGTGAACATAATTTAGTAGCAATTATGTTGTTTTGTTAACTTTGTGACAATTGTTTGAGTGCCATTACTTCTTCTTATGAAAAGAATTATGTTTGTTTTTGTTGTTCTCTAGCTATTAGTTGTTTTGATTGTTCAACAATTTTTTCATGTTGGTTTTTATCAGGGAAGGAAATATTATCTTCCTCTTCTTCTTCTTCTTCTATTTCAATGTTAGCATTTTCTAGTTTTGTGGAGTTAGTTCCTTGTCATGTGACTACTACAGATTTAGTTTTATTTGTCTTTTTATTAATGTTTGTTTGTTTATAACTTAGCTTATCATAACATCCCTCATCTGATTCTTCATTATATATATTGTCTGAGTCATACTTATTTTTCTTATGGCACCTTCTAGCTACTTGTGATGTATCAGGTATCTTCCTTATTATTTGGGCTCCCTTTTGTGAATTGAATCCCTGTAAGTCATCACTTTTTGATTGAGAAGGTGCATTTTTAGAATATTGTTGAGATTTGTCACAAGTAAACAAGTCATGGTCTGAGTTACCACAAAATGTGCACTGTTTGTTCTTATCCCCCAATATTCATTTGCAAAATACCCTTGTTTACCACATTTGTAACAAGTTGCATCATCTCTCCTTCTTCCTCTATTGTGGTCTCTTCCTCCTATATATCCATTGTATTGGCCTCTTTCCTCATAGTTGTTCATGTAATTGAGTTTTGTGTTTTGTAATGTATTGACATTTTTCTGATTAGCCCAATTAGGGACTTTGTAACCATGGTTTTTGATATATAGAGGTTTCTCAACCAATACTTTTACATATTCCATATTGTGATTATCTATTCTATTATTACGGTGGGCATTACGCCAAGGTTCATGATCATCATCATCTTCCCTTAGCCTAAATAATTGTGATTGGCAATCTTCTATCTCATGGTCGTCCCAATCACCACAGATACTGTAATAGACTGTGTTGTTCCTTTTTCATATTGTCTTGAAATCTACCTTCATTGCGACAACCTTTCTTTCTCCTTTTGTCATTGGGCACTCATTCCACAGATGTCCTTCTTTTGTACAATAAGAGCACCATATATTTGGTCTCTACTGTTGCAACTTTCTTCCTTCCATTCTAGGATTTATTGCTTTAGTTTTAGTTGTTCCAGCTCCAATTTAAGTTTCTTTATTTCCATATTTTCCTTAGTTTTGTCATTTATGTCCCAGGTTTGTGACTCTATGCAGCATGCCATAGTTACCACTTCTGAGTATGAGTTGATAATTTTGCCATCTAGGGATGTCCTAATGTCAGGGCTTAGTCCTGAAATAAACCATTTGATCCTTTGCTTCTCCTTCAATGGTTCTTCTAGTTTGTGGGAGATTTCCTTGAATCTTTTGTCAAAATATTTAATAGATTCCCCATCTTTCTAGACCATGTCCTGCATTTTGTTTACTCCTTCAGTGGGTATATCTGGTGATTCAAAATTGTCCAGGAATGCTTTCTTGATGTAATCCCATGATTTATCATGGTTAGGACATACCTTCCTATACCAATTCAATGCTTCATTCCTTAAGGTTCCAACAAAATCAAATAGTTTGGTTTGGTCCCGCATTATGTTCTTTCATTGCCATATGGATTCTAATACAAAACACATGTTCTATGGTATCTTTCCAAACATTGGTAGCTTGATTTGTGAGTCCATTTTTTGTTGTTTTTGTGTGTTATCCTCCTTGTAGTATGTTTGTTCTATTTTATTTTGTTGTTTCTTACTTTGCCTCTATGATAAGGGTTTGTCTTCTATGCCCTTATCTCTTTGTAATTTAATGTCAAAGTACTCTTTCCCTAATATATTGTTATGTACCAAGGGATATGATATTATAATGTATTTAGGTGGATGGAGATGCTGACATGTGGTACACATCTCTTAAGTTAGTTATATTGGGTCTTATGGGTAACTTGTGTAAATAATTTTATTAGGTGTTGAGTAGGCCTTCATTAGGATTACCCTCCCATTATGTAATTAGAAGGTGGTATATATATAGGAGGTGAATATCATTGTAAGGATAGGTGGAATGTATGATATTGTATTGGATATCTCTTGGAGATATAGCATGGAGTGGCTTCTTCCATAAGGAGTGGTGTATGGTGTTACCCTACCTCAAGGGTTTATTCTATTTCTGCAAATATTGGATATTAGGGCATATTGGCCCACAAACATCTCTTGTGTTGTGTGAGATCTATCTTCTGCATTATATTATTTCTATTATTATATGTTTGGATCTTATCAAGTGGTATTAGAGCATAATCTTGGCATCGTGAAGACAAAAATTAGGTGAATTTTTTTTTTGATTTGGAGGTCATTTTGGAAATCACATAATTCTCAGATTTTGGCAAATTTTTTTTTTCTGATTTTTAAAGGGTTTTTGGAGAACATATTGAATCTACTATAGTCCAAAATTCAAAGTATTTGCAACAGAATTAAGCAATTTATAGCAGAATTAGGGTTTTTGTCATTATTTTTTTGAGTAGCACATATCTCTCTTACTTTGGTGAATCTGTGAAAGATTTTTTGTGGGTTTTGTAAGATCATATTGAATTGGATATAGTTCAGATTTGAACACAATTGGAGTAGAATAAAGGGATTTATTGTAGAATTAGGGTTTTCACTATTTTCTTTCCTAGGGTTTCAATTCAACAATTTTTTTCCTAATTTCTAGACGGTTGATCAAAGATATATTGATACACCTACAATTCTGATTTGGAAGAATTTGGAGTTGTTTTCAGTAAGCTAAGGTAATTTTATTATTTTTCATAAATTGGCTTTCTAGGCTGGAAATCAGGGAATTTTTATGAGATTTTTATATTTATGGAAAGCTCGTCAAATTTTATCTTGGGTTTATTGATTGTGTTTTTGATTTTGAGGTAGATAAAATTATGAATTAGTTCAATCAAATTTGGGTAGGCTGGAAAAAGTTTAGAAACCCTAGTTTCAATGAGGATTCCTTATTTTGATGGAAGTGGAGATGCATTAGAATGGTGGAAGCAATTTAAAAGAGTTTATGGTCAAAGGAAACTATGGAAAATAGAGCTTAGTTTACATTTAATGGGTGAAGCTTTCATAAGGATATTTCTTTAGATGAACTAGAACAAGCTTTCTTCGATAGATGGGCTCAAGAAGAAGAAGAAGGAGGAGGAGGAGGAGGAGGAGGAGGACGATGAGGAGGAGAAGCAAGAGCAGGAGAAGGAGGAGAAGGAGCAGGAGGATGAGGAGGAGGAGGAGGAGGAGGAGGGGAAGGAGAAGGAGAAGGAGAAGACGTAGAAGAAGAAGAAGAAGAAGAAGAAGAAGAAGAAGAAGAAGGAGGAGGAGGAGGAGGAGGAGGAGGAGGAGGAGGAGGAGGAGGAGGAGGAGGCAAATAAACATAAGGATAAGAAAAAGAAGGAGAAGAAGGAGAAGGAGGAGGAGGAGGAGGAGGAGGAGAAGAAGAAGTAGGAGGAGGAGGAGGAGGAGGAGGAGGAAAAGAAACATAAGAACAAGAGGATACAGGGACATGCACTTTAGCTCCAATGAAGGAAGATTCGATCCTTCAAATTCATGGATGTATTCAAAAGGAAAAAGTTATTGTTTCTATAAATATTAGCATCAAGTATAACTTCATTAGCATGGACTTAGCCAACAAGCTACAGATACAAGCAAAGTACATAAAGAATTGTCAAATATTGGGTAAGGATATTCAAATTTTTGAAGATTTGAAGCTATCTATGGGTAAATATGTTTTGCATTCAAACTTTCATGCTTTGAATATGGATGGATTGGATATTGTTCTTGGTTATCCTTGGTTAGAATCTTTGGGAACAATAAACATCAATGTACAAAAGAAGTTCATGAAGCTTTGGTATAGAAGGAAAAAAGTTACATTATAGGATATTGCACATAATGAAGTCCAAAATAAAACCAAGGAAGTGCAAGTTCAAGAATCTACTAAAGATTACATCAAGGAATTAGAGGACATGCAAGAGGAGAAAGATGTAGAGAAAAAAGAGGAGACAAGTAATTCTCTTCATGAGACAACAAAACAAGTGGTAAAAAATGATGAAGAATCAGAGAAGGCTCCAGTGATAGAAAAGGGTGCAATATATAGGCATCCACATCATTGTGAGAGGTAATAATCATGGAGGAAACCATCATGGAGGAATGATACTACATGGAAACAACAATCCAATTACTATGGACCCACATGGAATCAAAAGAACTACTACAACAATCAGTGGCATCATAGAAGTAATGACTATTCATGGAAGCAGAGGACTTACTATGATAAGGAATGCAATCAAAGAGGTGCAAAAAAATATGGATCAAGGATGGGATCTAGGTACTATCAAGATAAAGCCATTGTGAAGATCAACTATGGATGGTTGGATGATTGGTCATGGTGGAACATTCATAACAACCTGTGACAGTCTTACTATTTGGCTTCTTCTCATGTTTCGGGGATGAAACATGTCAAGGAGGGATGACATGTTATGTACCAAGAGATATGATATTATAATGTATTTAGGTGGATGGAGAAGCCAACATGTGGCACTCATCCCTTAAGTTATTTATATTGAGTCTTATGGGTAACTTGTGTAATTAATTATATTAGGTGTTGAGTAGGCCTTCATTAGGATTATCCTCCCATTATGTAATTAGGAGGTGGTATATATATAGGAGGTGAATATCATTGTAAGGATAGGTGGAGACTATGATATTGGAGATCTCTTGGAGATATAGTGTGGAGTGGCTTCTTCCATAAGGAGTGTTGTATGGTGTTACCCTACCCCAAGGGTTTATTCTATTTCTGTATATATTGGATATTAGGTCATATTGGTCCACAAACATCTCATGTTGTGTGAGATCTATCTTTTGCATTATATTATTTCCATTATGTGTGGATCTTATCATATTTCTTTGCAAGTCTTACTAATTTATTCTTCTCTTTCTTTTTGTTTGTCTATCTCTTTTTTTTTTTGCATCAAAATTCTTCTTGATTTGTATGGCACTGAGGTTGACTCCTGATCTGAGGGTTGTACCTTTTCAAATTGTTGTTTCATTGTAGGGGATGTCTTTTTGTTTGTTAGTGAAATTTAGGTAGTTCTTAATAATGGTTCTCTTGATTATCTTATACTGCTAAAATCAATGGTATTCGGTATGGCATCTATTCCTCTTTCTCTTATTTTCATCACACTCTGATTCACCAAATGATCGAGGTATTCCTCATCAAAATTTAAAGGATGGAGTTTTCCATGGGGTTCAATATTGATTCCCATTGCTCATTGATCCTTATTTGGACATTAGTGAGGTCATGGTGAACATATAGTGATTTAGCTAATTGCTGTAGGGTTAGGGTTTTAGTATAGTCTTCTTCCCATGTCCTCCTGGAATTGTCATATGTAGTAATGCTTCCTTCCAGATTCTTGAGCACCTTTGGATTTATTGATATGTATTGTTATCCATTGTAGATTCTTATTTGTAGCAATCTTTGTTATCTCTGTGGTAGCCCCTATAGCGTGCTCTTCTTCTATCACTAAATTTGTTACATATTTTTATCTATTTGCACCTACCTTGGCACACTCAACAACACCCTTCTTGGTGCACTCATCTTCTTCCTTTTCTTCTAGAACCTTTATGGTGTGTTCTCTGCCTATCTCTTCTATTGCACATATGTTACATATGGTTGTCACTGTTGTTGTTTTCATTGATGTCAACACTCAGTTTGGACACTCAGATTGAACTGTCATTGATATACTACAATGGTGTACTAGCAGTGGTTGCTGATGTTCATTTTTGGTTACTGATGTTCATGGTTGGATGTCATGCCTTGTTTAATGTCAATCGAGGTTGTATTGAGTATGTTTGTTGTTAGCAGAAATGATATCATGATGATATATTAAGATGAGAATTAGAAGCATCAAGATGATAATTAGAAGTGTTGTTGATGTTGAGAAGATGTTGTTGATGGCATGTAGCATGTTGTATGCTCTTTCCTGTTGTTCCTAAGGAAGTATGTGTTGTTACAAGAAGGCTTTGGTCTCTGGATGTTGGTGAAGGTTTCTGCTATAGAAAGTTGCCTAGAAGACTGCTTGGTAAAATGCTTCGCATTCCTCTGCATTTGAAGATATGGTCATGCAGTTTAAAATTTGAGTTCAGTATGTTGTGAAGGTGTTATATCCAAGAGTTCAAGTCATTACACCTCTAGAAGTGAAAGTTACAAGTGACAGAGTTTTGATCTGTGCTCAGGCAAAATAAAGTGACGATGAAGGCTAATTGGAATGCTCCGCATTCCTCCAGAAGTGAAGTTTTGATCATGTGGTTTTGTGAACATGTTCAAGGATGTTCAATACATGCTACTTTGCAGTTTTAGGTGATTTGGTGGTCTGCAAGTTTTGTTTTCAAATAAGAGTGTACTACAGATGGTTCTAGATGCCTAATTGTTCTCAAGACACATGTTTGAGTACTTGTGCTAGTTGAAGAATGTATAGATTGGCTATATAAGTTTATGTGAACATTCTACATGTTTCTATGTATCTCAGGTTTGATACACATGTAGTTTCCTATTTCCAGTACTACACAAAGTTTTCAAGTTAGTTTGTGAAGAGTTTTTGTTGTTGAAGCCAACTTGGGAATGTTGGTGATGTGCGCCACAAAGTTGTTGTTGTGTGGAGTTCAAGAAGTAGTTGGAGATGTTGTGTGGGTCATGCTGACTCATTTGGGAGAGGTGCAAGCAATGTTTAATCTTCCAAGAGTACTGCCAAGTTGTAATGACTACTGTGTTACAAGCTTCATGTTTTCCTACTTAAGGGCGACCTAATTCAAATGTGCAAGATGTACAAATGTTATTATATGAAGGATGATGTTGTGAAGGATGTTTAGGACTAGGTTAATTGTGTGTTGGGATCTTCAAGGTGTGTTCCTTTTCCTAATATTGTGTAGAGTTCATGTTAGGGATTTTTCTCTACATGTTTCATGATGTTTGGCCGACTTGTAATTCTAATGTTCTTATTGTCCTTGGCTGACATGCAATGTAATCAATGTAATATCATGTATATATTGTAAATCTAGTTGATCTAGGTGAGGTATGATTGCAATATTGTGAATGTGAGGAGCAGAGTGTGGATGTGTAATGCATTATGATGTGTAGCTGAAAGAGAAAGAGCAGAAGTGTTAGAGTCTATCCTAATTCATCTTGAAGATATTTTTGTGATAGAAGGGAAGTGAAGAATGTGCCTAACTAATTCCAACATTAAAGAGAAGTGAAAAATAAGAATTGTAATCATCAAAAGGAGTGAGATTCATTGTTAGTTTTCATACAGTAGAAGGACAGTCATGCTGTAATCTTTTCTAAGTTTGCTATCAGTTCAAGAAGTAGTTGCTTACTTAGGTTGTAGCCCTAAAACAAAGTCTGAAGGGAGTTATAGATTCCTTGGGAGTAACCCTAAAACCTTTCTTCATGGAGTAGTATCTTCCTTGGGTTGTAGTCCTAAAACAAAGTCAACAAGGAGTAGTAGCTTGTTTTGGTTGTAGCCCTAAAACAAAGTCAACAGGGAGTAGTAGCTTCCTTGGGTTGTAGCCCTAAAACAAATTTGTATTTTTGAGCTTCATATATTGTGAGTTAATCCTCATCATGGTTTTTCCCCTTTTGGGGTTTTCCATGTATATCTGGTGTTATCTGGTGTTATGCATTGTATTGATCTTTTATGTTTTTGTTAATGCTGTAAAGTTTAAGTTTTAATCTTCTCTAGAGGATTTGAGATTTGTTTGGATACTGATTCACCCCCCCTCTTAGTATCCAAGTGTGTCCAACAATTGGTATCAGAGCCAAGTTACTGAGAAGAAGCTTAACCGCTTGAGGAAGGCTGAGGTGGCTCATAATGGATCTCATAAGGCACCTATGTTTGATGGAGCAAATTATTCCTTTTGGAAGCTAAGGATGGAAAACTATCTATCTTCTCTAGGGTTTGGTGTTTGGCAATATGTCAAGAATGGTTATGCTGCTCCTACTTCTGATCCTACAAATGTAGATGAGATTAAGTTGTATGATGATAATGCCAAGGCAAAGATTGCTATCATGAGTGGGATAACTAATTCAAAACTTCTAAAGGTAATGAGTTGCAAATTTGCTAAGGATGTCTAGGTAAAACTTGGTAGCATTTATGAAGGAGATAGTAAAGTGAAGCAAGCTAGGATGTAAATCTTCAAGAGCAACTTTGAGACCTTGAGGATTGCAGAAGATGAAGACATTTCTAGTTATATGCTTCAGGTGGATGAAATAGTTAATGGAATCAGAGGTCTTGGTGGAGAAGTGAAAGAAGATGAGATTGTGAAGAAGTTTCTAAGATCTCTCCCTAAATCTTACAGTCATAAGGTTATTGCTATTGAGGAAACTCAAGATTTGGATCACTATATAGTAGATCATTTGTTTGGGTCTCTCATAGCCTTTGAAATGAGAGAATTTGACAAAGGAGCTCCATAGAAGGAAGAAACATTCAAAGTTAGTAAGAAGGAAGAAGATTAAACAACTGATCAAGATGATGATTTTGATGAGCTAGAGGCAAACGTTGTAAGAAGATTGAAAAAAGGTGTCGACAAATACAAAGGTAAGTTACCTTTCAAATGCTTCAATTGTGGGAAAGTTGGTCATTTTGCTTCTAAATGTCCTTTTAAAGAATCAAAACATAACAACAAAAGAGAGAATCCCAAAAGAAGTCTTTATTCCATAGAGAACAACTACTCTTTAGAAGATGAGGATCATGATGATTCAAATAATGAAACACTTTTCATGGCTTTGAATGTTGGTGACAAAGAAGGTGATAGTGGGATTTGTAAAAAGTATGATACCTTGCAGGTTGACCAAGATAATGAAAAATTAATGGTTGTGTGGATTTCTTTTCATGCAAAAGAAGAAGTAAATGCTTGGGTAATTGACAGTAGTTTCTCTAACCACATGACTAGTGACAAGGAGAAGTTTATCAACCTTAAGAAGTGGAATGGTGGAGTTGTTAAGTTTGGTGGTGATGAGTTAGTTCAAATTTGTCGAAAGGGTGCTATAACCATTGATGGAAAGAACAAGATTAAGGATGTCCTCTATGTCAAAGGGCTGAAGCACAATCTCCTCAGTGTTAGTTAGATGTGCAGTAAAGGATACAATCTTACTTTTCATGCCAAAGGTTGTGAAATCAGAAAGGTAGGGTTTGGAAGACTAGTTGTAGAAGGTATTAAGACTTATGGAGATATATATCATCTAAAGGAGGTAAATAGGGGAACCTGTTTATTGGCCCAATCTGGTGAGTGTTGGTTGTGGCACAAGAAAATGGGACACATCAACTTTGACAATATGGTAAAGATCAACTTTATTCATGCGGTGAGGGATATGCCTAAGATAACCAAGTATACAAATAGATTATGCAAGGAATGTCAAATGGGAAAGCAGACAAAGGCAAATTTCAAGAGCAAGGAGTATTCTTCTACAATGCCTTTGAGTTGATTCACACTGACCTATGTGGCCCTACAAGAACAAAGAGTCAACAAGGTAAAAGGTATTTCATGTTGCTTATTAATGATTACTCTAGAATGACTTGGAATACTTTTTAAGGGAAAAATTAGAAGCCTTTGATAAGTTTAATATTTTCAAATAAATAGTTGAGAATGAAATGGATGCTAAGATCAAATGCTTAAGATCTGATAGAGGAAGTGAGTTTACTTCAAATGAATTTAAAAAGTTTTGTGAAGATCATGGCATTAGGAGAGATCTGTTAGCTCCTAGGACCCCTCATCATGAATGGGGCAGTGGAGAGGAAGAATATGATTGTGCAAGAGATGGCTAGGGCAATGTTGAAAGATGCAAATCTGCTTGATATGTACTAGAAGGAAGGAGTTCACACTGTTGTATATATGCTTAACAGAGTACAACTGAAGGTCAATAGCACTAAGGCCCCTTATGAATTATGGTATGGAAGACCTCCCACTGTCAGATACTTCAAGATTTTTGGTAGCAAATGCTGCATCAGGAGAGATGAAGAAGACCTTGGAAAGTTTGATTCAAGGTGTGATGAAGGGACCTTTCTTGGTTACTCAACTAGAAGTAAGGCCTACAAATGCTACAAGAAGAGATTGGGAAAAATGATTGAAAGTACAAATGTTAAAGTAGATGAAGACTTGTATCAGATCTCAGAAGAACCATGGGACTGTGGATCTGATATACCTCCCTGCGTTAAAGGAGAAGAAGAGAAAGAAGAGAAGGAACAAGAATTAGAATAGATCCCTAAGATTCCAACAAAGTATGTTAAGAGGAATCATTCAATAGATCAGATCATTAGGGATAAGAAAGAAGGTGTGCAGACCAGGAGAAAGTTTGCAAAAGCATGTGAGCAAGTGAATTTGTTCTTACTATCAAAGATAGAGCCCAAAACCTTTGTTGATGCTAGCAAATATGATGGATGGTTGAAGGCAATGGAAGAAGAATTGAATCAGATAGAGAAGAATCATACATGGGAATTGGTTCCCAGACTATTTGATAAGAATGTCATAGGAACAAAGCAGGTGTTTCAGAATAAGTTGAATGAAGATGGTGAAGTTGTGAGGAACAAAGAAAGATTCACGTATAAGGCTTATTCACAAGTTGAAGGCATTGATTTTGAGGAAACTTTTGCTCCGGTAGCTAGGATGGAGCCAATTAGGCTATTTATTGCCCTTGTTGCTCACAAGAACTTTAAGGTTTATCAAATGGATGTCAAGTTAGAATTCTTGAATGGTGATCTAGAGGAAGAGGTCTACAACGAGCAACTAGATGGTTTTCAGTTATCAAAGGATCCAAACATGGTGTGCAGACACAAGAAGGCTTTGTATGGACTCAAGCAAGCTCCTAGAGCTTGGTATGCTAGGTTGGATAAATACTTACTTCAAAAAGGCTTCAAGAAAGCTACCACAAATAGTAATCTTTACATTAAGGAAGAGGGAGACATGATCTTGATAGTTACAGTATATGTTGATGATATCATCTTTGGGGGAGATAACAATATGTGTAAGAGGTTTGCAGAAGAGATGCAGAAAGAGTTTGAGATGTCTATAATTGGTGAGATGTCTTTCTTCCTTCGACTTAAAATTGTTCAGCTAGACGATGGTATCTTTGTTTCTTGGGCTAGGTATGTTAGAGAGATGTTGAAGAAATTTGGTATGGAGGACTCCAAACTAGTAAGTACTCCTATGGTTACTAGTTGTCACTTGAGCAAGGCTGATCAGTCACATGAGGTTGATTAGACTCTTTATAGATCTATGATTAGAGGATTATTGTACTTGACTGCTTCTAGACCTGATATTATACATTTAGTATGTGTGGTTGCCAGATATCAAGCTAATCTTAATGTAGTAAAAATAATATTCAAATACTTGAAGGGAACTCCAGATTGTGGCTTATGGTATCCAAGAGGTAATGACTTTGATTTGAGTGCCTACATTGATGTTGATTGGGCTATTTTTGTTGATGATAGAAGAAGTACAAGTGGTGGTGCTTTCTTTTTAGGAAGGAGATTGGTTTCATGGCATAGTAAGAAACAAGATTCAATATCTTTATAAACTACAGAGGTAGAGTATATTGCAGCAGCATCCTGTTGTACACAAGTATTGTGGATGAAGCAAACATTGAAAGATATCAAGGTACAATATGATGAGCCTATTCCTATTTTGTGTGATAATACTAGTGCTATCAATATTTCCAAGAATCTAGTGATGCATTCTAGAACCAAGCATATATCAATCAGGTATCACTTTTTTAGAGAGAAGGTTGCAGATAAAGAATTGAAGTTGGAATATGTTCCAACAAAGGATCAGATTGTAGATATTTTCACAAAGGATCTTGCAGAGGATACTTTTGAGTATCTCTAACAGAAGTTAGGGGTAATTTCACCTCCTTTCTAGATGCATAGTTAGTGCATCTGTCCAATGGAGTAATGCATGCTATATCTTTTTCCTAGACTGATGGTGGCTACCTCTCAAGGGGAGTAGGTAGTGGTTGTTGGTGACAGGGGGAGAAGGTTGAAAAAGAGAGTTTGTGCCCTAAGGAGAAGTCATTGCCCTTTGTCCTTGACTTGAAAGGGGGAGAATGAGCTGGTGTGTGTTGCCATCAAGGCCAAAGGGGGAGATTGTTGCACATATATTACATATGGTTGTCACTATTGTTGTTGTAATTAATGTCAACACTTAGATTGGAGTGCCATTGATATACTACAATGGTGTACTAGCAGTGTTTGCTAATATTCATGGTTGTCACTGTTGTTGTCATTGATGTCAACACTCAGTTTGGACACTTAGATTGGACTGTCACTGATATACTAGAATGGTGTACTAGTAGTGGTTGTTGATGTTCATGTTGGTTTCTAATGTTTATGGTTGGATTTCATGCCTTGTTTAATGTCAATTAAGGTTGTATTGAGTATGTTTGTTGTCACCAGAGATGATATCATGATGATACATTAAGATAAGAATTAAAAGCATCAAGATGATAATTAGAAGTGTTTTTGATGTTTAGAAGATGTTGTTGATGGAATGTAGCATGTTGTATGCTCTTTCCTATTGTTTCTAAGGAAGTATGTGTTATTACAAGAAGGCTCTAGTCTCCGGATGTTGGTGAAGGTTTTTGCTATAGGAAGTTGCATGGAAGACTGCTTGGTAAAATGCTCTGTATTCCTCCACATTTGAAGATATGGTCATGTGGTTTAGAAGTTGAGTTTAGTATGTTGTGAAGGTGTTATATCCAAGAGTTCAAGTCATTACACCTTCAGAAGTGAAAGTTATAAGTGACAAAGTTCTGATCTGTGCTCTAGCAAAATAAAGTGATGATGAAGGTTGATTGGAATGCTCTACATTCCTCTAGAAGTGAAGATTTGATCATGCGGTTTTGTGAACATGTTTAGGGATGTTCAATACATGCTACTTTGTAATATCAGGTGATTTGGTGGTCTACAAGTTCAGTTTTCAAATGACAATGTACTACAGATGGTTTCAGATGCCTAATTGTTCTCAGAACACATGTTTGAGTACTTGCACCAATTCAAGAATGTACATATTTGATATATGAGTTTATGTGAATGTTATACATTTTTCTATGTTTCTCAGGTTTGATGCACATGCATAACTTTCGTGTTTCTAGTACCACACAAAGTTTTCAAGTTAGTTTGTGAAGAGTTTTTGTTGTTGAGGCCAACTTGGGAATGTTGGTGATGTGCGCCACAAAGTTATTGCTATGCCAAGTTCAATGAGTGGTTGGAGATGTTGTGTGGGTCATTCTGATTCATCTGGGAGAAGTACAAGCAATGTTTAATCTTCCAAGAGTACTGCCAAGTTGTAATGACCATTGTGTTACAAGCTTCATGTTTTCCTACTTAAGGACGACCTAATTTAAATGTGCAAGACATGCAGATGTTATTCTATGAAGGATTATGCTGTGAAGGATGTTTAGGACTAGGTTAAGCATGTTTTGGGATTTGCAAGGCGTGTTCCTCTTCCTAATGTTGCATAGAGTTCATGTTAGGGATTGGTCTCTACATGTTTCATGATGTTTGGCCGACTTGTAATTGTAATGTTCTTATTGTCATTAGCTAACATGCAATGTAATCAATGTAATATCATGTATATATTGTAAACCTAGTTGTTCTAGGTGAGGTATGATTGCAAGATTGTGAATCTGAGGAGCAGAGTGTGGATGTGTAATGCATTATGATGTGCGGCTGAAAGAGAAAGAGCAGAAGTGTTAGAGCTTGTCGTGATTTATCTTGAAGATATGTTTATGATAGAAGGGAAGTGAAGAATGTGCCTAACTAATTCCATCATCAAAGAGAAGTAAAAAATAAGAAGTGCAGTCATCAAAAGGAGTGACCTTTATTGTCAGTTTTTAGACAGTAGAAGGACTGTCATGCTATAAGCATTTCCAAGTTTGTTCTTAGTTTAGGGAGTAGTTACTTCCTTGGGTTGTAGCCCTGAAACAAAGTCTGCAAGGAGTTGTATCTTTCTTGGGAGTGACCCTAAAAACTTTCTTCAGGGAGTAGTAGCTTCCTTGGGTTGTAGTCCTAAAACAAAGTCAGCAGGGAGTAGTAGCTTCTTTTGGTTGTAGCCCTAAAACAAAGTCAACAAGGAGTAGTAGCTTCCTTGATTTGTAGACCTAAAACAAAGTTGTAATTTTTGAGCTTCATATATTGTGAGTTAATCCTCACTATGGTTTTTCCCCTTTTGGGGTTTTCCATGTATATCTAGTGTTATGTGGTGTTATGCATTGTATTGATCTTTTATGTTTTTGTTAATGTTGTAAAGTTTAAGTTTTAATCTGCTTCGAAGGATTTGATATTTGTTTGGATACTAATTATACCCCCTCTCAATATCTAGGTGTGTCCAACATATTCCAATTTTTCCATCCTTTTGCAGTATCTTTCCTGTCTTTCCTGAGTTTTTTTTGGGTTGTTTCACTCATTTATCTTAATTTATTGTTATCCCCTTTTGCCATGGGTGTTTTAGGTATGGTATTTCATTAATCCTTATGTATCCCATGGTTGGATTAATTTGAATGGTTACATCTTTTCATAGATCTTTTTAGATCCTTCACCCTTCCCATTTGTCATACCCTTAGGTATCTGCCACCCTCTCACAAGGGTAGGTCCTAAGAGAATTTACCACAGGTTAAAAAAACTCTTGTTACCTTTCCAATTCTCTATTATGCACTTGTTTTATCTTTATTTGTTCTTCATTGTTCTATCTAGGGTCCCATAATCATAACTAAATGTTGGCAAGAAAAGATGGGACATAGTCTGGAGATCTAAGCCCGAGTCAAGTCTCTAAGTCTATTTATACCCCAGACATGACAATGATAGAATCATAGATAGCAGTGATAAAAATCTCATAGGGTGGTAAGAATATATCATACATAGAAGTTATTCACATTCATATACACAGTTCGATAGTTATAATCCTTATATCTCCATATATATTTTCATGGTAACATCATATACACTAGGTAGGTCTAATTCTCTACTCTGTATTATACTTCTTCTACATTAACATCTTATCTCATATCATATCTTGTCATACTATCTATTACATATACGTTGTGATAATGGCATGTCCTTTATCAAACAACCTAAATACTATCTTATATATCGGCCATGTCCTCTGCACTTCACTTACGTTAAGTTGTGGTAGGTTATGGTGAGTGACTTGTACTCTACCAACAACTTTTAATCCCAATTAATGTGTGAATTATTATAGTTATTCTTACATTGAAGCAATTCCTTCTATAAGAAAGGGCAAGTGAAATTCTAAAATTAATGATTGAAAATTTACAATAAAGGAGCAAGATCATGAAAGTTAATATGGATTAGAAATGAGTTTGTTATTTACTTGTTTGATCGACACAAAATAGCAAATATATCTTTGACAAAGATTCATTGAATCTCAAATTTACTTGACTTTATTTTATGATGATTATAGTCAATCTTAGACAAGGTTTGGGTATGTTAATTAATACATTTGTAGGTTTGAGCGAGATAAGATTTCCTTGTGGCCTTTCAAACCTAGGTATTTACCTAAAAATTATCAGATATTGGCAAATAAATCAATCACTTAAATTGTTTGTGATAAGTATTACACTTTTTTTTTGTAGGGCATTATATGAAAATGAACAAGGATTTAGATTCTGGATTTATATATTATTAAATATCAAGCTCACTTTCCATACTCATTTAATTGTGATTATTTAACAATTTGGCCTAAATTGCCTAGTGGCAATAATTGCTTGTTTATGTTGCTCATTGTCTAGTGGTCACAACTGCTTATTTGTGTTGCTTACTAGACCTAGTCACCACGACTACTTGTTTAGTTTGCTTATGACATACTATGATGGACTTCCTTTTACATTACTATAATTCTTCTAATTGACAAAAAAAATTCATGATGGTAAATTTTATTTTTTGGATTTTAAGAAAGGTATTTTGTTGACAAGGATTTGTGCATTTGTTGATTAATGCATCTTTTCTAAGTCTTTGACCATAAAATACTAGTTACAAAAAATTTAAGATGAGCCTATTTTTTTCTTAAGTGAAATCAAATGATTTAATTTGATTCCCATGAATTAATTAGAGGTTTATAGAATCATATTTTTACTTATTTTTATACTTTTTTATTAAAATATTTCAATGCACTTGTACAAGATTATTTTTACTAAGCAATAAATAATTCTTATTTAGACAAAATGCATGTTACTGTGATGTAATTAGTTAATAGTATTTTTGTATGGGTTTTAAATCCTAAAAAAATTAGTTATGGAAATGTTGTCTCATTCTAGAAAATATTATTCAGTTGCTAAACATTTGTGTTTCATGTTTATGTGAAAAGGAAAGTCATAGCCTATGGGTTTAGCCTATCATAAACTCCAACAACCCAATAGTATAAACATAAATAATTTTTTTGGATGTCTTTTAACCTTATGTTGCTCAAACTTCCAAACTTGTAAGCACAAATTAATTCCATAGAGATTAGAGTGCATTCCATAGCTCTTGGAGTGTATGTACATTGTTTTGTACAATATATTTGATAGGAAATTTGAGCCACTTTAGGAAATTCAATGGTATAAAAGGCCACTCATGTATGAACATGGAATGTTTCATGTGTATTAAAAACCATGTCAACCTACATGCATTATGCTACCAAATAGTGTTCCACATTAAATGCACTAAGCAAGTTCAACTTCAACTTAAATTCCCTTAGATGCTATTATTAATGTCTTACATGATCTGATGTGTATTGTATATTAGAGAATAAGCATGTTATTTAAAGTAGCATTTGTACCAACTAAAAGTGCCATAGGTGATGTAATAGGGAAAGGCTAGAGACTTATATCTTTTGTGTATGTTTTCTAATATTAAATTATTAATTTATTTTTAAATATATTTCTAATGGGTTCTCTAGACTAGTTACTAGCCTTGTCCCTTACTTATTGGCATGCTATAAACAAAGATTGAATGATCTTAGAGCTATAGATAATGGCTATCACATGCCACCTAAATAATTTGACTTGATGCTAGACACATGGAACTATGTGTTGACAAATATTCTCTACTAATTTAGTCAACTAGAGAGGAGAGAATGTGAGTTTCTGTACTCCCCCTCTTCATTCATTCCTTTGGGGGTTGGGTTTTCTCCTCTTATTTGGCCCTCCCTTTTGTTAGTAGGTTGGGTTTATATTAGTGATTCAAGGCTTAACTTTGATGAAGAATGTTCAATAAAGTGATTTCAATTAGTGGCTTGACTCATTTGATTGAGTGGACATGTTCCCTCATCTATTAGTTAGTATAGAGAGAAGTGGTGTTCTCTCCATTACCTCCATAGCTATTTTCCTTGAACAAGAAAAGGAGGAAGTGAATTAGCTAGTAGTGGACGAAGGCATCAATGATAATAACTTGTCTATTTGTCTACACCTAATAACCATGAAAAAATACAATGAAAGAGATTGAATGTGTCACTAGATCAATTCACATTTGGAAAATAAGTGTTACATAGTGTTCTTTATCTCATTGGTTGTTCCTGTTCATATCTCCCTACAATTAATAGAAACACTATTCATTCACTTTGTTTCCTTGTTTTTTTCTTTCCTCATAAAAAATTTTTATATGACAAATTAAGTGATTTGATTTGATTTGTGAAAATATACAGACATATTAGATTAGTTAAGGGTTTATGGCTTGTGAAGAAAGTGCCATGAAATCTTTTTTACTAGACGATGTGTTGTGAAAAAAGGGATGAATTGATTGCTTTGTTATTAGGAATGGTCAATCTAAATATATAAAGTCACCATGTATGCAACTCAGTACCGGTCTTATCCATTTGTTCTCATCCTTAAAATTTAGAAAATTTTCCTATATATCCAGCTTAAGCTTCCCAGTGTTACTATGTCTATCGACATATTCCCCCATTATGGAATATTTCAAGATTTGGCTTTCATTTATGAATTTTGAATGGTCAACCTTCATTAGCTTGACATGAATGTACGTGTGTTCATCTTTAGCATATATAACCCATGCAAGAACATTCAAAAACACTCCTAAATTTGTCTCCATTGCTTTCCATATAAATGGGATCATAGATGGATATCTTTATATCTTTTACTTTGATGGGATATGGGTATGATGTGCTTGCCATGGATTTCCTTAATTCCAATTTATTTCACCACTCTCATGTTCATGTTGTATCTTTGAAACCCACATTCTTTCCCTAGCTTGGAAACCCTTGCTCTTTTTTAACTTTCTTAGCACTCACACTAATCAGTTCACACTTATCCTTTTAGTAAGTCTTCCATTATCTCTTCACTCCTATTTATAGAATTTTTGGTTAATTTGCTAGCATCATTGCTTAGCTCATGAGCTTTTCCATCTTATTTTTATATTACCTTTTCCTTTTATGCTTTTGTAGCTAGGTAAATGGTTGTTAATTTTTATAATATAATTATGGTATGTATATGATACATGAAACTTCATATTTGTTTCTCAATTTATCTTCAATAATATGCAAAGTAACATTTCAGTCAGGCATCGCTTATGTATTTACATAGTAGTTCATGTGTTATAGTTCTTATCTTGATAACCTCTATTCCTGTATATGGTCTATGTGGTTAGGACAAAGATAATGCATTTCTATTTTTCTTATTTTCTTGAATTTACTCATATAACAATAGCATATTTCCTTGACTTAGTTGTTTGTTCTTAATATTTTGGTCATGCCATGCTTTTTATTTTCTTTTTTTGTAAGTCTAGTTATAGGCCGCAATCAATCAATTTTCACTTATCTTATTTAGATTTATGAGTCTCTCTTTAATGACATCTTCATTCAGCCTTGTAGATATTGGCAATCTCAAAATTGGAACTATGTATTGTATCTGTAATGCCACATCTAACCCATACACTAGTTGAAATAGACAAAAAATTGTCAATCAATTATATATTGTGTAGTATGCCCATAGTATTGTACATGCATAATTGGATCCCAATCCAATGTATTTCCATCACACACCTTCATTAGTACATTACTCAAAATCTTTGTAAGTGCCTCACTTACTCCATTTACTTGTGGATGGTGTGATGTACTTTTTCTATGATTAATCATGAAAGTTTCCAAAAGTTCCTAAACTATCTCATTTAGAAAGTGTTTTCCTTGATCACTTATGATGCTTAGTGGACAACCAAACCATGTAATAATGTTCTCACATAGGAATCTATCCATGGTTCATGTTGTACAATCCTTGGTTTTACTTCTACCCACTTGGTCGAATATTCAATTCTATTTATAATAAAATGTGCATGGGGCTTTTGAGCAAGGGGAATAATTAGGATAATGAAGTCAAAGTCCAGATTTCAAAATGCTGCCATAGCTAACACTAGTCACAACAGAATTTCATCCCTTGTGATGGGTTTTGTAGCTCTTTGATAGATATTATGCAACTTCATACAACTTGTTAGCATCTTTGAACAAAGTGGGCCACTAGTACTACTAATAATATTGTTTTTCATATTCTATCACCTGAATGATGTCCTCTTGAAATCCCTTCATAATCTTTTCATAGAATGTTCTCTTTTATGTTCCATAACTACTCATCTTAAGATTTCATCCTTACTGTTAATATATAATTCCCCACTATTTATTGTGTTTGAGAGTGCTTGTTTGGTAAGCCTCCTTGTCTTATGTACTATAACTATCTAGAAACTTACTAGTAGATAGTAATTTAGTAATCTTTTCCAACTCAATTAGTAACACATTTACCTTAAATAGGGGTGCACTTGGAAAATCATCCTCAATGAGACCTCTTTTTTCTCCATTCTCAATTTTCAATAAATAATCTAGTCCTTGATTTGCTTCACCCATTTTTACCATTATTTTAAAATCAAACTCTTGGAATAACATTAGCCACCAACATATGTAGCCATGTATGACTGGTCTATTCATTATATACTTTAGTTGTTCATGATCAATGTTGAAGATAAATAGTGTTGCCAATAGATAGTGTCTAAACTTTTGTAGGAAAAATAACATTACTAATGCTTCCCTTTTAATTGTGGTATAATTTTTCTTATCCATCACAAGCTTCTGATTTGTGAATGAAATATGGTGTTTTTTTCTTCCTTCAAATGCATCCACATGCACATGTAATGGTTGTGTCTAATCTAAAACTATTAAAATAGGGGATTCTACTATTTTGTTTTTCAATATATCACATTCTTTTTGGCATCTTTCTATCTATTGAAATTTATTTTTGTTCTTTTTTTAAGAGTTCTTCTATTAGGCCTAAAATAGTTACATTGTTTCTAATAAACTTGTAGTGGTAACTAGTATATCCCAAATTTTTTTGTCTTAGATACATTTTGAGAGAGGGTAGATTAAAAAAGATAGCAATTTTCAGGAGGTCTACTATCATCCCTTCCATGCAAATGATATATCCTAATAAAGTACCAAATGGGTTGCAAATATACACTTCTTTAGATTTAATGCAATCACAAGGCTATGACACCTCTCAAACATTAGCCATAATACTTGGGCATGATCTTTTAATAATCCATATACTATCAAATCATCTAAATACACCTCTAAGAAGCCCTTAGGAGTAGACCAAATGATCAAGCCATTGGAAAACATTGATGATAGTCGCGAGTTTGATTCCCCTAGATTTACCTATCACATGGGTGTAGAGTAGCTCATGTAGATGGAGGTTATAGTGGTGTGTTTTAAGACCTTATATTGCAGGTCCCACCATGTGTTGATTCCTTTGTTAAAAAAAATACACCTTAATGAAATTATGGATGAAATATCTAAAGATGTTGACCATAATCATCTCAAATACATTAGGTTAATTCTTTAATCCAAATGAAATCATTGCATACATGAACACATCCCCATTTAGGGACAAAATTCCTTTTGGGCTGATATTCTTCCCTTATTTTTACCTGGTGATAGCTTTAAAATCTATCAGTGAATGAATATACCTCTTTACTAGAAATGGTTTCCAACACTTCCTCTATGAAAGGGGTTGGGAATAGATCATGGATACATTGTTTGTTCAATTCCTAGAAATATATGCATATTCTTATCTCATCACTCTTCTCATTCTGTACCACCATGGAACTGATCCACACTCTACATTCTCAATTAGATTGATGATTCCTCTCTCAAGCATTTTGTTTATTTCAATTTTTAGTTTTACCTTAACATTTGGGTTTAACTAGTAGAGTCTCTACTTCTAAGGTTTAGAAACATCTTTTAACTAGATCTTCATCATTCCATCTTCCTCCTTTATGCATTTTAGCTTTGTAAAATTTCTAGGGTATAGATCTTCATATTCTTTATTATTTATGCTATCTTTAGTACTTCTTCATCGCCCCAGTAATCTACTATCTTGGTTATCTTTGATTCCCCTTCTTTTGCTACATTTTCCACTCTTATTTTTAAAGGTTGGTAAAAATATTAGTTCTTATCTTGATTTTTGTCTATTACTTCCCTTTCATTTCCTCCTATTTGTATGATTAAATTTTTAGGGTTCTCTTCTCCTTCCATGGGGACTTTTCCTCCTTTCTTTATTGAGAAACTTGCTTTCTATTGTACTATATTTTCTCATCCATCCATTCAATCATTTTGTAAATACCTTCTTCCTTATGATGTACTACTAATGGTTCTTTTATTTCAAATTTTGTCATCATCTCATCTGTTGGTAAGGTTACTATTTTCTTATTACTTTATTCTAGATCCCAAAAGTTAAAAGTTTATTAGAAATCCATTATGATAATAATCCAACTCCTAGTCTCTGTCTTTTTATTTGATGAATATATGAGGTTTTTGCAATAGGGGCTAGTGTCCAATAAAATAGTTGTTAGAATTTGAAAAGATTATTAACCCAAAAAACTAGTGCAAAGAATAGATATCTAAACTATGAAAGCAAATGATACGAAATCAAAATAGCAATGCAGAGTTAGTCTCCAAGAGAGTAATGCATATTCTAGAAGCAAAATAGCATTAAGAGGATGCCAAAGCAAGAGATACAAAATACAAGCTAGGTAGTATGCTTATATAGACTAAGAAGAGGGAGGAGGTGGCAACACCGACCAATCAAGAGCAACCACCTATCAGAATAAAGATAGCAAAGTATCTTCCCAAGATAGCTAATGGATGCTCACATGTAGGAAGGTGACACCTCACAACCACTCACCTAATAAGACATGCTTTATTAACCTAAGCGAGATTAATAAAAGTGTAGGAAAAACCTAGGAATATAGGGAAAAATAAATAACCCAACTAGGAAATAAAAATCTACACTAACACCCCCCCATAAACAAAGCTTAGGTGGATGTAGAAATGGGTCCCGACAAATCAAGCTTGATGAGGTACCCATGTACATAAAATTCCCCCCCAAAAAATAGAGAGAGAAGAGACCCCCCAAAAGTAGAGAGAGTCAAGACTCTGAGTGAGAGGAAGAAGCCCCCCAGAAGATGAAGCATCCCGCACCCCTAGCAAAGCTCGCAAATGAAGGAACTTTCTCTCAGTGAAGGGTTTGGTGAAGATATTAGCAACCTGCTTAGAAGTTAGATAGTAGTGAAGGTTGATGACGTGGCCATGGATGAGCTCCCGGATGTAGTGCATGTGGACCTCAACGTGTTTGGTCTGCTAATGATGGACCAGATTTCGTGAGATCTGAATGACACTCTAGTTGTCACAAAATATGACTGATGGCTGTCTGATCTGGATACCAAACTCAGTGAGAAGATTTTGAAGCCAAATGGCATCAGTGGTAGCATTCACAGCCCCCCGATACTCAGCCTCAGTAGAAGATAGAGCAATAGCAGACTACTTCTTGCTTGACCAACAAACATGACCTCAACCAAGTGAGAAGTTGTAACTTGAAGTAGACTTGCGATCTTGAGAATCACCTGCCCAATCTGAATCTGTGTAGCCCACCAAGTCAAGCTCAATACCTGCTACGTAGTGAATCCCAAAATTGTGAGAACCTTGAATGTAGTGAAGGATCCACTTGGCTGATTTCCAGTGCAACTCATGAGGCTTCTGCATGAATCGAGAGACCATGCCTACAGCATATGAAATGTTGGGTCTTGTATGAGTTAGATAAATGAGACTCCCAACAAGCTATCGATATAAAGTGCCATCAACAAGTGGAGAAGAACACTGAGCCTCAAGTTTGACTCCATAAAGAAATGGAGTCAGAGTAGGCTTACAGTCAGCCATATGAAACCTCGAGAGCAAATCTAGAGCATACTTGGACTGTGTGATGGTGATCTCAGAAGAAGACTGAAAGATCTCAATCCTGAGAAAGTAATGCAACAAGCCCAAGTCAGTCATCAAAAACTTGTCATGAAGGGCAGTTTTAATAGCCCCAATGGTGGATGAAGAACTCCCTGTGATCAACAAGTCATCAACATATAGAACTAGAAATAGGAGTGAATCATCCTGTTGAAGAATGTAGACATTGGGATCAGAATGGCACCGAGTGAACCCAACTAATAGAAGGAAGGAGTCCATCTTGGCATACCAGGCCCAAGGAACCTGTTTGAGGCCATAGAGAGACTTCCGAAGATAACACACAACTGAAGAATCCTGAAGGAACCCCTGTGGTTGCTCCATGTAGATCTCCTGAAAGTCATCGTGGAGAAAAGCCCTCTTCACATCCATCTGGTGTACTTCCTAATGATTAGCTATAGCAATGGCAAGGACAAGTCAGATGGAATTCATTCGGGCAACTAGCACAAAAGTCTCAGAGTAGTTAATCCCAGGAACTTAGGAGAATCCTTTGGTGACTAAGCAAGCCTTATGCTTGTCAACCGACCCATCTGTTGTAAATTTTGTTTGATAGATCCACTTACATCAAACAAGTTTTCTTCCCTTAGGAAGAGGGACAAGATCCCAAGTGTGGTTCTGCATCAAGGAACTATACTCCTCCTGCATAGCTGTATCCCACTCAGGAATACTAGAAGCCTCATGAAAAGATTGTGGATCTGAGATAGTAGCAATGAAGACATGTGGAGCATTTTGGAACTGTGAATGAGTCTGCCTAGTGTCTGATAGATCCCCAACCCCATCACCTATAGACTGCAAGGGCTGTCTAGCCCAAAGTGGACTAGAAGATGGAGAATCTGGAGGAGAATCATCAACCTCTGAATGATGACTAGGAGAGGAAAGAGGTGAGTCCTCTGAATCACTCTCTACATCAGAAGTGGAGGTAGAAGACTGCTCAGGTGAATCTGACTCATCAGAAGATCTGTCATGTATCCCAAGTGACTCCAATGTCAAAGTAGGAGTTGGAGAAGTGATAGAAAGTGAGCTTGAAGAGCCCTCCTCAAACTGAACACTCCTCTCAATGAACAACTCATGTGTAGTAGGGTGGAGCAACTGATAACCCTTCACACCATCAGGATAACCTAAAAATATGCAAGGTCTGCTCTGTGGATCCAAGGCCTTGTGTTTCTCTACAGGAATGTGGGCCCATGTAGAAGAACCAAAAACTCAAAAGTGCTTAACTAATGGTTTCTAACCGCTCCAAGCTTGAGTGACTCCCTTCAAGGCTTAGTGAGGAACATGGTTCTGGATGTAACAAACATAGTAAATGGCCTCTGCCCAATACTGTGGTGCAAGAGATTTGGAGTGAATCATGCAGTTCACCATTTCCTTCAAGGACCTATTCTTCCATTCTACAGCACCGTTCTGCTAAGGATTGTATGGAACTGAATGCTGCAAATCAATCCCCTCTGAAGTGCAAAACCTCTCAAACTGATGGTTGACATACTCACCACCATTGTCAGTGCACAAAACTTTGATGGCTTTCCTAGATTGCTTCTCTACAAAAGTCTTGAAGTCCTGAAAGTGATCAAATACCTCAGACTTCTGTTTGAGAAAGTACACCCAAGTATATCAAGAAAAGTCATCAATGAATGTGAGGACATATCTAGCCTTGCTGAAAGAAGGATGCTAAAATGGACCAACCAAATCACTGTGGACTAACTCCAGTATCTGTGAAGCTCTCCATGCCTTACCTTTGTCAAACTTTTCCTTAGGATGCTTACCACGAATGTAACCTTGGCAAACACCACATAAAAATTGAACTGAAGGCAACCCTGTGACCATGCTCTGCTGGTTGAGCTGTTGCAAGTAGCGGAAGTTTAAATGGCCAAACCGTTCATGCCATAATCTACTCACATCATTAAAATGAGTGAGCAAAATAGTCGAAGGAGGATTAGGAACAAAGTGAGAAAATAGATAGAGTTGTGACTAATGATCTGCTCTCCCAACTGTAACTGTAAAACCACTATATAACTCACAAATCTCCACTGAATCAGGAGTGAACTCAACCCACTTGCCTGAACCTGTGTGAGTGATCTGGTATATTGATAGGAGATTAGTTGATAATGAGGGCACATAAAGAACATCATGGAATGTGCCATCTTCCACATCAACATACCCTCTCCCACACACCTCAACAGGATTGTCATCACCCATCAAAATAAAAGGCATAGTACGCGGCTCCAAAGATGCAAGTTCTTCCTTAGATGAAGCCATGTGGTGTGAAGCACTCGAATCAAGAACCCAAGTGGATGGTGAAGAAGCAACTGCAACAAGGGCCTTACCCTTTCCTTTCCCCTTTCTATTTTTTTTTGCCTTATTAGACCCCTCATTAGAACTCTGTTTGATAGACTCAAGAACACTGATATTATTCTTCTCAAGAATGTGTGTCAAGTGATCAATTTGTTTCTTTAGACATTTATGTTCATCATGATCGGGTCTTTTACAATAGGCACATTGGACCCTCTCTTTCTTAGGCTTGCCGCCCTTAGAAGATTGGGTCTCATTAGTTGCTTTTGAAACAACCGATATCTGATCCTTCTTCTCCTTGCTATTCTTCTATTTCTTATCCTTACTATTGTTGCTACTACTTTGTCTTTTTTATTCTTTTGTGCCTTGGTTGGTAGCCAAGGCATGTGACTTAGAGGACTTAAGAGTGCCCATTTGGATTAGCTTGTCCTGTTCCCGAGTGAGATTGACAACAGAATCATCTAAAGATGGCATGGTGAATTGAGTACCAAGTGCACCCTTAATAGCATAGAAGGTAGAAATAAACACATAATATTCTGAACTTAGCTTAGAAAGAATACTAAGAATCAATTGTTCATCTTTCTTTTCAATTCCACATTGTTTTAACTGCAGCCTTAGTGATTTCAATTTAGTGAAGAAATCTTGGATTGTGTTGAAATTGCCTGGACTTAAACTAATTAGTTCATTTTCCACCATATGACCCCTCATTGAATCTTGTGTGCCAAATAGATTTTCTAGCTTTGTCCATATTTCATTTGGTGTATTCAAAGACTCAATGTGAAAGAGCAAATTAGGAGAAATAGACAAACACAATGGTCCATATGCCTCATCACATTTGTTAAACCACTTAGGCTTATCTTCATCTTTAGTAGGTTCAGTTTCAAGTCCCATAGTTATCCTATTTAATCTAGCTTTCCTTAAGTGAATTGTCATGCATGATTTCCACTCAAAGTAATTGTATGGAGTTAGGATGGGTAGATTTGTTTGATCCATGATGAAGAAATGCTGAGAAGAAATACTGAAAAGAAGAGAACCCAACCAAGACAACCCCCCCTTTTCACTCAATGAAAGAACTTCCCCAAGAAAATATGATTTGACACTTTATATTAGTGTGTTTACAACTACCACTAGCAAGAAATACTAAGTGGTCTTGATTTCAATGCATTACAAAACCCTCACGAAGAGCATATGCTAAAAATACAACTTTGGCACAATACTCAGAGAAATAAATAGCACCACTGTAATCTACTCAAAAAATAATGCACTTTCAAAAAAAGAATTGCCTCGATACAAGGTATTATGTGAAATTTATGATCCTTCAAAGTTCCCAAAACGAGAACTGTGCAATGTCATGACTGAGAATCTACAATTTATGAAAAATCTCAGCATCAAAATAAAAAAACGTCTACACTAGCACATAGAGAACAAAAAATAAGCCAAAATAAAAAAAATCGTGGGAAAAGGAGTTCGTATGAGCAAGAATGGAGCATTTGAAAATTGCCTTCAAAACTGTAACTGCCAACGGAGAGGGGTCCTGTTGTAGCTTTCTGAGTGTGTTTTTGCAAAATATATAGAGTACATGCAAAAATGAAAAGATACCCAGATATTTTTTCTATGCTATGAACAAAACCCAGAAGACGTTTTTCTTTCTGATGTATAGAAGATGTAGTTCTAATGTAAATAGAACACTTTTAGCTACAAAAAAATGACCATAGCAACAAAAAAATGACATGGAAAGGCTGAATCAGCTATTTAAGACAAGAAATGGCATGCTGAAATCTGCAATATTGATTGAAGGCACCAAATATGCAAGCTGGTTGTTAGATTTAAGCTTGAAACCCCAGTTCTGCAACTGTGTATGATGATCTCTGATTTCGGTGAAACGAAAGCCAAATCTCACTTTCTCAAGCCTCCTAGACGCATTGAAATATTTAGAAATGTTGCCAGGATAACTAGAAACATTGCAATCACCCAGATTTCATAAAACACATGTGCAAACTCCAAAGATTAAAAATGTTTCCATCAAACTTTTCTGATTCTTAAGATCATCTAAAGATGCAAGAGAAGAGCATACTGGGTTTTTCAAAAAACTAAAATAAGATTTATTAGCCCCCCCTTGAATCTCTCAAATATGGAAACTAAAATCTACTCTTGCACATAGAACAACTCTGATACCATGTTAGAATCTGAAAAGATTATTAACCCAGAAAACTAGTGCAAATAATAGATATCTAAACTATGAAAGAAAATGATACGAAATTAAAATAACAACACAGAGTTAGTCTCCAAGAGAGTAATGCAAATTCTAGAAGAAAAATAGCATTAAGAGGATGCAAAAGAAAGAGATACAAAATACAAGCCAGGTAGCATGCTTATATAGACTAGGAAGAGGGAGGAGGTGGCAACACCAACCAATCAAGAGCAACCACCTATCAGACTAAAGATAGCAAATTATCTTTCCAAGATAGCTAATGGATGCTCACATGTAGGAAGGTGACACCTCGCAACCACTCACCTAATAAGACATGCTTTATTAACCTAAGCGAGATTAATAGAAGTGTAGGAAAAACCTAGGAATATAGGGAAAAATAAATAACCCAACTAGGAAATAAAAATCTACACTAACAATAGTTATAGCCTTAATCTTTCATGTATTTCTCCTAGTGCATCCCAAACTTCTTCACATTTATTTAGGTGATATTGGGGATTTGTAATTCCATTATATTCTTCTATTGTACCCACATTTCTCTCTACTTCTATGTACCTGATGTAGGAGCATCCTTGGGGAGAATAGATCAATCTTGCATTGTCAAAAATATTTTCTTTCACTTCGTTTGTTAGTTTATATGTTTTCATTTACTAGTTAATTATAGAAGAAGTCACTGCACTTTCTCGCATTTTATATTTGGGTCATGTAGTTTTGAGATAATGCTTTAAAGAAGGATTTAGATGTCATGTTCACATTTAAGGAAAATTGAATGCATATAAGAACCTAACATAGTTTGAAGGCTTACACTGTACTAATAGACTATCACAATTACAACATTACCATTGGCGCTAGAGATTTTGAGGCTTGTAGTAATCAAGTAGTACATGTGAAGATTTATAGAACCTAGAAGAACATCCACTGAGCAACATATAGATTTATTTTCCATTTCCTTTGTTTTGTTCAAAGAATTAGTTTATCCATCTGGCCACATGTTTCATGGAGTATTGATATTTGTGCCACCTAGTCACCAACGTAGAACATTTTGGAAGTTTGAGATCACTATATATTTGTTATTCACACTCATTGAAGATAATCAAGAAGAATGGGGAGGATTTTAGCATAGAGTTGGAGTTTTTAGCATAGGATGAAGGCTCAAAATGGGGTTTGAGGATTAAGATACAAATATCATTGAATGTAACTAATTTTATTTATATGTAGTATTTTCCCTATTAGCGAATAAATGGCTATGGCTGCCCATTGCATTCAAGTGTAATAATTTATAGTTTGTATTCAATAAAGGATCAAGTTACTATTCCATTAAGTGTTTTTGTGAGAACTATGTGTGGTTTGTTTTGATACATGGTTGGACTGTCCTTCATTGGATCCTCTAACCATGACTGCATCAGTACCTATATTTGATTAAGATTGTCAATTCCTTCTAGGTTGCTATATTTGGCTTGTGTGTATTCCACCATCTTGTAGCACTTAATATCAATGTATTGTCCAAGGCTTCTACTCATAGATCCTCTTTCCAATTTTTTTCTCCATAGCTCGAAGATATCCTAATAAATCCCCCACTCTTGAGTAGTGTGATATTTTTATATGTTAAATCCCCCTTTGTATGTGATATCTTCTTTTATTCTATGGTGGTGATGTTTCATCCTCATTGACTTTCTAAATTCATCCCTAGATATTCTTTTAAGCATATAATCTTTTCTTATTCCTAATATATATATATATATATATATATATATATATATATATATATATATATATATTGATTCGTTACATTCCTAAGCTTCTATTGCATCATCGGTATCAATTGAGGATTCACCACTTTTTATAAATATTTCTCCTTCTGATTTAGGATCTCCATCAAATTCATGTCTTTGTATTCTCTCAATTGCATATAATCCTTTTCCTCTCTTATTTTGATCTACAATATGTATTTCTTCTACATATTCTCTTTTCATTCCTTCATTGAATGACATGTTTACTACCCACCCGTTTCCTTGTATTGTCAACTCTTCTTTCTCGACATATAATATATCATTATTATCAACAAATGATTATATATCCAAAATAATGTTAAATATGTCATGGCTTCCTTTATGCTTATCTATGACCTTAAAGTCTACTTTTATTTTGATTCCAGTAAAGCCTACTTTGACATTTATCCATGCTCCTAAAGGAAATTTGGGACTTCCATTAGTTAGATCCATATTATAGGGCACCTCATATAGTTCTAACTCTTTGAATTCTTCCCAAACCTTCTTTGGTATGATATTTATATCAACCCCTAAATCTAGTAATGCTTGTCTTACCTTTCTTCTAATGTTGAGATTAACATCTAACATTACTACCTATGTTTTCCATTTTGTTTGGGTCTTTTCCATATTTCTGGCTTGAGGCCTTCTCCTTTGTTCTATAATAACAAAATTTTCATAAGCCTATTATACTTTTGTGTCCATTTTATCCCTTTGTCATGTGTACACTTTGTGTGTCATTTTGAGCCTTTTTTCCTAGTCTTTGTTTTTCTGTAGTCATGTGTATTTACCCCTTTCTAGTGTTTTTCTAAGCCCTGATTATCCTCCTTAAGTGTTTTATTTTATTTAATTTTAGACCCCATCCTACAACTTGCAACTTCCTTTATGTTTCCCCTTGTTGTTGACTCGTTTAACCCTTTGTTAAGCCTCAAGTTGTCATCCCTAGACTTGTTCTATGTGTGAACCCCACATTTCCCCTCCTTAAAACATGTCTAAATGAGCAAATATTTCAAATGTGCACCTATCCCTAGATGGCCACCTTTCAGCTTGAGGTCCCCTAGAAAATTGAGCTTAATTTTAATTTACAGACATTGCCCATAGTTCACTATCCAATAGGTCAACTAGGTCTTTTCATCCTCTTATTAATATATTTGGAGGTAAAGTAATTAATTATGATACCTAACCACCAGCTAAGTTCCTTTCTCCAAAATCCCCAAGCAAGTCTATAAAAAGGACCTACCTTTGCATGATTTTAACATAGGAAAAGTGAATTTTTTGCATTGGTCATCAAGGTTTTATATTTTTAGCCCATCCACAACATTACTACAAAATTTCAAAAAATCCTAGAGTTAGTTATACTTTAGCACCTGATCTCAAATAATTTTAATCTTCTTGTAGACATTGTTGTAACTGATTCTTCATAACAAGGTAGTTGATTTCCTTGTATTTGAGCTAGGCAAGAATTTTTTTCTATGGGTTTGCATGAAAATAGAAATGTTTTTATAAATTAATCATATGGATCCCTTCTACCTCATCCCACAATCCTCCCAAGCCATTACCCTCATTTTCACTTTCCATTTAGTGCCATTTTCCCATCTAAACCTTTCCCCCTAGCCAATTTGCATGCCATTTCAAGAGTCTTGAGCCAAATACAAGTTTTTTTCTATAGATCCTTCATCACTACACTTTTTTATTTATATTAATAGCCCTTCAAACCCTCCTCTTTCATCCATCTTTGATCACCTAAGTCCCATTTTTCTATCTAGACATGTTTTTCACCCTCCCTATGTGGGTGTGAGTTATCTTTAGTCATCCTTTGAAGATCCTCACCTTATCCATACCAAACCTCTATTAAAGGTGCTTTATACTTAAGTTTCCACATCCCATATTAGTCACCTTTCAAACCACAAAACCTATTTTGACCCAAAATCAAGAGTGTTCCCTTAACATTTCTCCCACCCCTACTTACCTTGTATTTCCAAGAACCCTAGATCTTGAACATGAAAGTTTAATGGATATGGAGTTCTAATTCAAACTTATTTTTAGTTCATAGTTCATTAATTTAAATTATTTGTATCAGATGTTTCATATGGATCAATGTTTGAACACACACAAGGGGCCTAACTGAGGCAAACTCCCCCTCTAACCCTTGTTTTTGTAGGGTCCCCATTAAGAGATTTATACTTGCAGGTCCATTTCTTAAGACTCAGGAAATAGTCAAAGAAATTTATTGAAGGAAACTACCCCTCAAATTTTTCATTTCAAGTGCAATTTTTTTTTAGGTCTTTTCCTATCAAGGTCAAGGCTGCCCCAGATAGACTAAGTTACCCTATTGTATGTCATAAGTGGACTAGGATACCCAATTGGCCATAGATAGGTATACATCTCTAAGAATGGATAACATACTATCACTAGTCTTCCTAAAAATTTTTAGGTCTTTGCAAGCTACCTAGATAAGGCCGCTCCCTAGACTTGAGCTTCCTATAAGTCATTTGGAAATCTAGTAGCCTAGTCCTTGCCTCTAATTCCTCCCAAATTTTACTAGTAGGTACTAAATCTAGTTTCTAACAAATTTTAGAGTTGTCACTTTCTAATCAAAGTGCATCTTGATCCACTATTTTTAGTTTTTTGTATCCTAGCATAGTGATTTTTAGTTTTCTAGTCCTAACTAGATATAATTATCATAATTTCATATAAGTTATTGATCGTGGAATACATCCCAACTCAGTAGTGGTTATTAATTAAGACTTTGTTGGTTGGATATGGCCTTAGGTTCCTTAGTTTGCATATAGTTGCATGTAATTACCATGACGTAGCCTTGATTTGCATCTAGTTTACACATTGAACACACAACACTTTGAAAAACACCCAAAGTTCATTTTTACGTTTCTTTCATTTGGTGATTAGGGGGACACCAATTATGGTATCAAACATAGTGTGGTGAACCCAACTGACTTGCACTTCCACCTTAGAGAATCCTTTAGGTTTATTCCTAGTCCTTATCTTAGTTCATTCCCCCCATTTATTCCTTCCAAAGGCTCAAATATTATCATACTAGATCCAGTCCTTGTCATAGTTCTTGCTTAAATCCTCTTATGGCTAGATCATTCTCTTCATTTACCTCGACTGATGATACCAATTCTTTCTTCCCCGCTAAAGAAAACTTTGACTGAAAGGCCCAATTAGATATGCAACATAGACTTAAGATAGCCTCTCAATTGTAGGAAGCTAAGCATTCAACAAACCCTAGAAAATCATACATTCCCACTTCATTACTAGATTCTTTAGGAGGCCTTGTCCTGAACACCCTTACCAGATTATATGTACTACAAAACATAGGACCTATAGTTTGTGCTAATACCCCCTCCGCTAACAACTTTTGACACCTTGAGATCACCACACCTAATATAGCCCCTCTAAGTGTTCCATCCATTCCTACAACTATTCCATCTAGTACCCCATCCACAACCATACAACCCCTAATCTAACCTAATACCCCTTCATTCTTCCTTCCATCCATTCCCTCTTCTATTGAGCCATCCTACATCCCTTATACCCAACATCCTACCGACATCTCCTGCTATACTCAAGTTCTCATGACCAACACAACTTCCATTGCTACTACCACTACCATGAATTTGTATCCTTCTCCCACCACATATTCTTATGTTCCCTACCACTCCTACATCATACCTCCTTCTCACCCTATGACCACCACTCTTTCCTCTCTTCACAACTCCTTACCAATACCCACCCTACTCTACCCATCATCCTATTAAAAAAATATACCACAACTCATCACATCCCTACACATTTTACCTCTCCACCCTTGACATCTATAAAAGAACCTACCATGGAACATGGTTTACATCAATTGTAATGAGTTGAACATAAGTTAAGCACTACACCCACCAACTCATGAGAAGTCACCTTAGACCTCCATCATAACCAATTATCTCAAGACATCTTACTCACCCACTCTAGCTCATTTTCAAATCACCTAAGCTTCCTTTATATGATGGCAAGGGAGGTCCAACTATTCATATTCATACATTTTACTCCTTTTACTTTGACTATGTATATGATGACACAATCATATGCAAACTATTCTCTTGATCACTTAAATACCATGCTCTAGAATGGTTCTATGCTTTACCACATGACTCTATCACTAGATTTGAAATGATTTCTAAGACCTTTGTTTATCATTTCCAAATTCAAATCTCACATGAAATAGGATTTACAAACCTTATACATTGTAAACAAGTATCCTAAGAAAAAGTGAGTGATTTTATATTCCAATTTTAATCCATCATAGCCAAAATGCCTTATCACTTACCTGCTATTGAGATACAAAAAATTTAATGGAAAACCTTATCCTATCCATTCTAGAGTGAACAATGCTCCAAAAGTACAATGTATTCATAGACCTATGTGCTACCTTTAGGGATTTTGAGACAAAATGGAAAAATAAAACCTACCACTAGCACATCACAAACAAGTATGTCAAGAAACAATAAGCTCAACACGAATTACAACAACAACAACAACAACAACAAAAACAATGCTAGTACCAACACCACCACTAATGTAGTAAACATGGTCATAACAACACCTCATCCTCCACTCCATCAACATCCCCACTTATATTAACCCTATCTAAAAACACTTTATCTTTCAAACCTCAACCTCCTTGATAATTAACAAGACTAGCTAATTCATACCAACACATCGTGAACCAAGCCCTTTCCACTAACCTATCCCAACTCCCCCAATCTATCCCCTAGACACCTCACTTCTATTTCCATGAAATTACAATCCCAATGTATTTTTTCAATTCCATCGAGTTCAACTTGACATGACACTAAGCAATGTATGTCTTTAAAACATAAGATACAAGACCTAATAGGTAACAATCCTATTTCAATAATAAGTATCAATGACAAAAGCTAAACCAAAACCTCCAAATCTATACCAACCCATTTCCTCATCATTACAACAATACTAAACCTACTAAATTCCCATAATCATCACACATGGGTCCTAAACTCAATGAATTTGAAAACATGGTTGCAACCGCCAAAACAAAACCCTTTAGTAGAAAAACTTGATTCACCCAAACCATTTATCACATTTACACCAAAAGAAATCCCTAATAATGACTACCAAGGCCCTCTCTACATCAATGGTCTTATTAATGGGAATCCATGTGAAGGTATCCTTATCAAATCTAACTCACCTTTCAACATCATAATAGAAGACAACATTATGATACCAATAATCATCATGACACATTCATATGCTGAAGTAGCCTTGACATTTTATAATGGAATATTCATTGAAACATTAGGTACTATCATTCTTCCCATTGAGATTATCCATAGAAGTACATGAATCCTTATACATGTGGTACTAGTCTCTAAAATATTTTCTCTCCTCATTGGACAACCTTGCATAAATAATTTTCAAGCTATACCTTCTATCCTACGTCAATGTGTAAATTTTGAACATAACAAATCCATTATAACTATGCCACAATCCATGTTTCAACCTCTATACACAAATGACAATTTCATGCTAGATCACTTTACATGCATGCCAAAATCATCACTACTTCAATGCACAAATCCTATGTACTCAAACTATGCCAAATGCATTAAACATAAACACTAGTTTAACCAAGCCAATCCGCATGTTGTCTAATTACATGCCCCATCTTTACCTCTCACAACACCATCTTCTACTTATTATTCCCATTATGAGTCATTTTATCAATCTCCATTTAACCCTTACCCATCCCTCCATCAACCTTCACCCCATCCTCTAACCTTCTCCTATTCTCAATTAGGTCCTCCTCCACCATTCACTAAACTCTTACTACCTCCCATTACTCACCACTATTTCCCCAATCGCCACCACCTTTACCCTACCCATTATGATGGATTACATAAAAAATGCCTCATTTTATAATGGTGACCTCCTAATAGATAAATTTCCACCTTAGATGCCCAAATCATAGTCCCTTACCTTATCATAAACCTTTTTCTTTTTCTTTTTTTGTTCTACTATCTCTTCTTTGTTGCCATGCACCAGATAGAGTTTGCATTTGATGTTTGTTGTAATGTTTTAGACTTGCTTGTACATATGTTGACCCAAGATATTTTCACCCACTCACCTTTTATATATCCTTTTGTTTGCCTTCTTTATAATGTATGCAATAACCAAGGACCACAACCAATTGATTTCACATGTGATATCCTATATTTATGTACCAAGAGTGATCAAGCATTTTCCCAATCCGCTTTTGTAAAATATGTTATCATACCCCTACATTTCATTACCTAATGCATCCTTGAGTTGTTAGAAGTATGTGCCTAACCGATGTTGTCATTGGTGTCAACTGTGCTCTTATTTTGATGCTTTCTTGTAATGAATTAGATGATTTGTATTTGCCTATGTAAGTGTTGGAAATCCTAATATTGAGGATATTGAGAAAATTTGCTCCTCCATTAGAAATAGTATGTTGTAGAATATCTTTGTCTACAGAAGAACAATCCAACAGATTGCTCCGCATTTTCTGTAGAATGAATATCTTTGTCTGCATATTGGAATTTATTTATAGGCATGTCTGAAGATGCTATATTCTAAGTTTGAACCTTAGGTATGAAGATTTGAGTGAGTTATGTTCACCAGAGTAAAAGTTGCTTTTTTTGAGTATTCACTAGTGATAGGGATAATGTATTATGCTCCACATTCCTCCACATTGAAGTATTTTGATTTGCGGTTCTAGAGTTAAGTTTGAGTTGATGTTATGTGCCTTCAACTTTAATGGTTCATGATTTGGTGGTCTGCAAGCAATCTTTTCCATATGATAGTAGCTGACAATGTTGTTTATGAGCTCTGGTTTGAAGAATCCTGTTGACATTCTTTGAATCAGCATTAGGATTTGCCACTTCTAATGCACAGGCAGATTCAGCCAACTGAATAGAGGAGGTTGCGTGAGCTCCTCCCCTTCACTTCTGGTTCTGCCGCACCAAGGGGGGTATCCCTATAACTGAAGATGTAACCTTGACTAGCTCAAAGATAGAAGGATCTAACTTGACAACAGCAGGCAGAATACTCTCATGTATGGACCAAGATCTGCATGATAGATCACAAGGCTGGCAACATTCTTGGACATGATGTCTGGTTGGGTATGAGAGCATGCAGGGGGTTCCTAATCCTACTCCTACAACTAATAGGTGGAAGTATGAAATGTTTTAGTTTAAAATTTGGATGCAAAGCTGGACATGGTGTATAACACAAGAATACAGCATGATTGGTGCCTATCCAGGGCTTGGAGTCGGTAGACATACACCTGTGAATGATCAGCATGAATAGCTAAAACTGGATTTCAGGGGGATACACATGATATCTGCCTTACAGATATCTCCCAATGAAGAGTGTTAAGTTATCTCTACTTATGGCATCCCTACTGCAGTATACCCTTCCCAATGTTCAACCTGAAAACAGTTTAATCTGCCCCTTGAGCAAAGGTTAAAAGATCAGACATTCAACATAGGAATTCTATGCTCTAGAATCTGAACATTAAGCAAATATCCAGATCCAGAAGAAGAATACATGCAATACTGGAGACAAAATTAACACAACACATGCTAAGATAGCATTACTCATATAAGATCAACCATGAAATCAGTGGATTCATGCCAAGTTGTACAACAGGAGATACATAAACTCACAAGTTAAACTGTACAGAGCAACCAGATCAGCTGGTTATGGATTACAGAGCCAAAAATCTACAACTTTCAACAACCTTGAATGAATAACACCGTCTGCCTTATATAGCAGGAGGGTGTATTCAGCATTAACTACCAGGTTGACCAAAAATCCCACCAGATATACAGTATCATGAAAATGGCGCTCAAACACATTAATGCAGCAGGTAAGGGAGGAGACAGAAAGATTTTTCGAGCCCTGCGCCACCGCCTAGGGATCCAGATCTTCAACCGGGTACTAGATCAGCCCACGCCATCGCCCATACCTCTGCAACAATCGCCATTAATGGTGCACCAACCCGCGGCCTTGGGAAGAACATCAGACAGTTAATCGCAACCACTTCCCGCCGAGATTCATCATCATGATATTTTGAATATGCAGGATAACATTATCCCACATGCACCCCGCGATGACCCCTTTAACACTTTATATACTAGGTCATGAGCATATATCATGTCGGTGCTTTTGCTCCTGACGACACTAGTATAAGACTTCATCATCATCATCTTCCAGCAGCATGATATCCTGTTGCCCGAAGTATCACCCTGACGTCATCATCATATCGCAATACAACCGCATGATAATCACCTTCATCGGCACAACCTGATCCATCGGAGAAACATCCTCCTGCTGAGCCTATACCAAAAGTCTGGCCGATGAACATCCTGATGACGTCATCATCATATCCTGCTGACGTCATCATCATATCTGCCTACTGCGCACCTCCTCATATCCGGATGACGTCATCATCATGTTTGCAAATATCGGGGGATCTCCACAAGATGATCTATGTTAGAAATATGACCCCCCCGGACCTTGATGACGTCATCATCATATCAACATCAGGATGATATTCGGAAGACAACCGGATATTTGGAAATATCATCCTGATGCACTAACATCATGCTGCACTGTAGCTCCGCTATAAGATCAGGGCGAAATATGAATATGATGATGCTGGAACAAACACACACTCGAGTGATATGAAAATATCACCCCCTCCTTCGAAAATATCATGATGCAGATAGGCAGAAAGAAAGATATCACCTTGATATAAGGATGACGTCAGCATCATCAGGATGACAAAACTACGAACAAGAAGTGATACAACATCATCAGGATGATATTGACTAAGATCATCCTGACGTTCAAAATATGATGACCCCAGTGAATATCGGGTCGCACTAAGAACTCTTCAACATCATCATCAGGATGATCATAACCAAGATCACCCGATGATAAAAATATCACCCCGGCGAGATATCATGATGCAGATAATATGATGACCCCCACGAGCAACACGGTGATAACTGGAAATATGATGATGATGAGGACCCTTAAGAAAGAACAAGTCAGGTCGAAACAACTCAAAGAATAACCCCTTCAGAACAACGGGGCAACATCATCATCATGTTTGGGCAAGGTGATAAGTGCAAGATCACCGGAGACTTTGAAAATCACCCTCGCAAGCAGATCAGGGCGCACTGTAGCTCATCAGCATCATCAGGATAAAAACCAAACATCACCCGATAACTGAATATGATGATGACGATGAAAAACCAGTCGACGGAGAACATGATGATGCTGACCTTCATCGAAACAAACATGATGATGATGACCTCCTCCTTTGAAAATTATGATGATGCAGCTGAAAACTGCTGAGGAGGTCCAACACTTAGAACATTTTTTGGATACTTAGGGAGAGTGCCTGAATGAAAATTGCTCAAAAAACTACCAGTCAATTCAGGCACTAACAAATCCTTTTGACAAAATGGTTAGAGGTTGTGCAGTTGTTCCTAATGATTTCAATGTGCTTGTGGATGTCTCCTGATCATGTTCCTACCTTTGGATTGGTCTGTAAAGAGAAATTTAGATCGTAGATAAAGACTATTCTTGAAAGTCTTAATGTGAACACTAGTCTTCGCCGACTTGGTTGCTTTCACTATTTGTGGAGATGCATTGAAGATTGTAGAAGCATGTTGTGATGTGGAAGATTGTATTTGAGTCCCAACTAAGGCATAGTGTGATCTGCATACACCTTTACATCTTTCCCTTAGCAAATTTTTGTATTAGGTCCAGACCTATTTCTATGTATGTTTGTAAATGCCAACCTTGGAGTTTGTTTGAACGGTTGATGAATGTAATGTCGACCTTGATGTACATTCTAAGGTTGATGAATTGTATAAAAACATGTAATGTAGTTGCAAAAAAGGTGTGGATGTGTGAAAATGAAAAGATAAGTGCAAAGGTGTAAAAGAGAAGAGCAGAGGAGACATATTGGGCTTCAATGGAATTGAACCCAGGGATGGACTAGATGCTATCAAATCAGTTCACCAATCTTGGCAGTGACCCACCCCTTGGCAGTGAGCTGATCTTGGTAGTGAGCCTAGACATTTGCAGTGAGCATTTTGAGTAGTGATCCCTAAGGCAGTGAGCCTCTAGTTTTCGGTATTGTTATATCTTATATATTTTTGTGGGCTAACACCCACCGTGGTTTTTCCCTTATATGGTTTTCCTTGTAAAAATTTGGTGTCTCATGTGTTGATTGTATTGTTGTGTTAAGTTTTTCAATTCATGATTTCATTGTTAAATATGAATAACAGTAATCAAGTGTTTGATGAGTTAATGTTCATAAGAGGTTAAATTTTTGGAGACAACTGATTCACCCCCCCTCTTAGTTGTCTGGCGCATTTCAACAATTGGTATTCGATCCAGGTTCCTCAAAAGAAAGCCTAACAACTTGAGGTTGATCCGCGATGGCACACAAGGATGAACTATCTTTCAATTGTTCCAATTGTGGTAAAGTTGGTCACTATGCTTCTAGATGTCTAAAAGGAAACTTAAAGAATTATGATGAAGAAGGCGAAAGTAGAAAGACCAAGAAAACATTTTATGATATTGAAGATGATGAAGATGATGACTGTTATTTTAATTCAAAGGATCCAAAAGTAAGTATTAGCAACAGAGATATAAGGAACTATTGGGTTATTGATAGTAGCTGCTCAAATCATATGTCTGGTGATAAAGGTAAGTTTATTAATTTTTTGAAGAATGAAGAAGGATTAGTTAGATTTGGAGATGACCGCACTGCTAAGATATGTGGAAAAGGTTCAATCAGTTTTGATGGAAGACAACATACTAATGATGTTCTATATGTTGAAAGCCTAAAACAAAATCTTCTGAGTCTTAGATAGTTGTGCAAAGAAGGATACAGTTTCATATTTCAAAATGATGCATTTGAAATCAGAGATAAAACTGGAGTTGTAATAGCTGGTGGAAAAAGAACAGAAGGAAATCTTTACCATCTCAGAGAAGGTGACATTATCTGCTCTATAACTCAGAATCATGAGAGTTGGCTCTGGCATAGGAAATTGTGTCACATCAATCCTAATGATCTAGTAAGGATAAGCTCAGCTCAAGTTGTGAAAGATCTTCTAGAAAGCATACATTTTAGCAACATCATCTGCAAGAAATGTCAAATTGAGAAGCAAGCAAGAGGAAGTTTACAGGATGAAGAAAGATCCTTAATTGGACTACTGGAATTGGTTCATACAAACCTTTGTGGCCCTACAAGAGAGAGAAGTCTCCAAGATGATAGGTACTTTATATTATTTGTTGATGATTATTCTAGAATGACTTGGGTTAGTTTTCTCAAAGAAAGATCAGAAGCTCCAGATGCATTTAAAGCCTTCAAAATAATGGTTGAAGATGAATTGAATATGAAAATAAAATGTTTGAAGTATGACAAAGGAGAAGATTTTACCTCTAATAAATTCAATATGTTTTGTGAGACACATGGAATAAAAAGATACTTATCTAGAGAGAATAGAGTGATGGAAATAAAGAGTAGGTCTGTTCAAGAAGCTACAAAAATAATGATAGAGGAAGCTAGCCTACTGGAAGTGTAATGGAGAGAAGCTATACATATTGTTGTCTACATTCAAAATAGAGTTCAAATCAAAGGTAATGACACTAAAACTCCTTATGAATTGTGGTATGGAAGAATTCCTTCAGTAAAATATTTCAAAGTCTTTGGAAGAAAGTGCTATATCAAAAGAGAAGAAGAGCTAAGCAAGTTTGATACTAAGTATGATGAGGGAACTTTCCTTGTATGCTCTACTGAGAGTAAGGCCTACCAGTGTTACAATAAGAGATTAAAAAAAAATCATTGAGAGTGCAAATGTCAGGGTTGATGAAGACATACATAAGTATTCAAAAATTAATAATCATGCATCATATTCAAATAGGCTTTGTTACAATACAAAAATGGAAAAAGTATACACCAAAGAAAAAGATGATATTGAAGAGAAGAAAATGTAAAAAGATCACCAGTATGAAGTAAAAGAACAAATGAATTGGTGTTTGATTTCCAATGTTGAATCCAAATCAGTGATTGAAGCATGCAACAATATAAATTCCTCTCAAGATGAATATTTGTCCACTGACAGTGAAGAATCCAAAATTGATCTTGAAAACCTTGAGAAATCTAAAGAAGAAAAGATGGACTTTGTTGGGTGAATATTTTGTTGTTAACTTGCTAACGACAAAATGGGTATATCAGCCATAGCTATGATGAGACAAAGTCTCTCCTCTCAGCAAGGGGAGGTTCCCTCTATTTACTTGACTTTTTCAAACCAAACAACTTATGAAATTTATGTACACTAAATCTCATTCTCTTTTTTTAGAATAGATGTTTATATTTCAAACTCTCGATAAAAGACTTATAAATTATCACAAAATCACAGAAACACAAAGTTTTTTGTTACCTCACTTACTAATTGTAAATAGAACTGTTTGAAGTAGAATGCAGCCCAAAGTCTTCACTCCTCTTCAAGATGATAAAAGTAAATTGAATATAACAACTTGCAGCACAAAGTCTCCAAATTATTGTATTCTCACAAACATGAACATAATCCTCACAAAAGATTTGATAACACAAAGTCTATCAGAATCAAATTAAGAGCGCTCTTCAATCACTTGAAACAAACTCCACACTTCAATTATTACCAAAGAAGATTATGATAGCAAGACGTAAGAACAATACTATCACAACACAAATAATCCCAAGACAAAGATTGAAATTGAACTTGCTTTCTTGTATTGATAAATATTTGATAATTGATTTTCACAAAAAGCACAAAGTCTTGATTTGCTTTTCAATTCGCCAGAGTATTCTTGCAAAAGACAAAAGATAATATTTACAAAAGAGGCCCTATTTATTTATAGGGAGAGGCCTTGAGAAAATTTAGGAAAAACCTAACTACTTTGACTTATTCAAAAATAGGAGTCCTTATTGACTTGGGACTTCCTATATTTTTACATGTAATTACATATGAAAAATGTACATGTAAAAATGTCCAAAATTGTTTTGAAAGTACATGTGAAAAACAAAAAAATAAACTAAGGAAAAACTGCTTCAATTGGTGTCACCACTTTTCCTCATGTGATGATCATACATAGTGAAAGCCACTTGCATCTCAATGCTATCTGGGTTGAATGTGTTCCTGAAGATCATCCTGGCTCTCACTATGGCATCCCTCACTGTAGTGATTGATTTTACATGACCAGTTAACTTGGTTTTCAGATTATCCAAAGTTAACTGGTTGTCTAAAATATTGTCCACAGAAGTCATTGAAAATGTTTTATCTTCGAATTCTTTCTAGAACATGTCTTCAAATTCCTGAACCATTTCTTCTGCAGAAAGAAATTGGTTGTTCTGTGATACCAACTTACAAGGCAACTCCTCCAACTTATGCAAAAGGTTGACATCACTTTGTTCACTGATTTCCTTTGCTTCTTCAAGATCCTTGATCAAATTTCTTAGCATACTGCTCCTATACATCAAAGCCTCCTTTGTTTCTGTATAAGAATCCCTATTAGCGATGGCGCCAATTGATATTAGGGTGCTTATTTTCAATTTCCTCATCTCTGCCCATTTATCATGAGCATCCTCTGTGCGTTCAATATCTTGAGAAATAGTATCAATGAGGTCATTAAGTTCTGCTCTTACTTTCCTCATTTTATCTGTCTTCTGAGATACGTCTGTGAGCAAAGAGATTCCTTGTGCACGCATCCTGTCTAAGTACTCTTCAAGTTCTTTTCTTTTGAGATGAGTCCTCTCCGCTTTTAGGATGATGGGGTCTTCTACAGAAACGGCCTCTAGAGTAACTGCTCCTGAGTTCAAAGTGATTTTCCTTACCACCGTAGTTAGCTGTTCTACCATTGCCTTGTAGTGATCCTTCATTTCCTTTTCCCTATCAAACTTCTAGATTAGGATGTCCATGGCTGATTGCATATAATTTTTAGCGCTTTCATGGGTTATTTTACCCAATTCAACTCTAGAAATAGAGTAGTCATTCATATCAAAATTTTCAACAGTTGCATCCTGTGGAGGTTTTGCTATCTCTAGAAATTTGTGTCCCTTGTCTTCAAGTACCCTGGAAAGAATCTTCAGTTTCTTTGGGGCCTTAGGCTTTGCAGGTACCAGCTTAGTGAAATCAAAGTCATCTGGGGAGATGGCTTGCTTTTTCCTTTTTGGCGTGTAAGCTGATAACCAAGGTGGAAGCAGAGAAGTACTTACATTGGGATCCATTCCTACTGTTGGTGTTCCTGGAACTGTGCTTGCACTGATAGTAGAAACAATAGGCGGGGTGTTAGTAAAAACTGCACCTGTTACATTTGCACTAGAGACTTGCTCAGTATTCATCACAAAATGATCAAAAATGGATGCATCTCCAATATCAAAAGATGAAGAAGACAAACTAGGAATTGACTTAGAAGAATGGAGAACATTTTCAAAAGTGTTTTGTGGATTATCAAAAATTATTTTAGGAGGAAAGGGAGACTCAGAAGAGGTAATATCAATAGGGGAAACAGACACAGGAGCTGCAACAAGTGTATTAAGCAATGGCGATGATACTCCCGTTTCTTGTTGTGTATTTTCCTGTGGAGACAAAGTCTCCTCGTCTTGTTGATCTGTAGTCCTATCTTCAACATCCATCTCTTTTCTGGCTGGCTCTTCAGTAGCTGGCTCCTCAACTTCCATATCTTTTATTTCAAGTTCTTCCTCCACAGCTTTTGATTTCTTTGTCACAAATCTGATCTTAGGCTTGTGTGTTTTAGAAGATGAGGGAGCATCACTCTTGTTCTTTGTTTTGTTTTCCACCTTTTTGCCAATTTGCTCTTGAACTTCAATTTCTGATCCCGTGAGGAATTCTTTCAGAGTAATTCCTTTATCCGCCAGCCAGTTATTGGTGTTAGCCAATATGGGCTCAAATCTCTTCCTTAGTGAGGTCAACTCCTTTTGGGACCATTGGATTGGAGGGAGAGGAGTACTAGCAATCTGTTCTACATCATATTTGGCATCAACCAATTCCCCATCATCCACAAGATCTTCTGGAATATCAGCAAGTCCCAGATATTCAATCTGTTCTAGGGACAATCTACTATAGTCCAGTTTCCTGATATCTTCCTCTGTTCTCAAGTCTACCCAGACATCTTCCACCATGGGTTCATGAAATTGAGTTTTCCGTTTGATTTTATCCTTTACCCCCCTGTAGTCAAACTTTGGTCTCCTTTTGAATTGCTTCATGGTGACCAACTGCATCTTTGTCTCCATGGCCCTTGCCTTTGTGGTAGTCATTACTGAATATCTGCTGATTTCCACTGGGAATCTGAAACCAGGCTTCTTGAGTTCCATCTGTTTGTTATGCACGACAATCATTTGTCTGCACAACTCCATCAAGACCAGTTTATCTGAAGGGAATCTTGGAAGAATGTAAGGGTAACCTTAGAAAAAGCCAACCCTTAAGTATGAAAAAGATGGAAATTGTAAAAACATACATCCGAAGTCATTTACCACTGTCCATGCCTCATCTAAAATTCTTCTCTGCTCCAGTTGGGAATCAAAAAGATACAAGAATACAACAAAGAATGCATCATTCACTCTTCTGAAATGATGGATTGAACCTTTCAATGTCAGTTGGGAATAATATTGGTATACTGCAACTACTCTCCTATCCCCTTTTGATGATAATCCTGGAAAAATCCTCATGGAGGCTGCAATGTATACCAGATAGGAAGTCATGTAGAACTTGGAGGTAGTGGATACCTTCGTCAGCTGCTCATGCAAAGCGTTACTAATTTGTTCTCCCCAGAAAATGGTTTCCTTACCTTGGAGTATGAAACTGTGAAGAGGAAGGCAAACCTCTTATCCTGCTGAGGAGAGTAATCAGGTCACCAACTTCCTCAACAAAATCACTTCGAGGGAAACTATGTGGCCACCTCGACAAATTTGATCTTGCAGTCTTCAACCATTTGTTATTGATTATTTTCTTTGCTTTCTTTGGATTCTTGTCATATACCTTTTGAGCTTCAACAAAGTCAAGCTTCAATACCTCTATTGTAGGAGGACACATGAACACCTTATCAATGAACTCAGGATCCAACCTGATTATCACATTACCACTGGCATCCACCACAGACCTAGTGTCTTTGTTATAGAAATGGGCACACTGAAGGACAAATTCTGTGTTGTGAGCTGCCACTGGGAAGGATGACACCAGATGAATATTACTTTCCACTATCCTCTTCATCATAGCACTGGGGTTGTTAGACTTGGTCCTCTCTACAAACTCAGCCATAACAACATGACCGATCTCTGTATCTCTAATGTCATCAACATTAGAATGGATTAAGGTGATTGGGAAAACACCTTGATATTTGTACTTCATCGCTTTTGCTTTCTTCGGCGACAACTCAGTCATTTGGATGAGCTTTCACCAAGAAGAAGTTTGATGTAGAACGAAGCTCCGTAGAAGAAACTGCAACAAAAGTCATGATCATGCAATTAGGGAAAATACTAGCAATCTGGGAAAATTGCATGTTGATGATCACGACTATGGGAACGCACTTGAAAAAGGGCTATACTGCAAGCTGGCTAAAAATCAGAGGAGAAGTGGGCTCAGAAAATCAAAATTGGAAATTTTCCAGAGTTAGAAAAATTTGAGACAGTTTTTGCATGGGCAGCAAAATTTGCCACTCTTGCATTTGAGTATTTTATTGTATATGCATTGGCGGTAAAATTTGCCGCCACTACATGTGGTAGGAGTTTAAGTTGGTATGAGCGGTGAATTTTGCCGCTACCGCAGGTAACAAGTTTTAGACTTGATGCGAAAGCGGAAATTTTTGCCGTCACTGCAGATGTTTAGGGTTGGGAGAAACTACCAATAATACATGTCCGGGTGGTGAAAACGGCCGATATTACACATGATAGAAGTTACAAGGTTTTCGCAGTGTTTGATCGGTAAAAATGGCCGACACTGCACAATGGAAGGGTAAGAGATTGTCGTGTATGGGCGGTGAAATTCGCCACCCATACCCTTTGGTATTTGGGAAGTATTCAAAGGTTCGAGCGGTAAAACTACCGTTCCTCAAATGATAAAACTTAGGGCACCAACATTGATCATCTAAAACATATTCAAAATGAAGAACCGACCAGAGATTGAGCAAAACGACCATAACAGTTTTAAGAGAACAATATTTCAACGAAAACGTATAACAAAATTAAGACAAAAGAAAGCCATCCAAAACGGACGAAAACCCAAAGTTTGAAAAAGAAACGGCTAGAGGATTTACCTATCCAAACATCTGAAACCCTAAGTTTGATGGTGGTGGATTAGGTTGAACCCTTCAATGGCGCGATTGAGTGATGCGAGGGAGTCCAGAGAAAGAGCTAGGAGGAATGAAATAACAAGAACAACAAACAAAAAGACATATTTAAAACTCGAAAACAAGCTTTAATGAGTGGCACGAGTGGCCATTAATGGCACTTGATTTCCAAGATTCTAAAAATCTTGTTCGAGCAGGAGTTTCAGCCGACCCCGCATATGAATTAACAAACATGCCAAGGCAGTGAAATTCGCCGACAGTGTACAAACTTGGAATAACATGTAACGGCGGCAAAATTCGCTGACCATGCGAGGAAATGAAGAAAAACATGTAACGGTAGCAAAATTCGCTGCCTTCACATGTCTAACGAAAAACACATGCAAGAGCGGCAAAAAATGCCACTATTGCATATATAATAAAAGTCAAAAAGAGATATGTAGGAGCAGCATTTTTTTGCCGCTCTTGCATATCAAGACTGAAATTTCACTAACTCTTGAAAAGTGGGGAAAATTGACATTCTAATCAGTTTATGACCTAAACGATATTCACGAACATCAAGAAACTGATTCAAAGGAATGTCATAAACCAGTCTGAATGTCAAACGACTTTACACAAGATCAAGGGAATCTTATCTCGATTTGTGAGCTTAGAGTGTAGATTCACGAAACGGACAAGTTTCGTGGGGGTTGTCTACAAAAATGAGCATAGCTAATTTTGAGAACAACAGACTTAAAAGTAAATATAACAGAAGAAAATGAATACATCAAAGAGTTAAGAAATAAAATCAAGGAGCTTAAGCAAAGACTTAAAGAAGATAGTGAAGAATTGAGGTTAGTAAATGAAGAAATAGAAAAAATTGAAGAATGTTTTAAAAATAAAACAAATGATTACATAAAGATTGAAGAAGTTGTGGAGCTAAAAGCTGATCTGAAACTTGCATGGGCTCAACAAGACAAACTCAGTGTAAGTACGGGAAGATTTGGTAGACTAATCGCTGTGGTAAGTCAGAAAAATCCTGATGACATAAGTAGTATGAGACCTGAGAAAGGTGAAAGTTTTGGAATAGGTCAAAAGAAGAATTCTAAGATCAAAGAGGACAAAGGTAAACAGATTTAGGATCAAAGGAACAAATCAAGAAGACCTTCAGTTAGGCAACCAAATATTGAAAGGTACCCATCTTTCAATGTCTATTGTCTTAATTGTAGTAAGTTTGGTCATAGAACTACTCAGTGTAGGAGTAGAATGAATCAAAATGCTTTATCATTCTCTGGTCAGTGTTTCAATTGCAAGAGAATTGGTCATAGAGAAAATGAATGTAGAAGTCAGATAAGGAATAGTTCCAACAATGAAAGGAACACTCAATCTTTCAATGGAAAGTGTTTTACATGCAATAGATTTGGGCATATGGCTAACCAATGCAGATCAAAGGTGAATCTAAATAGTGGAAGTAACCAAGGGCAAAGGAATGTTGTTTGCTACAATTGCAATAGACATGGACATATTGCAAAATTCTAGAGAAGCAAGAATGTGAAAAGAAACTATCTTGCAGAAGAGAAGAAAACAGAGCAAAGGGAAGTCAAGGGAAAGAACAAGTTTGATTCGGTGGAAACCCGAAGGGAAATGAGCAAGCTCTGGGTGAAGAAGGATACAACAGAGGTTAGGAATGAGCCTGTATTGATATTAGGCATAGATGTTCCCTTCGGAAACTGAGATTAGAGCTTTTGCTTGAGGGAGTCCTATTGAAAATCTTTATTCCCCTGCCAAAAGATTGATGTTGACGCCTTAGCATGGAAAGACAAGATTAATAACAAAGGTTCAAGATAGGACATCGATTGTGTTCTTAAAGGATAAAGGAAGAACTACACAAAATAAGAAATCTGCTATGCAAGATTATATGATCAGGGAAGAAAATATGCTATGAACTTTTACAAAGTTCAAGTTACAATGGTCTGGTAAATTTGGTCTGCATTTGACTATTGTTAAGGATATTGCTCAATGGTTTTGATGTATGGTTACATTTAGAAGCTTGTCTAATCTTTGATGATTGGATTAAGAATGATGAGTAATAGAAGTTCAAGTTGATAAAGTAGAATTACTACAAGGACATATGTAGATGTTGATGACAAAATGAGTACAAGTGGAGGTGCTTTCTTTTTGGGTAATAGATTGGTTTCATGGCTGAGAAAGAAGCAAGATTCAATCTCTTTGTCAACTACAAAAGCAGAGTATATTGCAGTAGTATGTTGTTGTACTCAAGTGTTATGGATGAAGTAGACATTGAAGGACATAGGAGTTGTGTATGAAGATCCAGTTGCAATCTTCTGTGATAATACAAGTTCTATAAACATTTCAAAGAATCTAGTGATGCACTCAAGAACAAAGCATATATCTATAAGGTATCACTTTCTGAGAGAAAAAAGTGATAGAGAATGAAGTAAGATTAGAATATGTGTCCACAAAGGATCAAATTGTCAATATTTTCACTAAGCCTCTACCTAAGGATACTTTTGAGTATCTCAGAGAAAAGTTAGGTGTCATTAGCCCTCCTGGTCTGAACTAAGATGCATAGGAATGCATCAATCTAGAAGTGCTCAAAGTCTCATTTTTTGATCTAGATTGATGTTTTGAGAGATACCTCTCAGGGGGAATAGCTAGATGTTACCGATATAAGTTCCTGATAAAGAAAGTATTGATAACAGAGAAAGTTTAGTTGGATTAGAGTAGCATAATGCAAGTACGTGCCCTTTGCCATTGATGTCAAAGGGGGAGAGAAATTATGTGAAAAACTTAGAGAAGAAAGAGTGTCAATGTGTAAAGTGAAAGGGGGAGAATCTTGTCTTGATGGTCTTTATAGTTTTTCACATCATATGTTGCCATCAATGACAAAGGGGGAGATTGTTACAAGTATGTGCCTAACCGGTGTTGTCATTAATGTCAACATATCAGTGTTGTCATTGGTGTCAACTGTGCTCTTGTTTTGATGCTTGCTTGTAATGAGTTAGATGCTTTGTATTTGCCTATGTAAGTGTTGGAAATCCTGATATTGAGAAAATTTTCTCCTCCGGTAGAAATAATATGTTGCATAATATCTTTGTCTATAGAAGAATAGTCCAACAGATTGCTCCACATTTCCTGTAGAATGAATATCTTTGTCTGTGGATTGGAAGTTATTTATAGGCATGTCTAAAGATGCTATATTCCAAGTTTGAGCCTCTGGTATGAAGATTTGAGTGGTTTATGTTCACCAGAGTAAAAGCTATGTTTTTTAGTATTCACCAGTGATAGGGAGAATGTATTATACTTTGCATTCCTCCCCATTGAAGTATTTTGATCTACGGTTCTAGAGTTAAGTCTGAGATGATGTTATGTGCCTTCAACTTTAATGATTCATGATTTGGTGGTCCGCAAGTGATCTTTTCCTTATGATAGTAGCTGATAATACTGTTTATGAGCTCTGATTTGAAGAATCCTTTTGACAGAATGGTTAGAGGTTGTACAGTTGTTCCTAATGATTTCAACATGCTTGTGGATGTCTTCTAATCATGTTCCTACCTTTGGATTGGTCTGCAAAGAGAAATTTGGATCGTAGATAAAGACTGTTCTTGAAAGTCTTAATGTGAACACTAGTCTTGGCCGACTTGGTTGCTTTCACTATTTGCAAAGATGCATTAAAGATTATAGAAGTATGTTGTGATGTGGAAGATTGTATTTGAGTCCCAGCTAAAGTGTAGTGTGATCCCCATACACCTTTACATCTTTCCCTTAGAAAATTTTTGTATTAGGTCTAGACCTATTTCTATGTATGTTTGTAAATGCCAACCTTAGAGTTTGTTCCAATGGTTGATGAATGTAATTCTAACCTTGATGTACATTCCAAGGTTGATGAGTTGTATAAAAACATGTAATGTAGTTGCGAAAAAGGTGTGGATGTGTGAAAATGAAAAGATAAGTGCGAAGGTGTAAAAGAGCAGAGCAGAGGAGATATATTGCCCTTCAATGGAACTAAAACTAGGCATGGAGTAGATGCTATCAAATTAGTTCACCAATCTTAGCATTGAGCCAACCCTTGGTAGTGAGCCACCCCTTGGCAATCAGCCAATCTTGGCAGTGAGCCTAAACATTTGCAGTGAGCATTTTAGGCAATGAGCCTCTGGTTTTTGGTATTGTTATAACTTATATATTTCTGTGGGCTAATACCAACCATGGTTTTCCCTTATAGGGTTTTCCATGTGAAAATATGGTGTCTCATGTGTTGATTTTATTGTTGTGTTAAGTTTTTTAATTCATGCTTTCATTGTTAAATCTGAATAACAGTAATCAAGTGTTTGATGAGTTAATGTTCATAAGAGGTTAAAGTTTTGGAGACAACTAATTCACCCCCCAACTCTCTGTTGTCTAGTGCATTTTAACGTGAGCCTATTCCACCATTCACACCTAGTGCTTTCCATGATTATAATCATAAAAAACTTTGGATATTCTAGCCCTTCATCTTCTACTCCACTTAGCCATTCACTTTCCCTTTTACCTATATGTTGAGCACCATGTGTATCATCATATTCATGAGTACTTTTCCCCTCTATTTACTCTAATATTGAAAACTCAGCTACAAAATACTAGAACCTCATAAGTGGATCACCCCTATTAGCACCTATAATTTTGGCCAATTCTCAATGCTTGGCAACATTTCATTTGATGGTTTCAGTTGAGTTTCAAGCCTCATGGCACTTAGCATGCTCCTAATTTCTGAGATTAAAATTTATCAATTTATTATTTATCAAAAGAAATCCTTTGGTACAAAGTTTTTATGGGTTATTAGAAGCATGTGTGCCAGTTTGCGTCCTCCCATGATGTGTTTTAACAAGTTTTTTAATCTATTCACTTCAAGCTAGGTCTAGAGTGTCCTATAAAAAGTTCAAATTTCCTAATTCTAATGGCAACCCAGTTGTTGATTTACCTTCAAATGCTCCAGGCTCTGTTTTCATGGCGATCCGAGGTATCCTTGTGTCAAAACATAATTTTTTAAAAAATCAGGCTCCTGAGGGCCCAGTTTACAAAGGAGGTCCCAAAAATATTTTTGGCAGTACGAATTTTGAGGACATGGGTATGTTTTAAATAATTGATTATGGTCCTACACAAGTTTTCATGGTCTCTAGATGTCCCATGTGCCCGTAGTGAAGTTGTGTCATTTGCCAAGAAGGAGAAATTAACTAATTGCCACTTTTCCTATTTTCCAAAATTTTAAAAATATTTATGTCTTAAGTGGCAAATATAATATAATATTTTAAGTGATAAATAAACATTATTGATATAATGTTTGAAATTTATAAGAACAAATGCATTTTTTAGGCTAAGTGCACAATCCACTTTGCCTTCCTTCCCCATGGTTGCGTTGGTGTGTTGGGCCTCTCCTTGGGCAGATTTTTGGTCTAGATCATTCTTGGACATGCAAATTTGGTTTGCTATCTTCTCAATGGAGGTATTTATGGAGTTTTGGATTAGATACAGACAAAGCCATTGCAATCTTCACGTTTTTGGATTTACAACAGAATTTTGGGGGTTTTTATTGGATCAAAATTGATGATCCATGGTTTGAAATCATCTACCAACCATTCCTAATGCCTGGGTAGTGATCTTAATTATGTTTGAGATGAATTTTGAATGCTAGAATTGCAAAAAATGCCCAGTATCATCAAAAAATGACCCAGTAGTGAGAAAATGAATTGGACAAATAAAATATAATGTTTGAGGTGGAAAATATTATAACATAAACATTATCATTATAAACAAAAACAATGACACAGCACATAGCCCACCTCACCCTTCTTCCTCAAGCATGCATTGTTGCACTAGTTTTTCCCTTGGTCAAAGTATGGCAAGAAACATAAATACAAGTAGTTACACGGGAAAAACATAGTGAAATACAAGTAGCTGGAGCTTTACAATTTCATTTTGGAGTCATGGGGAAGAAATTGAACTAATCAAATGAGTTGATTTCATAATTTTTAAAGAAGAAAACAAATTAGAAAAGCAATATCATTGTTTAACAACCCAGATTGATTTGCAATAATTGTGTTACCTACAACATTCAATCAGATCAGAGATACAAATTCCCATGATTGCAAAAAATAAATGTGAAGTCAAATTTGTAACTAACTATTGTAGTCCGACAATCCTCTATTTTCCTTTTGTTATGTATAAAAAGAGGGTTTGTTGATGAGGTTGATAGTATAATTAGATCATCCTTTCACTACATACATTCAAGGACATTAAACCGAGTTGAATCACAATTTTTGTAAGAGGACTCAACTATAAGTTTGGTGTCACTTAGAATGAAAAGGAAATTTGGAATTTGTTGATTAATTTGTTAAACCTTAGTCTGATTAAGCCTAAAACCTTAATTATACAAAATCATAAACAAATAGATGAAACCAAACAAATGCTCACACATGATGGTACTAGATGCAGATTAGATAGATACCAAATTTTAGATTTTAGAAGGCGAAAACTTCAGGGACAAAAGAGCAAGTGCCCTTGTCCTATGTAGTGCTTTTTTTGAGGGCTTTAGAGTAAAATCTACTTCAGACTGCAACCTGCTTAGATATTCCTGACACTGCAAAACTAGAGGACAAAAGAGCAGGCACCCTTGTCCAATTAAGGATATTTTCTATCATTTTCTTTAGATCTAGAATCTTCCTGCTCTTCTCTGATCTCCTACAAATCCTCTTTGCAAGATCTAATACCTGTAACCTACAATCACAAGAGAGGGGTTGGGGGTTGTGGTGGTTAAGAGCTTGCCTCGGTCAAGCCTTAGAATGGCATTCAAGCATTCCAACACTATTGTCAGATAGTGTGTTTGTCCTTGGTGGACAGAGGCAAAAGCAAATGATATGATAAATTGATTGAAACACAAAATAGATGTCACCTCAGAGGTGAAGCTCTCACGAAGAGATGAAGATATTTCATGCCATGAGGAGATGGATTGATGAAGACAAATCTGCAACACACAAGTACAAACACAACACAATACTACTCTGCAACACAATAAAAGCCTTGAATATCCTTAGCACAAGATCAAAAGTTTGCATTATCCATCTAGGTGTAAAATGAGGTCCTAAACATGGTTATATATGCATTCCCACTAAAAATTCATAATTAAAATTGAATAGGCCAACAAAGGGAAACCTTTTAATGGTCACTTTGTGGGCATTTAAAATTTGGGTCTCGACAAAATAGGTCTAGACTAGGGCATGGGTGCCCTTGTCTAGGGTCCTATTTTGGGTCTAGATTAGGCTTATGAGTGTTCCCTAAGTCCCATTTGATATGGGTTTCAGAGGATTTTTCTCTGAGATTCATTTTTAACATGCATGATTAAACCTAAAGGACCTGGGAGCTAAAGTTAGGAGGTAAAAGTCCTAGGGGACATATTATGACAAAACATTTAGCCCCCACTTTAATGTATGTATGATCTTACGACCCATACATGCATTAAGTATAGTAAAAAACACATCAGACATGCCAGGCACTTGAAGCTAAGGCATACATCAAGATTAAGGAACTATTTCTAGCCCCCAATCTTAGGTAAGCACTAGAAGACACATTGTAGACACGCAAAACACAATGAAGATAGTAGGAAGCATGCAAGACATGGAGAAGACAATATTGAAGACACACAAAAAATGATGAAGACACTGATATAACATTTTTATTTTCATATATATATGCATGAAAATAAGATTGCAACACAAAAACCCAAAATGGAGGGGGGACTCATTGCCACACCCTTTACACTACACTATGGGGGAAAACACACCATACAAAACCTAAGTGTAGGGGGGACTCATTGCCACACCCTTTACACTACACTAGGGGGAAAACACACCATACCAAACCTGAGTGTAGGGGGGACTCATTGCCACACCCTTTACACTACACTAGGGGGAAAACACACCATACAAAACCTGAGTGTAGGGGGGACTCATTGCCACACTCTTTACACTACACACGAGGGAAAACACACCATACAAAAGCTGAGTGTAGAGGGGACTCATTGCCACACACTTTACACTACATATGGGGGAAGACACACAAAAAACACAAGTGCCGTATAGCATGCCATAGACATACTATACATCTTAAACATGACAAACACATGCAATGGAAGGAGCTTATTGCTAAGTCCCACCATCTCAAACATATTACAGACACACTTGACGGTTGGGCTTATGCCACAACAACTACCAAAGACACACTTAAGGGAGGATGGTCTCAAGATGCAACCCTTTCTCCACAGAGGACTTTTATAATAAAAGGATGTGCACTAGCTCAAGAGATACACCATCTCACCTTCTACGGAAGTGCTTTTGAATAAAAGGATACACACTAGCTCAAGAGATACATTATCCTACCTCATGTAGAAGGCTTCTTTGATAAAGGATATGCTATCTTGCCTCACGGAGAGGGATTTTTTCTTGCAATATAAATAAAGATGTGTACTCACACTAGAGATACAACATCCCACCTCACAGGGAGGGCTTAAAAATATGCTTCATTAGTACCAAAATCATTAGACATATATCATTATATATGCCCCCACCTTAAGGTGGTTGATGTCATGTACTGATATCAAGCATGTTAAGGTAAAAAGAAGAAACACAAGGGAACAAGAGCTTTCGCAAAGCCCTTGCCCCCAAGGTGACATGTGCTTATGATCACCGAATGTTCCCACCAACACATTGATAAAATATACTAAACAACAAGATGATTAGAAAATATTACTCTAAGATAACAACCATATCATAAAAGCTATGCATGAAAATAGTCACATCAAGGACCAAGGCTATACTACAGGTTTGGATATGAGTATAACCATTGGGCTATACTACAGGTACCTTAGAATCGAGTGTAGAAACAAGGTGAGAAACCAATCAAAGTGTACAAGAGCAGATTGAGTCGATTGTAAAATGTTAGTCACAAGAAATGCCATAAGATGATACATCACATGGAGTGATTCTACTAGGCAAGCATCAGATATATGTATAGATCAACCCCATCTTCATATATGAACTAGGTCCATTTTTTCTTTCTTGTTGAAGAGACACTTAGTCCGTGTCAGTATTTGTTTGTTTTCATCATCTACCAACTAGGTAGAATCACTGAAGAAGGTAAACAATAAAAATGAGAGAGGCGAACAAGTGCCCTAGGAACACCACATAGGAGGATTCCCCCAAGTCATCAACCACAACACCATGCTCCTAAGGCATGACACACAACAACAAAATAGAGGAGAGGCAAGATAGAAGAATGATGAAGTAAATAGAAGAATGGTCACAACAGAGGTGGTCTCCTAGTATCCTTGACCTTACAAGAGTATCAAGGGTCATCCAAGGAGATGTATGTTAGGAATTACATGTAGAAGATATCAATTAAATGCAAATAAAGATTAAACAGAGGAATGAAAATACACAGAAATAATAATAGCGAGAGAAACATTTTAATGTGGTTCACCCAAAATTAGGCTACATCCACCAACATAGAGTCCAATATTATTATCTAGCAAATCAAACTGATTACAACCAACAATCCTCGCAACTCAATACCATTGTAAATGCTACAATACAATATCAATGGAAACTCTAACCCTTAGCCATTTTATCAAGATTTATGTTGGTTACAAAATAGGTTTTTTTTATGTCAGCCAGTAGAAAAAAATAACTCCCAGCACCTTTATAAAATAATAGGTAATTTTTGCTTCAGGGACACTACCCCTAGCAACCCCTACTGGAGGCATTGCCCCCAGACCCCCACCGTGGGCTCTGCCCCTGGGCTTTGCCCCTAGGCTCCCACTAGAGGGATAAGCCCCCCCAGGCCTCGCAAAAGGGGCTCTGCCCCCTGCACTCCCCCATTAAATAATTTTGGGGGAAACCACACCGATAAAAGTGGGGAAAATTTAACCTCTGAGTCTGATTAGGCTCCATATAACAATAATCTCCCACTTGGAGACTGATCATACTCCACACCATATTAACTTAAATGGCACATAACACATCACAGGGGAACACACCACATAGATAGGGTCACATAAGTGAGTAAAAGAAAGCTACAACAAAGGTGACCACAATGGGTTAGAAATACTTACCTGCTATCCTTGATTATGATCTTTACCTTGATGATTAAAGCTTTATCTCTTCTTCTTTCTTCGACATTTTCTTGAGTTTGTGAAGGTGCAATCATAGGAGTTGTCAATGGAAAGTTGTCTATTAATGATGTTGTGGGATGAATGTCATAGGTTTCTATGTCAATCAAGAAGGGTGATGTAGGGGCCAGGAAAATGCCCATTTCAACCGGTTTGTAGGGTGTTGGAATACCTTGGTTGTTAGGAACAATATGTTTATCTATGTTCTCCAAGTTGTTAGCAGTTTCCAAGGTATGTAAGTGTTTAGGTAAGGGTGTGTGATATGTTTCTTTGTTTAAGATTTAGTTAAGAAGTGTTTGAAGATCGGTTGATGAATTCTCAGTGTTAATAGGTTGAAGAAGTTGTTCACAAAGGAGGTCTGCATCATCCAATGCTTCATCTTGGCCAGGGAGAGCATGAGGAGATGGTAGAGTAGTGTTAAGGAATGTCTCAATGATTTCTTCTTCTTCTACCAGTATATCTTCACTAAGTGGGGTTATGTTGGGAGAAGACTTGAAATTATTAGATGAATCACCCAGGGCTATGTTAGCCTCATATGTCTCAAAAATGATGTCCATTATATCATCGTGAAATGTAGGAAGATAAGAAATAATGTCTTCATCATTACCTTCTTCATTGTCTTTTGTGGAGATGAAATTAGTGAGATTTTCCAAGATCGAATGGTAGATACCCATGAGAGTGGTGAAACTTTCAAAATCCGATATGTAACATAGAATTTTATATGTAGAACTCATGGAAATGTCAATATCATAGATGTGTGCTATTTGTTGTAGGACTTGAGGATACTTGTCAGTGAATTTATAGAAATTGTCAACATCTATGATGTATGTGAACAAAGCTTCTAAAGATGAATAACAAGATGCATCCATGATAGATAGACTATTTTACACTAACACACTTATTTGAGGGAAACGAGTACTAAAAGACACACAGAGTCCACAACAAACATAGTGGATATAGGAAAAAGTACAACACAAAAAGACCTTTTTGATGATTTTAAAGGTTTGGATCAAGAAAATGTGAGCAAAGTGTATAAACATCTAGTGTTGAAATACACAATGTGTATTTAAAAATATGCCAATTTTCACAAAATGCTATGAATTGATGAAAAACAATCAAATAACCAATGGATGTATGTTTGATAATGAATGAAAGATCTGAAATGAATGATGTTTATGACAAATGCAATGAAACAAAGCAAAACTATGCTTGCTTATGCACCTAAAATGCTCAATTCTTTCACTTTTTTCAACATAAATGCACAAAAAATGTTATAAAGATTATGCACAATGATGGATAAATGAAATCTAATCTGATTTAATATGTTAAATAACTCCGATCATATTTAGAAATGATGAAAAAATGCTGCAATGCTCAATGCAAAGTCAAATTAAGGCAAGATGAATGAATATGCTTGTTTTTGTTGAAATACATGTGTAAATGCAAAATTTGAAATTTAAATGCAAAAACACACTATGATGAAACACTAAAGTCCAAAAGAAGATTTGAATGGGTGTGAAAATGAGTAATAAAATCTGAAATAAGATTTTAATTACAAACCCTAGCTTTTGAAATTAATAAGTTATATGAAAAATGCAAAATTTCAAGCAATCCCCTAGCAAGTGAGAGATGACAATGCAAGGTAAATGATCATGAAAATATGAAATACTACAATTTATCTAAGATCTGATGTAAATATCAGAAAATTAAATGTTTTCAATAATATCCAAGTGAAATAGTGCAAATTATGTCTAAATGCAAGCTAAAAGTGTATATTTTTTTTCAAAATTTTCAATTTTTATGCAAAATTTTCAAATGTATGAAGATGAAAATGATACATGTATGATTGAAAATCTGATTTGTAACACTCAACAAGGTGTAAAATTTAGAAAAAATATGGGTTCACCAAAATGTAATGTAGACAAAGAGGGTTTGCTGATGAGGTTGATAGTATAATTAGATCCTCCTTTCACTACATACATTCAAGGACATTAAACAGAGTTGAATCACAACTTTTGCAAGAGGACTTAGCTATAGGTTTGGTGTCACTTGGAATGATAAGGAAATTTGGAATTTGTTGATTAATTTGTTAAACCTTAGTCTGATTAAGTCTAGAACCCTAAGTATGCAAAATCGTAAACAAACAGATGAAACCAAACAAATCCTTGCACAGGAAGGCACTAAATGCAAATTAGATACATACCAGATTTCATATATTAGAAGGAAAAAACTTTAGGGACAAAAGAGTGGGTGCCCTTGTCCTATGTAGTGCTTTTTATGATGGTTTTGGAGTAAAATCTGCTTCAGACTGCAACTTGCTCAGAGATTCCCGACATTGCAAAAATAGAGGACAAAAGAAGGGGCGCCCTTATCCAATTAGGGATATTTTCTATCATTTTCTTCATATCTGGAATCTTTCTACTCTTCTTTGATCTCTTGCAACTCCTCTTTGCAATATTCGACATGTGTAACCTGCAATCACAAGAGATGGATTGGGGGTTGTGGTGTTTAGGAGCTTGCCTCAGTCAATCCCTAGAATGGAATTCAAGCCTTCCAACACCATTGTCAGATTGAGTGTGTGTCCTTGGTGGACAGAGGTAAAAGCAAATGATATGATAAATTGATTGAAACACAAAATAGATGTCACCTCTAAGGTGAAGTTGGTGCAGGGGCACCATAGTAAAATCTACTATGTTGAAATAAGGCCTATTTGGCCATGTCATCTTGTTCATGTTTTGTTTTCTAAAAACCTAGGAGTCTTTGTATTCCATTTGGCAAATAATGGACACATTTTGTATCTAATAGAATTTGAAAAGATCAATAGGAGTCGGTTGGGATTCAGGGCAGTTGGCCTTCCCTAACTGTTGAGCAACCGTTGATCTTCCAACTATGGCTTAATAAAAGCACAGAGGAGCAACTGAAAGGGGGTTCTGTAGATTCAAAGATTGTGATTTAGAAATGATCTAAGCAGTAATAACTTCTATCTATCATCTTCTGTGTTTGATTTGTGTCGTGAATATTTCCTAATTGTCCATAATAGCTCTCTGTTCTCTGCAATTGAAATAGTTTAGTCTGAATTGTCAAAGATGAGTTGATAACCATTCCACTGGTGGATTTCCAAAGAAATTAGTGGACTGGCATCGGTCTGTACATATTTCTATTTGTTTTTCCTTTCATTTACCAGTTTGGCGGGGCAGATGTTCCAGACTAAGGAGTGTGCACAATAGCATGCCCTAGCATCTCTATGTGCTAGGCATAGAATGTAGATTAGACTGTGTGAGAGTGACAACCCTATCGGCATATCGTTGGGACTCAGAACTGAGTTTCCACTGAAGTCAAATGGAGTCAAGAGTATCGCCTCATCAGCCAGAGTTTGTAAGCGCTCGCCGATGAGAAGAGTCTCACCAAAGACAAATGCCATTAGCACATCGGGTAGATAACTTGGTGCTAGACTAACAGTGCCGGTCTTATCGATCGAGGGTATCGAGGTGATAAGGGATAACTTACACCGATAGAGATCCATCGAGAGGAATCAACATATCGACAACTCTGGAGTAAGTCCCACCGACAGTTCAAGTCACATTGAAGAGGGGGTTGGTCCATCGGTGCATTGGCTTAAGTTGATAAGTGCTCACCGATGATAAGGGTCACAGTGATGGAAGATTGGTTGCTGTTGAACTAACTGTTGGCTTGAATGAAGAAGAAGTCTCACCAATAGGAGGTATTAGACAGATTTGGTGTTCGGAAAAACATTTCCAAAGGTCGCCAATAGTCTGTTCTATTGCCAATGGTAATAAGAAGGAAGTTCTAATAGAACTATATGAAAGATATAAAATATTTACCCTTCCTCTCCTAAGTTGAAAGAGTAAGAATATTTAATTCTTCTTGGTTCCTCATCATATTGGTATCAGAGCCATAAAAGGTTCTATTGTTGATCTGGTATATGTCAGCAGAGGAGAGCGAAGGAGAGGCTAGCAATATGCCTCCAAAGGGGATGACCACGGAAGTGGTCAAGAAATTTAAGGAGATGGAAGATAAGATCAAAATTGGAGTCAGGGAAGCACTCCAAGTAGAATTGAAGGCACTGAAGATAGGAAAAAGGATAGTGGAAGGTTGAGATGAAGAGGAAGAGAACGTAGAAGAAGAAGAGGAAAAAGAAGAGGTAGAGATACTAGCTGATCAAAAGCATTTCCTAGAAGCCATTAAGGCTATTGGCAAGAACTCTTCAGAGGCTCAGATAGTTATCCCCATGTTCAGTGGAAAGATGAATGCTGACGAAGTCATGGAATCGATTGAGGCTCTAAACAACTACTTTGAGTACAAAGAAGTTCCTAAAATTAAGAGAGTTAAGTTTGCAAAAACTAAACTCAAAGGTGCTACCCTTACATGGTGGAATTACACCCAAGGAGAGAGGGTAAAGAATGGGAAGAGTATGATCCCTTCGTGGAGCAAAATGCTGGAAAAGATCAAGTCCTAGTTCCTTCCATCTAACTACGAGGTGCAGATTTACAAGAAAATGCAGAACCTCAAGCAAAAAGATATGGATGTAGCTACTTAAACCGTGGAGTTTCACAAATACACTCTTCACTATGGGTACATGGAGGAGGAAAAAGCTAAGGTGGCCAGGTATCTAAATGGTTCAGTATTCAAGATGAGATAAGTTTATTGACCCCTAAAACCATGGAAAAATGCTTTCAAGTAGCATTAAGAGCTGAAGAGAAGCTGAAGAGGAAAGGTGAGCAAAAAGGTAGAGGAAGAGGTGGCAGAAATTTTAGAGGTAGAGGCAGTTTTGGAGGAAGAACTCATAACTAGAGGCCTAATGGTGAGTCTAGCCAAGAAGAGCAAGTTGGGGACTCAAGTAGAAGATGAGGCTTCTGAGGAAGAAGGCATAACAGAAGAGGTGGGACAAATGGATCAGGTAGAGGATTGAAGTTCTCTAATATGAGATATTATAACTACAATCAGATAGGGCACCCAGCATACAAGTGTCCAGAGAAGGCCTCAACTTCTCATGGTAATGAGAGAAGAACCATAGTGACTCAAGAAGATGTAGGGAGTGTGACATCTCCTGAAGTGAATTTGACATCAGAGATGGGAGAAAATCTAATGATCAAGAGGATGCTGCTCAAGGAACCAGTGCAGACTGAACCATCTCAAAGAAGGGCTTTGTTTAGAATCAACTACAAGATCCAAGGTAAGGTTTGTAAAGTTATTATTGACTATGGTTCTACTAACAATATTATATATTTGGAAGTAGTAGATAAATTGAAATTAGATAAGATACCCCATAGCTGTCCATATAGGGTCAGTTGGTTAAACAAGGGACATCATATAGTCATCAATGAACAAGCATGGGTAGAATTCAGTATTGGGGGGTATAGAGACAAGATTTTTTGTGACATCCTTCCAATGGATGCTTTCCATCTTCTGCTAGGCAGACCATGACAGTTTGATAGAAAGGCTCATCATGATGGAGAAAAGAATGCTTACTCATTCCAAAGGATGGTGTAACTTATAGGATATAGTCATTGGTAGAAGGGGATCCACAACATGTAGGGTCTAGTGTAATGCTGGTAGGAGAAAAGGAATTCCTTGAAACAATAGAAGAATCAGGTGGAGTAGGTTTTTATTTGGTTGTGAAACCTAAGGAGAAGAAAAGAGAAAATATGAGAGAGGTAGGACCTAGGGAGGTCAGAGAACTACTTGAGAGTTATAAGGAAGTAATTGCAGCAGATATACCAGACTCACTACCACCCATTAGAGATATCAGCCATCAGATTGATCTCATACTAGGAGCTGTACTTCCCAATAAGGCAGCCTATAAGATGACCCCTCAGCAGAATATGGAGATAGCCAGGCAGGTTCAAGAACTTTTAGACAAGGGATTAATAAGAAAGAGTTTGAGTCCATGCGCAATCCCCACTATTTTGGCACCAAAGAAAGATGGGTAATGGAGACTATGTACTGATTCCAGGGCAATAAATAAGATAACCATAAGATACAAGTTTCCTATTCCTAGAATTGAAGACCTAATGGACTATTTGGGGGGTGCTACCTATTTCTCTAAGATAGAATTGAAGAGTGGGTACCATTAGATAAGGATAAGAGAAGGGGATGATTGGAAGAAAGCATTCAAAACTAATGAAGGGTTGTATGAGTGTCTTGTGATGCCTTTTGGTCTTTTAAATGCCCCTAGCACCATTATGAGGCTGATGAATGAGGTGTTGCAGGAGTTCATAGGAAAATTTGTGGTAGTCTACCTTGATGATATCTTGGTGTTCAGTAAGAGCAAGGAAGAACACTTGAAACATTTGGAGACACTCCTGAAGAGGCTGCAAGATCAGAAGTTACTGATAAACTTGGAAAAGTGTGACTTCATGAAACAAGAATTGGTGTACCTAGGTTTTGTCATCTCTAAGGGTGATTTGAAAATGGATCCTGCCAAGGTAGAGGCTATTTTAAATTGTCCTACACCTAGGACAGCAGGAGAGGTCAGGCGTTTTCATGGCTTGGCCACATTTTACAGAAAATTTATTAAGAACTACAGTGATATTTGTGTACATATGTTGGAGACCATCAAGGGTGGTGGTAAGGTAAAGTTTGTGTGGATAAAAGAGGTAGACCAGAGCTTTGAAAGTCTGAAGCAAAAAGTTGCCAAGTATCCTGTCTTAGTACTTCCTGATTTCAATAAGGTTTTTACCATTGAATGTGATGCAAGTGGGCTGGCCATAGGAGCAGTGTTGAGCCAAGAAGGGAGACTAGTAGCCTTTTTCAGTGAGAAATTGAATGAAGCTAAGAGGAAGTACTCCTCTTATGATTTAGAATTGTATACCTTGGTACAAGCTCTGAAAAAGTGGAGGCATTATTTGCTTCCCAAAGAATTCATTGTGTACACTGACAATCATGCTCTTAATTTTTTGAATGGATAGGAAAAGCTTAGTCATAGACATATGAAATGGGTGGAAAGTCTGCAAGTATACACTTTCACCATTAAGCATAAAAAATGAGTCACAAATAAAGTTGCAGATGCTCTGAGCAGGAGGGTGTTGACAGTCCAAGAAGTGCAGTTGCAAAGCATGGGTATTGAGTCACTCAAGGAATTATATGAAGAAGATCAGGATTTCAGAGAAATCTACAAGGTATGCAATGGATTTGCTAATACCTTTCATAGTGAGTTTTTAGATTTTACATTGCAGAATGGACTATTGTTCAAAGGATGTCAGTTGTGTATCCCTAAATGCTTAATGAGGGATAATATTGTGAAGGAAAAACATAGTGGAGGATTGAGTGGACATTTTGGGTTGAATAAGACTTTAGATCTGGTGAGGAGATTTTATTTCTAGCCAAGAACGTAGTCTGACATCAGAAAATTTGTTGAAAGTTGCATAGTATGCCAAAGAGCAAAAGCAGTCTCAACCAATGTAGGATTGTATCAACCTTTGTGAATACCCAACAGGCCTTGGGAATGTTTGAGTATAGATTTTGTGATGGGGTTACCCAAAACAAGGGCAGGTTGTGATAGTGTGTTTGTAGTGGTAGACCTATTCAGCAAGATGGCTCATTTCATTCCTTACCAGACCATTAATGATGCTAGCTACATTGCAGGTTTGTTCTTTAAAGAAATTGTCAGGATTCATGGGCTACCCTTGAGCATTGTGTCTGATAGGGATAGCAAATTTGGCAGACATTTTTGGAGGACTTTCTGGAAAAGATTGGGAACAAATTTGTCTTTCAGTTCAGCCTATCATCCTCAGACTGATGGGCAAACTGAGGTGGTCAATAGATCTTTGGGTAATCTCCTTAGATGCTTAACAAAAGAACATGGTAGTAGTTGGGATGTGATACTCCCACAAGCAGAATGTGCTTATAATGACTTGACAAATAGGAGCACAGGTCTGAGTCCCTTTGAAATTGTATATGGCAATCACCCCAGGGGTATTTTTGATTTGAGAGACGTCCTGAGGTTGGACAAAAGGAGTGGTCATGCTGATGCATTTACAGAATCCATGAAAGAAATACACCAATAGGTCTGAGATACTTTACACCAGAATAGTTAGAAGACAAAGGCTCGAATGGATCAAAGGAGGAGGGATGTGCAGTATCGGGTAGGCGACTTGGCCATGGTTCATCTGAATAAAAATTGGTTGCCAAAAGGAGGCCACAACAAACTAATGATGAGGAAGATTGGACCCTGTCAGATTTTGGAGAAGTACGGTCCAAATGCTTATAAGATTGAGATTCCTAGTGATATTGCCATTTCACCCATATTCAACATTGCTGATTTGACATTGTACAGAAGTCCTAATACAGGGGAGAATGTTGAAGACCCTATCCAGGAAAATGAAGACTAGCTGAAGCACTTACCTTCTAGGGAGCTGCCAAAAATGGAGTACATTTTGGAAAGCAGAGAAGCTAGGAAGACAAGGCACAAAACATACTTTGAACATGTGGTTAAGTGACAAGGGCTTCCAGATTTTGAAGCTACATGGATGTTGGAGGAAGACATTCTAAAGTAAGGTGGAGATCTACAAGAATTGTTCTCTAAGAGGACCTGAGACATTTTTCTTCTAGGGAGTATGGTGCAGGGGCACCATAGTAAAATCTACTATGTTGAAATAAGGCCTATTTGGCCATGTCATCTTGTTCATGTTTTGTTTTCTAAAAACCTAGAAGTCTTTGTATTCCATTTGGCAAATAATGGACACATTTTGTATCTAATAGAATCTGAAAAGATCAACAGGAGTCGGTTGGGATTCAGGGTAGTTGGCCTTCCCTAACCGTTGAGCAACCATTGATCTTCCAACTCTGGCTTAATAAAAGCACAGAGGAGCAACCGAGAGGGGGTTCTATAGATTTGAAGATTGTGATTCAGAAATGATCTGAACAGTAATAACTTCTATCCATCATCTTCTATGTTTGATCTGTGTCATGAATATTTCCTAATTGTCCATTATAGCTCTTTGTTCTCTGCAATTGAAATAGTTTAGTCTGAATTGTCAAAGATGAGTCGATAACCATTCCACTAGTGGATTTCCAAAGAAATTAGTGGAATGGCATCAGTCTGTACATATTTTTGTTTGTTTTTCCTTTCATTTACTAGTTTGGCAAGGCAGATGTTCTAGACTGAGGAGTGTGCACAGTAGCATGCCCTAGCATCACTATGTGCTAGGCGTAGAGTGTAAATCAGACTATGTGAGAGTTACAACCCTATCGGCGTATCGCTGGGACTTAGAATTGAGTTTTCGCTGAAGTCAAACAGAGTCAAGAGTATCAGCTCATCGGCCATATTTTGTAAGCGCTTGCTGATGAGAAGAGTCTCACCAAAGACAAATGTCATCGGCACATCAGGTAGATAACTTGGCGCTGGACCGACAGTGCTGGTCTTATCGATTGAGGGTATCAGGGGTGATAAGGGATAACTTACACTGATGGAGATCCATCGGGAGGAATCGACATATCTGCAACTCCAGAGTAAGTCCCACCGATAGGTCAAGTCACACCGAAGAGGGGGTTAGTCCATCGGTGCATCAGCTTAAGTTGATAAGTGCTTGCTAATGATAAGGGTCACAGCGATGGGAGGTTTGTTGCTATTGAACTAACTATCAGCCCAAATGAAGAAGAAGTCTCACCGATAGGAGGTATCAGACAGAATTGGTGTTTGACAAAACATTTCTAAAGGTCACCAATAGTCTATTTTGTTGCCAATGGCAATAAGAAGGAAGTTCTAATAGAACTATATGAAAGATATAAAATATTTACCCTTCCTCTCCTAAGTTGAAAGAGTAAGAATATTTAATTCTTCTTGGTTCCTCATCAGAAGCTCTCACAGAGAGATGGAGATCTTTCACACCATGAGGAGATGGATTGATGAAGACAAATCTACAACACACATGTATAAACACAACACAATACTGCACTGCAACACAATAAAAGCCTTGAATATCCTTAGCACAAGATCACAAGTTCGTATTATCCATCTAGGTGTAAAATAAAGTCCTAAACATGTTTATATATGCATTCCCACTAAACATTCATAATTCAAATTGAATAGGCCGACAAAGGTAAACCTTTTAATGGTCACATCACTGACATTTAAAATTTGGGTCTTGACAAAATAGGTCTAGACTAGGGTGTGGGTGCCCTTGTTCAGGGTCCTATTTTGGGACTAGATTAAGCTCAAGAGTTTCCCCTAAGTCCCATTTGACATGGGTTTCAAGGGATTTTGCTCCAAGATTCTTTTTTGACATGCATGATTAAACCTAAAGGACATGGAGCTAAACTTAGGAGGTAAAAGTCCTAGGGGGACATATTACAACATAACACCTTTATAAGGGAATTTTTAGTATTGTAATAGAGATTCTAATTTTGGGCTTTAGATACAAGCTATCCACATATTTGGGAAATTGCTTTTTGCAGGAGGAGGTGACTGGACTATGGGTTGTAGAGACATATTTTTATTTGTAAATGAATAAACTTCTGAATGACATTGTTCTTTCTAGGTTGAGTTATATGAAAAACACTTATGTGTGTGTTGTCTATGATTGTCTCCATAGGTATTGTTGATGTGAATGTTAATCACACACAAGACACAGATAAAATTCACAAAGGAACTTGATCTCTCTTGAAATATATGATAAATTCACTAAGAATTTATAATCCCAAGGCTCCATTAGTCAGGTCATGACTGTGTCAGATCACTCAGTAGTTCAATGTGAAGCTGTTTGTTTAAGGGGCACTGGATTTATTACTCTTTGTTCACTGGTTCCAAATTATCAAATATCAAAATACTTTGCAAATTACAACTTACTGGCACAAACTTTAGACATTTCATGTAAATCTTCTTAAAGATTTAAAGTTTGCATTCTCACCTACTTATATTTATGAAATCACCTAAATCTTTAATCATTTGTACAATCCTTGCATAAATTCTAGACAATTTCCTTTGGATTTTCATGCTTTAGCTAATTATAAGAAATATGATCAAATAAAAACAAAAGATAGGGTTTAGAAACAATTCTCACTTTGGAATCTCATTCTCTGGTACTTACATGAATGCATCATGTAAAAATATAGAAATTGATAGTAAAATCCTTCTTACAGTTAGCCAGACAAGGTCCAAACCACCATGGAAAGGGTGCAAGCTTCAAAGGAAACATTCAATAATTCAAAGCACTCAAATTGCACTCCAAAGTAAGACATAGCAATTTGATATTTTCATTACTGAATGTAATTGTCACTTGAAATATACAATTAGATATGAGTTTCACTCTACCAACAGATACATTTCAGATACACAACACTAGTGTTTTAGTAGATACAAAGATAAGATATGTCAATTCATCATCATTATCTTGGCAGACATGTGTGAATTCCACAATTCTTAGATACAATTTCAATTTAACAAGCTCTTAGTTCACACACGCATCCCTAAAATAGAACAAAAGAGATCCTTATATAGGCCTGGATCCTCCTCATGGTTACATTTCACATCCATGGTCACAATTCATTGAAGGAGATCAATGGTCACAAACATTTCTGACATTTGTCTCTAGTTGGCAACTTTTAAAATATTCCCAAGAATATCCTTTACAATTTTCACTCATCATCTTTGCATGGAATATTCTATTTGGATTCCCTTCAAGTGTTTTTCAAAATTCCCTCCAAAATATCTATTAAAACTCTATTGACTTCTAACTTTGACTGACTTTGTACCTTTTAATCACTGTCCTGATAATCCTCTACAATACACTCACCCATAAGCTTAGCACTGTAGCTGTCATACTGCAATACCAGTGTGGTGATATGCCAATGTCTATAAGTTTTGGATGCCTCTCAGATGTATCCTTACATTTCATATTCTTTCACCAAACCTTGGATCTTTCCCTCTCTCCCATCAAACAGTCCTAGATATTTCTTGATTTTCCCTTTTAGCTCTGTGATCCAATCTAATGTATCTTCAATCAATACTAGGTTAGGAGTATCTAAAATGGGTTGGAAGATACCCTTGAATTCCTGAATAGCTTGTGCCGCATTATATCCCTATGCACTTGGACATGGATGGCCTATCGACCATTCTACCATTTTTGCATCCTTCTGCAACATTTCTTGGATTTGCTTATCCACTTTTGACAATTTCACTGTACATGGTTCTAAGAGTTTCCTCTCCAATTTCAATTCCAATATCCACTTTGGGATCATTTGGGCTAAGGCAGGGGTCAAGATCCCCTCTTTTAATAAAACATCAATGTGATGTTGTTGGATGGCCATTATTTTCTGCATCTCATCCCTATTCTACCCAACCCTTTAGGTACAAGAATGTAATGTAGCTGCATAATGATTCTTCTCCATCAAAGCCTTATCCAAATTTTTGATTGCCATATTTATTATCTCCTCACTATTCCTCAAGAATGAATTAACCCATTTTTATAGTACCTGGGCCTCATGCTTTTTATTTTCAAATTCTTCTATGTGTTCACTTGACATAAGAGCCAAGTGTTCTGGCAATTCCAAGACACTCTATTCTGGACCAATTAGTCCTTTGATGAACTGCTGCAACTGCGTGATTTGTCCCTTGAGTTATTTCTTTCTTTGCTTATTCTTTAAGAGCTTTGTAGCAGTTGCACTTGCCATATCCTTCAGTTCTTTAGCATGTTGTTCCATAGTTACATGCCCACAATCTACACTTATTGCTTTGTACTCTTCCATCTTTATACTCCCCTTTTCCTTGTTTACTTGAGGTATGGTCATTTTCACTAATCAGGACCCAGAGGTGTCCCTCTTTATTGCCGACATGGTTCTGGCCTTTCTTCTTCTCTACTCCATATCTATAGCTAGCAAACTTTGAATATCAATCTGAATCAGTTCAATTAGCTGACTAGGCTGCACTTTTGCTCCTATCCATGTCGGGACTACTTGCACCTCTTCTTGCTCCAATGGTTTCCCATTGGCATTTCTCTCTGTCTTAGATTCTTCTTCTTCTTGTTCCTCCCTTGTTTTTTCCTCCTCTTGGTCACCCTCTTCTTCTTGGTCACCCTCTCCTTCTTGGTCACCCTCTTCCTCTTTTTTTGCAGGCAACTCATCATGTCTTTCTTCTTGTTGCTGCTCTCCTTTTTGAGGACATGTGGAAGCATCCTACTGTTTCCCTTTTTCTTGAGGAGGGGACTCTGTTGTACCCTTATCTTGGACACCTTGACTTGAAGTGTCCCTTGGTTTTTCTTCTACCTTCTCCTGCATTGGGACCTCTTGCATATATGTGTCTTTTTTACCTTTTACCTCCTCTATAGATGGATACTCAAGGTCCAAAACAAGTCAGATCTATAGAGGAGGTAAAAGGTAAAAAAGACACACTTATGCAAGAGGTCCCAATGCAGGAGAAGGTTGAAGGAAAACCAAGGGACACTTCAAGTCAAGGTGTCCAAGATAAGGGTACAACAGAGTCCCCTCCTCGAGAAAAAGGGAAATAGGAGGATGCTTCCACAGGTCCTCAAAAAGGAGAGCAGCAACAAGAAGAAATACATGATGAGGTGCCTACAGAAAAAGAAGAAGAGGGTGACCAAGAAGGATAGGGTTACCAAGAAGGAGAGGGTGACCAAGAAGAAGAGGGTGACCAAGAGGAGGAAAAAACAAGGGAGGAACAAGAAGTCTTCTCTTTCTTAGATTCTTCTTCTTCTTGTTCCTCCCTTGTTTTTTCCTCCTCTTGGTCACCCTCTTCTTCTTGGTCACCCTCTCCTTCTTGGTCACCCTCTTCTTCTTTTTCTGTAGGCACCTCATCATGTCTTTCTTCTTGTTGCTGCTCTCCTTTTTGAGGACCTGTGGAAGCATCCTCCTATTTCCCTTTTTCTCGAGGAGGGGACTCTGTTGTACCCTTATCTTGGACACCTTGACTTGAAGTGTCCCTTGGTTTTTCTTCTACCTTCTCTTGCATTGGGACCTCTTGCATAGGTGTGTCTTTTTTACCTTTTACCTCCTCTATAGATGTGACTCCTTTTAGACCTTGAGTATCCAAAGGAGCACCCTCTGGCATTGGTATGTCCTTCTATATGATTACATCACCTTGTGCATCCTTATCCCTATCTTTATCATCCCTACCTTCTACTACCAATGCTTGTGCAACTGCATTAATAACCTAGATGATTTTTTGGGCTACCAATTCTCCAAAAGGATCCACATTCTCTGAAGTGGTCTTCTTAGTTTCAACTTGCCCTTCTTGTGCCAATCTTGCAGTGTCCTTTCGGAATGCTCCTAGTATTAGAGATGACTTTCAGATTTGTTGAGTATTTTCTTTCATTTCTTCATCCCCCTCATCATCATACACATCAACTACCTCTATTACTACTTTTCAGGGTGTCTAAAGCCTACTCTACATCATCTCCTCAGTTTTCTCTTTCTTCACCTCTACAAAAATTTGAAGCTTCTCCTATTGGGTGGGCACTACTGGAGCTGATGATGAGGACTCCATTGACATTCTAACTAGCTTCACTATTTCCTCCTCTTCCTCATCATCTTCCTAAATAGCCTCCATTATTTTTACCCCTGCAACTGGCTTTACCTTGGGACCTACTTTTGTCCTGGGAGCCCTCTTGGTTAATTGAGGACGTTCCTTAGGAGCTTGGGGTTTTCTTATGGTTTTGGCTACTTTGGGCTCACTAGGCTCCCCTACTATAGCCGTTGCCCATCCAACATTGTATGGATCTATCAATGTGGCCTTCTTATTACTCTAAACCACCTTTGCCCCTACTAGTCTTCTTTTGTTTAGCAAGCAATCATCAAAACCTGCTTTTCCTCGTCTAGCTCTTTTCTTTCCCTGCTTGCATTGGTAAGTTATTGCTATTCCTTTAATTTTCACTATCTCGATTTGGGATTTTAGCCACAACTCAGTATTGGCCAAGACAGGCTAGGATATCACCTCTACGAGTCCTCTTCTGGTTGATCCCAATCCAGATCTATGATAACTTCATTATATACCTTGTTAATTTCATAGTCATGATGCTCCAAATCCTCCTAGTTACCTTCATGGAGCTTTGGTGGGACTTCATGAGCAGACAAGGTCTTGATCCTATCTAATGCCAACCTCTGATATGACCTTTTCCTAATGTCATGATCATCCATTCCGTCTACCCAGTAATCTTCAATGCTTGGCTCATGGATGTATTCTGGATCAATAAGTGCTTGGATCCTTCCAAAGGGATCAAAACCTCTACTCATATTATATGTCTAGAATCCCATGGCTTGTAACTCCACATCTGATTCACTTACCACTGCCTCATCTGTGCACTGATAGTTCCTAATAGTGATAGGGAAAGTGATGTTTCCTTGACCAAATTTGTTCTTGTATGCCTTGTATGAATATAAAATTTGTCTAGTAAATTCTAGTAGGATGACCTTATCAGTTGGATATCTTGGCAATTTCTATGGCCCATCAGGGAATCCTTCAGTCCTTATGTACGTAAATGTGGGAAATTGTATGTACGAACTACTATGTACATCAAGGGCACTCTGTGCATCCACAAATATCCTTTTTGATCTGTCCCCTTCCATCATCCTAACCAGCCATATATGAAATACATCATTAACCTTCTTTTAATTCTTCATCTCATTAACCCTCTGTAGCTCTAGGTAATGGTTATAAACTAGAGTAAGGCCCAGACCATTCCCCAACTGGCCAACTCTTCTTATTCCTTTCAAGACCAACAAGGTTGCACAGGAATAAACTACGTAAGACATCATGGTAAAAATCTTTCTTTTCTTCTATCTTAGGACCTAATTGTCAATAGCATCACTAATAACTCAGGCCCAATGGATAACCCCTGACCTTGCCTTGATATATTGAATCACATTATACATCCATGGCTCCATTTCAGCCACATCGATTGCTCCTACTACCTTTCTCAATAGCGTGATCACTATGTATATATCTTGTTGAAACTCCACTCTGTATGGTCTCTTGGGCACCATGGAAAAATATTTGGGTTTCTTATCATAAGTGTACCATCCATAAAACAATGTGGTCTTGCAAGCCAATTCATTCTTCACATAATCTTCCTCATATTTAGCTACATCTACCTCCATCATCGGGGAGATTATCGGTGTACTAAAGGTGTTAACGATACCTTTCTTAATCAAATCTGCATACACCTTATCCTCATGAGAAACCATTCTTGTCTGCAAGTTATAGCGATGAATGCATTATAGAACCAACTCCTTTGCATCCATTTCCATGGGGAAACTAGCTGCCTGATACAATCCGTTGATCGTAATGTGTTGTAACAATAGGGTAGCATCGGGAGCCCTAGCTGTCTATATCAATCCCCTGAAATCAAAATCCCCTACTTTTTTATTAGCTATGTGATGCCCCAATGGGATGACCTTGGAACTAAACCCAGGTGAAGTGAACTTCTCAGGGTCTCTTTTTCCCTTGTCATGGTTTTTGTTATAAACATCCTTTAACCTAACTTTGTCATTTTCTATGGTTTATTGTTATGAAAAAACATGAATTTCACTTTTAATCCTGAGTTTTACCAACATTGGACAAATTTTGAACAATATTCTAATCAATCCATTTATCCATTGCATTTTTATCAACTCATTATTCATTACTGCAAAAATACCCTAATTATCTAGTAATAACATGAAAATAGAGAGTGATACAATTTAGGGTACGTACCTGGTCGTAGATGCAAACACTGTACAACATGAACCATATGTTGTTCTAGTATACCTTTTCCCATGTACTCCTTACTCCAATTCACTAAATAATTCACCTTTGGATCACTTCTAAATCACCTTTGAATCGATGTAAACTGCTCTCATGATTCTCTGCAAATTGATTTTTAATTTTGAAAATATGCATTTACAAGTGTTTTAAAGGGCTATAGATAACCTAATTGCATTAATGGCAGGGAGGTAGGTCATCATTGAATACAGTAGGGAGGAGCTCAATGTATCCCTCTAATTTGAATTTGGGACTTACTTTTCACTGCATCCAACTTTTGAATTTTGGGATATTCACTTTTACACTCTCAAAAGACTTGGATATACTATGATGTGGTGATGTCACCCAATTTTGGACTTGGGACAGTTGACTCATTTGACTTAGTCAATTAGGATGATAAGAATGACTATCAGGTGTTGATTTCACGACTAAATGCATTTGCGTATATCCAACAATCATTTTGTGCTAACTCAAAAATTGGGACATGTTGAGGACAACTTGGATGTGGATGTGGACATTTTGATCTCCAAGATCCACATCCCACTATGGCTCATACAACCTAGGTATTATTTGGACTCACTTTTGTTGATTACACCATTGATCGACAATCAGATACTGACTGGGATACAAAGGATTCTGATACTTGGATACAAATGTTGATGTGGATGTTTAAACATTTGATATACACATCTCGATTTTCTCTATGTTTCTTATTGCGATTAAATAATGTGCACTAAGAAATATTTTGGATCGCTTAGGATCTAGAAATGGGATGCTACAACAAGATCCACAATGGGGATGAAAACGTGGATGTGGATGTAGATATTTCGATATCCAATATACACATCCAACATAAAGTCCGCTTAGTATATCCCTGAACTTCATTTCTCAGCTTCTAGGATTTAGACATTAATAAAACTTAGATGTGGATGTACATATTTTGAATATCCAAAATACTCATCTGATCATGTTTCGTTTAGTATATCCATATCCCAAAATCTCTTAACATCACTTTTCAGAACCCTGGACAACGTTCCCATTGGGATATGAATGATTTTAGGAACTTGGATGTGGATATCTCAACATCTAGGATCCACATCCTGCTTTGTTTCATTAACTATATCCAAAATCATGATATGTCTGACCCTCACATCCATTTTATCGCTAATGAGTTTTAACTAGTTTTAACTAAGATTTTGGGTCTGACCTCTGGGACTTGGATATGGATATGGATGTTTGAACATTTGAGATCCATATCCCATTGTAACAATCCACACACAAATTCAAAGAACACCTTATGAACTCAACATCCCGTTGACCAAATATGTGACACTGACTTTTCTTGACCAAGGCATAACTTCCAAAATACGCCAAATTTTCAAATAATTCAAAAGACAACCCAAGCTAAATTTTCATGATGATTCTATCAGTAACAACCTTTTCCTGCCAAAAGCGAGCACCGTGTACTTCAAGCACTTAGGAAATTTTACCAATACCGCCCAACAAGAAAAAACAAGTAAGCCACAAAAGCAAAAAGCAAAATAGGGTCTCCATTTTGCTAATGGGTAAAATGGGGCATGTTGTGAACATCACAACAACTAGCAACCAAATTTAAAGGACTAAGGAAACAAATGTAATGAATCATAGAATTTCAACTTTATTATATGCAAGAATGCTATTCAATCCAAAGAAAAAATGTATTCAACAACCCAAATGAATTTTCAAAGGAATTTAAGTGTGTGCAATTGATTTATTCCTACTCCTTGGAACAAACTCATAAAATAGAAACTATTTGCGTTAAACTACATAAGTTGGATTTAACCTTTTAAGCCAACCTATATAGAGCTTACTTCTAGTCAGGTGTCCATAGCCCCGGCAAGGTTATCACTATAATCTCCCCAAATAGAGCCCCACTGCCAGTCAAGCGTCCATAGCCCTAGTGGATTTATCTGGTAGTCCTCATATGCTTTAAATGATTTCTTTAATCATTTTCTTTTCTCTTTCTTTATTTTGATGCTTTTGATATTTGTAATGAAGCTCATGTTCAACATGTAATGGAATCCTATTTTTATATATGTAGGGTGGAGATTATAGTGGTAGCAAAGGCAAACCTTTAGATTTTTCACTTAATGCAAGTGTCCACTATCTCTTGAACCTATTGACAGAGTTTTAAATATGTGTATTTATATGATTTCTTGAATGTTTGATAATGTTGCTAGTGAATAATATTTTCAAAGACCAATCAGACAACTACATTTATAAAGTTGCAACCTATGCACACATTTCTAATTGTTCCCTCAGTTCAAGAAATTCCTCTATTTTCTAAAGTTGCAACCTACTCCTTTATATCCCAAATCAAAATAAAATCCCAAGCAAACCCAAAATCAAGAAAGCCAAACCACAAACAAAGGAACAACCAAACAACAACAAAAGCAAAGAAGCAACCAAACAACAACAACCACAAACAACACGCCAACAAAACAACAATAGAAACAAACAAACATGAAATCACACCAAAACAACTATACATGAATATACAATACTTACATTATGATACATAGCAAGATTGAATTTGACACCTTTAGGCTTGGAAATAATGTTTGAGGAATTGACCAGTAACAAGTAATGTGATATCCTCTCTAATCAGTATCTTCAACATAAAGGCATTGTCTCCTACAATCTGTACAATTTGCAGTGGATCAATCCAAAGTTTATTAAAGTTACCTTGATTTCCTTTCTTTTCATGAGCTTTATCCCAACATAAAACTAGATCAAAATTTTACAGGTTTTAAATCTTGCCCTTTTATCAAACCATCTTTTAACTACAGATTGATGTTTGGCAAAATGATCTATGGCTGGATTTCATTTATCATCTAAGTGAAACAGTTGGACTAACCTGGCCTCTCTAAGGTCATCAAAATCTAGATACTCATTGGAAAACTTCCACGTAGGGATTCTCAAATTAACTAGTAGGATGGGATCTGTTCTATATACCAAATGATAAGGGGAGGTGCCTAGTGTTGCTTTAAACTCTGTTCTATCAACCCATAAGGCATACTTTAATAAGCCACTCCATTCCTTAGGATTATTAACAATCAACTTCTTAATGATGTCTAACAAAATTTTATTGGTATACTTGACTAAACCATTTCCTTGAAGATGGTAATTTGAAGAAAATTTCAACAAAATTCCATGTTCAAATGCCCAATTCAAAAATTTTAAAGATGAGAAAGCAGGGCCATTGTCACATGCTAGTGAATAAGGTGCCCCAAACTTGGTGATGATATTCTCTTCTATGAATTTGATAACCACTTCAGTTGTGGAATGTTTGCAACACGTGGCCTCGATCCACCTTGTACAATAATCAATAACAGTTAGAATAAATTTATGACCAACAGAAGAAGAAGGATTAATGGTTCCAATGAAATGGAAGCCCCATCGAGCAAATGGCCTAGTCTTGATAATTGGCTGCAATGGTTGAGCCATATATCTTCCTCTGTCAGCCGTTGTTTGACAAATATGACAATGTTTAATATGCTCTTCTGTATCTTTGAAGATTGTTGGCCAATAATAACCAACCCTCAAAATTTTGTGTGTGGTGGCTAAATGGGATCCATGTCTAGTCCCATATTCATGATGTAATTCTCTCATCACTTCATCCGCTTGAATTCTCTTAAGGCATTTGAGATATATGCCTTCATGATTTTTCCTGAACAATTGCCCTCTCTAAATCATATACCTCTGAGCTTTTATCTTCAATGCCCTACATTGTGAATATTTCATGTTACTTGGATACTTCCCCATAATCAGAAAAGTTGAGATATCATTATACTGGACTCAGATTCAGTACCCATGTTTGCCACATATTGTTGACTCACAATTTTGGGATCTGTGCAGGCCATGGTTTGCACCAAGGCCTGTCCTCTAATCAGTCTCATGGGCATGATTTCTATATCAAATTCCTACAATATTGTAATCCATTTAGCCATATTTTCCCCAAGTTCATTCTACATTAGTAGCATCTTCACCGCTACATCAGGCATGACATCGATTACTTTACTCTTGAGAATATTATGCCTAAACTTCTTGACTACCTTGACCAATACCAAGGCTTGTCTCTCTACATCCAAGTACCTGAACTCAACATCCCTCAGAGATGCACTCATGAATGCTATTGGTTTCTCTTCTTTCTCATCATTTTTCATAGTAAGAGCAGCTGCACATGAATGTTCTGAGGCAAAATAATATATGTAAAATGGCTTGGTATAGTCAGGACTAGTTAGTACTGGTGCATTTCCAATTGCATTCTTTATGTCCTCAAGTGCTACCTTGGCTACATGTCTCCATTCAATTTTGGCATCCTTTTTAGCATAGCATTCAAAGGTTGCACTATCTCTGCAAATCTAGTGATGAACTTTCTGACAAAGTTTATCTTTCTGAAGAAAGACTTTAGCTCTTTTTTACTCACTAGTATTTGAAGCTTTCCAATTGCTTCTACCCTGTCTGGATCTATGGAGATGCCATTTTCTAAAATGACATGTCCTAGTAACTTACCTTCTATCACTCCAAACATACACGTTTTGGGATTCAAGGATATCCCATACTTTTCACATCTTTGTAACACCTTCTTGAGCTCTGTAGCATGGTTAGCCCTGTCTTTTGAAAACACCATCAGATCATCCATATAAATAACTATGCATTTTCCAACTAAATCTCTAAAATCTATGTTCATTGCCCTTTGGAAAGTAGAGCCAACATTAATTAAGCCAAAAGGCATATGCGCATATACATAATTTCCCCATTTGCAAGTGAAGTTTGTTTTTAACCTATCCTCGTTGTCTACCAACACTTGGTTGTAGCCAAAAATCCATCTAAAAAGGACATAATATTGGCCCCATTCACTGTTTGCAAGACTTCATCTAAAGGTGGTAAAGGGTAATTATCTCTTTTGGAGGCTCTGTTCAAATTTTCTAAAATTTACATAGAGACGTATATCCCCATTCTTTTTCCTCACAGGCACTAAATTAGCCACCCAAGTAGAATGTCTCACTGGGAAGATTATCTTTGTTGTTAACAACTTTTCCACCTCTTCAAATATCAAGGGTTCTAGTATAGCATTAACTGGCCTTTGCTTTTGCGTAAAGGGTTTTACACTTGGTTTTAATGGAATGACATGAGTTATGATAGAAGTATCATAAGTTTTTAGTTCATCATATGATCTGGCTATAACATGTTTATATTGTTTCAGGACATCTAGTATGTCATCTCTTTCTAATTAGGAGCATACCTTTCCAACCAAAACCTTCTTTGGATTTTCATCATCTCCCAGGTTGAAGTGTTCACATTTTCCTCCATCTATTTTTGGAAGATCTTTCTACCTAATGACTCTGTCAAAGTCAAATATCTTCTCTAATTCTATTATTCCCTTAGGCATGATACTAATTTTGAAGTCAATAATTTCTTCTTCATCCCAAGTCAACTTAGGTCTTTCTTGCTCATTTATTATTTGAGCTTCAAAGATAGCATGATTGGTTATGAAATTCAAGATATGCTAGTCATCACCAAAAACTAGAAAATTTGTCACATCGTCAGGGATGGATGGTACTGTTACTAACTCAACTGCAAATTTGTTTAATCTAGACAAGGAGAAGGGTTCCAGAGAACTAGCAACTATAGCTAAAGCATCAGCGTGATGATTCATCCTCCTAGGGACATGCAAAATATTGAAAGCATCAAAGGACTCTATCAAATACCAAACCCGATGTTTGTAACTAAGCATCCTCTTGTAATTGCAAGCATATTGTTTTCTCACTTGTTTCACTACTAGCTCTAAATCAGTAAGGACTCGAAGCACTTTTACCTTTTTCTTGATAGCCATTAACAGTCCATGTACTAGGGCTTCATACTCTGCTATGTTATTGGTACATGGAAACTGAAGTCTATAAGCCGCAGGGAAGGATTTTCCTTGTGGACTTACAAGTTCAATTCTAGCACCCGCTCCCTGTTTAGATTTGGATCCATCACATCTTAGGGTCCATATTTCATCTTTCGTTGCGTTGACAACATGCCTTTTTCTCTTCCCTAGGGAACTTACCTTGGCTAGTGGTTCCTCATATTTAGGCTTATCATCTCTTGACCCTTTCTGATTAGTCCGTGGGACAAGGTTTTCTCCACAACTTCCTTGCACAATTTGTTGAACCTTTTTCATCTTATTGTTGTTGAATGAATTACTTCTTGAATTATTCACATGCTTAGGCTCTAATTTTCTATTGACATCAATTGAACACCTGACTCTAGATTCCCTTTGTGATTTTTTCAAGAGTTTGTTATATTGATAATGGATCACTTCTTGACACATGCCACAATTTTCCTTAGAATGTGGAGTTTTGTGGATCCTGCACCACCCTTTGTGTAAAACACTTTGGATAGGAACTCCTTGTTGTTGGCAAGTTTCTATCTGTTTAGTAATAAAGCATCCAAAGTCTCCTATGGGATCTTTAATGTCATCCTTCGGGTGTGCATTGGACTAAACAAGTGCACTAGTTCCTGAGAAAGCATGTATTTGTCCTAGATCAAAAGTCAGAATCTCTTCTATCCTAATTCCCTTTTCCACAAGCCTATAAACTCCAGGCTCTATCCCAATGGACATGATCTTGTTGGTTTTATTGTATTATGTGATCATATAATTCATCTTGGATTTGACATCTATCCTGATCTAATTGGCAATCCCTCACCAGGGCAATCACATATGGGAAAAGTCAATGGATATGTATCCATTTAGTGTTTTAGCCCAATCCTTGCTAAGTAGCAACCCGTAGTTTGCTGGGATGTCTACTACCTGAATATCTATGAATTGTTGGATCCTAGGGTCTGCTACTAATTGCATATGGATATGAGTTAGTTCTCCTACCACATTTACCTCTCACTTATCTAGTTGTGTGACCACTTTGGTGGACTTTGCAGGGGTTAACCCTAAGGTCTAACATATGGATAGTGGCATGACATTTGCTGATGCACCTGAGTCCACCATACAATTATGAACATTCTTCCCTAAGATTCTTAAGGTCAATAGAAAAGGTGGTGAATCTTTCCTATCTTTGTGGAAGGCAATCTGAGCATTCATAGAGTGTTAAGGACAATTATCATTTTGCCTATTTGACCTATTTTCAACTCGTACTTCCTAAACAATCTGACTCATTCTTAGACTTGATTGCTCAAAAGACTTCATAAAAGCATTTTTAATTTCAGGACTTCTAAGTAATTCAAACAAAGGTACACTTACTTTTACCTTTTTGATTTCTTTGAACAAGTAGTTAGCCAGTCTATTAACATCCTTAGGTTTAGATCTATTTACTTGTGTCTTTGGTTGCAAGGCAACACTAGTCTGTGCAATCTTCTTTGGAGGCTGAGGATTATTACTTGAATTAGGATCTGGTGGGGTGTTGAGATTGTTTGGTGGAATAAAAGAAGTAAAAGGTCCTCCTGACCTATTGTTGCTTCTCAAATTATACCTATGATTCTTTTGTGACTGCTGTAAATCTTACACCTCATCTACCTTAGTTTCAATCTCATTTTTTGTCTCGAAGGGAAACTAGAAAATTTCAAGTACCAGAGTTGATTTAGGATTCAAATACTTGGTATGCTTTAAACTTTCATCTAGATCTTGGTTCTATGCAAAGGTAAAACTCTCTAGGAACATGGGTGACTCATATCCTAGACCAAAAGGCATGATTTCATTCCCTTTAGGTATCAAGAATTCAGAAGTAGGACTCTGCACATCCACTTTGAAGATACTAGCTACCAAATGGAACTGAGGAGAGTTGAACTCTGCATGTACATTTGTATTATGGATTCTACACCAATTACTAAGGGCTACATCAACAACGTTCACCCTAGCTAGTTGTTTTGACTCTTGATTATTTGGATGATCTAAAGGTGAAGCAATCATCCCATTGTTAGGCCTAGTATTCCATACCCTTGGAGGTCTTGGTGGATTGGAATTTTTATTGCTATCAAAATTTTGACCTCGAATTTGTGAGGAATGACCATGGCTTTGGATGTTACCCTGACTGTGGCTTTGACTGTAGAAGTTATTATTTATTAACTGAGTCACCTCAGTTGTTAGCCTTCATAGTTGTGCTATGATCTCTCTCAGATCATCCCTATCATCTTGTGCTTTTGCAACGAATGCATCTTGAGGGACCTAGAAGAATGGTTGTGTATTTATTCTTTCATCATATACTGCTTGTTGAGGACTAGTGTATACTGAACCAGAGCTCCATTTAATTGCTGCATCTAGTTTAGTATTGCAGTCTATCCCAAACTAATTAGAGGACCATGACCTACCTATCTCATTTCATGGTTGATCTTTATTGCCTCTTTGTATGCTTGCGACAAATTCACAATGGCTGGGATCTGTCCTTTCACAAACATTGCAGTTAAAGGATCTAAGATAGAATAATACATTTGTAATGAAACATTGTCAGTTAAAGTATAAGAAGCAACTAATCTAGAACAAGACTTTTGGAACCTATCATTAAAAGTTGTTATGAACTCCTCTTCACTTCTCTTAACCTCTGCCAATCGGTGATATAGTGTGGCAAGGTCAATAGGAACCCTAAACCCAGACAAAAATACCTCTTCCAGGATTTGCCAACTAGTTATATGATTATTTGGTAAATTAACATACCAACTGTAGGCTTGCTCGGTTAAGGTGAAAGAGAAACGTTTACAGATCACATCCACATGTTGCAAACATGCTCTGAAGCAAGTTTCCTTGAAAATTTTCATGTGATCATCTACATCATGATGCAAATGATACGTAGGACAAATTTTATCAGGATTCTTTGGCATATCATTATATGATGCAAAGATAATTGGAGATTCTACGTTAAAGAAAGCCTGACTAGGATTCTAGGTGAATTTGGACCTAAATTTGGTTGATTTTGCAACACTAAACCAAAGTTCAAGGAATTAAACGTGGAAACATTTGGATTTGCCAAATTTAGTTGGATTGAAGGTAAAATCAACAGACTTGAAGAAGTCTGAGATGGAATCTTAGGTTGAGTAAACCCTAGACTTAAGATTGTGGTATTCTTTGCACCTTTACCTCACGTATCTAGTAATTGTACAAAAGTATCCTTTGGATTTGACTTAGACCTAGTTGTTGGACTAGATTTGTGAACCAGCTTGCAAAGTCTGCCCTAAATCTTATCAGCCCTCCTTCTAACACCAAAAAGATGTTGATGTGAATGTTAATCACATACAACAAATAGATAAAATTCACAAAGGAACTTGATCTCTCTAGAAAGATATGATAAATTCTTAATCCCAAGGCTCCGTTAGTCAGGTCATGACTGTGTCAGATCACTTAGTAGTTCAATGTGAAGTTGTTTGTTTAAGGGGCACTAGATTTATTACACTCTTTGCTCACTAGTTCCAAATTATCAAATATCGAAATACTTTGCAAATTACAACTTACTAGAAAAAACTTTAGAGATTTCATGAAAATCTTCTTAAATCTTTAAAGTTTGCATTCTCACCAACTTATATTTATGAAGATCACCTGAATCTTTAATCATTTGCACAATCCTTGCATATATTTTAGACTATTTCTTTTGGATTTGACTTAGACCAGATTTGTGAGCCAACTTGCAAAGTCTACTCTAAATCTTATCGACCCTCCTTGTAGCGCCAAAAATATGTTGATACGAATGTTAATCACACACAACACACAGATAAAATTCACAAAGGAACTTGATCTCTCTTGAAAGATATGATAAATTCACTAAGAATTTATAATACCAAGGCTCTGTTAGTTAGGTCATGACTATGTTAGATCACTCAGTAGTTTAATGTGAAACTATTTGTTTAAGGGGCACTGGATTTATTACTCTTTTCTCACTAGTTCCAAATTATCAAATATCAAAATATACTTTGTAAATTACAACTTACTGGCACAAACTTTAGACATTTCATGTAAATCTTCTTAAAACTTTAAAGTTTGCATTCTCACCTACTTATATTTATGAAAATCACCTAAATCTTTAATCATTTGCACAATCCTTGCATAAATTTTAGACAATTTCCTTTAGATTTTCATGCTTTAGGATAATTATAAGAAATATGATCATATAAAAACAAAAGATAGTGTTTAGAAACAGTTCTCACTCTAGAATCTCATTCTCTGGTATTTACATGAACGCATCATGTAGAAATATACAAATTGATACTAAAATCCTTCTCACAGTTAGCCAAACAAGGTCACAACCACCATGGAAAGGATGCAAGCTTCAAAGGAAACATTCAATAATTCAAAGCACTCAAATTACACTCCAAAGTAAGACATAGTAGTTTGATATTTTCATTACTAAATGTAATTGTCACTTGAAATATACAATTAGATATGAATTTCACTCTATCAACATATACATTTCAGATACACAACACCAATGTTTTAGTAGATACAAAGATAAGATATGTCAATTCATCATCATTATCTTTGTAGACACATGTGAATTCCACAATTCTCAGATACAATTTCACTTTAACAATCTCTTAGCTCACATACACATCCCTAAAATAGAACAAAAGAGATCCTTATATAGGCCTGGATCCTCTGCATGGTTACATTTCAAATCCACAGTCACAATTCATTGAAGGAGATCAACGGTCACAAATATTTCTGACATTTGTCTCTAGTTGGTACCTTTTAGAATATTACTTGGGATATCCTTTACAATTTTTACTCATCATCTTCACATGGAATATTCTATTTGGATGCCCTTCAAGTATTTTTCAAAATTCCCTCCTCTCAGATGTATCTCTACATTTCATATTCTTTTGCCAAACCTTGGATCTTTCCCTCTCTCCCATCAATGAGTCCTAGATATTTCTTGATTTTCCTTTTTAGCTTTGTGATCCAATCTAGTGTATCTTCAGTCAATACTAGGTTAGGAGTATTTAAAATGGGTTGGAAGATGCCCTTGAATTCTTGAATAGCTTGTGCTATATTATATCCCTATGCACTTGGACATGGATGGCCTACCGGTCATTCTGCCATTTTTGCATCCTTCTGCAACATTTCTTGGATTTGCTTATCCACTTCTGACAATTTCACTATACATGGTTCTAAGAGTTTCCTCTCCAGTTTCAGCTCCAGTATCCACTTTGGAATCATTTGGGCTAAGGCAGGGATCAAGATCCCCTCTTTTAATAAAACATCAATGTGATGTTGTTGGATGACCATTATTTTCTTCATCTCATCCCTATTCTGCCCTACCTTTTGGGTACAAGAATGTAATGTAGCTACATAATGATCCTTCTCCATCAAAGCCTTATCCCAATTTTTGATTGCCATATTTATTATCTCCTCACCATTCCTCAAGAATGAATTAACCCATTTTTTTAGTACCTAGGCCTCATGCTTTTTATTTTCAAATTCTTCTATGTGTTCCCTTGACACAAGAGCCAAGTCTTTTGGCAATTCTGGGACAATTTGTTCTAGACCCATTAGTCCTTTGCTGAACTACTATAACTGCATGATTTGTCCCTTGAATTCTTTCTTTCTTTGCTTATTATTTAAGAGATGTGTAGTAGTTACACTTGCCATATCCTTCAGTTCTTCAACATGTTGTTCCATTGTCACATGCCCCAAATCCATGCTTATTACTTTGTACTCTTCCATCTTTATACTCCCCTTTTCCTTGTTTAATTAAGGTATGGCTATTTCCACTGATTGGGACCTAGAGGTGTCTTTCTTTATTACTAACATGGTTCTAGCCTTTCTCCTTCCCCTCTGCTCCATATTTGTAGGTAGCAAACTTTGAATATCAATGTGAATTAGTTTAATTGGCTGACTAGGCTGCACTTCTACTCCTATCCATGCTGGGACTACTTGTACCTCTTCTTGCTCCAAGGGTTTCCCATTGACAACTTACTCTCTATCTTCTTCTTCTTCTTGTTCCTCCTTTTTTTTCCTCCTCTTGGTCACCCTCTTCTTCTTGGTCACCCTCTCCTTGTTTGTCACCCTCTTCTTATTTTTTTTTAGGGACCTCATCATGTCTTTCTTCTTATTACTTCTCTCCTTCTTTTTGAGGACCTATGGAAGCATCCTCTTGTTTCCCTTCTTCCCAAGGAGGGGACTTTGTTGTACCCTTATCTTGAAAACCTTGACTTCAAGTGTCCCCTAGTTTTTCTTCTACCTTCTCCTACATTGAGACCTCTTGCATAGGTGTGTCTTTTTGACCTTTTACCTCCTCTATAGATGTGACCTATTTTGGACCTTGAGTATCGAAAGGTGCACCCTCTGACATTGGGATGTCCTTCTATATGATTACATTACCTTGTGCATCCTTATCCCTATCTTTATCATCCCCACCTTCTAGTACCAATGTTGGTGCAGCTGCATTGATATCCTAGATGATTTTTGGGGCTACCAATTCTCCAAAATGATCCACGTTCTCTGAAGTGGCCTGCTCAGTTTCAACTTACCCTTCTTGTGCCAATCTTGCAACGTCCTTTTGGAATGCTCCTAGCATTAGAGATAACTTTGGGATTTGTTGAGTATTTTCTTCTATTTCTTCATCCCCCTCATCATCTTACACATCAACTACCTTCATTACTACGTTTAAGGGTGTCTAAAGCCTACTCTGCATCATCTCCTCAGTCTTCTCTTTCTCCTCAGTCTTCTCTTTCTTCACCTCTACAAAACTTTGAAGCTTCTCCTGTTAGGTGGGCACTGCTGGAGCTGAGGATGAGGACTCCATTGACATTCTAACTAGCTTCACTATTTCCTCCTCTTCCTCCTCATCATCTTCCTCAATAGCCTCCATTATTTTTACCCCTACAACTGGCTTTACCTTGGCATCTACTTTTTTCCTAGAAGCCCTCTTGGTTACTTGAGGACGTTCCTTAGGAGTTTGGGGTTTTCTTGTGGTTTTAGCTGCTTTGGCCTCACTAGGCTCCCCTACTATAACTGTTTCCCATCCAAAATTGTATGGATCTATGAATGTGGCCTTCTCATTATTCTATACCACTTTCACCCCTACTAGTCTTCTTTTGTTTAGCAATCAATCATCAAAACTTGCTTTTCCTTCTCTGGCTCTTTTCTTTCCTTGCTTGCCTTGGTAAGTTGTTGCTATTCCTTTACTTTTCACTTTCTCCAATTAGGCTTTTCGTCACAACTTAGTATTGGCCAAGACAGGCTGGGATATCACTTCTAATGAGTCCTCTTCTGGTTGATACCAATCTAGATCTGTGATAGCTTCATTATAGACCTTGTTAATTTCATATTCAAGATGCTCCAAATCATCCTGGTTATCTTCATGGAGCTCTAGTGGGACTTCATGAGTAGACAAGGTCCTGATCCTATCTAATGTCAACCTCTGATATGACCTTTTCCTGATGTCATGATCATCCATTCCATTTGCCCAGTAATCTTCAATGCTTGGCTCATGGATGTATTCTGGATCAATAAGTGCTTGGATCCTGCCAAAGGGATCAAAACCTCTGGTCACATTATATGTCTGGAAGCCCATGGTATAACTCCACATCTAATTCACTTGCCACTACCTCATTTATGCATAGATAGTTCCCAATAGTGATAGCGAAGTGATATTTCCTTGACCAAATTTGGTATTGTATGCCTTGTATGAATATAAAATTTGTCTGGTAAATTCTAGTAGGATGACCTTATCAGTTGAATATCTTGGCAATTTGTATGGCTTGTCAGGGAATCCTTCAGTCCTTATGTACGTGAATGTAGGAAATTGTATGTACCAACTACTGTGTACATCAAGGGCAGTCTATGCATCCACAGATATCCTTTTTAATATGTCCCCTTCCATCATCCTAACCAGCCACATATGAAATACTTCATTAACCTTCTTGTAATTCTTCATCTCATTAACCCTTTGTAGCTCTAGGTAATGGTTATAAACTAAAGTAATACCCAAACCATTCCCCAACCAACCAACTCTTCTTATTCCTTTCAAGTCCAACAAGGTTGTATAGGAATAAACTACATAAGACATCATGGTAAAAATCTTGGTTTTCTTCCATCTCAAGACTTGATTGTTAATAGCATCGCTAATAACTTAGGCCCAATGGATAACCCCTGACCCTACCTTCATATATTGAATCACATTATACATCCATGGGTCCATTTTAGCCATGTTGATTGCTCCTGCTACCCTATTCAACAACATGATCACTATGTATATATCTTCTTGAAACTCTACTCTATAAGGTCTCTTGGGCACCTTGGAAATAGATTTGGGTTTCTTATCATAAGTGTACCATCTATAGAACAATGTGGTGTTGGAAGCTAATTCATTCTTCGCATAATCTCCCTCATATTTAGCCACATCTACCTCCATCATCGGGGAGATTATTTGTATGCCAAAAGTGTTAGTGATACCTTGCTCAGTCAAATCTGTATACACCATATCCTAATGAGTAACCATTCTCGTCTGCAAGTTATACTGATGAATGCATTGTAGAACCAACTCCTTTGTCTCCATTGCCATGTTGAAACTAGCTACCTGATACAATCTGTTGATCATAATGTGCTGTAAAAATGAGGTAGCATCGGGAGCCCTAGGATTTTGTATCAATCCCACAAAGTCAAAATCCCCTGCTTTGTATTAGCTATGTGATGCCCCAACAGGATGATCTTGGAACTAAACCTAGGTGAATCAAACTTCTCACAGGTCTCTTTTGCCCTTGTCATGGTTCCTATTATAAAAAACATCCTTTAACCTAAGTTTGTCATTTTCTAGGGTTTACCATTACAAAAAACATGAATTTCACTTTTAACCAACACTAGACAAATTTTGAACAATACTCTAATCAATCCATTTATCCATTGCATTTTTACCGACTCATTATTCATTACTACAACAATACCCTAATTATCTGGTAATAACACGAAAATAGAGAGTGATACTATTTAGGGTACGTACCTAGTCATAGATGCAAACACTATACAATATTAACCATATACATTATTCTGGTATACCTTTTCCCACGTACTCCTTACTCTAATTCACTAAACAATTCACGTTTGGATCACTTTTGAATCACCTTTGAATCGATGTAAACTACTCTCATGATTCTCTGCAAATTACTTTGTAAGTTTAAAAATATGCATTTACAAATATTTTAAAGGGCTATAGATAACCTAATTGCATTAATGGCAGGGAGGTAAGTCAACATTGAATGTGGTAGGGAGGAGCTCAACGTATCCCTCTAATTTAAATTTGGGACTTACTTTTCACTGTATCTAACTTTTGAATTTTGGGATATTCACTTTTATGCTCTTAAAAGACTTGGATATACGGGATGTGGTGATGTCACCCAATTTTGGACTTGGGATAGTTGACTCATTTGACTTAGTCAGTTAGGATCTTTTGGTACCCATTTTGGCCTAGAGGTTGAGCTTGCATGTTGGAGGGTTTCTTCACTTAAACCCTGTGTATTCTTTCCCATCGGCGTGACCTCGCAGGCATTTTGGCGATCAGGTTGGTGGTAGTGATTTGCTGTCGGCGTGACGTTCACCATCGGCATATCTTTTTTCTGGTTCCCCGACGGGATTGTTCTTACCGATGGTGCCATCGGTGTGATGTATACTATCGGCGAAGCATTTTCCTATTCGACCGACAATGGATGTTTGGCCGATGAGGTGTCATCGGCATGTGTCTTGCCGAGGGATATGTGTATCGGGATGATCGTTGTTATCGGCATGCTTCGTTTGTTGTTGGCCGATGGTGCAAGTCTGGCCGATGGAGTTGCCATCGGCGAGTATGGGGTAGTGTCTGGCCAATAGGTGGCAGTTAGCTTATGGGCATCGGCGTGACTCTTGAGGTTGGCAAAGGGGTGTTCAGTTGCTCCGATAGTGTTGATCTCGCCGATGGGAGCGAGGAGCTTGGCCGATGAAGAGTCATCGGCGTGTGTCTGGCCGACGAAAGGGCAGAGTGTGGCTTGTTGGTCTTCGGTATGACGTGAGGTATCGGCCAGGGTTTTTTCAGTTGTTCCGACGATGGTGGTCTCACCGACGGAGGTGGGCTATCGGTAGGAGTTGGGACGATGGCTTGATGGTGGATGGCTCGAGGATGTTCATCGGCATGACTGGCTGTGTCGGCGATGGAACTTTTTGCCAGGCTGACGGTGTTGGTCTGGCCGATGGCAGTGGTTTGGTAACCGCTAACAGGGTGCGAGCTGGCCATCGGAGTAACTTGGCTTCGGTGAGACTAGTGGTGTCGGCGAGGGATCTTTTGGATGGGCTGATGGTTAATCTCTGGCCGATGAAGGGAATGTGGAGTTTGTGATCGGCCAGACTACTATGTCGGTGGGAGATTTTTGAGGTAAGCCGATGGCTTAGGTCTGAGCGATGGGTTTTTGATGAAGGCATGTGTGTCGAGCGCAGCAAAAGCGCTCGACACTTAGTTTGCATGCGGCTATGCTTTTAAAGCGTTGGTGTGTTCTCCTCACCATGCATGTGGGATTTTTCCCCTTGCATTATTTTTGAACCTGCGAAGGACGTGTTTTGGCGGGAAATCCTTTTTGACTACAGCGACAGTCTCCAAGTGAAATGCGGGTGGTTGAGCCATCATTGATGGTCGTGCAGGGGTATGGGCGATGAATACAAATGGTCAGGCTGCCTGATTGAGAACGAAGACTTCCAGATAGTGGCGCGTGGCTCGAGGCCCCCCTTTGCCTGCTGCATTAACACTTCTGAGCGCCATTCTTCCTGTGTGATCTGTATCTGGCAGATTTTTGAAAGCCTTGTAATTAATTGCTGTGGTACACTTTCTGGCTGTTATAAGCAGACTGTGTTACCATTTTTCAGGTTGTTGAAAGTTGAACATTTTGGCTCTGTAACACAAGACAGTTCGTTTTGGTTGCTCTGTACAGTTTAACTTGTGAGTTTATGCATCTCCTGTTGTACGATTTGGCATGAATCCACTGATTTCATTGTTAATCTTATATGAATAATGCTATGTTTGCATGTGTTATGCTGATTCTGTCTCCAGTTTTGCATGTGTCTTTCTTACTGCAATAGGGATGCCATAAGTATAGACAGCTTAACACTCTGTATTGGGAGATATCTGTAAGGCAGGTATCACATGTGTATCCCCCTGAAATCCAGTTTTAGCTATTCATGCTGATCATTCACAGGTGTATGTCTACCGACTCCAAGCCCTGGATAGGCACCAATCTGGTTCTGTGTTGAGGTTATACACCATGTCCAGCTTTGCATCCAAAATTCAAATCAAACCATTTCATCCTTCCATCTGTTAGTTGTAGGATTAGGATTAGGAACCTCTGCATGCTCTCATACCTAACCAGACATTATGTCCAAGAATGTTGCCAACCTTGTGATTTGTTAAACAAATCTTGGTCCATACATGAGAGTATTCTGCCTGTTGATGTCAAGTTAAATCCTTCTGTCATTGAGCTAGTCAAGGTTATACTTTTATCAAATAGGGAAACCCCCCTTGGTGCGGCAGAACCAGAAGTGAAGGGGAGGAGCTCATGCAACCTCCTATATTCAGTTGGCTGAATCTGCATGTGCATAGGAACTGGCAAACCCTGATGCTGATTCAGAAGAAAAACCAACAAATTGGCGACTCTGCTGGGGAGATCAATGTCATATCCATGAAAGTTTGAGTCTACAAGATTGAAAAATCAGACCTGGAAACTATTTGTTGTAGCAGAGAAAAGGGTTATATATGTGACTCTGCTGGTGGATGACCCAGAACGAAAGAAATCAATTTGCAGCTTCAGCTTGTTTGAAGCTCATTCCTCTTCAAGGAGGTGGCGACTCTGCATCAAAGAACCTGATAAAAGAACAAAATCAGTCAGAGAAGAATTTGCAGCTCCTGCAACATATCCAGGTATTTCATATTGTTTGACAGACTCCCTATTTGGTGAGATAGCACTGGTTAAAAGGGAAACATTGGTGAAAGCAGAGCTTGCATGCTTTTAATAGAACTTACTCTGTATTTCAAAGGGCATGCAATGTTGTTCAAAAGACTCATTTAAAGGACTTTAGGACAGTTTGAAAAAAACAGTCTAAATTTTGAGTGCCTAAAAGTCATTGTTAGTAGAAAATCTGAGTAGAGAGGAGGGTTGCAAAAACATAAAGGATGTATTATCAGCCTATGCACCCTTGTGAAGTGTCAAGTGCAAAAATGTATAGTAGTCAGTCCCAACAATGTAATAAAAGAAGTTTCAACGTAGACAGATATAAGCCCATAAATTTCAGTGGCATTTGTGGCTATCCAAATGCTCTTCCACCTAAAATCAGATTTTTTTTGCCTAAATTTAATGGTATAAAGGATGAATCAGCTGAGAGACACTTGCAGCAGTTTATGAATGTGATAGATGACTTTGAGATTGACCAGGAGGAGGTGGTTATGAGATTATTTGTTCAATCTCTAGATGAAGATGCAAGGGACTGGTTTTCCTACCTTCCAGCTCACTTTGTCAGCTCTTGGCATGGTTTTAAATCTACATTTCTAGTACAGTATGGTGAAAGAATCTCTGAATGTGCAGTTATTAGTAATTTTATGTACATCCATATTGAAGAAGGTGAGTTGATCCCAGCCTTTAACCTCAGATTTATGAGGGCATTGAATAGAATACCAGAGTGTATGAGACCTAATGATGCACTGTGCTTAGTTGTCTATTTGGGAGCTTTTGATAAGAAAATGAGTTACAGATTAAGAGACAAGGAGCCCACCACATTGCATCAGGCACATCAGTTTGCAATTGATATTGAAAACAATTGGAGGTATGGAATACAAAAGGGTTATTTTTCTAAAAATTTTTGTTGTCCTGCAGCCCCCAGTGTTAATGAAAGATTTAATTCAGGAGTTGACAATGAATGTCAAAGTATTCACACCCCTGTTGTCCCAGTTTTTGCATCATTCCAAGTTGATGATGTTTCTGTTATAAAGGAGGATGTCTTGTTTTGCCCACCAAATGAAGTTGAAAACAATGGTTCTTCAAGTAATATTTACATACCAGCCCTTATCAAAGAGCCATCATGTTTAAATGATCCAGTTGTGCAAGGGTGTGATCATGTGGATCAACAGTCAGTATCAGTTTCATCATGAAGTATTAGAGGGATGGAGAATGATACAGATAGCTCAACTTCAGAATGCATTGAAGTAGCAGAAATCTTGTATGTGGGGCAATCAGATGATAAAAATGATATCCATGATCAATTCATGGATCAGGTTTGTTCTTCTTATGACTCTGGATCTGATAATAATGAAGAAGAATTGGAGTGTCATGAAGAAGAAGCAGAGGCCTTTGCGGTGAGTGTTAATCCCCTTTATGATGAGTCTACAGGTGCCTTTGATGCTGTGAATCTTGACTTTGAGTGGTGCAGGATTAATCCTCTTTTTGAGGATGATGATGAATATAAAGAGACAGTTGACCTAGGTGATACATCAGTTTGTGAGGAGGGGGCATATGAATCAGATGTCTTCAGTTCTTGTGAAGATAGTATGGATTTGCAAACTGTGAATGATGGATGTTCATCATCACCTGGTTTAGATATGTGCAACATTGGGTGTGTGGATCAGGATTTGTTTTCAATATCAATAGACGTTGGGGGTCTCATTTTTTCTGAATATCTTCAATTTTTGGATCAGCTAGATGAGTGCCTGATGGTATGCAGCAGCCAGGTAGGTGATGAGGATTGCCAAGAGCAACATGATGTACTGTCTGAGGGATATAACATACATATGTTACCTAATGTTGGAGAATATAATATGTATGATTCTATGTCTAATTTTGAAATCCAATATGACAGAGGTGAAAGTGATAGTGATAAGCTTTCAAAGGTGGTGGAGTATCTAATTGAGCAGATGACATTATGGGCAGATTATGCCAATCTTTTCAGTTAGGATTGGGATCTTTCAGTTTGGAATCAGGCATTTGGCAGGAAAAATTTTTGGTTCTTCCTTTTTGGCTACCCGGGGCCACCCAAGTGATGACTAAAATATAGTTTTTGTGCAGGTTGGTGCAATGATTGACTCTGTTGCCCAATAGATATGGCCCAATCTGTGAAACCAGAGATTCTGGGGTCCTCACTGCAGTTTTGCACCTGCACGTCCCCAGACAGAGCCAGTGTTGGTACCCATTTTGGCCTAGAGGTTGAGCTTGCATGTTGGAGGGTTTCTTCACTTAAACCCTGTGTATTCTTTCCCATCGGCGTGACCTTGCAGGCGTTTTGGCGATCAGGTTGGTGGTAGTGATTTGCCGTCGGCGTGACGTTCACCATCGGCATATCTTTTTTCTGGTTCCCCAACGGGATTGTTCTTACCGATGGTGCCATCGGTGTGATGTATACTATCGGCGAAGCATTTTCCTATTCGACCGACAATGGATGTTTGGCCGATGAGGTGTCATCGGCATGTGTCTCGCCGAGGGATATGTGTATCAGGATGATCGTTGTTATCGGCATGCTTCGTTTATTGTTGGCCGATGGCGCAGGTCTGGCCGATGGAGTTGCCATCGGCGAGTATGGGGTAGTGTCTGGCCGATAGGTGGCAGTCAGCTTATGGGCATCGGCGTGACTCTTGAGGTCGGCAAAGGGGTGTTCAGTTGCTCCGATAGTGTTGATCTTGCTGATGGGAGCGAGGAGCTTGGCCGATGAAGAGTCATCGGCATGTGTCTGGCCGACGAAAGGGCAGAGTGTGGCTTGTTGGTCTTCGGTATGACGTGAGGTATCGGCCAGGGTTTTTTCAGTTGTTCCGACGATGGTGGTCTCACCGACGGAGGTGGGCTATCGGTAGGAGTTGGGCCAATGGCTTGATGGTGGATGGCTCGAGGATGTTCATCGGCATGACTAGCTATGTCGGCGATGGAACTTTTTGCCAGGCCGATGGTGTTGGTCTGGCCGATGGCAGTGGTTTGGTAACCGCTAACGGGGTGCGAGCTGGCCATCGGAGTAACTTGGCTTCGGTGAGACTAGTGGTGTCGGCGAGGGATCTTTTGGATGGGCCGATGGTTAATCTCTGGCCGATGAAGGGAATGTGGAGTTTGTGATCAGCCAGACTACTATTGTCGGTGGGAGATTTTTGAGGTAAGCCGATGGCTTAGGTCTGAGCGATGGGTTTTTGATGAAGGCATGTGTGTCGAGCGCAGCAAAAGCGCTCGACACTTAGTTTGCATGCGGCTATGCTTTTAAAGCGCTGGTGTGTTCTCCTCACCATGCATGTGGGATTTTTCCCCTTGCATTATTTTTGAACCTGCGAAGGACGTGTTTTGGCAAGAAATCCTTTTTGACTACAGCGACAGTCTCCAAGTGAAATGTGGGTGGTTGAGCCATCATTGACGGTCGTGCAGGGGTATGGGCGATGAATACAAATGGTCAGGCTGCCTGATTGAGAACGAAGACTTCCAGATAGTGGCGCGTGGCTCGAGGCCCCCCTTTGCCTGCTGCATTAACACTTCTGAGCGCCATTCTTCCTATGTGATCTGTATCTGGCAGATTTTTGAAAGCCTTGTAATTAATTGCTGTGGTACACTTTCTGGCTGTTATAAGCAGACTGTGTTACCATTTTTTAGGTTGTTGAAAGTTGAACATTTTGGCTCTGTAACACAAGACAGTTCGTTTTGGTTGCTCTGTACAGTTTAACTTGTGAGTCTATGTATCTCCTGTTGTACGATTTGGCATGAATCCACTGATTTCATGGTTAATCTTATATGAATAATGCTATGTTTGCATGTGTTATGCTAATTCTGTCTCTAGTTTTGCATGTGTCTTTCTTACTGTAATAGGGATGCCATAAGTATAGACAGCTTAACACTCTGTATTGGGAGATATCTGTAAGGCAGGTATCACATGTGTATCCCCCTGAAATCCAGTTTTAGCTATTCATGCTGATCATTCACAGGTGTATGTCTACCGACTCCAAGCCCTGGATAGGCACCAATCTGGTTCTGTGTTGAGGTTATACACCATGTCCATCTTTGCATCCAAAATTCAAATCAAACCATTTCATCCTTTCATCTGTTAGTTGTAGGATTAGGATTAGGAACCTCTGCATGCTCTCATACCTAACCAGACATTATGTCCAAGAATGTTGCCAACCTTGTGATTTGTTACACAAATCTTGGTCCATACATGAGAGTATTTTGCCTGTTGATGTCAAGTTAAATCCTTCTGTCATTGAGCTAGTCAAGGTTATACTTTTATCAAATAGGGAAACCCCCCTTGGTGCGGCAGAACCAGAAGTGAAGGGGAGGAGCTCACGCAACCTCCTGTATTCAGTTGGCTGAATCTGCATGTGCATAGGAACTGGCAAACCCTGATGCTGATTCAGAAGAAAAACCAACAGGATCATAAGAATGACTATCAGGGGTTGATTTCACGACTCAATGCATTTGCGTATATCCAACAATCATTTTGTGCTAACTCAAAAACTAGGACATGACAAGGACAACTTGGATGTTGATGTGGATATTTTGATGTTCAAGATCCACATCCCACTATGGCTCATACAACCTAGGTACTATTTGGACTCACTTTTGTTGATTACACCATTGATCAACAATTGGATACTGACTGAGATACAAAGGATTCTAATACTTAGATACAGATGTTGATGTGGATGTTTAAACATCTTATATACACATCTCGCTTTTCTCTTTGTTTCTTATTGCGGTTGAAACATGTGCACTAAGACATATTTTGGATTGCTTAGGATCTAGAAATGGGATGCTACAACAAGATCCACACCAGGGATGAAAACGTGGATGGGGATGTGGATATTTCGATATCCAATATACACATCCAACATAAAGTCTGCTTAGTACATCCCTGAACTTCATTTCTCAGCTTCTAGGATTCAAACATTAATAAAACTTAGATGTGGATGTAGATATTTTGAATATCTGAAATACACATTTGATCATGTTTCGTTTAGTATATCCATATCCCAAAATCTCTTAACATCACTTTTTAGAACCCTGGACAATGTGCTCATTAGGATGAATAATTTTGAGAACTTGGATGTGGATATCTCAACATCTAGGATCCACTTCCTACTATGTTTCATTAACTATATCCAAAATCACGATATGTCTGACCCTCACATGTGTTTTAATGCCAATGAGTTTTAACTAGTTTTAACTAAGATTTTGGGTCCGATCTCTGGGACTTGGATATGGATATGGATGTTTCAACATCTAAGATCTATATCCCACTATAACAATCTGCACACAAATTCAAAGAACACCTTATGAACTCAACATCCCATTGACCAAATATGTAACACTGACTTTTCTTGACCAAGGCATAACTTCTAAAATACGCCAAATTTTCAAATAATTCAAAAGGAAACCTAAGCTAAATTTTCATGTCGATTCTATCAGTAAAAACCTTTTCCTACCAAAAGTGTGCACCTTGTACTTCAAGCACTTAGGAAATTTTACCAATACTGCCCAACAAGCAAAAACAAGCAAGCCACAAAAGCTTGAAAAGCAAAAAGGGGTCTCCATTTTGCTAAGAGTTAAAATGGGGCATGTTGTGAACATCACAACATGTATGAGCATTTTTCATTTGAGTGAAGTTGCTAAGGGTTACTGAACTCATTCACACACATTTGATATGTGATATATTTGATTTGTTGCATCTATTCAAGGAATGGATTAAAATTGCTTTAGGTCAGGTATAAAGAGAAATGTATTGTATCAAGGGACTAGTGAAGAAGAGTCAGGTAATACCTTTTCTTGGACATATTACTATAATGTAATAATACTATTGTTATTAGTCCTCTAGATGTGAAGTTTTGGTGTCATAAGGAAGCATTTACACTGTTGGGCTTGACTATGTTTCTTTGATAGAGCACCGATTTGGAGTAAATTTGCCCAAAGGTCCAAGAAACCAAAGAATTTAAAGATGTTTAACCATTTGAACCATTTTCATTTTGTTTTGATTTAAGTTTAGGTAGGTTTAGTACATGTTCTCAAAGCTAGCAATGTGAGAATCTCCAAGAACTTTGCCAAATTGTGGGACAATCTTACATATCTTGGTGCAAATCTATGAGAACATTTTTGCTTGATATAGTGAAAGACAAATCTATTGATATTGTGATACGAGTTAACCCCCTAGGTTTTCCAGAGCTTGAAGTAGGGGAGATAGGGGAATACAATCTCCCACTCTGCTGGCCAAGTCTCCCATTGAACTTAATTATAAGAATTGGCAAATCTTTAGAGTTTGATGTGTGCAGATTTGGGAACCAACAACCCCTTCCATCAAATCCTGCATAGAACCCAAAAAGTGAAAAGTGATGAGGCCATAGAATGCCTCATTTTTGATATATCAAAGTAACCCTATTTTCCCTTTTTCCTATGCCCTTTTATGTGAATTTAGGAGTACCTTAAGAATTATTACTTAAGATAGAAATAAGACATGTATGCCAGTTTAATTTTTGTTGATTGTTGACATTTAAATTTTGTTATTTTCTAACCCTATGCTTGGCCAAAAGTTGTTTATTTTTTATTAAAACAAGGGAAATTTTAGCATATCAAGAAAAGACACAAGGCTCAGTTCTAGAAACTAGCTTTTTGAAGAACTCCAAAGTTGCCATGAAGATAGGGCACCAAGATAGTTCTTGACTTTCAACTTCAAACTTTTACTTTTGAAGATTTAGCTCTAGAAACTATAGCCTTGGACTTTAGAAGAACATAGGATAACTCTAAAGAACACTAATAGCCACTAGTAATAGGACAAAAAGTAGCAGAGCTCTATTGAGCGATTTTATAGCCCTAGAATTATAGTAGAAACCTTGTTCACAATTAACCAACTAGTCAAGGGATTAACCATTAGAATGCACTCACAACCAAAGGAAATGTGATGATAAATATAGTCTATTGTTGAAGAATCACCTATAAATAAGACATGTATGCCAGCTTAATTTTCGTTGATTGTTGGCATTTAATTGTTATTTTCTAACCCCTATGCTTGGCCAAAAGTTGTTTATTTTTTATGAAAACAAGGGAAATTTTAGCATATCAAGAAAAGACACAAGGCCTAGTTCTAGAAACTAGCTTTTTGAAGAACTCCAAATTTTCCATCAAGATAGGGCACCAAGACAGTTCTGGACTTTCTACTTCAAACTTTTAGTTTTGAAGACTTAGCTCTAGAAACTCTAGCCTTGGACTTTAGAAGAACATAGGATAACTCTAAAGAACACTAGTAGCCACTAGTAATAGGATAAAAAGTAGCAGAGCTCTATTGAGTGATTTTCTAGCCCTAGAATTATAGTAGAAACCTTGTTCACAATTAGCCAACCAGTCAAGGGATTAACCATTAGCATGCACTCACAACCAAAGGAAATGTGATGATAAATATAGTCTATTGTTGAAGAATCACCTCCCACCTTCTATGGAACATCACCAAATCATTTAGTAGTAGATAACCACTTTAATGTTTAGGTACAATTAAAGCTCTAGAGTCCAAGTAGAATAAAATCATCATAGTGTGCATGAGCACGATTATTGAATTGTAAAACTAGTGGAATGTTTTTAAGAGTCTTCTAAGTGAATTTGGAAAATATTATTGATAGATAAATCTTGATGAACCCCAAAGAAAATCGAGTCAATTAAGTTAGTGAAAGTTAGTAAACTTCGAGCAATAGACTTTGAGATAGTTTATGTAATCTTTTTTCAGCGAACAAAAATACAACTAGATGGTTTTTTCAATCCTTGCTATTTTTTTGTAAAATAAATGAGTTAAATGTAATTTTTAGCAATAGTCTCATTCATCTGAAAAACATAGGCCACTCACCTAGAGGAAGGACAAAAATGGTATTTTGTAGTTAATGTTTGTGTGGTTTCCATTTCAGTAGTCTTATTGTGCAATTGTTATTTTGTAGTTCATGTTGTTGTTTATTTTGTAGTTTTAGTTGTAATCATCCTATAGGTGTGTTAATTGTTCTAGTGATTTTCTTTTAGAAAGTTATTTTCCAGCTCATTTTTCTCATTCACAAAATAGTATTCAAAAAATGGTTTAAAAACAAATTCAAAAAAAAAAGAGAAAAAGGACTAACAAATTTACTTTGATATCAATAATTTAGTTTACTTTTCTACAATCTCAATTAACATGAACATTCAATTTTGTAGATTAGTCCTTCCTTTAGTAATTTCTATTTAGCATAAACACTTAAATTCCTAGATTAGTTTCAATTTAGCAATTTCAATTCAGTGCGTGTATAATTTCATTTCTTAGGGTAGAAGCACTCCTAGTTTAGATTTCTAATCCTTATTGAAAATAGCCTTAGGACACCATCCTAGTTTAAAAAGATAAATCATCTATTAAAGTGGAGGGTTCAACAACACCTCATCAAAAAACATACCAAAAAATCAAAAGCAATATCCATGACTGCCTAATCTAATCCTTAATGATGAACTCTTGAATCTTACTAGTTGCATGGGGTTAAGTCATGGGGATGTAATCCAAAAAAGCAAAGTCAAAAGTCAAAAGAAAATCAAAATTAAAAAGCAAAAGCATGCAAACCTAAGAGATGAATTGTGAGGCCCACTCTTGTGTGATAGGGTTAGTCACAATTTTAGACCTAATTGTGATTGACACACTTGGAAATGGTATGTGGTATATGGACTTAAGATCATATTCTTTAGATTATACTGGTATTAAGGTTGAATTAAAATAGTTGATCCAACTACATATGCAGATGAGGATTGTATTAAGAGGTAGTTGTGTTATGACTCAATTATGTATGCGAGATACATGTCTTGACTTGATTAATCATATGTTGTTTAACTATAATGATGATGAATTAGTTAGAAGTGATTATGTTAATTCACAATTATAGATGAACGATGATTTTCTTTGTCTTTGATTGTTTCAATTACGAATGTGAATGGATTTTAGTGATATTGGTAAATTAGAAAGGATTATATCTATGAACATAGGGATAAGTTTGTAATGTGGTTGATTATGTTAATGAATGAATAATATACTTCTTTATTATTGCAAAATAATTTTTAATTAAATTATAATATTCTAAGTAAGATTGAATTGTTGCAATGGTTATTAGAACACTTAATTTTGATGATTAGTAAAATGATTGTGAAAAGGTCGAAATGAGATTATGCATTGATATTTGAAAGTGATTGTATTGTGTTTGAAACACTTGGTTATTGAGTGACTCTGTGTGTGTTTAATTCTTGTCACTTCAGCTATATATATGTTGGACATATTAATGTGTGTGTTGAAGTATGCATGCATTTTCATAAGCCAATTGAAATTCAGAGGTCTACTAAGTAACTCATGTATTTAACTAGTAATGCCAACCTAATCCCTAAGGTGGATTAAGGTTTTCATTGAAATTGAAATGGTTGTAATGTGTTTTATTTGTACACTTTTATTTATGAGTCTTCTAAGGTTGTCAAGTAGTGAGGAGGATGATGAGTTGTCATCCACATTTGTTCATGGGCTTTTGGGGCATTTTAAAATGTGTTTTTAAAGTTTTTTATTAATTTTTCTGTGGGTTTAGAGACCCTAAGTTAGGTACCTATAGTATAGGTACCTTTGGGGACTCAAATCTTGGACTTTAGGCAAGATATGACCCCTCAAAAAGACCATAGAAGAAAAGTGTTGAGCTAGGGTTTTGGGGAGAGGAATGGAGACTTGTCTCCATTCCAATCCCACTACCCTAGGTTCTTGAGTGGACTTGGGGGAATCCCAAAGGCCTCACATGTGTGAGAACACAATGTAAGATCCTTTGGGAAGAGAACCCCAAGTACTTCCCTTTCCCCATTGTCTCACACATGTGTGAGAGCACTTGTGAGAAAGAGTTCTTGTGAGAGTGAATGGGAAGGTGATAAGTGTCACCTCCCCATTCAAGGGAATTGGTTTTTCATCCCTATTTATCTCTCCCTTTGGAGAGGAGAAAAGGCTTTTTGGATTTTGGGAAGAGCTTGGGTTTTGGAGAGGATTTTTTAAGTGTTAGAGGACTCTTGAGTATTTTCAACTCCTTCATACGTGGAGAGATTGAGAGGTAAGCTCTCAAGAGTCTTCAAGCTTTTAGTAGTTTATTTAATTACTTATGTAATGCATGCATTGTATGCTCTTATTTGGTTGTTCCATTGTTTGGGATGAGCTGTCATGCCCATATCAGACCCACCTGTATGCCATCCATACAAGTGGCCAAACAAGGTGGAATATATATATATATATATATATATATATATATATATATATATATACAAATGCATAAGTTTGTAATGATAGATTACCTAAGGTTTACTGTTGACGACAAAATCTTGAAAGGTTATGTTGATGATTTTCCTTTGTTGTGATTGGCCTATAAATTGAAACGTAAAGTTTAGAACATTAAGTTTGTTGCCCTCTCAGTTGTTGTCCTTGATGTCAAATCCACAAACTCTTAGGTGATGTTAGTTGCTTCTCAGGTTTGTGGTACAAGCTTGGTCTCAATGAGCTTGCACATTTGGTTGACTCTCATGATGATATTATGACAGTTGGCTATTGATGTATTCACATGCTATGATTTTCATACTATGATGACAATTGATATATGATGATAGTTGTTATGGTATCCTTGTTGTTGCATTCACATAGCTATGGCATATGATATTCTTGATGTTCCTTGATGTCTTATTTACATGCTCTACATGCAATTGGTATTTAGCTTGTAATTGTAATGCCCTCCCTATAAAACACTATTAATTCAATTAAAATAAATAAAATTAATATTAAAATAAAGCAATTGAGATGAATTATCTCTTATAATATAGAAAATAAAATAATAAACTTCACTAAAAATTATTAATACTTACATACTCAAGTAATCATTAATATTTAAAGATAAGTTTGTATATAAAAATTAATAATTTAGAGAAAATTTAAATGAATTTTAAACATTTAATATTAATTAATATCTTCTTAAAAGAAGGGACCCAAATTTATATTCTTATTAAATACAAGATAAGAAGGAACTAAGAGCTAATTAAAGGAATTTATAAATTAATCATAACAAGAATGTCTTTATTATGATAGTGATGGTAATAATAAAAGAAACATTCCAAATATTCTTCTAGACAAACTTGAGAAATTTTTTATAAAATAAATTCTTTATTTTTTAAAAGAAAAACCATGCTAAAATAAGAAAACCACGTTTTTGGATTAAAAACAACCAGCAAAAACCACCTATATCCCTCTGTACTGATCAACTACAACAACAGTACTAAAAACATGATAACTTTCTCAAAACTCAACAAAATTTAAAACTATAAAATGTTCTGGAAATCATACACAGATACCTTCAAAAACCAAAAACCAATTTGTAATATTTTGAGTATGTAAAAAGCTGTTAATGAAAGAATATGATGGTTTTCTTGAAAGAAAAGTCCAAAAATTTTCAAAGAAAAAAATAACATTTATTGAAGAAACAACCTCAAAAATGTTTTTGATGAAAAATTCTTTGAATATGAGTTCTGAGAGATTCAATATCTGAATGATACTAATGAGAACTTTAAAAAAATCAAATGGATTGGAAAGATTAACCCAAACCCATAGATCATAGATGCCTTTGAATTCCTTCCATAGCATTTCTGCACTTTTGTGTCTATAGATTTTTCTTCTTGACCTGTAATAAACAAACTAGAGTAATCCTAGAATAGCTCTTCATAAATATAATTTTCCTTCAAATCTGAAACAACAAAATTTAATTACCATATTGCTCTCCACCCAACCTTAGGATTGACAAAGTCGAATCCACCCCCGAGCAAACTTTTTTGAAAACAAAATTTAATTTCAGAGAGATAACTTTTCAAATAGATATTATAATAGCTCACACAGAGTACAATCTTAGATCACACAGAACAACAATGGCTCACACACGGCAACTATAAGGGCTCACTCAAAGTAGAAATAATGGCTCACAGAGTACATGGAATGGTTTAACATTTTCAAACAATGAATTCAATAATAATCTAGCAAGAAAATAGTATTATCAACAAATTTCATACCTCTATTCTCCAAACTAGGATCCACCCCTGCAACTTTTAGCCATTTTTCCCAAAATCCTTCCAAGAATTTGTTACAACAGTTTACAACACTTTCTTTTTCCAAGAGCCTCCCTCATAACTCACTTTCCTCTCCATTTAATAGAACTTTCTTCAGGACTCTTCATATTTCTTTTTATGAAAATAAAACTAAAATAGCATGATAAAAGAAAACTATACATCTCCACTTGCACACCTCTTAATTAATACATTTAAAATATTTTATAGTTAAAACAATCTTAATCACTAACTAACTAACTATTATAATAATAATCATCAATACTTTAAAATCGTTTAAGTAAACTTATTGTTTATTTTTAGATAAATAATTAAATATCTATTAAATACATAAAACTAATAATAATAATAAGAGTAATGTTCATAGTTCAACATAAATCAAAACTAACTCTCAAATACACACCAAAATATTAAGTAAAAATATCTAAAATAATACTAGGCAGGCTTCACATTCTCTTTCATAATCCAAAATTAGCTCCACTAACTTGAAATTGTAATAAATATTAATATCTAAAATTTTCAGTCCCAATTCTTGCAAGTGACATAAAATAAAAAAATCTTTATAAAATATGTAAATATAAAGGAATAATAATAATGCATGATTTTCTTTCGTAAATAACATTAAATCATCTAAATAATTATTTCGAAGGAATGTAACTAATTAATTATTCCTAATAACATGAATAATTTAATCATTATTTTTAAGAAGTAGAATTTAGGTGTCCTTACATACTTCCCCCCTAAAAATGGACTTCCTCCTGAAAGTCATCAAGAGAAATGAATTTCCCTATCTTCAACATATCTAACAAAAGTTAGTTTTTCATCAAAAGATTTACTAATGCGACTATATATTCTCAAAATAAATAAAACTTGTGGAAATAATTATCTTCGATACAAATCTTCATATCACAAGCAATAGACCCAGAATACCTCACTTGATCTGCAACCACAAAGTTAATAACAATCTAGATTGCTCATCTATAATCAAAATAATAGCTCACATAGAGCAACCATAGCTCACATAGAGCATAAAGTATGGCTCACACAGAGCACATATAAGTATGGCTCACACAGAGCACATACATAGTATAGGTATGGCTCACACATAGCACATACATAGAGTATAAGTGTGGCTCACACAAAGCACATACACAGAGTATAAGTATGGCTCACACAAAGCACATACAGTTTATTATTTTCAAAACAATCAATAATCAAACAAGACAATAGTATTATAAACCAATTTTCAGCCATATTCCTACAATACATCTTAATAAAACATTACTGCTTTTGAAATATCTTATAATCGAAGTCATCCTAATTATTTCATTAATCTACAATTGTATTCAAACGTAAATCATCCATGTTTGACACCAATGAAATAGGTTCATCTTTTCCCCAAAGCTCCCAAGTGTTGTAATTTGGTGCTCTGATAACTATGTAATGCCCTCCCAATAAAACACTATTAATTCAATTAAAAAAATAAAATTAATATTAAAATAAAGCAAATTGAGATGAATTATCTCTTATAATATAGAAAACAAAATAATCAACTTCACTAAAATTTATTAATACTTACATACTCAAGTAATCATTAATATTTAAAGATAAACTTATATATAAAAATTAATAATTTAGAGAAAATTTAAATGAATTTTAAACATTTAATATTAATTAATATCTTCTTAAAAGAAGGGACCCAAAGTTTCTATTCTTATTAAATAGAAGATAAGAAGGAACTAAGAGCTAATTAAAGGAATTTATAAATTAATCATAACAAAAATGTCTTTATTGTGATAGTGATGGTAATAGTAAAAGAAACATTCTAAATAATCTTCTAAACAAACTTGAGAAAATTTTTATAAAATAAATTATTTTTTTTTTAAAAAGAAAAACCATGCCAAAAGAAGAAAACCATGTTTTTGGATTAAAAACAACCAACAAAAACCACCTATATCCCTCAATACTGATCAACTGCAACAACAATTATAAAAACGTGATAACTTTCTCAAAACTCAATGAAATTTGAATCGTAAAATGTTCTGGAAAGCATACACAAAGACCTTCAAAACCCAAAAACCAACTTGTAATATTTTGAGTATGTAAAAAGATGTTAATGAAAGAATATGACAGTTTTCTTGAAAGAAAAGTCCAAAATTTTTTAAAGAAAAAAATAACATTTGTTGAAGAAACAACCTCAAAAATGTTTTTGATGAAAAATTCTTTGAATACGAGTTTTGAGAGATTCAATATCTGAATGATACTAATGAGAACTTAAAAAAAAATCAAATGGATTGGAAAGATTAACCCAAACCCATGGATCATAGACAGCTTTGAATTCCTTCCTCTGTAAATTGTAAAACACAAATTAATATCTACAACCAAAACTTGAATGAAATTTTTATAAAAGAATTCTCATAGCGTTTCTACACTTTTGTGTCTATAGATTTTTCTTCTTGACCTGTAATAAACAAACTAGAGTAATCCTAGAATAGCTCTTCATAAATATAATTTTCCTTCAAATCTAAAACAACAAAATTTAATTACCATATTGCTCTCCACCCAACCTTAGAATTGACAGAGTCGAATCCAGCTCTGAGCAAACTTTCCTAAAAACAAAATTTAATTTCACAGAGATAAATTTTCAAATATATATTATAATAGCTTACATAGAGCACAATCTCAGCTCACACAAAGCAGCAATGGCTCACACACAGCAACTATAAGGGCTCACTCAGAGTAGAAATAATGGCTCACATAGAGCTATGATAATGGCTCACACAGAGCACATAGAATGGTTTAACATTTTCAAACAAGAATTCAACAATAATCTAGCAAGAAAATAGAATTATCAATAAATTTCATACCTCCATTCTCCAAACTAGGATCCACCCCTACAACTTTTAGCCATTTTTCCCAAAATCCTTCCAAGAATCTGTTACAACATTTTACAACACTTTCTTTTTCCAAGAGCCTCCCTCATAATTCACTTTCCTCTCCTTTTAATAGAACTTTCTTCAGGACTCTTCATATTTCTTTTTATGAAAATAAAACTAAAATAACATGATAAAAGAAAACTATACATCTCCACCTACACACCTCATAATTAATACATTTAAAATATTTTATAGTCAAAACAATCTTAATCACTAACTAACTAACTATTATAATAATAATCATCAATACTTTATAATCATTTAACTAAACTTATTGTTATGCTGAGAGGCATTCTACATTCATAGCAGGGGTGGAGTTGAAGAGCTAAAAGATTCCAAGATTCTGTGTAATTTTATAAGATTCCAATCTGAAAAATAAAAAAAATAAAAAAATTATATGCATGAGATTATTAAGATAGAGGATCATAATGAAACACTGCAATAAATACACCACTAAATGTGACACCACTGTCAAAAATGCTTTTTCTATTTTAAACCAAAATGCAAATATTCTAGATGTGAGTAATTTATAAGATACTTGTGCTATTTTAAACCAAAATGCGATGTAAGTAATTTATAAATGTGAAGAATAAGAAATATATTTAAATGGGAAATGAAACTAATTTTTTATGATAAAGGATCATAATTAAACACCACAATAAATACACAACTAAATGTGATACCACTGTCAAAGATGCTTTTTCCATTTTAAACCAAAATGCGAATATTCTGGATGCAAGTAATTTATAAATGTGAAGAATAAGAAATATAATTAAATGGGAAATGAAACGCTTGCATTCTAGCTACGAGTAATTTATAAAAAATAAAAAAATCAAAATCAAAAACCAAAAAACAAAAAAAAAAGCAAAAAAAAATTGGAAGATATCTCTCGACGTACTATAGATATATTTTTTAAATATAAATATACTAATTTATTTTCAGATAAATAATTAAATATCTATTAAATACATAAAACTAATAATAATAATAATAAGTGTAATGTTCATAGTTCAACATAAATCAAAACTAACTCTCAAATACACACCAAAATATTAAGTCAAAATATCTAAAATATTACTAGGCAGGCTTCACATTCTCTTTCATAATCCAAAATTAGCTCCACTAACTTGAAATTGTAATAAATATTAATATCTAAAATTCTCAGTCCCAATTCTTGCAAGTGAAATAAAATAAAAGAATCTTTATTAAATATGTAAATATAAAGGAATAATAATAATGCATGATTTTCTTTCGTAAACAATATTAAATCATCTAAATAATTATTTTGCAGCAATGTAACTAATTAATTATTCCTAATAATATGAATAATTCAATCATTATTTTTAATAAGCTGAATTTAGGTGTCCTTACAGTCATCCTTGATGTCTTATTCACATGTTCTATAGGTAGTTGATATTTAGCTTGTAATGTTGATAGAGCTTATTGGTTCTATATGGTAATGGTAATAGTGTGCTGACAATTAGACACATGGGTTCTTGACACAGTTTGACAAATGGGTTCATCTCAGTTGATATACATTTGAATATGCACTTGATTTTTTATTTCATTTCAATTGATATACACTTGATTATTGATGTGCTCATGATCTCTTGTGGCATATGATGGTTTATCTCTATGGGCTTTGATGGTTTATCTTCTGTGGCATATGGCATATGATATTATGTTACATAGATGTCATGTGACACAGTTGCATAACAGTTCTACTGATGGCTCATATGTAATCATGTTACATTTTCATGATGGCAGGACAGTTTAATATGATTGGCACTGGCAATCTTGGTTGCCTTGGTATACAGTTGGCATTACTATGGACTTCTACATATGAAAGTTTTCTTCTTGTTACTTGTTTCAATTTGTAATATGAAGTAATGCAATCACAGTTCAAGGTCTTAAAGGGGATTTGAGTCACTTATGAGATATTCTTTTGGTGATCAAAGGTTATATTTTTTGTGCCAATAAAAGATATGAGAAGGTCTTAAGGTCTTCATTTGTCATCATACAAGGAAATGTTTATATTTATTAAAAGGGTCTTCATTAGCTTTCATTGAGTATCTAGAGCATCCAATAAACAAAAAAAATACATGTGTTTATCGGGCTTCTATTGAGTTTTAACCTGTTGGGTAGGTTTCGGCATATGTAACAGGTAAAAGATTTAATTTTTGTTTTTGTTGTTACCAGGCCACTTAGGGCACACTAGAATCACAAGTCACAGTGACTTAACCTAGCAAAAAGCTTTGTTAAGGATTATTTTTGTAAAGTGCAAACTTCAGATATGAGCTCTCTCTGAGCTAGGGTTTGACATTTCAGTGGCAAATGATGATAAATCATGGAACCTATAGTAAGTTTTTGGTTGTGATAGAGATCTTTTGAAGTGACAATGCTCGGGCTTGGGTCAACTATGCAGCTAGACAGTTATACAAGGTCACACTTGATAGGTGGCATAAAACTTATCAGGTATTGCCATTTCTGCTTTTCATTTCATTCTACTCATGAAGATTTAGTTAAGGTTTTTGATTTGCTTTTGTTTCATTAACAAAATAAAAGGGTTTATCTGATAAAGGAATGCGAACATAGTTAAAAGGTTTTTGTTAAGAAATATAGTTAGGAATCTTTATGAAAGATTTGTTAAAAACAAAAGGGTTTTCATTTTTGGTCACTACAGTTTGAAGGTTGTTTTTGATGGTCAAATGGTTAAACTGTGATTATATTTCATTGAGGTTACTTTTACTCTTGTCTAAGGTTTGAGACTGTTTGAAGATCTTAACTGTTATCTCAGTTATGCTTAAAGGCTATTATTGCATACATTCTTTACTTAGGGTTTGACAATTTTGATGAAGGGTTTAAAATTTATTCATGGTTCGGGTTTGACAGTTTACCCTAGATTTTTTCTCATGAGCATGAAGACAATTTATTAGTAATATGTTTTGGTAGTTACAGTTTCTCAAAGCTTACTTTACTACATTGAACAATTTGGGTATCATATTTGATGAAAGATTTATGTTGTAATACTTCAACTGTAGTTAAAGATATCCTATTTTAAAGGCATTGTATTAAACCCACATGGGTCTATTCGACCATACACCTGTGATAGTTACTTGTGTAGTTGCAAACTACCTAAGACAGTTGAAGAGGTTCAATTACAGACACAAACTGTTTCATGAGAGAAAGAAGGTTTGTGAAAATGTATAAAATGACATGTATTGTAAACATATGATGTGGTGTTGATGATATTGTATCTTACACTATCATTGAGACAATACTAGTGTGTTGAAATGCAAAAATATTTCTACATTGTTGTGCACAATTTTGGCTATGTGATTCTTGAGGTCTCCAAATTCAATGAGACAATCAAGAACTGAGCTGTAGTGAAACAGAGAAACCCTCTGTATTGTATATCTTTCTTTGTTTTTTGAAGATGATACAAGGTCATGTCAGTGAGACATAGATTGACCTAATGCTAGTGAGGCTGATGTGTTGCTAGTGAGGCTTGTGTTGCCAGTGAGGCAGTGATAAAAGTTAGTGAGACATTTTTGTAGCTAGTGAGGCATTTTACTGAGTGGTTTTTCTACCCCAAGAGGGTTTTCCACTCCCGAAATCTTTGTCTTATAGTCTTAGATGTTGCATGTTTAATTTGTCCATTATATTTGACTGTTTATTTCTTTAATGCTCTGTTACTTGTATTGATAGAGCCTATATCGGCATATACTTCAGTTTTGAAAAGAGTGTTTAAATTTGTTTTGTTTTCTACAACACTGATTCACCTCCCCCCCTCTTAGTATTGTCAAGTACTCCAACAAAGTTGATTCAATTAATTCCACTATATATGTAGTTCCCTAACATTTAACATCATTATTCTAACTCATAAGGAATAATCCACCTTTAAATTAATTGACTATAATAATAAATCATAACTTAATAAACATAAAATACAATTTAAATAAATCTCTTTATTGAATTACAATTTAACTTAAATAATTTCATTAACTTCGAAATTAAAATAATAAATTAAAATGTTCCTTTATAATTTGAGTAGAATAATATAATTAAAATATCCAAATCTTCTAATTCAGAATGAAGCAATATATATTTATTTCTTTCCATATAATATCAAATACTTTTTTCGTAATATATGTAGGACAAATCTAATTTTGATTTCTTTCTCAATAAATTCATAAAACAACATAAATTGCTTTTTCCCAATAAAATTAAAACATAAAACTTGCTTTCTTGTTTTCCTTTCTAATATTAAAATTCCTTTTTCCATCTAAAATCATAAAATAAAACTAAGATTGTCTCAATATTAACTGATTTTTCTTTTAATAAAACAAATTTCTTAAATCATATTGTCTATCCTAAATCATTCACTTCTTTTCATCCTATTTAAATCATAGGTTATAAATTTTTACTGTGTGTTGTGTGTGCTTGTGCAAGAAATTGGACTAAGGTGAAGAAGAAAAGAATTTACTTAACATGTATATATATATTTATCTATATAATCCTGACAGTGAATGAAAAAGATAAAATACAGAGGACTATGGCCGAAGGACAGTTTAAAATAAATAGCGAATATAATTTCAAAGAAAGGTCTATATTATTATGTGAGTGGGGAGGCGTTGCCCGCCAAACGGGGTGTTGTGGTCTTTAAGCCTAGTGATGCCCCCCTTTGGGGGAGCCGCCATGAGGAGGTCGTGGCCTTCCCATGGGTCTCCACCTATACAAAAAAAAATTACAATGCAATCTAATTTCAAATAAAACTTTGCTTCCTACCTACAACATGATAACTCTAAAATTTTATTACATCGTTTCTTCTATTATTTTCATAGCAGCGGCTATACATAGAATTATTATTATCTAAGCTCTCTCTCTCTCTCTATATATATATACAGTTAAAATTATATAACATAGCTTCAAAAGAAAACACAGAGATATTCAGATTTAATTAAAAATATAAAAGAACCATATACAAAATTAAAACCATCATCACATATATGAATATAATAACATAAACATTTTCAAATTCATGAGAAGTGTAATAAAGATATCTATTTTCTTTTCCCAACAGCCATGTCATAAAGAATTATAAAATTCTACACAATTTTGAAACTAAGGAATTTTTTTTTTCAAATTTACGCAACATATACATTGATCAAACCGTTTTCTTTCAACAATAAGTACAACTTCACAAACTCTTTGATACACAATAGATGGATTCTAAAAAGAATCTTATTCAAGGCATCTTGCCAAACTTGTAAAACAAATATTTATCTTTTCTTGAAACTCATGGAGACTCTTCCAATTTCCAATCTTTAACTGAAACTTTTCACAACCTGCACACATACAACCAAAATAGATGGCCAAGTCCTACTCTCCACCCTATTGTAGGAACTACTATGCAAATCCCACCCTCGAACAAGAGACTCCAATTAATTAGGTTTTACACACATGCAAGCTAATAAAAATCCATAAACACAAAAAAGATAAAACACAAACAATATTTCCCACGGGTTTGACTCACAAACTCAAATTTTTACATAGATTTAGTTTTAGGGGGAGAGAGGGGATAAATCCTCCCTCTTGGGGAACAAGAAATCACTGTCATAAATCATCACAAATCACAATAACAACATCTCTATCATCATCAACCCTTATACCTCCCACACACACTTCCATAATAAATCAAAATATTAAGCCCCACCTACCACCAATCACCACCTCTCCATGCACATATATCAACAAAACCCACATCTCCACACACCTCCATGCACATCAACAATAGCAAGAACATATCAACACACATCTCTCCATCACCACAATGCTCCCAAATCACATACTCAATCAATATATCATTTTTATCATATGAAAAAAGTAACCACTTCCCCAAGAGAGGCTCCGTGCCTCCCTCAACCCCAAGACTTGGGAGGCTGTCATCAATATGGAGGGCTGCTCCCATACAACCCAGAACCCACAAACTTGACACCACACAAAATGAATAATTTCACACAAGTCCAAACTAACACGCAATCACATGAATTTTTATAATACTCAATTTTTCAATAAAATGCAAGTATTTACCTCAGCTCCCCAAGTTAGGGTGAGCCCAACAAAAACCAACAAATGTAATTCAAACCCTTATTCTTGAATCCAATTTTCTATACTCAAAACCTTGCGACCCTTTAAGCCATAAATTCTTCTCTTCTCATAAATTTTCTTCTCAAAATTCCATGCATAGGAAAAAATATAGTGAAAAATCCAAAATTGCCTCTTCCCATAAAATAAAACTCCATTAAATTTCAAAAAGAGGGAATAAGTAGAAAAGAAAGTAATTTCCTTTCTTTTTCCCAAAAATAAATGAGGAAATAAAATCCTTTTATAAAAAAATATTAAAATATTAAATTAAAACACTTATCCTCATCCCACTAAAGAAATAAATAAAATAAAATAAATAATTAAATTGACTCACACCACTTAAATGAAACCAACTAAAAATTATAAGAACAATAAAATCCCCAACAATGAAATTAAAATAAAACAATAAAAATCACACAACACTTTAGAATTAACCCCTTCCACAGGTTAGGCTAGGCTAAATAGGTATGACATAAGGGATTCATGGAGTCTCTAAGTCCACTTAAGGAGCTTGACTACCCACCTACACACTCAATTTTTGAGCATCAGTATGCCAAGATAATATAGCCGAAGCAATTTTAATTCATATCAAAATTAATTAATAACTAATTCCATTCATAATCACATGATTCAAATAATATAATCTCTCACAAAGGTATTTAATTCATTTAATACTTTTTTTCCCACATAAATATTAATCTACTCAAATTAATTAAATCATATAGTCCAGCACATAAATCCATAAAATTTAATTACCATAATAATGTCCTAAAGTTTCATCTAGCATAATGTCCAACATAACAACCATAAATGTCCATAGTACTAACATAATGTTCCACACACCTCAAGTATATAATCCAACTAATATGGTCAATTAATACAAACTAAATCAACTAAAGTGTCAGAAAGAGATGGGTCTCACATACTCCCCCTCTTAGTATTAGGCTTCCTCTTGGAAGCCCTCAAAGAGGTGAGGGTATAAGGTCCTCATCTGTAAGGTGTCCTCCCAAGTAGTCATGGCCTCATCGAGGTGGTCCCATTGGACCTTGACTTGGTCCAGCGTTCATCCTCACAGGGACAAAATGCGACAATCCAATTTCGAATGGGCTCCAATGACATTTACCCATCTTGTGTGACCTATAGGGAAACCCAATCCAATACATGAGATAGACCTGAAATATATTTTCCAAGAACTGAAACATGAAAGACATCATGAATGTGTGATAGGTTTGGTGGAAATGCTAGGCGATAGGCAATTGGGCCAATCCTCTCTAGGATCTCAAAAGGCCCAATGAATCTGGGTGCTAACTTACAACCCTTTCCATAGAGAATAGGGCTCTTATTAGGGAAAAATATCAAAAATAATTTGTCACCAACCTCAAAGGTCCTGTCTACTCTCTTGGCATCTGCAAAATACTTCTTCCTGTCTTGTGCTTTCTGCAATTGCTCTTGAATTTGGTTGACCTATTTCTCCATTTCCTGTACTAGTCAGGACCCAATGCAACTCTATTCTATATCTGGTCTCAACTCAAGGGTGTTCTACAAGGCTTACCATATAGGGCCTCAAATGGGGCCATATCTAAGGAGCTATGATGGTCATTGTTATATGCAAACTCTACTAAATAGAGGTAGTCCTCCCATTTGGACTGCTTGTCCATCACATATATCCTTAGCATGTCCTCTAGAACCTAATTTACCCTTTCAGTCAACCCATCAGTCTCTGAGTGATATGCAGTGCTAAATTTGAGTTGCATTCCTAGAGCCTACTAAAGAGCTCTCTAAAAGGAGGAAGTGAACACTGCATCCCTATCAAAAATAATTTTCTGAGGAACACCGTGCAATCTAACAATATCATCAAGGAAAACTTTTTCTACTAAAGCTGCATTATAGGAGGATCTCATCGGGGAGAAGTGTGCTACTTTAGTCAATTTGTCCATAGTAACCATGATTGCATCATGCCTATGAGATGACATCAAGAGGCCCACAATGAAGTCCATCGAGATTACATCCCACTTCCACTTTGGAATGGCATGAGGATATAACATCCCCGTTGGATGTTGGTGCTTAGACTTAACCCACTGACATTCAAGGCATCAAGATACATAATTAGCTATATCCTTTCGCATCCCGGCCCAATAGTACAATTTCTAGTGGTTGGTGTGCATCTTCTTAACTCCCAAGTGAGCTACATAGGGAGCTCTATGTGCCTCTACCAAAACCAATGCTCTAATATCCCCCATAGGAGGAATATAAATGCAACCGCAATGCCGCAACAAACCATCTACATCAAGGGAGTAACCCTCAAATTTGTCCTCCAAGGACCCATGTGATCTAAACTCTTGTACCACTTCAATGTACCACAGATCCTGAGGCAAAAGATCAAGAATATGTCCTCAAAAATCAGTCTGTAAGACTAAAGAGGACACTCCATGTTTCCTTCTACTCAAAGCATCAGCTACAACATTCTCCTTTCCCTTAATATATTGCACATCAAAATCATTCTCACAGAGAAACTCCATCCATCACCGTTACCTTGCATTAAGATTAGGATGAGGGAATATGTACTACAAGCTACAATGATCAGAGTGAAGTTCAAAATGATGGCCCAAAAGAAAGTGACGCCATCTCATCAATGCATGAACAACAACGGCTAACTCCAAGTCATGAGTCAGATAATTGAGTTGATGCACTTTCAACTTGTGAGACTCGTAAGCAATTACACATCCTTATTGCATAAGGAATGCACCTAAGCCTTCAATGGAAGCATTGGTGCACACCACAAAATCAGCTGTAGGGTTGGGTATAGCTAGAATGGGAACACTAGTTAACTTCTCTTTTAGGATTTGAAAAGCCCTTTTACACTGTTCTATCCAAACAAACTTCATCCCTTGTTTTTGTAGGGAAGTGATCAGATGTGCAATCCTAGAGAAACCTTCAACAAACCTTCTCTAATACCCAACCATCCCCATGAAGCTTCTAACCTCAATTACATTAGTCCAGACTGACCATTCTAAGATAGCCTAGATCTTGGAGGGATCTACTGCAATACCATGTCTTGAAATAATGTGACCTAAGTACTGAATCTCCTTTTGAAAGAAATCACACTTTACTAGATTTGCATACAATTGATTCTCCCTCAAACACTATAAAACCATCCTCAAGTGCTCTTCATGTTCTTCCTCTATGTGAGAATATATCAAAATGTCATCAAGGAAGATAATCACAAACTTGTCAAGAAAAGTTTGGAATTGTTGGGATAAGTTGCCATTAACTTGCAATCCTAACCAATTCATGTGTCTCCAAAGTTCTTGGAATGTGTTCCCCAACACATTAGGACTTTGAGAGATTAATTATTTATTAATTATATCACTTTGAGTTTTGCAATTAAGTTTTAAATAGATAATGTCAAACTTGAGCACCCACTTTGAGATGGGAGCCATGAAGACATTGTTGACTTCTCCTAAGTCTAAATTTAGAGTTTGATAACTCCTAGTGAGTGGGAGTTAGACTTGGGTGTCCCATTTTCATGGGGACTTATATTTAGACTTGGAGTTGTGCTTTTTTATGTACATGAGTGGTTAATGTTGAGACACCTTGCATGGATATAATGTTGGAGTTAACTACAGTGTTAAAGATGCATGAATTAGATATTGCTTGCATGGGTCAGAATAGCTTCCATGGACTTGCATGTTTTTGCATGTAGCTTGCATGTACTTGCATGTTGTTGGATGTTACTTGTATGTACATGCATGTTGTTGCATGTCACTTGCATGTGCTTGCATGTTGTTGCATGTCACTTATATGTGCTTGCATGTTGTTGCACATCACTCCTATGGACTTGTATGACCTTGTATGTTGTTGCATGTCACTTGCATGTGCTTGCATATTGTTACATGTCACTCCTATGGACTTGTATGACCTTGCATGTAGTTGTATGCCATTTTTGTGAGTTGATTTGTAGGACACTCCAACTCTAGAAACTTGCAGGATGGTACATCTCAGTGATTTAGGAAATGGGTATTAGTTGCATGTTGTTGAAAATGCTTGCATGTCAGTTTAAGATATTACATGTAGGACACTCTAACTCCCGAAAGTTGTAGGATGGTACATTTCAGTGTTTCAGGTAATGGGTATCAGTTGCATGTTGGATCCAGTGTTTACATGTCACTTGCATGTATAGAACAAGATAATTCAGAATAACCTTGGGGATATTAATCTTGTATGTTGTTTGCATGAAATTGGTGTGTATTGATCACTTCAATCAACATAAAGTCATTGGGAAAATATGGACACCCAATTGGATGACTTTTTTTGTTACTTTTATTTGGTGATATGTTTGATGTTGGCACAACTATATTTAGCCATCTTGGGCACCCACATTATGAAGGGGCGGTTAACTCAAAGATTGGACATTGTTTGAATTCAGTCTTGTTAATTTAGAGTGCTTGGTTTTTGCATGAGCTTTGGAAGCTATGTTATCAACTACAATTTATTGTATTTTGAGTTTCAAGCTTTTGAATTAAGAAGCTCTTGAATTAAATGAAGCTTCTTGAATTAATTGAAAATAGATACATTTTCCAGAGAATTGATTTGAGGAAAAAAGACCTAGAAGATAAAAATAAAAGTTTTTTTGTAAAGACTTAGAGAAAAAAGAAAGAATCTTTTTTGTGAAGTGCATCAAGGGCTTAGAGGAATTTTAGTATAGAATGTAATCTTTTCCAAAGAGATTTAATACAAGAAGGAAACATCTTTGAGTGTGGAGTTTTTTCTTGAAAGGGTCTCTCCATGTAAATACTTTGCAAGCTTCTTCTCTTCTATTTTCTTCTCTTCTACATTGGATTGAAAGTGCAAAATCACTTGTTCATTAATTGTTATAGATTAATCTAATTTTCAGCTTTGCATACACATAATTTTAAAGTTTATAGAAATAGTTCTACCTTAATTTTCAATAGCAATACCCCATTCATGAGGCTCATAAACACTACTAGGGCATTGGTTAGCTCGAAGGGAACTACTGTAAACTCATAGTGACCGTAATGAGTGTGGAAAGTTGTCTTGTGCATATCTACTTCCATAATCCATAACTGATGATAACTTGATTTTAGATCAATCTTGGAGAATACCTTAGCTCCCTGAATTTGGTCAAACAAGTCATCTATCATAGGCAGAGGATAACAATTCTTTACTATGAGTTTGTTCAATTGCTTGTAGTCAATGCAAAGGCAAAGTGACCGATCCTTCTTCTTGACGAAGATAATAGGTGCACCCCAGTGTGAGATGCTAGGGCATATGTGGCCCTTCTCCAAAAGTTTCTCCAATTGAATTTTGAGCTCCTGAAGCTCCTGAGTGGTCATACGATAAGGAGCCCTAGAAATAGGTTGTGCTCTTAGCACTAGATCTATGTGAAAGTCGATCTCTTGCTTAGGTGGCATCCTAAAAAGCTCCAAGGGAAACACATTAGCGAATTCTCACAAGATAGGATGAACATCTAAAGTGGTTCTTGATCCCTCTTCTATTATATCACTAATATATATGGTCAAAAGTTGGCAACCTTTGTGCATGCTATGCTTAAGTTCCTTTGTGGAAATCATTCTCAAAGACATTGGTCTCTAGACTCGTGAAATCTTTATCAGATTACCCACACTGTCAAGGCACTCAATTACTATGCTTCAACAATCTAACTTAGCATCTTGAGCATTGAGCCAATCCATGCCTAGAACAACATCATATGATCCTAAAGGAAGAAATCGAAGGTCCACCAAAGTGGTGAACACCCCTAGCTCTAGCTGACAATCCTTCACCAAGGAGTTAACTAACATTTTGGCTCCTATCACTAATTCAACGTCCTAGTCCATTTCTTGCTTAGTTGCCACCAACCTGCAACACTTCACAATAGGTAGGGATACAAATGAATCCATAACCACAGAATCAAAAAGTATAGAACTGAAATATTACCAATTTTACCTTGAGTTTCAATGAACGTAGCTTGGTGATCTACCTGGCGGTTATCTACTGCTACAAAAACCTTGTGAGACTTACCCACATCCCTAACTATAGGATCTGAATAAGCTAGCTACTGTCCTCCTGCTAAAGAGAAATTCTGAGGACGTTCCTGAGAAATATGTCCAATGCCACCATACTTATAGCAAGGACCCTTGGTAGGTGCTTGATTCTACTAAAAAGTTAGCCTGCTAGAACTAGCCTAACTACCCTGAAGGTCTATTGTGAATGGGCTAGGCCCACATTCTATGTCTGTGGCCTCTGGTCTCTACGTTGAGGCTAAGATTGCCAAGTTCTAGAAGGTGACCTCTGATTATTCCTAGGTTTTTGTCCATGTTGTTGTTGCTATCGAGGGTGTTTAGATGGATGTGAATTATTCCTAAATCTACCTCCCTAAGGCACAGGTGGTCTAGAGAAGTTTCGGTTCTGCTGGGGTTGGTCTTAGTTCCTGAATTGATCATGGTTCCCCTGGTTTCTAGGAAGTATTTCCTCTGCAATAAGGGCCTTTTCTACCACTTCTTGCATGGTTTGAGGCTCTACTAAATATACTGGACTAGATATCCAATGGTTAAGACCTCTAACAAACTGGTTGACCATCAACTTTTCATCCTAAATGTAGTCTACATAAGGAAGCAATTCCAGAAATTTGTTTTCATATTGAGCTACTGTGAGTCCCCTCTGTTGAAGGTCATGGAACTCATCTATATTTTTCTACCTAAAGTGCTATGAAATGTATCTTTTTCTGAACCACTCAAGGAAGTTTTCCCAAGTCAAAGTGTCAACTACAATGTGTCCCTTTCTTTCTTCCTGATGCCACCAAGTAGCTGCAACCCCTCTAAGTAGATGAATAGCTAACCTTGCCTTGAGATTGCTTTCGTAGAATTTGAGTTTGAAGCAACCTTCAAGGTTTAGTATCTAATATTCTACCTCCACACCCTTGAAAGTGCCAGAAAAATGTGGGGGCTGAAGGTAGAGGAACTCCCTGATCTATTTGTCTACATCAATGTGTGCCCTAGGGGCCTCAAAATTAATAATCTAACTGATACACAGAGAGACATGGTGTCCTAATTCTCCTGCCCATTCCTCATGATGTTCTTCCCTATTACGGTTAGGACTCCTACTATGCTCACAATGAGCAAAAGCATGCTCCTCAGAATGAGGATGGGACTGACCTCCATGTGGTGGTGAAGGTGAAGGTGGTATCCTAGTTTGTACTACATCCATTAACTATTGTAACACTTGCAAAATTTGGGGGCCTTGATCTCCTGGTACATCTTGATGAATGGATTTTGACTGAGCATCTAAATGAGTGCAACTACATTTGGGAGGCATCCTAATAAGCTAAACAATTACAAAAGTTTTAGTTTCACAAAGTTTAAATCCTTAGAGTTCCCAAAGTGTGGAAACCTGGCTTTGATACCAAATGTCTTGCTTGTATCAGGCCCACCTATATGTCATCCATACAAGTGGGAAAACAAGGATGTATATTTTAAAAGGATGAATGTACAAATACGTAAGTTTGCAATGATAGATTACCTAAGCTTTACTATTGACGACAAAATCCTGAAAGGTTATGTTGATGATTGTCCTTTGTTGCAACTGCCCTATAAATTGAAATGTAAGGTTTAGAACAATAAGTTGATTCAATTAATTCAACTATACTTAGTTTCCTTACATTTAACATTATTGTTCTAACCCATAAGGGATAATCGACCTTTAAATTAACTGACTATAATAATAAATCATAATTTAATAAACATAAAATACAATTTAAATAAATCTCTATATTGAATTGCAATTTAACTTAAATAATTTCATTAACTTCAAAATTAAACTAATAAATTAAAATATTCCCGTATAATTTGAGTAGAACAATATAATTAAGATATCCAAATCTTCTAATTAAGAATGAAGCAATATATATTTATTTCTTTCCATATAATATCAAATACTTTTTTCCTAATTTATGTAGGACAAATCTAATTTTGATTTCTTTCTCAATAAATTCATAAAACAACATAAATTGTTTTTTCCCAATAAAATTAAAACATAAAATTTTCTTTCTTGTTATCCTTTCTAATATTAAAATTCCTTTTTCCATTTAAATCATAAAATAAAACTAAGATTGACTCAATATTAACTGATATTTCTGTTAATAAAACAAGTTTCTTAAATCTTATTTTCTATCCTAAATCATTCACTTCTATTCATCCTATATAAATCATAGGTTATAAATTTTTATTGTGTGTTTTGTGTGCTTGTGTAGGAAATCAGATTAAGGCAAAGAAGAAAAGAATTTACTTAACGTATTTATGGTGTATATATATACACATATACATATACATACTTATCTGTATAATCCTAGCAGTGAATAAATAAGATAAAATACAGAGGACTGCGGTTGAAGGACAATTTAAAACAAACAACTACAATTTCAAAGAAAGGTCTGTATTATTATGTGAGTGGGTAAGTGATGCCCCCCAAATGAGGTGTCATGGGATTTAAGCCCAATGACCCCCCCTTTGGGGGAGCCGCTGCGGGGAAGTTGTGGCCTTCCCATGGGTCTCTGCCCATACAAAATTAAATTACAATGCAATCTCATTTCAAATAAAACTTTGTTTCCTACCTACAACACGATAACTCTAAAATTTTATTACACCATTTCTTCTGTTATTTTCACAACAACGACTATACATAGAATTATTATTATCTAAGCTCTCTCTCTATATATACAATTAAAATTTTATAACTTAGCTTCAAAAGAAAACAAAGAGATATACAAATTTAATTAAAAATATAAAAGAACCATATACATAATTAAAACCATCATCACAGATATGAATATAATAACATAAACATTTTCAAATTCATGAGAAGTGTAATTAAGATATGTATTTTCTTTTCCTAACAACCATGTCATAAAGAATTATAAAATTATATAGAATTTAATTGATGAAGGAAACTTTTTTTTCAGATTTACCCAATATATGCATTGATCAAATTGTTTTCTTTCAACAACAAATACAACTTCACAAACTCTTTGATAGACATTAGATGAATTCTAACAGGAATCTTATTTGAGGCACCTTGCCAAACTTGTAAAACAAATATTTATCTTTTCTTGAAACTCATGGAGACTCTTCCAACTTCCATTCTTTAACTGAAACTTTTCACAACCTGCACACATATCGCCAAAATAGATGGTCAAGTCCTGCTCTCCACCCTACCGTAGGGATTGCTATGCAAATCCCACCCCAAGCAGGAGACTCCAATGAATTAGGTTTTACACACATGCAATCTAATAAAAATCTATAAACACAAAAAAGACAAAACACAAATAATATTTCCCATGGGTTTGACTCACCAACTCAGAATCTTACATAGATTCAGTTTTAGGGGGAGAGAGGCGATAAATCTTCCCTCTTGGGGAACAAGAAACCACTATCATAAATCGTCACAAATCATAATAACATCTCCATCATCACCAACCCTTATACCTCCCACACACACCTCCATAAAAAATCACAATATCAAGCCCCAACCACCACCAATCACCACCTCTCCATGCAAACTTATCAACACAATCTACATCTCCACACACCCTCACACCTCCATACGCATCAACAACAACAAGAACACATCAACACACATCTCCCCATCTCCACAATGCTCCCAAATCACAAACTTAATCAATATATCATTTTTCTCATATGAAACAAGTAACCACTTCCCCAAGAGAGGTTCCATGCCTCCCTCAACCCCAAGACTTGGGAGGCTCTCATCAATATGGAAGGCCGCTCCCATACAACCCATAACCCACAAACTTGACACCACAAAAAATGAACAATTTCACACAAATCCAAACTAACATACAATCACATCAATTTTTACAATACTCAAATTTTCAAGAAATGCAAGAAGTTACCTCAGCTCCCCAAGTTAGGGTGAGACAAACAAAAACCAACAAATGTAATTCAAACCCTTGTTCTTGAATCCAATTTTCCATACTCAAAACCTTGCAACCCTTTAAGCCAAAAAATATTCTCTTCTCAAAATTCCATGCATAGGAAAAAAACAATGAAAAATCCAAAATTGCCCCTTCCCATAAAATAAAACTCAAAAAAGTAGAAAAGAAAGTAATTTCCTTTCTTTTTCCCTAAAAAAGCTCTCTTATAAGGAAATAAAATCCTTTTATAAGAAAAAACATTAAAATATTAAATTAAAACACTTATCCTCATCCCACTAAATAAATAAATAAAATAAAATAAATAATTAAATTGACTTACACCACTTAAATGAAACCAACTAAAAATTATAAGAACAATAAAATCCCCAACAATGAAAATAAAATAAAACAATAAAAATCACACAACACTTTAGCCTTAACCCCTTCCACAGGTTAGGCTAGGCTAAACATGTATGACATAAGGGATTCATGGAGTCTCCAAGTCCACTTAAGGAGCTTGACCACCCACCTACACACTCAATTTTCAAACATCAGTATGCCAAGATAATATAGCCAAAGTAATTTAAATTCATATCAAAATTAATTAATAACTAATTCCATTCATCATCACATGATTCAAATAATATAATCTATCACAAAGGTATTTAATTCATTTAATACTTTCTTTTCCCACATAAATGTTAATCTACTCAAGTTAATTAAATCATATAGTCCAACACATAAATCCACAAAGTTTAATTATCATAATAATGTCCAAAAGTGTCATCTAGCATAATGTTCAACATAATAACCATAAATGTCCATAGTACTAACATAATGTTCCACACACATCAAACATATAATCCAACTAATATAGTCAAGTAATGCAAACTAAATCAACTAAAGTTTTAGAAAGAGATGAGCCTCACATGGGTTGTTACGAAAAATGCTCAACACTTGTGTGGTAGAGCTTGCCTTGTATTTGGGGTTTGGAGAGAGGTGAGAACCTCCTTGGGGAAAGCTCACTCCTTGAGAGGAGTTGTTTGGCTTAAGACCTTATTTGAGTTTGTGGTTACGTTTGAGAGGAAAGAGTGCCCTCCTTGTGTTTATTGGAGTAATAAGGTGGTTACGATTTTAATATGAGATGATATTGATGAGAAGATGGTTAAGTTGAGTTATGAGAAAGTATGGTTATATCAAGTTGGTATTTGATGTCTTTCCCCTTGAGGAGAGTAGTCCATTCTCTCCCCTTGTCTCAAATCCATAGTACATGGATTTTGTTTTGTGGATAACCTTTGTTGGGAATGTGCTTCTTGTTGAGTGTGTGGTTGCATCGTTTGTGTATGTGTGTATTTCAAGGTTACTTATAGACCTCCTATCTCGGGGGAGGCTTGTGAGCAAGCCTACGGTTGGGTGGAGAACACCTCCATTTTATTTGTTGTGTTATTATGGGTTTTGTAGGTTTTGAGATAAATGAAGAGGAAGAAGGAGAAGAGTCTCCTTGAGTTATTTTGGTTCAAGTCAAGAGAAATGGATTATCTCCTTGTAAGGCCATGTGCAAAGCCTTGAGCAATATTTGCTCTTGTAAAAAAAAGGGATGGCAAGGGATATCTCATTGTATTGCTATCTTGTATTTCATGTTTTGAAAGAAGGAAATAATGTATTTAGGAAGAAAAAAAAGAAAGAAATAAAGAGTCTTATTTATTTATCAAATGTTTATATGCAAGTATTTCTTTAAATGAGGTCTAAAATCTCACTCTATCTCTCTATTCATTTTCCCTATATCTGCAACAAATTTTCAATTCCATTACATTTATTAAAGTTCACTTGAATAGTTTATATGAGAGTTTAAATAATGAATTTGTTCTTGTAAGGTAAACAAAAGTTTCTAAGGGAAATATACTCTTCTCTCCTCTTAAGAATAATCTAAGTTAGTTAATAGGAAGGAGGAAAGATTTGTCTTATATCTCAAGGAAGATAATCTCAAAAGGGGAGGAAGAGACAAACCTGATGATTGGTGGAAGTGCTCTGCTTGGTGTTTGAGGGTTTGAGAATCATCCATGAATGTCCAGTAGAGGTCTCTTCCTGCCATAGAACTCTCTATTTGTGAAATCTACTGCATTTGTCCATACTAGATCTCTTTTGATGGTTTAGGAATGTTTGACTTGATATTCATTAGTTCCTATTTGTGAATATTGTTTTATGTGGTCATGAAAAAGAAGTTGGTTACGAAATTTTGAATTCAAAAATAGTTCTTTCTAGTCTAGTAGGTAGACATCACAGGTCTAGTAGGTTCGTATCCCTATGCTTGAGGGTCACCTACAGAGGTACTCCTTGCGTGCCTTAGCAGTTATTGCTAGGTCGAAAGAAATTAATGGATGGTCTAGAGGGTTCTAAGGAAACTATGAAGGATGGTTTTGATGAAACTAGTAAAACCTACAGAGAAGCACTTTGGAGTGAAGATGCCAAAGCACCGCCCCAAGATGTTGGCTTCGAGGTCAATAATCCACTAGAGGTGATGGTGGAATCGTCGGCAGTGGGGAGGAAAGGAAAAAGGTAAGAAAGCTCTCTTTAAGCCCTAGTCTTGATATGCAGAAAGCTCTAAAATCTAAAGAAGTTAGATTAAAAAATGTTGTAGTTTATTTTGCTTTCTTAAACATTGAGAAACTTCCTTCTAGAAGACTTTTTGATAACTGGCTTATTTCAGTTTGGGAGAAAAAGTTGGGGATACATTTTTCCTTCTATAGGATGATTCAAAATGGGTTGTTTGTCATATTCCTACGAATACACAATATGCAGAAGAGGGTTTTAGATAGAAGTTACTAAAATATAGGACAAACCATATCTTAGGCCTTCCCTTGGGCCCCGAATACCACTTATAATGAGATAATGTTTTGCTCGGTTCCAAAATGGATTCTTATCAAGAATGTACTTGAACAAATGGAGACCTTCTTGCCCCAAATAATTGCCCCAATTAGAAAAGTGTTGAAAATAGATGAGACCAGGGTTACTCTACCCCATATGAATGCTAGGGTTCTAGTAGCATTGAAAATAGGCGTGCAAATTTCTGAAACTATTGAAATCTATTGGAATAATAAAAATATTTTTGTGACCTAATTAGATTAGGGGGTTTAAATTCATGCTTTCTGTGTAAAATGGAAGGGCATCAAAAAAAGGACTGCCCTGTGTTAAATAGGACATATAGAGAGGATGTTAAGTTTGAAACAAACATGTCCGATGGGGGCCCTGAGGTTAGGAGTAATGAAACCATTGAGCCCTCCTTTGAGAATGAAGACTCTGTTTCCACACCTTCTATGGTTAAACATGTTGAAGTAAACCCAGATCATAGTTTGGAAAACTTGCCTATTGGAGGTAGTAATAAAGGAAACCATCCAGAGGTTAATTTGGGAGAAGAAACCCTGTCAAGTTCTTTCAATAATGAAATTCCAAGTGTTGTTAGAAATGATTAAGGGTAGTAAAAACTGTGAGTGAAGATAGAATTATTAGGTCAGAAGAAGATCAAGTTGTAAAAACTAACCCTAGCATGATCTCCTTGGAGGGGAAAGATGTTCCTATGTCTGAGAACCCATGTTTTGAGGACACAGTTGATGTTGGAACTCCTAGTGAGTCCCATAAGGGAATTGGGATTAGTCCTGACCCTCCTGTGAGCAGTGAAACTTTGAAAATTGGGAATCAAGTTGAAGTCTCTGTCAATGGAATTAGCATTGTAGGGAATTAAAAAATGCCCAGGAATTGGTACTAGAAAATATTAGAGAAAGGATGGTTCAAGAACAAAGAAGAAAACTTGAAATATTGAAAGAAAATTTACAAAAAAAGAAGACAACATAACCCAAAGGGATAGCAATAAATAGCCCTGAAGAAATTCTTGTAAATGTTGCAGAGGATAGTGACTCCAGTCAAAATAACAATGCTAATGATACATTTATTGGAAAAACCAAAGAAGTTAATAATAAAAAGTAAAATGAGGTAAATAAAAGGAAATAGGTTAGTAGGACTAATAGTTCTATTAAACCAGGGGAAAAAGGTAAAGAAGATCAAATTCCCAAATGTTTTGATAGGCTATACAATGGGAATAGATTTAACTCCACTTGAAAGTTTAAATGATGAAAGAACTTCATTGCTATAGCTGGAATGTTAGAGGACTTGAATCCCCTGATAGAAAATACATAGTCAGAGATTTCTGTAATAAAAATAAAAAAGATGGATTCCCTATTTATACAGGAAGTTAAAGCTATAGGTTTTCATTTGGAGAACAATCTAAGATTTATATGGAAAGATGCAATTGCCTTCTCTTCTAAGCATGAAAAAAGGAAAGGTAACTACCATGCTTATCAATAGAAAGTGGTTAAATCACATCACTCAGCATGGGAACTCACCCTGTAATAGGTGTCTGTGGGTCACCTTAGAGTTTGACAGCACAAAAGTTCATCTTTGCTCCATTTATGCTCCAATGGAGTATGGAAATAGAGAAGAATTGTGGAACTGGATGGCCAATGAGATCCCTAGAGTACCTTGAGTAGTGGGAGGTGATTTCAACATGATTGAACAAAAGGAAGATAAATTAAGAGGTCTCCCTCATGATTGGAAGGGGAATGAAAAGTTCTTTTGGGAGAGAATGAAAAAGTTGCTAAAATTATATGATCCATTAGATGGGCAAATGGTGTAACAACCAAAAAGGAAATAGGAGAATTTACTGTATGTTGATCAAATTTTATGGAGACAAGCATACTTTCTAGTTTCAATGCTCTGCTAATGATAATAGGGTACAAGTTATCTCAAATACACTATCAAATCACCACCCAATTAAATAAATCATTTCTTTGAAGAACCAAAGCAAAACAATTAAATCCAAGAGAGACTACAGCTTTAATCTTAATTGTGATCTATTGCTAGATAGGGACTACCTGGAAGGCATTAGGAGTTTAAGGGAGATCAACAAAGCTTTAGCAGGGAATTTAAATGTCATAGCATACTGTAACAAATTGATTAACTCTTGTAAAATAGTTTTTCAAACTATTGGAAAAAAGTATTCTTTAGATAGAAGAAAGATGGAATACATTCTTCAGGAAGAATTCTTAAAGGATAAGGAGGCTATTCAACTGGTACCTAATAGGCCAGATCTAGTGGAAAGGATGGGATTATAAAACATAGGCTTAGACAGTTTCAAGTCAAGAAAGCTCAAGGAGCTAAGGTTAGAGCAAAACTAAACTTGTTGGAAGGTGGTGATGGGGGAACAAAATACTTCTTTGAGATGCTAAAGTATAAAAATTTGAAGGAAAACATAGGCCCAATCCTAGAGGACGGAGTGTGGTATCACACCAATGATGAAATAAAGGAAGTGTACAAGAAGCTTTATGAGAACTTGTTTAAATTAGAAGATAGTAAGGAAGGTTGTAAAGAAGCATAGGAACTTTGCATGAGAATTTGTAAAAAAAGAATAGATGCAGAGATGTAGAAAAAATCGGAAGCTAGGATAACAAAGAAAGAAATTGAGGAATCCATTAGATCCATGGGAAATGGGAAATCACCTAGGGTGGATGGTCTACCTGTGGAGTTTTACAAAACAAATTTGCATTGGGTGGTAGATGATTTATATGAAGGATGTGATAAAGAATGGGACATTAGAAAAGGACATAAACAAAAGGATCATCAAACTTCTTTCTAAAGATGGGAACAATGCAAACAATAGAAATTAGAGGCCTATCACACTATTGAATGTTTCATATAAAATTTTAGCCAAATTTTTAGCCTTGAGACTGAAAGATATTCTACCTAAAATCATTAGTTCTACCCAAACTAGGTTCATTAGAGGTACATATATTTTAGAAAATCTCATCACAAGTTGGGAAGCCTTATACTAGGCTAAAGAAATTGGACAAGAGGCAGGCATTCTACTCCTATATTTTGAAAAAGCATATGATAGGATTGAATGGTCATTTGTTTTAGTGATGTTAGAAACTATTGGATTCCCTAAATACTATTGTGATTTGGCTAAGATGTTGTTTAGAGATGCTTCTGCTCAAGTTGAAGTAAATAGCTCATTGTCTAAGCCATTCAGCATGGGGAGATCCATTAGACAAGGTTGCCCATTGGCACCTACTCTATTTGTTATTGCTTCTGAAGCCTTGTACTACTTGTTAAGAACTAATGTTTTAGAGGGGGAAATGGAAGGAATATTGCGACCTAATAAAGATATGTTGTTGAATGTTCAATTTTCTTATGATAATGCATTATTCCCAAGAATTGAGGAAAATAATATTAAAGTTATGTAAAATAGATTAGATGTTTTTTGTTTGGCATCTGGAGCCAAAGTTTCTGCATCTAAATCTACTATGTTGAGATGGAATGATGAAGCTCCTATTTGGTGGGATAGGTCTAAGTGGAGTTGGGGGGCCCTCTAAATAGGGTAGATTCCTGGGCATTCCATTTGTAGTAAGTCCTTCCCTAAAAAACATGTGGGAATGGTTATAGTCTAGAATTGAGAGAAAATTGAACAACTGGAATATGCACTTTTTGTCCTTGGCTGGTAGGGTACAAGTCTACCAGAAAATACTTTTAGCCTACTTAGTTACTATGCTTCTATGTGGTTGTTCAATAATTACCAGTCTAAGGTAATCCAAAAGATTGTCAGACAGTTCTTGTGGTCTGATGGCAAAGGCAACAAAAAGAAACACTCTATTAAGTGGGAATGGTGTTGTTTGGGGAAGGACCAGGGGGTTGGGTTTGAAAGACCTAAAGATTCAGGGTGTAGCTCTTGCTACAAAATGGATTGTCAGGTCATTGGTAGGTAATGAACCCTAGAAATGTTGGTGTGAACATGATTATTACCTATCCGGTTTACCCTTGTGTGGATAATTCATATTATTTAACTATTTATTAGTTAAACTCACACACATGTTCACATGTTAAGTTGACTTAGTGAGTACACTAGATGTTTCTAGTTGTTTCTAGGTGTTAATAGTTGTCTTATCCTACACATGTGACCTAGTTGGCATCCTATCCTCTAGTTGTTTCATGTGATAGGAATGTGACACTTGTCACATGACTACAACATCCTAGCTCTCAACCTTGGTCTATTTAACGAAGGCTTCTCATTGTATCATATCATCTTGTATCAAGTCATTATCTTGTGTATAGAATATTATTCTATCATGTTGATCTTCTTTGATTCTTGTGATTAGCTCTTAGACATCTTGATCCTGGGATAGTGACTTCCATAGCTAATCCTAACATGGTATCAGAGTTTGTAGATTTTCTAGAGTTAGTTCATTTAGAAGATCTTAGATAATGATTTATTTTTCTCTCTTGAAACCAAGTATGCTCTTCTCTTGCATCCATGGATGACCTGGAGAATCAAAAAGGATGAGAGAAATAACAGTTTTTAGGGGTCTTCTTGTTTGTGATCTTAAATTGTAGGTTTCTTTTGGTGCATTTTAGAGCAAAACTGACCTCACCATTGAGATTAAAAGGGTTAAATATGCTAAGATCGACTATAAACTCAATATACTTTAGTCACAGTCAAATCTGGCATTTTTTTACCCCCTATGCAAATTTATTAGTTGCAAAGGCAAATTTTTTTTAGCAGAGGGCAATATTACCCCCTGCAAATTTTCTGGGTTGATAATCCTCTATGCACATTTTATAGGCCCTCCAGGCCTCTGATCCATATTTTATGGGCTTGATCTGTATTGCAAGCCTCATCTTCAGTTCTTGGCCTGATACAGGCCCCAACATGTTTTTGTTTGGGCTCCATTCGGCCCACGCCTAAAGACATCTAAGTAGCTGTATATCACTTCCTTGTTCGATCAATTTCTAGCTCCTTTATGTAGTTTTGGCTGCTTTGGTCTTCCTACATTGTTCTAGATCTGAGCATTGTTCGAAGATTGGAGTTCAGTCTGGACTTCCATTTTCTTGATTTTATGATTTCACAATTTCAATAAAAGCCTGCCAGTAGTGGAATTCAAGTAGGAATCAAACTATAAGGCCGCGTTTCCGCCAGGATTGATCATGACTACAAGCTGCATCCTTTGGTGGGCATTGATTGACAACTTTGTGTTCTCATTTGGGCACTCCTGCCCAAGATCCAACCTATTCCATAGGCACCTCTGGTATTCCATTTCGGTTGCCCTCGTGTTTGGACTCGGTAGTCTCCTTTGTCAAGATACCGCCTATTTTCTGGTGTCATCAGTCACCTTGTTCCTTCATCATTCTGACTCAAGATTTGGACTTGTTTGTGATCTGCTCAGCCACTCGACCATGGCGACTTTCAACACCTCAATTTGTGTTTTTTGACCACTTTGGCCCCAAGCATTTGTGGAGAGGGTGCTTTTACTGGCACAATATTGGCCCTTTTTTGGATGATTTAGAGTTTTTTGGTGCCATTCAACTTGTCATGCCACTCTGAAGATGACTACCAGCCACTTCAGCCTCTTTTGAGATCTGTACCTTTTTTTTCCATTTGTTGCTACAGCCTCTGCCGTTAATCGATTTAGTCAGCCTTTTTTGCACCTGATTTAAGTTTTTACTTGCTCCTATATTGACAATTTGGAGACCTAAAGGAGCCACCGAGAGCTTAAGTACTCCGTCTGGTTGTTGACATTGTATAGTCTACATTGACATTTGGATCTCATCACTCCTTTACTTGCAGACTTGCTTTGAAGGCACTAATTTTTTGGATGCCATTATGGTGGTCACGGGCTCCCTCACACATCATACGGCTTGTTTGGTGGTAATCCAACCCTGTTAGTTGGTTATCCTGCCTCTTGCACCAACCCATTTGGGTGTTTTTTCCAGCCCTTCAACTCTCACCTAGCGATAAAAGTTGTAAAGTTGTTGAACAAGGGCAGTCTCCAAAGCACTCAGCCATACTAGAGAGATCGTTGACGCCTCCACAGGCCATTCTATCCTCAAAGTGGACTATCATTTTGGCATCTTCATTCTCAGTCTTGTCACATTTGTAGAGTTTTTCTACCACAAATCAAAGAGATTCATAGTTTATTAAAGATCCTTAGACTAATCTAGTTATTACATGAGATCTTTGTTGTTCCACTCATTGTTCGACAGTGTGTTCACTCCAATAGGCATGATGAACTCTTGTCCATAGTCAGCCCACCAAGTAGACTTTCAATTTGGCCTCAAGAGCTTTAAGACCTCTTGTTTGGTGTTTAGGGCACATCAGCCCACTTGCCTTGATAGTCTGCCTTGCAGGAACTTTAAGCATCTTTTCCACAACCCTCATCAAAGACTCAGCCTCCTCAACCCCTTTGAAGGTCTCGACGACTTAGCCTCTTCATCAATTTGGTGTGCCTGCCCCAGTTTAGCATTTAACTTGGTGTTTGTCTTACTCGGCCTACACGTTGGAACTTAGATTCGGCATTTGTTTTTGGATGTTGGAATCTTGTTTGGTGTCTTTCAGGCCCATCAGACTCTCTTTCCACATTCAGGACACCTTGTCTAGGAATGAGACAGTCTATCCCAAAATGGGACAGGTAGTCCACTTTTTTTGCGAAGTGCCAAAGGAGGAGGATTTTTTCTTTTTGCCACAACTTGCATCCCGAGAATCAAGTTTTTGTACTCTTATAGTTGTTGGAAAGGTGGTTCTGAGTACTTCACCATGGTGTAGGTGATTTTTCCCTAGCTTGCTGTATTTTTCTAGAATTTGCCTCTAAATATCATTTTTGCTTTATTTTTTTGACAAGGCATAACTTTTGCCACGATGTCAAAATTGAGCACTCTTTTTTGAAATTGATTAGAAAAATGCAAGGAATCTGATGGTATATGTCATTTTTTGTTTTGGCAAGCTGATTTTCTTGAACATTTGTAAAATTGTTGCAGGTTATGAACAGTCGATTTAGGCTTCCACATTGACAACATTGTACTCAATCTTGTATTTCTTTCTAGAGGGGCATATTTACAGCATTATTTGTTATGGGGGTTCAATCTTTGTAGTTTTTTGTCATTTTTTTGAGGTTTGTAAGGCATGCATGGTCAATGTCTTCATTGTTCACCTCATGAAATTAACTCATTCTGTCCTTGTTTTAGACATTGCATGTACCCATTGAATGCACTTGTTGATTTGTGAATGCATTGAGATAAAGTGCCACATATTGTATTTGTAGTTTGGGGAACTTGCACATTATGTTGTGCCATTTTTTGTACTCACACTACTTTATAAAGTGCCATGGGGGGTTGTGTTTGTGCCTTGTTATTTTCCATCACAATCTTGTCCCACGAGTGTCCTTGCACGACAACATTTTCAGCCTCATGCATGTGCGCCTTGTTATTTGCACACCCTTTATTAGTTGTAGGTACTACTAAGTGCATCTTCTGATGTTGCTTCTTCACCTTCTTGCACTACATTGTGACCCACAATTTCAGTGGATCTACCATATCTCTCCCTTGTCAGCATTATGGGGGGTATCATACTACTTATGCTAATGCTTCCTTGGTTTCACTTGCAATGAATAATGTATCTAGTTTTTGTTCCTATATACTAGGCAGATGCAACAGCTAATTGCCCATGCATTTCGGTGACATGGAACATCTACAATATAGACAATCTTGCATTCCTATTTGTGGAGGCAACCTTCTACCTTATTCAGAAGATCAGTTCTTGAGACTATTGGCACCTCTATTTTCAACTATCACATTGGTTGAGTAGTGTCATTGGGGTCACTCGTACAGATTGATGTGCCATTTGCATCTTTGACTGTCAGATTGGTTTAGTAGTGTCATTGGGGTCACTCATGCAGATTTTTGTCTCTTTGATCTGTTAGGGTTAGTCGGCAGAATATATCAATTAAATGCAAATAAAGATTAAACAGAGAAATGGAAATACCCAGAATTAATAACAGTGAGAGACAAGTTTTAACGTGGTTCACCCAAACTCGGGCTACATCCACCAAACAGAGAGTCCAATATTTTTATCTAGTAAATCAAACCGATTACAACCATCAATCCCTGCAACTCAATACTGTTGCAAATGCTACAATACAATATATGAAAACCCTAACCCTTAGCCGCTTTTTATCAAGCCCTTTTTGTCAGTTACAAAAATAGGGTTTTCTTATGTCAGTCACAAAAATAGGATTTTTTATGTTGGCTCTAAAAAAGCAACCCCGGCCCAGCCCTGAACCCTGGTGAGGATACATGGCTAGTGTACAGTACTTTCCTGATCAGTCACCACCTACCAACAATCTCCCACTTGGAGACTGATTAGGCTCCACACCAAACAATCTCCCTCTTGGAGACTGAGCCTGGACGACACCGTTGCGCATGCAGCTCCCATTGGAAATAAGCACCCTAGACTCTACTGTTCTATTTTTGTTGTTATCAGTCTAGAATACCAACCGAAGCTGAAGAGGAGCTCAACTTCTCCCTTGTCATTGCCTTTGTAAACATATCCACTGGATTGCCATCTGTATGTGTCTTTTCTAGCCTTAACTGTCCATTATCCAACACTGACCGAATAAAGTGATACCTCAACTATATGTGTTTGGTCTTTGAATGCAAAGCAGAACTCTTTGCAAGATGTATGGCACTTTGACTGTCTGTATACAAAGAATTGTTAGCCTATTGTTTGCCTAATTCTTCCATGAAAGAGGTCATCCATATCATCTCCTTGCTTGCTTCGGTTGCATACTCTACCTCTGTGGTGGATAAAGCAACCACCTTTTGCAATTGTGAGATCCAGCTCACTGTTGTCCCACCTACAGTAAAGACATAACCTGTAATACTCCGCCTGGTATCAATATCCCCTGCTAAATCTAAGTCTACATAGCCTGCTAAATCAGTATTAGAGCCCCCAAAACATAAGTGTTTATTGGATGTACCTCTCAAATATCTGAGAATCTATTTTATTGCATTCTAATGCTCTAATCCAGGATGACTCATATACCTGCTAACGACTCCTATAGCGTGGGCAATATCTGGTCTCATGCATACCATGGCATACATTAAACTTCCTACAGCTGAAGCATATGGTATCTTGGACATTTTTTCTTCCTCCTCTTGTGTCTTAGGACACATCTCCTTAGTCAATTTCAAATGACTAGGCAAAGGTGTGCTGACATCTTTTGCATTCTCCATGTGGAATCTTTGAAACACCTTTTCAACATAAGCATCCTGAGATAGAGTCAATTTTTTGTTCATCCTATCTCTACAAATTTTCATACCAAGGATTTGTTTTGCTGCCCCCAAATCCTTCATATCAAATGACTATGCTAACTGTTGTTTTAACTCTCTTATGTGATCCATGTTAGACCCAGCTACAAGCATGTCATCAAGATATAAACATAAAATAATGTAGTTGTCATTATCCAACTACTTAAAATAAACACAATGGTCAGAATTACACCTGTTGTAGCCTTGCTCAGCCATAAAACTATCAAATTTCAAATACCATTGCCGATGTGCTTGTTTCAGGCCATATAAACTCTTCTTCAATCTGCACACCTGTTTCTCCTTACCTTTGACCTCAAATCCTTGGGGCTGTTCCATATATATCTCCTCCTCCAAATCACCATGGAGAAAGGCAGTTTTCACATCTAGCTATTCCAAATGTAAATCTTCAGTAGCCACAATACTTAAAATAGTACGAATAGAAGTCATCTTGACAACCAAAGAAAATATCTCATCAAAATCAATGCCCTTTTTCTGTGCAAATCCTTTTACAACTAACCTGGCCTTAAATCTTTTCTTACCTCCATCTTCCTCTTTCAGCTGGTAAACCCATTTGTTTGGTAAAGCCCTTTTACCTGCAAGTAACTTACATAATTCCCAAGTCTGGTTTTCAGCAAGGAGTCCATTTCTTCTTTCATTGCAAGCTCCCACTAAACCTGTGTATCCACTTGCATAGCTTCATCCTACCCTTCTGGTTCACTAGCATCTATTAACAAAATAGAATACAAAGAGGGAGAAAACCTTTTAGGAGGTCTACTTATCCTTGTTGATCATCTAACATTCACTGGAGTTGGTGGTATTTCTGGTTGCTGTTGTGGAGCATGAAGAACCACTGAACATCACTATTTGGAGTATCATCCAACACCATATAATCCTTTTCTTTCGTCTCATGCTGCTGCAACTAATCTTTGTATAACACCTTCTCATTGAATATAACATCCCTGCTTCTCACTATTTTCTGATTTTCAAAATCGCAAAGCCTATAACCAAATTCATCATTGCCATATTCAACGAAGGTACATTTTTTTGATTTTGCATCCATCTTGGTTCTACTTTCAGAATCTATATGTGCAAATGCTTCACAGCTGAAGGTTTTCAGAAAAGAATAACTCACCTTCTTACCTGTTCATGCTTCCTCTGGAATACCACAGCCCAAAGGAACTGAAGGACCTCTGTTAATTAAATATACAGTAGTGTTGACAGCCTCTGCCCACATGTTTAAAGGTAGCCCAACATGCAATCTCATGGTCCTTGTACGCTCCATTATTGTCCTATTCATGCATTCAGCCACTCCATTTTCCTGTGGAGTCCCTGGAACCATTTTCTGCCTACGAATTCCATTAAAGGAACAATAATCTTCAAATTCTTTGCTGCAATACTCACCACCATTATCAGATCTGAGACATTTTAATCTTTTACCTGTCTCATTCTCAACCAAGCTTTTCCATTTCTTAAATGTTTCAAATACATCAGATTTCTGACTAAGGAAATAAATCCAGACCTTCCTAGTTGCATCATCTATGAATGTAACATAATACCGAGAGCCACTGAGAGAAGATACCTGAGCTGGTTCCCATACATCTATATGCACAAGCTCTAACTTTTTATTTTTCTTTTGCTTCCCATCCTTGAGAAAACTGACTCTCTTTTGTTTACCATACACACAACTTTCACAGAAATCCATATTAATACATTTCAGACCTGGTAAAACTTTCTTAGAATGAAGTACCTTCATACCTTTTTCACTCATATGCCCAAGTCTGTTATGCCATAGTGTTGTCTCAGAACCTACAGCAACATTTCCAATCTCTTCCTACAAACTTGCAGCAACTGTTCCTGAACATGTTTATTTTTTCTCTGTAACAGCTAAAGTAGAAGGAATAGTATGACCTGTACAAAGATATAAGGTGCCTACTTTCACACCTTTTGCTACTACTAAGGCACCTTTTGAAACCTTCCAATTTTTATCAGTAAATGTAACAGTGCAACCTTGTTCAGTTAGCTGCCCTGCTGAAATTAAATTCCTATTGAGCCTTGGAATGTGCCTTACCTCTTGTAGTAGCCAATGATTCCCATTTTACAACTTAATCTTGATTCTTCCCTTTCCAACAATTTGACAGGGTTCGTTATCTCCCAAATAAACTAGCCCAAAATCCCCTTGGACATAATCAAGAAAATAACTTCTATGGGGTGTAGCATGAAATGAGACCCTTGAATCTAAAACCCATGAATCATCAGCATTATCTAGGGAAAGAATCAAAGCATCATCTTCAAAATTGTTGCTTACCACATTTGCCTCCTTATTGCCTTCTTGTTTGTCTCCTTCTTTATTTTTCTGAGACCAGCAATCTTTCTTTAGATGACCTAGTTTCCCACAGTACCAGCAATCCTTTTGTCCTCTGGTTTGGGATCTTTTATCCTTTGATTTTTCTCGTGACTTCCCATGACCTCCAAAACCTTTTCCTCTCTCCTTTGATCTGCCCCTGCTTTTTGCATTCAAAACACTCCCTGATGTGGATCCACTTGAGTTTTTCTTACAAATTTCCTCACTTAGAATAACACCAACAACATCATCAAATTTCAAGGTATTTGAACCAGAAACAGAGTTACTAACCGTCATTACTAAACTATCCCAGCTTTCAGGCAATGAACATAATATCGAGAGAGCTCTAACTTCTTCATCAAATTTTACATTTAAAGAAGTCAATTGACTGAGAATCATATTAAATTCATTTAAATGACCTGTCACAGATCCACTTTCAACCATTTTCAAATTAAACAAATGCTTCATGAGAAATACCTTATTTGAGGCTGAGGGTTTTTCATACAATTTTGCGAAAGCTTTCATTAGACCATCTGTTGTCTTCGCTTCCGTTATATTGAATGCCACTGATGGTGCCAGGCACAACCGAATGGTTCCCAGTGCCTTTCTGTCAAGAAGATTCCAATCCTCATAAAACATTGTTGCCGGTTTCTTGGATACTCCTTCCAACGACATCCATAAATCCTTTTGATAGAGGTAATCCTCCATCTGCATCTTCCATAACTGATAGCTCTTCCCATTGAATTTATCGACCTTCAATTTACCCTCGTCCACCATTGCTCCCACTCAACTGTGAGACTTTCCTGCAGATGATAATTAAACACAATCCGCTCTGATACCACTTGTTAGGGTTAGCCGGTAGAATATATCAATTAAATGCAAATAAAGATTAAATAGAGAAATGGAAATACATAGAATTAATAACAGCGAGAGACAAGTTTTAACGTGGTTCACCCAGACTCGGGCTACATCCACCAAACAGAGAGTCCAATATTATTATCCAGTAAATCAAACCGATTACAACTAGCAATCCCTGCAACTCAATACCATTGCAAATGCTACAATACAATATATGAAAACCCTAACCCTTAGCTGCTTTTTATCAAGCCCTTTTTGTCGGTTACAAAAATAGGGTTTTCTTATATCGGTCACAAAAATAGGATTTTTTATGTCGGCTCTAAAAAAGCAACCCCGGCCAGGCCCCAAACCCCTGTGAGGATACATGGCTAGTGTACAATACTTTCCTAATCAGTCGCCACCTACCAACATGATCGTGATCTTCATTCTATTTTTAGTGGAGGTTCTTTAGTAGCGTAGCAGTTATTTGGTAGTTGTTTGCAGTTTTTGTGTGCTTCAGTGGAGTTCTTCATGTTCCTAATCTTTTTGGGACATCTTTTGTGAGGGATTTTTAGTCCTTCTTTTATCTCCTATGGGGGGATATTTTTTGTATCTTTGTGATGGAAGTAGTCCTTGGGGGCTCATGATCAGTCCTCCTTCCTTCCTTCACTTTTTCATGGTCTCTTTGCATGTTTTCTCTCTTTTGGAGAGGAGTTTTTCCCATGAGGTTTTCTCCCTTTCTCTACTTATGAGAGATTGTTTTGTACATGGGTACCTAACATGACCTTGCTGTTAGGACCCATCTTTGCATTTTTGCATTTGTTTGTTCCTCCCTAAGTTGCACTTAAGGGGGGGTGTTGGTGTGAACAGGGTTATTACCTATCTAGTTTACCCTTGTGTGGATAATTCATATGATTTAACTATTTATTAGTTAAATAATACTCACACACATGTTCACATGTTAAGTTGACTTAGTGAGTCTACTAGATGTTTCTAGTTGTTTCTAGTTATGTCTAGTTGTTTCTAGGTGTTGATAGTTGTCTTATCCTACACATGTGATCTAGTTGGCATCCTATCCTCTATTTGTCTCATGTGAAACTTGTCACATGACTACAACATCCTAGCTCTCAACCTTGGTCTATTTAACCAAGGCCTCTCATTGTATCATATCATCTTGTATCAAGTCATTATCTTGTGTATAGAATATTATTCTATCATGTTGATCTTCTTTGATTCTTGTGATTAGCTCTTAGACATCTTGATCCTAGGATAGCTACCTCCATATCCAATCCTAACAAGAAATACTGGTAAAAAATAACATTAAAAATGTTGTGCCTCTTAAAGCCAAAAGATGGAAAGGATTGCATATATAGGATTTCTTGTTCGGACCTTTTAAGGCTAAACCTATGTAATCTATTGTCTTCAACAGTATATGGCTAGCATGGGAATGAGTAAAATAATCATTGTGAATGGAAATGCAATTGAATTAAGGAATAATGTAATCTCAGGGCATAGATCCATTTGGTGGAATATTTTCCATAAAGAGAAACCCTTGGCTCTGTTGCAAGAGTGTTCAACAAGGAAATGGAATGATAATGGGTTAAGTGTGTTGAGTGATCTGGTAGATGGAGACAGGGATAAAAATTAGCTACAAATTGAAGAAGAGTTTAGATTATATGGAGCAAATAAAAGAACCTTCTCCATTCTAAATATGTCCTTGTGCAAGCTTTCTCAAGAGGTTACTGTTCTTGGGGAAGAGTGCATTGAGAAGATAAAGTGGAAAGATGGAACTAAGTTCTTGGGAGTTAACTCAAAGAGATTATACAAAATGTTGACCAATCCTTAGGCATTCTTCAAGTATATAAATATTGTTTGGGAACATAAAATAGGACAAAAACTATTGTCCAAAGCCTTTAGTCTTATATCATCTAGAAACATTGAACCAAAAAAAGGATGTTTTAGATGGCTTTTTATTTTTTAAAAACTGGCATTAGGCTTTGACAATAGTGTTTGTTACATATCAACATGTCTTTTTTGATTGTGAATATTCTAAATCCACTTGGTTTATATTTATGGGAAATGTCTCTAATTGGAATTTGAGGAATTGTACCAATTGGAAAGAAATTTTATGTGGTTATGTTAGAGGGCTAAATAAAAAAGCTAATAAGTTTTGGTTAATTTTATCAACTAAGATCTTATGATTTCTATGGAAGATGAGGAATGAAGAGAGGTTCCAAGGCAAGAAGAGATCACTCACCGAGTTAACATATAAACTAACTAATTTTAAAATGATTGAGCAAGTTATGATGACTTTGGAGCTGCCAGTGGACAAGTTCATGGAGATAATAGAGGGAGGAGCAATGATCTACAAAGAAGACATCAAAAAAGTAGATTTATGGCCACACGACTTAAGGAAGGTAAATGAGAAGTTTCAAAATGAATACATTGATTTCTAGAATGAGTATTGTAAACATCATCAAATAGAAAAGTTAAGGAATGAACATTAGAGATATTTGGATATCACTTTTCAGAACCACAATGTCAATAGTAATCAGCTAGAGGTTTCTCCTCCAATAGTTACTTCCAAAGGCATAGACTCTTTAAAAAATAGTGACAATAGAACATATGTGAGGGCTCATGACAAGAACATACAGGTTAACCAGTTGAAACGTAGAAAGAAAATGATAAAGACAAATCTTAAATATGATGGAACAGACTTGGATGAGAGTTTTGAAAGTAATGAACATTAGATAGAAGGAGAACATCAGGACATATATTTAGAGATGTAGGTGTACATGATGGGAATAGGTAGGGACATTGCAGAAAAAGGAGCAGAGATCAAGGCAACTGGGATAGACAAAGTAGACATGGAGTAGCAAAAATTAGGATTTCCAAATGATATTAAAAATGCTATGTAACTAAAGACATATATCATAGTTTTGAGTATATCCTATACTCTAATATGTAGTTAATATACTCTGTTTTGTCTTGCTTTGATGACCTATTGTTAAAGTTGAATCATGTAATAGGTCTTGTTTTTGGATTGGTAATATAGAGATAGACTGGTGTTATGGTGGTCATCTCAATCACCTTATTTTGTAACTATTTTATGATTAACATATTTGTGGCATATCTTCAATCCAAAAAATATAGGAAGGAGCAATAGATCTTTTTCATAAAATATATTTATGTTGCACTAAGTTTCCTATAAATGCATTAATCTTGTGAAAATAAATACCTTTGTTTTATTTTTATATTAAAAAAAATGAGAACATACCCCTTTTTACATTTGAGCCTGTAGAGTCAAACCCTACATTTTGATTTTTGCTTGGTCACGGCTCATTGTTTCAGTTTTAGTTTTGCCCCAACTTCTATGGTTTCTAAGTGTCGAGAATATTGCCTGTGTGCTCCTTTATGCTTTGCAGTTTCCAGATGCTACCAGAATGTGCCACGTATCCTTGGTAATGTTTATTTTATTTTGTTTCTTGATGATGCAGAGTGCACCATGTGTCACTACCGTGAGCCTTGGTGAAAAGTTTCTTTAGATACAGCTTGCATGCGGAAGTCACCAAGTGTCCTTTTGTTGCAATGGTGGGATTTGCTACGTGTATCTCTTTTGATAAGCTTTCGAGGCACCGGAAACATAAGGTGGGTCTGGGATGTTATGTCATAGCTTTTGGATGAAGTGAAGGGTGCCATGTGCTATGCATGGAAGGTAGCACAAAAGAAACTATTGATGATGTGGAGATTGCCATGTATGTTTCTTTTATATGTTTCAGTTGTTCACGGAGTGTGACAAGTGTCGTCTTCATGGGGGTTTGAGAGACTCTTTTAATAAGTTTTGAAAACAAGCGTAGGGCACCACATTCTTTTGTTTCTTTATGCAGATGGCACCGCATGTCTGTGAGGCCTACCTTTTCCACCTCTATTCATAAGACTATTTGTGGTACTATTGCCATTACTTTTATATTGAAGGACTGTTGATCCTGGAATCTTGTTATTAACCCAAATTGATGTTTAAGAAAACATATGTGCAATGATAGTTATATGTATGGATAATGTTAGAAATAGATTTTTTAATGTATGCTTGTATTTAATTGCTTTGGCTATGATATCTCTATTGACTTTGAGTTTGAGTGTGCAGGTATTACTAAAGAAACCACATATACAGGAGATTATCCCATACCTATGTTGTATCCCTTGTGAGCCGATCTAGTTCTATGGGGAACTAAGATCAACCTTGTGTTTGGAGGAATGTTGTAATGTTGTAATGTGTTAATATTGCATGAGGTCAAGGTAATAAGGGTCATCTTCTATTTTACTTTTATCATGATAAGTGTTGTAAGAAATGTTGTTTTTAATCTTGTTTAAATTTTATTTCTTTTAGACCCTTTTTCTTGTGTTTTATTTAACTCTGGGAGTTCTAACTAGTCAAAAATCAACCCTGGGTTATACCTCATGGGTCTAGGGACCTTTTTGACTAGGATAACCTTGGGTTAACCACCATATGGTCACTTAAACCTCACAGTGAAGTAAAGTGACGAAATTGGAAGCATGGGGACAATGGGATGAGGGGAATCCACACTTAGGCCACCTATAAGTCATAAAATAACTCCATGATTCTTTAATAATGGAGTGTTTGTCTCCATGTGCCTCTCTTTTGGTGGGGTTCCCCTTATTTAGGGTAGTGTGTCATCCACTCCCTTTGTATTGTATTTTAAATTCTCCATGTGTTGTTAAAAGGACTCTAGTGGGGAACCTATGGAGTGGGGGTCAATTGTTTTATGACCACTAGGATAATGGATGAGTTGTGGATTAGTTGTTTAATGCCACTTGAAAAATTAGGAAAATACAGGGAATTAGTTTTAAAAGAGAGAGGAGGAGGAGAGTAAGGGGGTTGGATTATGGTGGAAAGAAGGGATTTTGGAGGAGGCTAGAGAGGAGCTCTTCATCAAATTTCATCCATAATTGGGCTTGAAAGGTTGGTGAACAAGACTACTCTCTTGTGTGAACTGTTGCTTAATATGTATGTTTGCTTCTTGCTTGATGGATGAATGTGCCAATGTCTTCTATGTGTTTTCAGTTATTTTTGGGGTTTGTGTTGGGTGTAGAAAGAGCTCCTTCCAGTTGGAAGGCAATGCTTATCTCGTATAGGGAAGGGGAGGTGTGACCCTCCTCGGCTGTCATCTTGTCTCTTGATATATGAAATGCCTTGAGGGCATGTAGGTACTTTGATTTGTTGGCTTGAGGCCTTGTGAATAAATGTGATAAAATGTGGAAGGATGACACCTAGAGGTAGAGATGCTTACTCCCCTACCCTCCTTGAACTCACCTAAGCTGAGTCTTTGTATCGTGAGTCAAACCCTGGGAGTGTGTGTGTGTGTATTTGCTTGTTGATTGTTGATTAATGTTGTGAAGTGTTGGGACTGTTTACCCTGGGTATGTGGATGGTCTCCCTAGCTCGGGGGTGACCCTCTTGCAGGTCAAAGGTAAGGAGGAGAGCTAGATGGTTGTTGTTGTCTCCCTTGTTGTCTTGCAAGTTACTGTTGGAGCATGTAAAAAGGATTAAAAGAATTTTTCCTTGATAAGGAAAATGTTCTATTTTCCTATTTGTAATGAGAACTTGGTCATCATAGTTTCATTATGTAAGGGTTGTAGAGAGAACTTCTCTCTTGAAATTGTTGTAAAAATTGTTACCTTGAGAGTGGAGAGATAATCCTCCCTGATTAGATTGTTAGTTGTGAATTTGACTGTGTATTTCATTGTATCATCAGTGTGAGCATGGAGGAAAGACGATTGTCTTGCCTAGAAAGATAGATTTGTTTATTTTTTGAAAATCTATTTACAACAAGAAGTTGAGAAAAAACTAGTGGTTGATGTAAATGAGAAGTTAAAATTTAGATTCAACTGTGGTCTGACCTCCGCTGGGTCAAAAACCTCCCCCTCTCCGCCTACGAGGAGTCTTCCCCCTCCCCACAGGTCTGACCTCCGCTGGCGAGTACCGACCACTGCCCCTCCACGAGCTTGCTTCCCCACTGTGGCCACACCTCCCTAGTGCCCGGATCCCCGAGCATCGTTGTTCGCTGCGCCTACGCGGCCATACCTCCGCCCCACCAACCCTCCTTCGGTGGACATTCCCCGCTCTCCCTCCTGCGACCTGAGCCGATCCCCACGCCGCCACCGTCGCCTCTCATCTTACCTGCAACTCATAACAAAACCACAAATAAATGTTAGGGTCATTCATTACCCAATACTTAAATTTGATTTTATAACATTACACCCTCATTTGATGAGTGGAGACTCTTTCATTTTGGTATTGTAAATAGCAATTGTTAGTCATCACTGTAAACCCATGATCTATATTAAAATGTATAAAAAAATATAATAATACATATAAATGCATATATATATATTTATATGGAATGATCTCTCTAAGCTTGTGAGTGGAGAATAATTGTCTTGTTATATAATCAACAATGGTATAAATATTTGTATGCCCATGATCCACCTATAATTATGTAAATAAAATATATCTATGTGTATATTCATAATTATAGGTATTGTTTTTGGAAAATAACTATGTAAATAATTATATTGGTTCATAATAAGCTATTTAAATAGATGAATAATTAAATGGGAGATTAAAATAAAATTAATTTAATAATGGAGAAATATGAGGATAATGGATTGAGAAAACTTACTAAAACACTGAATATTGTTGATTAAAATTCAACATTTAAAAAAAAGAGTATGAATTAAACTAACAATATCATTTATATATCTCTTTATATATAGATAAAGTTATAAGATGTGTTATAATAAATATTTTGATTTATGGGAGGTAATTAAACATATATATATATATATATATATATATATATATATATATATATATATATATATATATATATATATATATATATATATATTACTAATTGTATCTAGTTGAGGGATTCAATTACAATAGAATAAATTAAATGAGTGATAAATATATATTTCTACGTATATTTGTATTTATATATTTAGTGAACAATATATGATATAAATTCTTTTAATAAGAACTTTTATTTAATTTGAACGTGCGCTAACTAAATTTAATATGGAAGGAAGGTTGAGAATAATTTAAAAGAAAGATTCCATATTATATCTATTCGACAAAAGAAACCCTAGAACACTGCTATCAACGATCCAATATATGAGTTCATGAAATGCTTCACGTTTTACCAGTAAACAATTAAACGTGGGATTGATCAAAACATTTTGTAGAGAGGTGGAGATAAATAATGCAAGATAGTATTAAATTAGACTGAGAAAAACGGCTAGAGGCAATTAATTATCAAGTAAACTTTTAACGTCAAAATGAAAGCCAATGTAAATGAAGTGAACGTCTTCCAAGCCTTTAGAAGGTCCAGCTTAGTGAATGCACACATAGGTGAAACCTTTCCACTTATATTAGTAACAATGACGACTAAACGTATGCGTCGAGCACGCTTACGCGTGTGAGGAGGAATTATAGCCTTGTAAGGAAAAAATTTTGACGGTTCGTATCATGACCACATGACGTATGTGGACACGATACATGTGTTAGCATGTTGTGACCACTTACGAAATGTGGGCATGACAATGTCGCTATATTATAATAAGATTGAAAGGTGTCAATATACATTGTGGGTCCCGCAAGGTAAATGCTGCAATTTCTAAGGTTGATGCGGAGTGCACCAAGTGTCATTGCCATGGGTGTTCGGGACATAAGGTAAGAAGCTTTTAAGATGCACGGAGAGTGCCAAGTGTCCCAGTTTTGATTCTCAGATATTGCCATTTATCAAATAATAAATGTGGCAGATAGCGACAAATGGCGGTATTTTGTGTGTCTCTTTTTATGAAAAGAAAACTAAATTGCAAGCAGAAGGTGTTGCATAGCATATTTTGGAGCTGTTTAGGAACTCACGAGTGATGCCACATGTTGCAACAGAACTATGAGTTACAGTGCCACATATTTTATCGCTCCACCAATAAGCGCGTAGGGAGAGACGGTTGCATATTCAAGGAGATTCACAGCATCAGTTGAGTCCCAGTTAAGTTCCATTTCTGTTTAGGCTATTGAGATCCTAATGACTAGAGGTGATCTTGAGTCAAATTTTGTGGCTATAAGTAGAGGAAGATTTGTAATACAAAGACATTATTATTAATTGAGAATTTAGAGATCTTACTGTGATCAGATTATATCATTTTGCCTTAGTTTAGCTATTTCTAAGAAGGAAGCTGATATATGTGTGCCTTTTGTATTTTGCCTAATTGTAATGAAAGAAGCTCTGTTATGTGCTAGTGGTGATATTTTATGTGTCTCTGCATAAATCGTTTAAGTTTATCCTTTAATTTTAAAATCATTTACAATTTGTCTATGTTAATCATGCAGTATTTGCTCTTTAATATAGTTGAATACTGAGAATTTGATCACTTTGCTAGTTACTGAAATACATTTTATCCAGTGCATCGCTATAGAATTAGAAGTTCTATTTATTATATCTATCATCTTATTTTTTTTCCTTTACCTCAAACCCCATTGAAAAGGAAGAGCTAGCTTTTGTAAAATCTGGAGGTTGTTTCAAGTACGAAGTCTCACATTCTTGAAACTTCCCATGTTTGTATTGGAACTTGTGCAATTTTATACATCAACAGTTTTTGGCACACCCGATGGGACCTTTCTTGAATTTTGATCAAGATCGTATAAACGAGAGAGCATCAAGGAGTCAGAGAAGTGGACCAACAACAAGAGCATGGTTAGATGCCAATCCAGGGATCTTATTGCCTCCATTAACCACTTCTCCAAGAAGAAGAGTAAATCAAGTAGCAATAGCATTAGGAGCAAACATGGGAGCACCTATACCACCACAAAGTTATGCAAACTAGAATAATAATAGTCCCCTTGTTCTCCCAACACCACCTTATACTTGGGACCCAATTCCAACCAATGCTTTGGAGGCTTTACCCAAATTTAGTGGAGAAGATGCCAAGACACCAAGAGATCATCTCCAAGATATGTTAGATGTGTGTGCAGTACATGTTATTACAATACAAAATATTTCTATTAGACTGTTAGTAGCTTCTTTTAAGGGGAAGGCTCTAGATTGGTATAGGTCTTTGCCCTCGAATTCCATATCTACTTGGGACGAGCTTAGAGATGCTTTCTTTGTAAGATTCAGCAAAAAGGGTGATAAGTCATCTCTGCTACAACAATTAATTACTATAAAGAGAGCACCTCAAGAAGCTATAACAGACTTCAACACAAGGTTTCAAAAGACCTGGGACAGAATCCCTACTGAAGCCAGACCACCATCAGGTATGGCTATTGTATTTGTAGACACCCTAAAATGTCTTAACCATTTTATCGTCACCTGACTTTAGCCATTTCACTAATTTATCCCCAATTAATTAATTAAATTTTATTTAATTAATTAAATCCCTTAGTCACCTATATTGAATTAATTTAATTAATTCAATATTTTTCCCTTTCTAACATTAGCCCATATTAATTAAATAAATATAAAATATTTATTTGATTAATATTCCCTTTCCAACTTAATCACATTCTTAATTAATTAAATAAACCCACTTTATTTAATTAATTTTCTCATTCACATGTCTCACATAATTCAAATTAAAAATTTGAATTAAAATCCCTCACCTCTCACCACATTGCAACAAGTGTCACATGCTACATCAACCACTTAATCCCTTCACATATAAAACTAATTTAAATGATCTTTTATTTAAATTAGATTCCTTTCATCACATGACAACACTTGTCCATTTTCCTTTTGTCTCATGTGGGGTAGTACATCTTGCATTTAATACAACTCACATGTGCAAGTTAATTCAAATAAAATATTTGAATTAGATTCCTTTCATTTTCCATCATATACTTGTCATGTGACTACAATCCTTCTTTGAGTGGAAAACCCTAATCTAACCCTAATCGATCTCAACCGTTCATATCATTCAAAATAGCTCTCAATCACAACCATCCATTCGAATTTGACTTTTCTATAAAGGTAGCCTCTTTTGAGCCATTTGTAACGAATCTTCTTTTAGTATCCTTATGCTGTCAAAATCTCCCCTCAATCTTTCTTTCATCTTTTATCTATCATTCATCTATCATCCATCTATCTTACTGTTATGCTGCTGAATTATGCGTAATCAACATTCATCTCTTTGGGTAAAACTAGAGTGCTTTGGGTGCAGCTTTCTCAACCCTATCAATGGATCGTGAGTCGATATGAGGTTTGCATTCATTTGATTTGCATTTATTATCATTTCCTTCATGTCTATTTTTTATGATTTCAATATTCTACCTCAAAGCTTTCAATTCTGATATCTCTATGATGATACGGTCCCTTGGAGGAGAGACCCTACCAGAAGCATATGAATTGGCTGTAAGGGCTGAGAACAATCTGATAGACGCTGGAAAGCTGCCTCCAAGGCCTCCTATGCCTATGTTCCTAGAAATTTCTATTCCCTTGTCGTAAGAGGTCCCTAATCCATCATCTGTACCTATATCCATGTACACCTTTCGAACATCTCAACAACCCACTGTCCCAACACCTTCTGCCCCTCCATCAGAAATGGATGATGTCAAGAATATCCTTAGGACCTTTTCAAATGAGATTATTAATCTCAAGAGGCAATAAACTTCTTACCTAAAGCCTCCTTATCAAGGATTTCAAGGAAATAGACCCCCATATCAGCCAAACTAGTACCAAGGTACTCAAAGACCAAATAATCCCCAACCTTCAAATCAGTTGGTCATAGTTCCCACACCTTTGTAAGTTGTCCCTCCTAACCCAGGTAGGGAAATGGTCCCTGGACAAAATAACCTAGCAAAAGATACTAATGCTTGGTGTTTTCCTTGTAACAATGCCCATATGCCCAGAGATTGTCATAGGGCTAATTTACAACAAAAGATAGCAGAATAGAGAAGAATGGAGGGCCAAGCTATGGCATCAAATGTTGAACCCCCATATCAATCACCTAGTTTTTAGAATGTAGTAATGGTGGCTCAGATGCAAGGTGTGTCTATTCAACAAGAGGAATAAATTGCCCCCAAACATGCTTTATTTTCATGGATTGAAGATGAGGATTCAGTATTCTTTAATGAAGCATCCACCTCCATGAAGCCCTTAGTACAGTCTGATTACTACATCAGATCAAAAAGAAGGATGGTTGAGCAAATTGAAGTTCAAAATAATGAAGTTGCCAGAGTTCCTCCTTTCTAGACCCACTACAATCCTATTTCAAGACAAGAAATACCTCAGTCAGCCCAGAATCACACAATCTCTAACCCAATGGTAGAAAGAGAAAGGTACCCTTATTACCCTAAGATGCAGACATTGGGACTCATGAATGTGGTAGAACAGCTAAAGAAGAACCTTGCACATGTATCAATATGGGATATGCTAGCTATTCCTGAGCAAAAGACACTATTACAAGAAGCATTGCAGACTCAGGCAGATCCTAAAGCCGCTGGTTTGAAAGGAGGTACTAAAAACCCAAGGCAAAGATACTCCACCTCTGCAGACAAACTACCTTGCTAAATGCTACAACAGAGGTAAGTAAATCGAGGCCTGAGCCATTTTATCTAACTTTAATAGTGGGCAAGAAACTGTTACATAACTCAATGGTAGACTCACAGGCTAGTACTACAGTCATGCCAAAGCAAATAGAAGATGCTTTAGAGATAAAATATGAACCACTTGCTAAATGGGTCATGCAATTAGATGGGAAGTCTGTCCAAACCATAGGAAGAATCAAACAACTCCCCTTGCAGCTATATACTTGCCCAAATATAACGATTTTGTAGGATGTGGTGGTTATTGATATTCCTCCTATCTTTGGTCTGTGTCTATCTAGAGATTTTATAGCTAAAATAGGAGGATACATGTCCCTTGATTGGTCACATTTGATTTTGAGAACTAAAAATGGAACAAAGATGAAGGTGTTGTCGGAACCCCTATCTAAAGATCATATCACCGAAGAACCAGCTCCAAAAAATGAAGCATCTCATGCTATACTAAATAGAGAGGAAAAAGTTTTTGTTGAGGAAATGGGAGAGTGGACTGAATATGATCAATAGGAAGAAGAAAACAACTAGTTGACAACCATGATGTAGAGTGACCCTTATGGCAATTATGACTCTACTAGTTTGGGCACTTATGTGATCTTTGAAGAAGGGCAAGAAATACCAAATGTGATGAGGCTAGAGATGCCTGAGGAAAAGGATGCAAATAAAGAGTCTGAGATTTGGACCCTGAACTTTGATGGGGCCAGAAGTAAAAATGGTGCAAGGGTAGGTATATGTCTCACTTCTCCAAATGGTGAGAAAATCCTCAAAGCAATACGCTTCCAATTTGCTTGCACAAACAATGATGCTGAGTATGAGTCTTTGGTACATGGTCTTATGTTGGAAAAGAAGAAAAGGATAAAGAATATAGTCGTCAAAGGTGATTCAAAGCTGGCTGTGAAATAAATTAGAGAAAAGGCTATAGCAAAAAATGTAAGGATGAGATCTTATCGTCACAAGATTTGGGATCTAATAGATGGTTTTGATGCTTTCAACATAGAGGTTATTCCCAGAATTCAAAATACTGAAGCTGACAGAATGGCACAAATCAGCTCTCAATTTGACCCAACAAGTGACCTGCTCATTAATAATTAGGCTGTTAAAGTCATAGTCAAGCCAACAATTCTAGATAATGTCCAAAACTGGCAAGTCTTTCATAATGATCTTCAGGTGCTTTTATTTCTGCAACAGTTAGGAGAATTTGCTAACCAAGTACAACCCAAGATTGAAGAAGCATATGGTGACCAAATTATTCAGTTGAAGTCTAATAAGCTCCCAAAAGGGTTAATCATGTTGGAGAACCTATTTGACCCAAATGATGTAAGCCTAGACAAAAAGAAGTTTAAGGCAAGCAAAGAAGATTACTCTAAAATTCAAGTCAGTGAAGGAAGAAAGTTAAAGATAGGCAATGCTACTACTCAAGAGGAAAGAGATAAATTGATTTCTTTATGTAACAAGTATGATAGGGTAATTGTATGGACCTATGATGATCTTCATGGTTATAATAGAGACATCAATCAGCATACCATAGAACTTGCTGAAGGGTCAAAACCAGTCCGTCAGAAACAAAGGCTAGTGAATCCTAGGATCAAACCCTTAATGGTAGATGAATTGCAAAAGATTTTGGAGTCCAAAATTATTTTTCCATTTAAGAACTCAAGTTGGGTGTCTAACTTGGTGCCAGTAAGGAAAAAGAATGGAGACATAAGGCTCTGTGTAGACTTCAGAGACCTAAATAAAGCTTCATTAAAGGATCATTATCCCTTGCCCTCCATGGAGCAGATTTTGCAAACAGTGGCTAGATTAGAGAGATTCTCCTTGCTTGATGGTTTCTCAAGGTACAATCAGATCTGGTTGGCATATGAAGATCAACATAAGACAACATTCACTATAAAGTGGGGAACTTTTGCATATGCCAAAATGCCTTTTGGTCTTTCAAATGTTGGAGCTACATTTTAGCGTGCCATGGATATAGCGTTTGGAGACCTTATAAATAAGATCATTTTGATCTATTTGGATGACCCTACTATATTTACTAAAGATGCCAAAGATCACTTTGAGCACCTAGAAGTTATTTTTTAGAAATGTCAAGAATTTGGGATCTCCCTAAATCCTAAGAAGTATTTTTTTGCTATCCCCCAAGGGAAACTTCTAGGAAATATAGTTTCAAAAGATGAGATTTTAATTGACCCAGATAGAGTCACAGCTATATTAAATTTATCTTTCCTAGTCAACAAAAAGGTAATTCAGTCTTTTTTGGGAAAGATTAATTTTGTTAGCCGCTTTATATCTAATTTTGCAGGACTTGTTAGGCCCATTACTCTACTGTTGAAGAAGGATTTAGTTTTCAAATGGACTACTGAAGGGAGACAAGCTTTTGAAGAAGTCAAGAAAGCCCTTTCTTCTGCTCCAGTACTGAGAAATCTTGATTTATCTAAGCCCTTCATAATGTATGTATATGGAGGGGAACATAGTGTTGCAGCTGTCCTGACCCAAAAGGATGACAAAGAAGGGGAACATCTGATTGCATTCTTCTCTAGGACCTTAAGGGAGTATGAATCAAGGTATAATTTTGTTGAGAAACAAGCCTATGCAATGGTCAAAGCTCTTAAGAAATTCAGGAATCTAGTAACAGTTAATAAGATCTTGATATTGGTATCTCACCCAAGTGTCAAAGAGTATATTATGGAAGGTGAGATAATAGAAAAAAGAGCCAATTAGATAACTATAATTTTAGAATATGATGTTGAGGTAAGGCTTACTAAGTTGGTTAGAGGAAGAGGACTCTGCCAATATATTACTGAAGACATAAAGGAGTCAATGCCTGAAGAAATAGAAAATGAAACAGTGTTCAAACTCTAAGAGTTTGATCAAGATTCTTGGGTAAGTAATAGAATATAGTTCATGAGAACTAGTGTTTTTTCTAGCGAACTCTCCCTTGATAAAAGAAGATATTATAGAGAACAGGGATTTCATTTTACACTAATTGATCATGTTTTGTTTAGAAGAAATTTTGATGAAATACTATTGAGATGTGTTGAGAAAGATGAAGCTTGGAAAAGATATTGCATGAGTTTCATCATGGAGCCTCAGCAGGACATTTTTTAGCAAAAACTACTACCATTAAAGTTACACAAGCTGGCTACTTCTGGCCAACACTATTTGGAGATTATCACCAGATGCTCAAAGAATGTCAAGCCTGCTAGTTTTACACTGGAAAGAGAAGGAATGCATCACTACCTTTGAGTCCCATAGTAGTAGATGAGCCCTTTGCTTAGTAGGGTTTAGATTTAATTAGGATTATTAATCCAGTATCAAATATGGGATACAAGTGGATCCTTACTGCAACTAATTATTTTACAAGGTGGAGTGAACCAGTGCCACTCAAGGAAGCTACTGAAAAGGTAATCTTAGAGTTTCTTGAGGGGATAGCTGCCCATTTTGGCCCTCCGCACACCATTATATCAGATAATGATAAAGCATTCTTAGGAACTAGAATGTCAGAGTTTGCATTAAAGAATGGAATATATCTGAAGATGTCATCTAATTACTATCCACAAGGTAATGGCTTGGTAGAGTCTACAAATAAGACCCTGATTAGGATTATCAAGAGGATGGGAAATGATCATCAGAAAGATTGGCACAAGTTCCTCAATTCAACACTATGGGCAGATAGAATCACACCAAAGCAAGTGACCAAGATGTCCCCATATGAGCTAGTCTATGGCAAGAGTGCAGTAATGCCACTAAATATAGAAATTCCTACCTTACAGTTTCTTAAATAGTTGGAAATAGAAGAAAATAGATCAATGCATGTAAGGCTTGCCAAGTTACTGGAGGTACAAGAGAAAAGAGAAAAGGCACATGAGTCTTTGATGAAGCATCAGCAGATCATAAAGAATTGGTTTGACAAAAAGACTTCTAATCCAAAATTTGAGGTTGGATCTTTAGTGTTGAAATGGGATGAAAGAGCTTCTAAACCAATTTGGTGCAGTAAGTTTGACTCATTATGGACAGGTCCCTTTAAGATTTATTCCTACAAGAAACAAAATGCATTCGAGCTAGAGAATATGGAAGGAGAGCTTGAGGAGATTCCTATGAATGGAATCTTTTTGAAACACTTTGCATAATCTCGAGACTCACCTTGTATCATAGTTAATTAGGTGTCTTTTAGTTCTTTTCTTGCTTTTGTCTTGTTTTCCCACTTTTTCCTTTTAAATAAGTGTTCTGAGAACACATGTTCACAACATAGTAGCCCCTTTTATTGGCAGTTGCATTTACCAAGGTTGTTCGGTAGTTCGTTAAACCTCAAAGGAAAGTACCTAATTATTCCATAAGATCACTGCTTTTAATACTAATCTAACACGCCATCCCATATGGATTTTTAAAGATACACTAACCATCTTTTTGGTGTTAATGCCATTAATAAGATGTGATGGGTCATTAATGTGTCATTGTGCCTCGCCGAGCCAAGTATTAAGCATCAGATTGTTGTATTTGCTATTTCTCATTCTACACTCTGTGAGTTCTTTCTGTCTACGTTGAAAGTTTCCTTCCTTGCCTACCTTTCTATTTAAGTTTGAGTTCGTTTACAGTTTCTTGCATGCTTTTTACATCAAGAGTTTCTAAGGCTTCTAAAAGAGATATAGAAATGTCAGAAGCATAGTCGCCACAGGAAGGGCTAGGGATTTTCAAGCTATCTGATAAATTGAAAGGAAGCAAATCTTATGCGTCTGTACCAACACAACCAAAAGTGAGCTATCCAAGTACAAGGGTTTTGGATATGGAAGTGAGTGCAGATTCTACACAAGTGAAGGACTGCGCAGATGGCATCTTTGACACACATATGCAGAAGAACCCAAAGAATTTAAGGGAAGGACCTCATCAGAGATGCCTCCAGCGAGATACGAAAGGGGAGTCAGAAACTTTTGGAATGAGGATTTGGATATCTCAATTGGCGTAGTTTGTGGTTCCTGCTGTTCATCCTTATCTGGAATTGATTGACATATGTGTAGAGTTGTTTCACCCTCCAACTGCCTCTATTCAATGCGGCCCCTTCATGGTTCAAATATCTCCTAAAGCAATTCATGATATGCTGAGTTTGCATCATGACAAGACTGCTACCTTTCCTACAATTCCGAAGTTGCAGAATACATGGGGAAATCTTCACAGTATGGTAAAATTTCTAAACACTGAAATGCATTTAGATGACGATAATACCCAGTTGCCTTCGCTGCCCACAGGCCGAGCTCAGTTTAATCCTAATGTTCAAGATGCCCTTGCCATGCTGTCTTTTATCTTTGGCAAGTATGATGACTCAATAGTATATGATTGGCAAATAGCAGCAATTTCTAGACTTAAGACCATGGACAAGTCTTAGGAATACCGTTTTGATTTTTTTGAACAAATCTCCCAGGCCATGGTGGATCAGCTCACAGATTTCTCTTAGAACTGTGTTTTCAGGTATTCCGCTTATCTGTTTCATCTAATCCTATATAAAAATTATGGTCTCTTCCAGCAATATATGCCTTTAAATATGTATGACCCTGAGTCTAGTAGTGGGAGAATAATCCCAATGTTCGCATGGACCCATGTTCTTTCAGACACTTCAGATCCCTATGAATTTGCAGAATGTTTTGTTGCACCAATTTTTAGCCAATTAGGGTGTGAGGCTGTGGAAAATAGAATGACAGAGAGTCTGAAAGGTTTCTTAATGAATTTGAAAATTCCTTGTGATTATTTCTTTGGAGCCCACACCACCATTATCAGACTTCATGGCTTTACTGGAGAGCCTGTTCTACTCCCAAAGGTTTTAACTCCTAGGGTTACATTTTTAGAAGTGGCTTGACAAATATCTATCATTGATAAAAAATTTTGAAATAAGAAAAGGAAGAAGAAAATGTATGATATTCCCTAGAGTAGAGGGAAGGTTACAACTAAAAGAAGAGAAACTGAGAGCTTCTTATTAAGGAAATTGGCAAATTATGGTTTTCTAATAGTAGAAGATAAATGGAAATATGATCCAGATAATTTCTTAGCTTCTTGGATTGTAAATAATAAGGTTTCTGCAACTTTCATTCATGAGAGTCGCCCCTTCTGGGAGAAGAGAAGATCTCCAAAGTAGGATGATCTTGTAGTTTATGTTGAATTGAAAGATCTATTAGGTGAGGGTCCTAAGCCATGGGATACATTTTATAAAAAGGAATAGGATTATGACCCCAAGAAGCTGATGACTACGAGCTTAAGGCAGATTTTAAAGAAAAAGGAATGGAGTGCTAAGAAGATTGACGCTTATTGGAAATATAGACAGGAAATCTCTGAGCTTACCCATACTTTCAGAGGAGTCTAGATAGATGAGCAATGGGAAACAATTTGGCACGAATATCACATGACTCCAGTATCAAGTCCTGATACGAGTAACATTCATAGTGCTTCCCATGGCACATAAGAAAGAGTATCAGAGGAAGCTCAAGAGATTGAAGAAATAGAGCATGTAGCGGCAGAAATTCCTAGAGTCCCATGGCCTCCATCTCTTAGTACTTTACAGAAAGAAAAAGGGATAGCATCGCTGTCTCATGAGACCCAAATAGCTTCGGCATCAGGGGGTCTCAGAGAAGCACCTTTTCATCAAATAGTGATTTATTCAGAGGAGGAAGATCCTAATGACACATAGGATAGGATTTTGAGGAAAAAACATAAATTGGTTTTACAGGAGGAAGAAGATGATGTATTGGTGCCCCAGCAACAACAAGTTCCTATGATCTCATTGGTGGACCAGGTTAGTGTTTCTTCTCCTTTTTCCCCTTCTTCTATTTCTTCTCATATAGGGGTCGCTACCCAAGTAACCCATTCTTCCACGCCTCCTACAACCTCTACTGTGCCACTTTAGTCTTTTGCCCCAATTGCCAATTCACCAGCTATGTCATCACATGCCATATCTTTACCCTTGTTTTCTCCATCCATGCCCAAGCAGGATTTACCTCAGTTTGACCCAAGCCAGCAAATAACTACCATTCCTTATGGCTTGCCCCAAGGTTATTCATTTGTTGGAGGACACATTACCTCACCTCCTACTTTTCAAGCACAAGCTAACACAACTAAGAAAGAAAGAGAAGCTAGAATGGAAAAGAAGAGAAAGAAAGAGAATAAAAGCCCTGTTATTTCTCACATGAAATCATTGTTTAATCCTATTCAATAGTCTTTGATTGTTACTTATTTAGCCCCTAATGTGATAAAACCTGTAGAGCAAATGCAACCTCAAGATTATATAATGAATGCAGTGGCCATGGATCTGACTCATTTTAGGCCACAGGACAAAGTAGAATTGATGAATGAAATCACCTCAACAGTTGCCACTAATTATTTGAAGATGTCAAAAAGATTACAAAAAATTGAAGCAAATCTGGCAAAAGAAAAAGATACTAATAGTAGCTTGACTTCAGAGATAAAAGCCAAGGATAAAGAAATTGACACTTTAAATAAAGATTTGCAATCTACTGTATCTTTATAGATACATCAAGCATCATAGGCTTAGGTCGCAGCTTTGAAAAATGAAGTAACACAAGAGAAAGCCACTGTGGAGAAGAAGTATTAGGACAAAATGCAAGAGGTGTCTCAGTTGCAGTAGACCCTTTTAAAAGAACAAAATCTGAATAGTGCCGCTCAGGCTCAATTTATGGCTGAACAACATAAGACCAAGTAACTAACTATTGAGTTGACACAAAGGCCACAAAATACAGGGATCTTGGCTATGGTAAAGGAGCTTTATGCATATGTATGGAAGATAATCTCTAAAGAGATTGTTCAGCTTAAGCCTTCCCTCACTTTCTTCTTAAATGCACAACAATTATGTGAAAAGGTAGATTCCTCTATTGAGGCAACTTTATCTATTGTTTCTTTGAGGGTTTCAGATTCCCAACTTTTATTGTAGAAAATCTATGACACAACTGATGAAACTTTGTTAGCTGCTGGTGTAAATGATAGAATGATTGTTGCAAAGAAGGAAAATGAAGTTTTAAGTTGCAATTCAGCTACCATGAGTTGCAAGGCATTGCTTGATGTAGTAAAAGAGGGTGTTAAGAATATGAAGAGACATATTGAAGAGTTAGTGCAATTGGGTTTTCTCTCTCCTTTTCCTGATGATAGTACAGTTTTAATGATTGATGCCATAAAGGTTTTGCTGCTAACCAAAAAAAATGACTAGACTGTTTTCCAAGGTCTGAGTGATTCTTCTAGTGTGGGAGAAGTGGAAGCAGTCCTGGTTCCAATGGCTCATCTCGAGTTTCAATTACATCCTGTGGTAAAGATTTTGCAGTCCTTTTCCCATAAGGAAATCATCAATTTGGATTTTGCATTTCAAGATCTATAGAGTAAACATGGATTGTCAGATTCAGAGTGGTCTATATATCATGCCACATTACAGAAATTATAATTGTGATTCTTTGATCATTGCAGTACAATTTTATTTTTTGGAGCTTTTTTTTCTGTTGATTCTAGAGTTCTCTCTGAGCAGGCGCAGAGGTCCATGTAGTCACCAAGAACTATATAGTCAAACTCTAGATTTTGATTTTTTCTTGGTCACGGCTCATTGTTTCAGTTTTAGTTTTGCCCCAACTTCTACATTTTCTAAGTGTCAAAAATATTGCCTATGTGCTCCTTTATGCTTTGCAGTTTCTAGATGCTACCGGAATGCGCCACATATCCTTGGCATTATTTATTTTATTTTGTTTCTTGATGATGCAGAGTGTGCCATGTGTCGTTGCCACAGGCCTTGGTGAAAATCTTATTTAGATACAAATTTCATGCGGAAGTCACCAAGTGTCCTTTTGTTGCAATGGCGGGAGTTGCCACGTGTATCTCTTTTGATAAGCTTTCGAGGCACCTGAAACATACGGTGGGTTTGGGATGTTACAGCATAGCTTTTAGATGTAACAAAGGGTGCCACATGCTGCGTGCAGAGCATAAAAGAAGCTATTGATGATTTAGAGATTGCCACGTATGTTTCTCTTATATGCTTTAGTTGTACGTGGAGTGTGACAAATGTCATCTTTGTGGGGGTTTGAGAGACTCTTTTAATAAGTTTTGGAAACAAGCGGAGGGCACCACATTCTTTTGTTGCTTTATGCGGATGGCACCACATGTCACTATATTATAATAAGCTTGAAAGGTGTCAATATATATTGTGGGTCCCGCAAGGTAAATGTTGCAGTTTCTAAGGTTGATGCAGAGTGCACCAAGTGTCATTGCCGTGGGAGTTCAGGGCATAAGGTAAGAAGATTTTAAGATGCACAGAGAGTGCCAAGTGTCCCAATTTTGATTCTCAGATACTACCACATATCAAATAATAAATATGGCGGATAGTGACAAATGGTGGTATTCTGTGTGTCTCTTTTTATGAAAAGGAAACTAAATTGTAAGTAGAAGGTGCCTCGTAGCATATTTTGGAGCCATTCAGGAACTCGCGGGTGATGCCACGTGTTGCAACAAAACTACAAGGTACACTGCCACATATTTTATCACTCCACCAATGAGCACACAGGGAGAGATGGTTGCAGATTCAAGGAGATTCTCAATATCAGTTGAGTCCCAGTTAAGTTCCAATTCTATTCAGGCCGTTGAGATCCTAACGGCTAGAGGTGATCTTGAGTCAAATTTTTTGGCTATAAGTAGAGGAAGATTTGTAATACAAAGACATTATTATTGATTGAGAATTCAAAGATCTTTCTATGATCGGATTATATCATTTTTCCTTAGTTTAGTTATATGTGCATGTTTCTGTGCCTTTTGTATTTTGCTGAATTGTTAATGAAAGAAGCTCTATTCTATGCCAGTGGTGATATTTTCTGTCTCTGCATAAATATTTTGAGTTTATCCTTTGATTTTAAATTCATTTACAATCTGTCTATGTTAATCATGTAGCATTTGCTCTTTAATATAGTTAAATCTTGAGAATTTGATCACTATGTTAGTTACTGAAATATATTTTATCCGGCGCATCGCCATAGAATTAGAAGTTATTTTTATTGTATTTGTAATCCTGTTTTAATTTCCCTTTACCTCAAACCCAATTGAAAATGAAGAGCCTACTTCTGTAAAATCTGGAGGTTGTTTCAAGTACCAAGTCCCACATTCTTGAAACTTCCCATGTTGGTGTTGGAACCTGCATAATTTTATATGTCAATAGAGCCTTTAAGTGATATATATATATATATATATATATATATATGAAATAACAAGTAATACTAAAAGATATTAAAGGTCTTATTCTAAAGTTATGAAAAGAAATAAATAAATATTAATTTCTTTTTGTGTTATAGTGTTATGTTGGAAAAATGCACCCTTGGGGGCTTTTTCCTATTAAGGTTTAGCTCCTGGGTCCTTAGATTGCATTTAGAGCATCTTGCATGATAATTTAGACTCTCAATGAGAAAACCCTTGGGTCTTGTGACAAATAGGACCTAGGGGGTGCTAATTTAATGATGCCAGAACAAAGATAGGGGGGTGGACAAGGGAACTAGCACCCTAGTCCATCCCTATTTTTGGTCTGCCCTAAATTCAAATGTCGGGTTTGTTATCGTTATTTGGGTCCCAGGTTGACATCACAAGTTTTAATTACAAAATTCTTGGCAGGCATCTTAGTAGTTGCATATATAAGCATGTTTAGGTTATCATTTGCAAACTAGATGGACATTGTGATTTATAAGCTTATGTTAAAGTGATCAAGGCATTCATTGTGTTGCATAGCATAGCATTGTTATTGTGTTTGTTTTTGCAGTTTGGATTCCATCTCCTCCTCATGGCATCCATGAGAGCTTCATCATTAAGATGACATCTATTGTGTTTTATCATCATTATCATTTGGAATTTTGCCTCTATCCCACAAGGATACACTCTCTCTCTTTCTAAAAATGGTGTTCAAAAGACTTGAATGTCTCTCCGGGGCTTGACTAAGGCAAGTCTCTAAACACCACAACCCCCTCCCACACTCCTTGTGATTGCAGGTTACAGGTTGCAAAAGCAGAAGAAGTGGAGTTGTAGGGAGCAGGAGGACACTGTGGAGATTATGGATCCTAAAGGAGGAGCCTGCTTGGACTAGGGCACCATCAACATTGTCCTCTGCATCTAAATCTATAGAAATAGATTGGACAATGATAATCAACATTTGTAAAGTTTTTGACATCCGGTGGGAGATCCCTTAGTGGACTAGGGCACCATGAACATTGTCCTCTACATTCACATTGTTGGAAACTGAAGATACAACAGAGATTAGTGTCAGAAGGAAATCAGGATTCCATAGAAAAAGTAACACATTAGACTAGGGTGCCATCACCATTGTCCCCAACATTTTTGTTTTCCAAACTATGAAAAATAGTGAGTTAAGGCTCTCTACCCTTTGTCTAATTCTAGTAGCATTTGTCGTAATTTGTAGATTTACTTACTGTTTTGCTTAAATTAGGGTTTCAAGAGCATAAGAGGATTAATTAGCAATATTGTGTGATAACTTCTAAATTTCCAAGCAGAAAACCAAGTGGCAACCCAATCTGATAGATGACTCTCCTCTCGATAGGAGAAGCACTCGGTTGAAGAGCCCTTGGAATGTTTTGTGGAAAGGAGGATTCAAACTAAAACCCCCGCACCTAAAACCTCTTTTGCATATTAAACATATTGGTGAACCCATGTTTTTGAACTTTTTGGCACCTTGCTGAATGTTGTTTCATAGAATTACATTCATTCATTCTATTGCATTTGAAAAATTACAAAAAAATTGAAAAATTAGGAAAATTTGCAAAAATTGGCATACTAGACTTGCATTTTTGTAAAATTTGAATTAATTGGAAACTAATTTAAATTAATTTCTATTATTTTCATTAGATCTGATACAAAATGCATAAATTCATCATTTACAATTCATTTGCATGCTTGATTTGTTAGAAATTGCTTGAAATTGTGCATTTTTCATGAAAACCTAGTTTTGCATGAGCTAGAGTTGTGGTCAAAATCTTGTTTCAGATTTTAATACCTTGTTAAACACTCATTAAGCCTGATTTCTAAATTTAGTGTTGCATCATAGTGGCCTCCTTGCGAAATTTCATGTCTAGGGCTTGAAAACTTGCATTTCACAAGATTTGGCCTTATCGTCTTGCTAGACTTGCACTCCACGTGTGTTGTAAGGGATTTTTATGCAATAATTGGATGTTATTAGGGCTATTATATTATTCCCCTTCTCAATTTCCTTAGAACACCCTTTCTTTTGGGCCTTTGCATTTAATTTTTTAAAAAATTTGCATATTTTTGTTATTTTTGCACTAGGGTTTGATATAGAGTGGCACTATAGGCGTGTTGTAATGGATTTTTTGGCATTAGGTGGATTTTTTTACTGTTATAAGTTGCTTTCCATAATAATTTTCTTTACAACACCCTTTTCCCTACTCTTTTGCATTGAGATTTGGTGAAAAATCGCATATTTTGGCCTATTTTCACTAGGTTTTAACTTATTGACTCTCTAGAGTTGTTTCAAAAGCATGTTGTGAAAGATATTTTTACATTAGTTGACTTTTTTAGGCATATAATGTGGTTTCCCTCTTGAAAATATTTACAACACCTCTTATTTCATTCGTTTGCATTAAGAAAAGTTAAAAAATCAAGCATTTTAGAGCATATTCGACATCACTTTTGCATTTACCTTTTGCATAAGTTTTGGAAGATCTTGAAAATATGATTTGACACTCCTTTGTATAATTACAAATGGCTTCTTAATATAATAATAATGCTAGGTTTGTTCCTAGGCCTCATTTGAAAAGAAGAGCCCTTGAGCTTGAAATAACATTCACACCTCATGACAAAGAAATGGTAGAAACTGAAGGGCCTCTTTATATCACAGTAAAGATAATGGAACAACCTGTGCATGGAAAACTCATAGATCCTAATTGCATGACAAATGTGGTCACATAAATTTTCCTCCTTAAACATGAAATGGTACAAGAATCTTATGAACTGTTGGATTTGAGAATTAAAACACATAATGGAGCTTTAATGAAACCAATTGGCAAGATAACTCCAATGGTCTCAGTCTATGATAAATCTATGGATCAATCATTTGATGTAATACCCTTATCTGACCTCTTCTATGTAAAACTTGGACATCCTTGGCTTAAAGCTATGAATGTTGTTCCTTCTACCATTCACAAATGCCTAAAATTTCCTTTACATGGAGAGATCCATACTATCTATCGTAATGATTATCAACCTCTGACTAAGGACAAGAACTTTATTCTTGATTACTTTTGGCTGCAACCTGAGATAGATCTTGAGCCACGAAGAGATAGAACTTTCATAGAATACAAAAAATACAAAGCAAAACAACTAGCTCGAGTGGCCAGGTCTCCTTTACAACCAATAAGAAAAGAACAAGAAGCAAGCATAAAACAAGATTATTATGGCTTTGATGAAATTTTTGGCATTAGAAATGTAGATAAGGAAAGGTTCCATAACCCACCTCCTCCACAGAGAGATGGTATCTATGCTAAGGTCCCTCCCCTGTCATCCTTACATGGATCAAGAGGCTTTCATTGACAACAAAATACTCCACCAAGATCAATGAGATTTGAACATGGTGCTTCCTCCTCTCCTATGCAAACTATGGCAAACCAAAACTATGATGATTAAGGAATAAAACAAGAAGAAATAGACTAGCAAAAGAAAGGAGGAGGAGAAGACAAGCTTATGCCCAACAGATCGCAAATGAACAAGAGAACATTCAACCTAACATTGAAACAAATCAAGAAGAGCTTAAAGATGAACAAGTTCAAAACAAGAACAACAATTGGGCTTTGGTACCTTACACACCACTCTCATCTAGTATTTGGGATTGGAAGGATGTTGACCTCCTCGATGATGGCTTCTAGCATGGACCTCTCTACAGGTAAGTATCTCTAACCCTTTATTTCTCATGTTATATTTCCCCCATGATGTGTTATGTGTTGTTAGGCCTCCTAGGATGACCCTTGATTCTCTTGTAAGGTCAAGGATACTAGGAGACTACCTTTGTCATGACCTTCTTCTATTTGTATCATCATTCTTCTATATTTCCTCTCCTCCAATTTCATTGTTGTGTGTTGTGTCTTATGGACATAGTGTTGCGGTTGGTGACTTGGGGGCACCCTCCTACGTGACTATCCCTAAGGCATTTTTTCTCCTCTCTGATTTATTATTTACCTTCCTCTAGTGGTTCTATCTAGCTGGCAGATGACAAAAAAACATATTATACTGATGCGCACCTAGTGTCCCTTTAGCAAGTAATCAAAAAATGGACCTAGTCCATACATGACGATGTGGTTGTTACATATTATCTGACGCTTAGCTAGTGGAATCACTCTGGGTGATTTCTCTATTTTGATGTTGACGTTGATATTATCTTATCTTGCTAACAACACTTCAACAATACTACTACTCTGTGCACTTTGTTTATCATGAATATCGTCTTGCTTGGCTCTTTCATGTAGTTGATCATATGCATTGTTATTTGGACACTAACACTTTTCTTGCAGGGATGTGTTTGTGGGAATATTCAACGGTCATAAAGTACATGTCACCTCTGGGGGGCATGGGCTTTACAAGAGCACGTGTTCCCATGTGTGTTTTCTTCCTACCTTAACGTGGTTGATATCGGTACGTGATATCAACCACCTTAAGGTGGGGGCATTTATAAAGTAAGCTGTCTACTTTAGATGATAGTAAAGCGTGTTTGAACAATCTAAAAATCAATCACAATCATTTAAGCCCTCTACAGAGGTGGGATATCAAGTAAATCCTTTTATCTTAAGCCCTCATTGTGAGGCAGGGATGGTTTATTTCTTAGAGAGATTGTATTATCTTGTCATTTTTAAAAGTCCTCATCATGAGGCAGGGAGCGGTTACGTGACTAACTCAACCCTTAAGAATGTTTTCAATAGTTGTTGTGGCGAAGCCCAATAGTCGATGTGTGCCTATAATGTGCCTGAGATGGTGATGAACCTAGAAATAGTTTCACTCCATCACTTGTATGCCGTATTTTCTCTGTGTCCTCCATGTGTGTGCACGTATGGCATGTTTGTTCACAAAGTGCAAGATCGATGGAAATGAGCTCCTCTACACTTTGGGATTTGTTTGGCATGTTTGTTCTTAAGGTGTAAGACTGGTGGTGAACAACTCCTCTACACCTTGGGATTTTGTTTGGCGTGTCTGTTCTCAAAAAGTGCAAGACTGGTGGTCAACAACTCCTCTACACTTTTTGAGATTTGTTTGTTTACTTTCCTTGTACTTGCATTTTGCATTTCATATGGGAAAATCAAAAAGAAAACAATCACTACATTCTTTGTGCTCTATGTGTCTTCAATGTTGTATTCTCTATGTTTTGTGTGATTGTAACTATCTTCTCTGTGTTTTGCATGCCTGCTATTGTCTTCAATATGTTTAGCATGTCTTCTCTATGCCTAGTGTGTTTGTTGTGTTTGTTGACCTTACTTTAATCCATGTATTGGCCTTGCATTCATACATACATTAAATTGGGGGCTAAATGTTATGTCAAAAAAATGCACCCTTGGGGCCTTTTTCCTATTAAGGTTTAGCTCCCGGTTCCTTAGATTGCATTTAGAGCATCTTGCATGATAATTCAAACTCCTGATGAGAAAACCCTTGGGTCTTGTGACAAATAGGACCTAGGGGGTGCTAATTTAATGATGCCAGAACAAAGACAGGGGGTGGACAAGGGTGCTAGCACCCTAGTCCAACCCTATTTTGGGTCTGCCCTTAATTCAAATGTCAGGTTTGTGACCATTATTTGCGTCCCAGGCCAACATCATAAGTTTTAATTATGAAATTCTTGGCAAGAATCTTAGTAGTTGCATATATAAGCATGTTTAGATTATCACTTGCAAACTAGATGGACATTGTGTTTTATGAGCTTATGTTAAAGTGATTAAGGCATTCATTGTGTTGCAGAGCATAGCATTGTTATTGTGTTTGTTTTTACAGGTTGGATTCCATAGCCTCCTCATGGCATCAAAGAGCATCTTCCTTCCATGAGAGCTTCATCATCAAGGTGACATCTATTGTGTTTTATCATCATTATCATTTGGATTTTTGCCTCTATCCCACAAGGATACACACTCTCTCTAACAATGGTGTTCGAAAGACTTGAATGTCTCTCTCAGGTTTGACTAAGGTAAGCTTCTAAACACCATAACCCCCTCCCACACTCCTTGTGATTGTAGGTTACAGGTTGCGAAAGTAGAAGAAGTGGAATTGCAGGGAGCAGGAGGACACTGGAGATTCTGGATCTTGAAGGAGGATCCTGCTTGGACTAGGGTTTCAACATTGTCCTCCACATCTGAAGCTACAAAAACATACTGGACAATGATAATTAGGGTTTGTAGAGTTTCTAACATCTGACAAAAGATCCCTTAGTGGACTAGGGTGCCATCAACATTGTCCTCTACATTCACATTGTTGGAAACTAAAGATACAACAAAGATCAGTGTTAGAATGAGATCGAGATTCCACAGAAAAAGTAGCACATTGGACTAGGGCACCATCACCATTGTCCCTGACATTTCCATTTTCTAGACTATGAAAAATAGTGAGTTAAGGCTCTTTGCCCTTTGTCTAATTCTAGTAGCTTTTGTCATAATTCCTAGATTTACGTATTGTTTTGCTTAAATTAGGGTTTCAAGAGCATTAATTAGAAACATTATGTGATAACTTCTAAATTTCCCAGTAGAAAACCAAGTGGCAACCCAATCTGATAGATGACTCTCCTCTCGATAGGAGAAGCACTCAATTGAAAATCCCTTGGAATGTTTTGTGGAAATGAGGATTCAAACTAAAACCCTCGCACCTAAAACCTCTTTTCCATATTAAACATATAGATTTTTTTAAAGAATTTAAAAAAAGAAGAAGACATGCTAGGTGGGAAGGGTCGAAGCCCTAACCTGCCATGGCAAGCCTTGTGGGAGGCAGGGGTTAGAGACCCTAACCTCACAAGGCCCACGGGTGCTATGGGGATGGGGGCTTCGCTCTCTCCTAGCCCATAGGCATGCAACCTGTGTAGGTTGTAGGACGAGCCCTGTAGACTAGACAGGTCCATAGACCTATGGGTCTGTGACCCTTGTCATCCTTGCCTTCAAATGAAGTGGCACTTCATTTTTTATTCTTCTATTCTTTTTCTGTAGTGCCCCTCTGTACTCACTTTGGCTGTGTAGGTAGTCTAGCTAAGGAACCTGAAGATGATGATGGAATAGGAAATTCTATTAGTACTTTCATAGGTATGATGCATATTATTATTATTTTTGTGTAGAGAATTATTTGGATAGTCAGGTGATGCAGTAGTATGTTGTTAGGATAAGTGGAAAGGGTGACATCGTACCATTAAACATATGGGGGACATATGAGAATGAGATACAAATGTTGGAGTTCCTTTCCAAGTGCTTCGGCTATTATGCACATGTGCTCTAACTTGTATGTTGAGTGAGCAGGTACTAGGTTACATCTCCACCTAAATTGGCAAGTTGGAGCATACCTTGAAACCCAATGGATCAGTTGATCAGAGATAGCACTAGGTCCCCTGCCCTAGCTACCATCCTTGAAGATGAGTGCTTGGTTTGAAACCTTGTCAGTTCTATCAGTGGTCAGTCACTGTTGTTGTGATCATGTTTGTTTCTTACCATGCTAATATGCTTATGTTTTCTATGCTTATAAGCTTATGATCTCATGCCTTATAATGCTATATGCTACTTTGATCACTTGATGCCTAGATATTTATGAACTTTTACCTTACGTAGATCACATATTTATGTTATCTTGTTATTTATTATCCTTATTTAATTTTCATGCTTAAATTGTTCTTGTGTATCTATTCTTAGTGCTTACATCTTATATGGCCATACTATGTCTTCATTGTAATATCATCCTATTATAGTCTGGGGGGCATCACATCTTCTCTAACATTTTACCGTATGCTCATGGAATCACAATAGGGACACTATAATCTCCCTACACTTTTAGTCGCATGGAGATGTCTAATGTGCCTAGCATTTAGATGCATCTCAATCCTAGGGACTTATTGTCTTACCATGACCATTGTGTGTCTGTGCTCTTTGATTTCGTAATTGGGCCATTTGCCTAGTCTAGTGTTCTATATACTTACATCGGTGTTTTCTTTTTCCATTAAGGGTGGCCTCACCATCTCCATTTGCCTTTGCATGAACATGACCTTAAACTTTAACCAAATCCATTTTGGCACTTATCATGTAATTATTGCACTTACATAATAGTTCAAGCATTTTATCTATGATTCCAAGATTTGCATGAATGTTCATCTAATACATTTAGAATGTCCTAAAACCACTTGTACTTAAACTACTGTTTAATTTTAGGTTTATTGCAAACTAGTTTTTGTGCATGCACGACTACCAAGGCAATTGCAATTATAAATGTATGACAATTTCTATTTTGTGTCCTCTATTCTGGGTATTCGACATTGAATGCCATTATGGTGCAAGTCTATTTTTAGCATCATTTCTAATTTCCTAAAAAAAACGAGTCTTTAGAGGGAATCAATTGAGTTCTGGGAGGATATCTTTTTCTGGCCGCAATCATGGAAAGAGGAGGGACGGGGAAGGAGAAGCGATGACTACTGTCCAAATGCATTTCTGGTATCTTCACCACTCTCCTGCCCTGGCAACATGTCACTCTCTCCCTACATTTTGCAGAAGGAAACTCTTATTAAAAATGAATAGCTCAATTGTGATAAAAACGAGCTCAACATATAGAGCAAGAAAGGCACGATATGTTTGGTAGCAGTCTCTGCCATTTTGATGCATCTTTCTACAACCAATATAGAATGAGCATATCAAATGGCAAGATTTGAGGAGAGCTGAAGCGGAGTGCGAACAGAAAACAAAAGAATCATCTTACATGAGATCGATCCAAGGCCATGGAGGAAATCATCTTTTCTTAAAAAAAAGAGGTATTTGCATCAGTTCTTTATTTTTTTTCTAGTAAAAACTAAAATTTATTTGCTACAATTTATTAAGCACATAAAATCTAGAACGCCATTACACTAGCCTGCATACCACTCACAGATCACTTCTTGAGGGCCGCCTGTGCACAGATTAGCTAGGTAGAATTGTATCCACTCAATCTCAGGATTTATGGCCTCTAGCACCAAGAAAACAACGTTCAACCAACATAGATTTATCAGGTATCTCAATGATAAAACTAGGGTGTATTCAAGATAGCCCACCTGGGCCAGTAGGTCAACCATGCACACATAAAGATTAACCTATGGTGTTATGCAAAGAGGGATTATAAATGTGATTAATGTATGAATAGCCATCGTCCACTAAACCTGTGTGGCAGCACACGTCTGAACACAAGAAAAACTCACAATGTTAATATATGTTCCATGGGCATCATTAATTCAAAGATTATGAGAGCATCCTTGTGTTCAATGATGTAAAACCTCTCTTTGGCATTTTGCCAAACATTTTGTCTGCCTTGTTGGGTTCCATATCTTGCATGCATGAGGTCCATGGCCTTTCTAGCCATGGTATTACGCCTACTGATGTGCACATACCTAAATCTTTCTAAGGTCATTTCAACAATCCCCTACTATGCATAACCTGCAATCATCCCATTCCATGAGGCGACGCCCTTGAGGCTTTCTGACATATGTTCATGAGCAAGATTTGTGATTCCACAGTTTGCATGCATGTTGACCAGGGCATTTCCAGCTATTATATATGTCTAAAATCCACCTTCCATTATACTCTTCGCTGCTCCAGCTCCCAGTTTGGTGCAGGCAGGGTGAAAGTTGGCATAGGTTGCGGAATCTGGCTCTAACCTACCAATTTCAATTGCATTTGTCTAAAAGTTTCTAAACCCTGTTTCCTTGTGAGATCTTGTCAATCAATTCACGTACCTTGACTGAGCTTCCACATTATATTATGAGAGAGAGAGAGAAATGGGTTAAAGAAACCATATTATAGACTAAATTTATATTACTATAATCTCTCAGAAGTTACAGTATACAGAAAACTGTCCTTTCCATTGATAACCTTATCTAATTAAATTCTTTCTTGGTTAGTCCTAAATGTTGATTAAGGAGGTTGAGGTCCTTTGATGTATATAAAATAATAGGAGTAGTAATGTAGACTCTAGATTAAATAACAAGGGTTTTAAGCTAAATTATAGCTTGATACTTTAGCTCATAAAACCTTTCTTGAAGATGAACTTTAGCCATTCATGATGATGACCTTATTAATCAAGTGCATGTATCTGATTTGTGAACTAATAGTGTTTAGGCCCAAAGTCGTTCCAACAAATCCATTTTGTGAATATCCTACATTATGGTACCCCATAATATGACATCTCATTGAGACGTTCTACTTCAACAAATTCCATTTTGTGCATATCTTGTCATTAGAGCATTCTATGAGATGACATCTCTTTTTGGCATTCTGCTAAATAGTTCATGTACCATATCCATGTTTCCTCTTTCTATTTGCAAGCATATCGATTTGAGATTACTCTATTCTTGATAAAAATTGTAGATGTATTTACCCATCCAAAGCTCCTGTATGAGCATGGGTCTGTAGGATGTTGTCAACAGTTTGACAATCTCATTCTTTACCGCCGCTTGCATTTGCATGAAATACTTTACACATTCTTAACAAATGTTTTGTACATTTCCTTTATCATAAGATGGGATCTCACTGAGGTGTTCTGTCATCATTAGTGTATGTAGTTTATGCTTCCTTGTATTCTCAAAATTCATGATGCTCTTAATCTAATACATCGTTGTATCTTCTTGAAATAGGATCTAGAAATAAGGATTATATCTATCATTAATTCTTAGCATTATTATCCTTCTATCATGTACTAATAGTTGGTTAACTATTTCTTAAGGAAATTCTAAGTTGCTATTTGGATAAGGAATTCATTGGCATTTATTTTATTTTTGACTTAAGTAAAAAATTGTGCTCCTTTTGGCTTACAATGCTTTTCATTGGAAATGATCTAAATCCTTAGATTCTCTTAAAACATTCAGAATGGAAACTAAATTTTAAGTGACTGATATAGAATCTAGTTTAGTTTAAGAATTATATCCTTGAATCACATTATTTAGGTAATTATTCTTCTTCTTTTATAAGAATTTAAATCAAAGAAAAATGTAAATTGTTTTGTAGATATAGAAAGAAAATTATTTCTTTTTTTCTTATAGAATAATTTTATAGAGGGAATATTCATTTACCTTTATGAATCATACAAGAGGAATGTGAACTATCTTGTAAATAAAGAAAGCTATTAACTTGTTATGTATTAGAGAGATTATATATATACTTATAGAAAGAATATAGTAGTTTTACTTTTTAAGTATGATAGGATATGGTTAAGAAATGTTCTTGGAATAGTTATAAACTATTGAAGATTAGAATATTTGGAAATAAATTTATTTTATTTGTTAATTAGTTTAGTAAAATCATTTTAGTGTATTCATTATAGTGGAAATATTGTTATTATAGTTTACATTATTTGTTATTATAGTTTATATTATTGTTGTTTAGTATATAAAAAAAAAAATTATAAAAAGATGTCTTACTTAAAGACCTTAGAATTTTGTGGATAATCGAAGACTATCTTTGGACTGTCATGACTTCTCTTCCAAACTGATGAATTTACTATCATTATTGATGGCATCATGTATGATATTTGATGTGTTGTGTTAGCTTTGAACCTTATTTTTTTCTAAACATCGCCTACGTGTTGCATTAGTCTTGCACTACTCGTGATTGTGTTAGTCTGTTGTTTCTTGCCTATCTGTTGTAAAGGGACCTAGTGTTATCTCCTAGCATGGGGGGTGGACCTCAGGGTTCCACATGGTCGGGTGGTTGTGCTATTATATCCATTGGTTTCCCTTGTTACTATTCGTGTGCAAGAAGGTCAAGCCTCTTATATCAGATTTCAGATCTTGTTCTAGCTGAGGAGACAGATATAATGTTCATATTCTAGTTTCGTATATCAGTTGAATCATGGGCTGTCATCTTGATGTATGTACTCCAATGTATTCAGAAAAAAAAAAGATACTGTAAATAATGTAATGGTGTACCCTCTTGTAAAGGAAATTGTATATGTACTTGTAAATCTAGATGCAGGATCTTGATGATTACTTATTTGTTGATATAATATGGAAATGTATGTATTTATTCATTGAATACAGTTGTTAGGTAACTTATTATTTAGGTTAGATCTTGTTATTAGTAATGCAGCCGTGGAATCCCTAGAGAACAGATTTTATTAGATGTTTGAATAAATATGATTTACAGTTCTTCGTTATAACCTTGTTTATAAAAAAAAATATTTCCCTTTTGGTTAGCACTGTTGAGCTGTTCTCTAGGGTTTTGTGGCAGGGAATTACATTTTCTCTTCTGAAATAAAATAAGATCTATGATAAATATTATATAATCTTGCTTTTATGTTATGTAAACTTATATATATATATATATATTTTGAGTAAAAATATAGAAGTATATATAGGACATTTTAATATTAGTTATATCCTATTGGAAGTTAACATTGTTAGAGTGAATAATTTATCTATTCAGTATAGCTTAAGTGTACTTAGGTTGATGAGGTTAGACAACATCTTGTCTAATTGAATGTGCAACCTTTTAGACCTTTAGAGGTTACCTAGTTGTTTGGTAAACCTTATGTGCATACCTTTTGAGGTTGGAAGACTTTCCATCTCACCTCAAAAGGCACTTTGTAGTCATCCAACACTTGTCACCAAAGGTTTTTGGTTTGCACATTCCAAGTGATCCAAAGGTTGACACCTATAGAATATTTGTCTACATGCATGTGCCACATCATGGGGCACTTGTCAATCCAGATGCAAGGTGGATTGCCTCATCCATGCTTATATAATAAGTCATTTCTATGTAAATTATCAAGTGAGATTAATATATGTTTTTGCTCACATTAGGTTCATCAATATCATTGATTTCTTATCTCTATTTATCAATTTCCGTATTGTGAGAGTAAATATCAAGTGTTGCAAAGTATCCTTAACTACTCCAACATGGTATCAGAGCCATGTTTGCAAAATCTTGCCCTTTATATAAAATCCTGCACCTAGCCTAGCCAAGAGGTCCTCTTAGAGCCAAATAGACATTTCCATCAAGTCTGGAAGGCTCAAGATAATCAAAATAGCCTGTCATTTTGTCAAAATTGACACAGGCAAAATTTTTCAATTTTTTTTAGGTCCCTTGCCCCTTGTATCGTACAGTGGTATGATGATGCATGAGCATCTAGTGGTGTATGGGCAATCTTGTATCACCCAAAAAAAGATGTGTTTCAAAATTGTTGATGTTCTTTCCATTTCTTTTTGAAATTTGTGGCTCTAGTTCCATAATCGCTTGAATAATGATGTAGAACTTTCAATTTTTCCAAACTGCTAAAAATAGTAACCTGCTATTTTTAGAAAAGTTTGCATTTGGGAATGGATTGAAGTAAAAATTTACAGGAAGTTACATAACAAAAATATAAGACCTTTGGTGGAGGAATCACACAAAGATCATTTGCGAGCTGAAAGATATTAAAGTTTTCGTTTCCTGAAAAATGCCTGAAAATTATTCAAACTCAGGTTTGAGGCACTAAATGTCCCCGTATGGGCCCAAAAATGGCCAAAACTAGCAAATCTAATTATTAGCACATAGAGCACTCCGCGAGCTTTCTGACACATAAAACGGTTCATCAATCGGACACCCAGATCAAAAGTTATGGCTCCCAGAAGTTGACCTATTTTTGGAGGGAGATGCAAATTTTGAAATTAGGTTGTTGGCCACCAAAAAGACTATTAATAACCATTTTTGGGAACCCTGGGAGGTAGTAGAGTTAAGGGGGTAGGTGTGGAGTCAAGAATAGGCGGGAAAATAGAAACCCTAGATGATTTGGGGCTACAGAAGGTAGGTGATTCTAGAGTCTTGTGAGAGGAAGTTGTAATGTGTTGCAACCTGTGGAGCGTTGATTCCTTTGATTGTAATTAAACTTCTGTAATGTAAAGAGTTGCCCAGATCAATAAAAGAAAGTTTTATTTTCTGTGTTCAATTTTTGTTGTTGTGTGTTTTGTGATTTACCCCCTTCATCAAGTGGTATCAGAGAAAGCGACCAAGATGCCTCCATGAAGAAATCATGTTGGGAGAAATGCTTTGACAGAAGAGGGTTTTAGAGCCCTACAAAGGCAAATCGATGCATTACAAGAGGAGCTACGAAGAGGGTTTAAGCCGAGGACAAAAGAAGAAAGTGAAGATGAAGCTAAAGAAGAGCTATCTGAGGAAGAACAAGAAGCTACCAGAGATCCTGCAGAAGTTAGGTTGTTGAGGGCCATTTCGAAGATTGAAAAGAGGCCCAGGATCGAAGTTTCTACATATTCTAGAGATTTGAATCCAGAACAACTTATTGATTGGATCAATGACATGGAGGAGTATTTTGAGTATGAAGATGTGGAGGACCTAGATCGGGTTAAGTTTGCAAAAACAAAGTTGAAGGGCCATGCCAATATTTGGTGGAAGGAGGTCCAACTAGAGAGGAATAGAAGAGGAAAAGAAAATATCACCAGATGGGATCAGATGGTGGAGAAAGTAAAGATGCAGTTCATTCTTGTGGACTATGAGATGGAGTTGCTGAAGAAGCTGCAAGGACTAAAGCAAGGTAACAAGTCTGTTAAGGAGTATACAAAAGAGTTTTATAAAATTACTATCAGGACAGGCCATGCAGAGCCCAATAAGGAGAAGGTAGCCCATTACATTAATGGGTTGAGGCTGAGTATTCAAGAGGAGCTGAGCCTGGTCAGAATAACTACCATAGAAGATGCATACCAGTTTTCCCTGAAGGTGGAAGAGAAGCTGAATAAAAGATTTGACAACAAGCAAAGGGGAAGAGGTCAAGGCAGAAGGACTAGCAGAAGATCCTATGGGGGATGAAATGAAGATTCAAAGAAAAGTGAAGAAGCCGACACTAGTCAAAATCAGAGAGGAGATAATACCTACCACCCTCGTGACCAGAACAATAGTGAGAAAAGAGGAAGAGGAAGAGGCCAACCTGGGCAAGGACCAGGAAGAGGAGGTTTCAGAGGAACTTGTTTCCAATGTGGAGAAGAAGGGCATCGAGCATACAAGTGTATGCAACATCAAGGAAGGACAAATAGAAGACTTGAAGGTAATGCACAAGTTGCACATGTAGATGAAGATGCTCATTCTGAGCATTCTGAAGATGCTGAAAGCTGAGAAACCCTAGTTGTCAGAAGAACCTTACTGAATGAGGAGAAAGAACCCAATCAGATGAATAGTTTATTGCACACAAGGTGCAAATGTGAAGGTAAGTGTTGTGATATTTTTATTGACAATGGAAGCACTAATAATCTTGTTTCAAAGGAGATGGTTGACAAGTTGAAGTTGACAAGAAGAAAGCATCTGCATCCATATTGGATTGCATGGTTGAAGAAGGACCATAGAGCTTTGGTCAATGAGCAGTGTTTAGTGAAGTTCAAGATTGGTGACTACTGTGATGAGGTATTGTGTGATATCATATTGATGGATGCATGTCATATGCTGTTGGGGTGGCTGTGGTAGTATGATAGGAGCAATGTCCATGATGGCCGAGCAAACACATATTCCCTAACAAAGGATGGAGTTCGTCATAAGTTGAAGCCTTTGAAGGAGGTGGAAGAAAAGGTATGTAGTACTGCCAGAATTTGCTTAGTAGATGGTAGGAAATTTTTTGAGGGTATGAAGCATGAGCATCATTGCTTTATATTGATTCCTAAGATTAGTCAAGAGAAATGTGAAGATGTACCAACAAAAGATTCAGATATGTTGGAAGAATTTTAGGGCACTATCTCTGATAATGTACCAGAAGGTATACCACCAGTAAGGAAGATAAGTCATCAAATGGATTTGATACTAGGAGCTAGATTGCCAAACAAGGCAGTCCATAGAATGACTCCAGTAGAGAGTGAAGAGTTGAACAGACAAGTTAAGGAGTTGTTGAGGAAGGGATTGATAAGAGAGAGCCTAAGTCCTTGTGCGGTACTTGCAGTACTAGCACCAAAGAAAGATGGAGAGTGGAGAATGTGTATAGACTCTCGAGCCATCAATAAGATCATGATAAAGTACAGATTTCCATTTCCTAGAATGGATGAAATAATGGACTATTTGAGTGGAGCCAAGTACTTCATGAAGATTGACCTGAAGAGTGGGTATCACCAGATCCATATCAAGGAAGGAGACGAGTGGAAGACAACCTTCAAAACCAAAGAAGGATTGTATGAGTGGTTAGTCATGCCATTTGGGCTAACCAATGCACCAAGCACATTCATGCGGCTCATGAATGAGGTACTGAAAGAATATTTGGGGAGTTTTGTTATTGTTTATTTGGATGATATTTTAATTTTTAGTAAGACTTGGGATGAGCATCTGATGCATATCAGAAGAGTTTTAGAGAAGCTAAGGGAGGAGAAATTGTTGATTAATCTGAAGAAATGCAGTTTTGCAAAGAAGGAGTTGGTATACCTGGGATTTGTTGTCTCAGAGGAAGGTCTTAAGATGGACCCAGAAAAAGTAAGGGCTATCATTGAATGACCTATGCCAAGAAGTGCAACAGATGTAAGATCTTTTCATGGTTTGACAAGTTTTTACAGAAAGTTTATCAGGAATTTCAGTAACATTTGTGCACCCCTAACTAAGACAATGAGAGGGGATAGAAAAGAGTTTAGATGGACTAAAGGAGCAGACAAGAACTTTGATACATTGAAGCAGAAAGTTGTAAAACAACCTATTTTAGCACTTCCAGATTTCAATAAGTTATTTCAGGTAGATTGTGATGCTAGTGGTAGTGATATAGGAGCTGTTTTGAGTCAAGAAGGTAAGCCCATTGCCTATTTTAGTGAGAAGATTAATGATGCCAAGAAAAAGTATTATGTTTATGATCAAGAGTTTTATGCAATAGTTCAGGCTTTGAAGAAATGGAGACATTATTTGTTGCCAAAGGAGTTTGTTTTATATACTGATCATCAGGCTTTGCAGTAGCTTAATAGTCAAGGAAAGTTGAATCAAAGGCACTTAAAATGGGTTGAGTTTTTGCATAGCTATACTTTTGTTTTGAAGCACAAGAGTGGGAAGTCCAACAAAGTTGCAGATGCCTTGAGCAGAAGGGAAAATTTGTTGACAGAAATGAAGATAGAGATTGTTGGGTTCGAAGAGCTCAAAAGTTTGTATCCAGAAGATCTAAATTTTACAGAGGCTTGGAAAGCTTGTTTGGAACCTATTACAATGGATGGGACAAAATGGTTGGATTTCATTATCCAATATGGCATGTTGTTTAGAGGAAGCTAGTTGTGCATTCCAAGGAGTTCTATGAGGGAGAACCTGATTAAGGAGAAGCATAGTGCAGGATTGGCTAGACACTTTGGTTGAGATAAGACCATTTCTATTGTTGGTGAAAATTATTATTTCCCATAGTTGTAGTAGGATGTGAGGAAATTCGTGTAGAGTGTGTCAGATGGGAAAAGGAATAAGTTAGAATATAGGGCTATATCAGCCATTACCTGTACCAGAGAAGCCATGGGATGACATCAGTATGGATTTTGTTCTTGGTTTACCAAGGACATGATTCCATTTTTGTGATGGTGGACAGATTCTCGAAGATGGCACATTTTTTTCCTTGCAAGAAGACTAATGATGCGGTTCATATTGTAGAGTTATTTTTTAGGGAGGTGGTGAGATTACACGGTCTACCAAAGAGCATAGTTTCATATCAAGATACCAAGTTTATTGGTTATTTCTGGAAGACATTGTGGAAGAAGTTGAAGACATATTTGAAGTTCAGTTCTACACACCATCCATAGACTAATGGGTAGACTGAAGTGGTGAATAGGAGTTTGGGTAACCTACTATGATGCTTAATAGGAGATAAGACCAATGGATGGGATTTGATTTTACCACAGGCAAAATTTGCTTACAACAATTCTCTCAGTAGGAGTACTAGTAAATCACCATTCTAGATTGTATATGGGAATAGTCCAAGAAATGCTTCAGAGTTAAGGAATTTGGACAAAGGAGAAAGAACAAGTGCTGAAGCTGTAGACTTTGCAGAACACATGAAGAATTTGCATGAAGAGGTGAAAAGGCACATTAACAAGATGAATATTCAGTACAAGGCTTAGGTAGATCAAAAGAGGAGATATAAGGAGTTCCAGGTAGGAGATGAAGTCATGGTTCACTTAAGAAAAGAAAGGTTCCCAATTGGAACATACAATAAGTTGAAAATGAAGAAATTTGGACCATGTAGAATTTTGAAGAAACATGATTCAGGAAATGCATATGAGGTAGAGCTGCCAAGTGGGATCAACATTTCCCTTGTTTTCAACATTGTTGATTTATCAGAATATCATGAAGGTGGAATAGAGGATGGACCAATAGAAGAACAATGGAGTATTCCGGCATCTACTTCAATAGAGGAGATAGAAGAGATCTTGGATAGTCATGTGGGAAGTACTCAGAACAGGCAATATGAAGAATATCTAGTGAAATGGAAAGGAAGGCCTATTGAAGATTCTTCTTGGTTGTCTAAGGCAGAGGTTGACCGTATGGGTTTTCCTCACACAAACACATGAGACGTGACAGGGTCACTTCTCAAATTACCCTGGGTGTCTGATGCAGGAGCATCCAATGGTGTAAGGGCAATCTTGCATCACCCAAAAAAGATGTGTTTCAAAATTGTTGATGTTCTTTCCATTTCTTTTCAAAATTTGTGGTTTTGGTTCCATAATCACTTGAATAATGATGTAGAACTTTCAATTTTTCCAAACTGCTAAAAATAGTAACCTGTTATTTTTAGAAAGTTTGCATTTGGGCATGGGTTGAAGTGAAAATTTACAGGAATTTACATAACAAAAATATAAGACCTTTGGCGAAGGAATCACGTAAAGATCATTTGCGAGATGAAAGATATTAAAGTTTCCATTTCCTAAAAAATGCTTGAAAATTATTCAAACTTAGGTTTGAGGCACTAAACGGCCTTGTACGGGCCTGAAAATGGCTAGAATTGATAGAGCTAGTTCTTAACGCGTAGAGCACTCTGCGAGATTTCTGACGCATAAAACAGTTTGTCAATCGGATGCCTGGATCAAAAGTTATGGCTCCCAGAAGTTGACCTATTTTTGGAGGGAGATGCAAATTTTGAAATTAGGTTGTTGGCCACCAAAAAGGCTATTAATAACCATTTTTGGGAACCCTGGGAGGTAGTAGAGTTAAGGGGGCAAGTGTCGATTCAATAATAGGTAGGAAAACAAAAACCCTAGCTGATTTGGGGTTACATAAGGCAGGTGATTCTAGAGTCTTGTGAGAGGAAGCTGTAATGTGTTGTAGCCTATGGAGGGTTGATTCCTCTGATTGTAATTGAGCTTCTGTAATGTAAAGAGTTGCCCAAATCAATAAAAGAAAGTTCTATTTTTTGTATTCAATTTTGTTGTTGTGTGTTTTGTGATTTACCCCCTTCATCATATGACCATACAGAATTGTTCAGAATTTTTGTGTGAAAATGCAATTTTTTTTTGCAAATTGAAGATTTGTAGAGGTCTGATCATGTTTTTTTAAAATCTTGGTCAATTTTAGGCAAAATTTTGTGTTTTGGGTAAATTTACATGCCTAGTTTGAGGGTTTCTAGATCTTCATTTGGGCTCTGGACACTGCCATTACATTGACAATTTCTTTGTCAAGGGTTTGTTGTTTCCATTCTAGTTATTTGAATAAGTGCAGGGTTTGTAGCCTCTAAACAAAAGTCTAAGTTTTTTTTGGCTCATAGTCACTATAGAGAGTTCACGACCTCTATACAAGGCAGATGGTCTTCTCTTGGCTCACAACCTATTTTGCAAAGGGGGAGGTGTTTTCCCTGTGTACGGATATTTGTGTGGAATACATTTGTAGAGGTATCAAGCCAGTACAAGGATGCAATTCTCTGCCTCATAGCTCTAAATCTATAGGGAGGTCACTATTTGTTGAGACAATCACCTTTTATTTATCTTAGCATTTTGTTTGAAGTCACAGTCGAGCCATTTTCCCTATTGCAAGCCACATGCTTCAAAGACTCCATAGAAGGGTTTTTTCAAAGAACTTTGGTCGCAGTCCACATTAGGGTCATGGTTTCTTTGTTGCCATTGAAACCTTTGTTGAAAAGTGCAATACAACTGAGAGGGAGGGTGAATCAGATGTATCCAATATTTCAAAACCATTAAGACATCAACCAATCAACACTGAGTTTGTATTTTAACCATGAAAGCATGAAACATAAACTTAAACACATTCACACATTTAACACAGGAAACACCATATTTTTATGTGGAAAACCCTATAGGGGGAAAACCACAATGAGTGTTAGCTCACAATATAATATGTTATAATATTACCAAAAATCAGAGGCTCACTACCTTAGGCTCACTGCCAAAATGCTCACTACAAGAAGAGGCTCACTGTCAATGGGGTGGCTCATTGCCTGGATTGGTGAACTGAGTTATTAGCATCTACTCCATGCCTGGATTCAGTTCCATTGAAGTACAATAAGTATCCTCTACTCTGCTCTACTTTTACACTTCACAGTTATCTTCTCATTTTCGTATCCTCATACAAATTCATGACTTCATTTCATGTTTTTACACAATTCATTAACCTTGGAATTTACATCAAGGTCGGCATTACAATCATCGATGTTTGGAACAATCTCCAAGGTCAACAAACATACATACATTAAGATAGGTCTAGACCTAAACATAATTAGGAGAGAAAAGAATGAATGCAAATCATGCCAAGCCTTAGCTGGGACTCAATTGCAATTTTCTATGCAGCAACATGCTTCCACAATCTTCAAATCATAACCGCAAGTAGTGAGAACAACCAAGTCGGCCAAGACTAGAGTTAACACTAAGACTTTTAGGAACACGGTTCATGCATGATCTGGATTATACTTTGTAGACCAATCAAAAGGTAGGAACATGATCCAGAGACTCCCACAAGCACGTTACAATCACCAAGAACATCCGTACAACCTCTAAACACTTTATCCATAAGATTCTTCAAATCAGAGCACTTGAACATTACTGTTAGCCACTTTCATAAAGGAAAGATCGCTTGTGAAGCACCAAATCACGAACCTTTTGAGCTAAAGGCACATAACATCATCACAAACTTAATTCCAAAACCGCAAACTATGAAACTTAAATGCGAAGAAATGTAGAGTAGAATACATTCTCCCTATCACCATTAAATACACAGAAAAATAATTTTTACTCTGGTGAACACAACTCACTCAAATCTTCACACCGAAGGTTCAAACTTGAAACATAGCATCTACAAACATCCCTTAACAATACTTCCAATCCATAGGCAAAGATATTCAATCTACAGGATATGCGGAACAAAACACTGCACTGTTCTTGAGAGATAAAGCAATTCTGCACTTGTACTAATTCCTCAGATACCTGTCTAGACTTATTCAAATAACTTCCTTATGTGTTGACATCAATGACAACGCTTACTACTCATACTTGCAATAGCCTCCATACCACCATTACAACAACCAGACCTTTGATTCAATCACCATTTGTAGGATGTTGTGGTTATTGGTCATTCAAGTACGCCTTCACCTCAAGCCACGCCAAATTAGCCTCACCAAACATTGATGCTCTAGTCAAATTCTTGACTTCTTTTGCATCAATCAACATTCAGGATGAAGTCTTTATATCTGTAGGTTTTGGGCTCTGCATATATCTTTGGAGGAAGCCCTTATCTCCACCAATCTACTCGCCAACATCATAGTCATAGTGAAGCTTGAAATGGAGGTCACAGTTTTGTTTTGCAGTTTTAGGTTACATTTTATGTAACCATTTATGCCTAACCTAGGTTGCATTGTTTGGAAAAAGTGTTATGGTCATCCCCCATCATTTGCAATCATGGGTTTATCATTGTTAGCATTTATTTATTCTTGTTACTCATAAATGTTACACTTATTGTAATAGTACTAAAAAATGTAACACTAACATTTGATACTACCTTTTATTGTAAATTCTAACCATGGCATTTAATGCCCACATATAGTTAACATTAAATGTTACCCATACATATAACATTTAGGTTGACAATATCAATCTATGTAAACTATCAACAATAACTATAATCACCAATGGTTCAGTAAACTACCAAGGTTAAATTTTTGGCCAAACAAACCTCTAGGCTCTGTATGGTGCTCACAACTTGTTAAAGGGGGACTTTTTTTTCATTTTGCCATAACTTTTGCCCACGGAGGAGAAATTGGGCATATTTATAGTCAACGAGAAGCTAGTTTTGATACCGACAAAGATGGGTTGAGATGATTTGGGAATTGTCCCATTTTATCAAACTTTTGTTCCCTTCTTTGTATAGCAAGTTAAGTAACTGGAAAAACAATTGTATCATTTGATTTGCAACTCAAAATTGATGCTGCTTTTTAAAAAAGTGATTAATATTTTGAGCCTAATCTATTGGAAATGATTTCACACTACTCTTATAAAGTGTCATTTTTCATTCCAATTAGACTTGCTTAAATGCACTACTGTTATAAAGTGCCACAAATTCAAGGGGTGTCATTGAGTTTTTTCCTTCTAAGCAATCTAAGTATACAACATACATCTCATCTACATGGTTTTATAAGTGTGATAACTTCTATCTCATAGAACATCTATTCATATTGGGACCTTGAAAACACCCAATGAGGTTTGTATGGCTCTTTGAGAAGGTCAATGAACAAAGAAGTCACGAGATCATAAGTATAAGCCTAAGAGACTCTAATACTATAGAGGATTATGTCACATAATTTAACTCATTGAGATTTCTTGCAACTAAAAGAAGGTGGGATGGAGTCATATCAGCCACAAATATCTAGGATAAAAAATATTGTATTATGAGGGGGGTTCATTGAGTTGTGTCAAGAGCATTTATAAGTTGAGCCAATAGCACTTCCATATAGATATGTCAAGAGCATTTCTGAGTTGAGCCAAGAGCACTTTCACTACTCCTTCAACAGCTTTCAACATTTTTTTTCTGTATTATATGTTGAGATGTGTCAAGAACGCTTCCACTACACCATCACCTAATGCTACGTGTGAATCTGGAGTTGATTCTTAGAGGACTTCCAAAGATTCATCGCAGTAGAAGATTGATATCAATTCCTTTGCTTCTACAAATTTTAGAGTTGCTTCATAGAAGGCTTCTAGAGAATCTTCAAAGAAGGACTTCACATTGGATTTGAATTGTAGCCATATGGCATGCAATTGAAATTCTACACATGGATCTTGCAAGTAAAATAGGATTATCACCTTCAGTTTTTTGTACAGTGTCTAGTACACTTTCTTGTTTTCTCTCTTTTGGAGGAAAGCTTTTCCCACTAGGTTTTCTTTCTTTCTTTGCTTTATGAGAGATGCATTTGTACATGGGTAACTCATCAAGCCTAGTTTTCGGGACCCATCATTGTTTCACTACTCCCTAAGTTACACCTAAGGGGGGGTGTTAGTGTGAAAAGTGACATTATCTATCTAGTTAGATTTTAGCATGTCTAGGAGATTTATATTCACACTAGCTTAACTACAACTTTGGGCTTCTTACCTTTTTGTCTCACCACATGTGGTGAAGATATGTGTACTCACCTTTGTGAGACACCTACTTCATGTAAACTTGCCATTTGCTCAAACATGTGTCACTTGAGCAAGATAAGTGTTGTACCTATGGAGGGTTGCTCAATCGTTGTGTACAACCTTCTCACCTCCTCATGCTTGCCTATTTAAGCAATAATTCTATGTACATTTAATTCACCTTTTGAAAATATCAATAGGTTTATTGTGTGCAAATAGCTTGTGGTTAGATTACTGCTTGTTGATCCTCACTAATCCCAACATTTGCAACATATTTCCTATTATATTCTTCTATTGTGTAAGTCATTTCATTACAAAGAAGAATAGTGTAGTTGATGCCCTTTCTTGACAAGATAAAGAGAAAGAAACAATTTGTGTCATTTCTCTATTACAACTTGAATTGGTAGAAGTTATACAAGAAGAGTGGCAACATGATCCTATAACAAAGAATCTCATTCAACAGCTTTAACATGACCCATCTTCTTTAAGTAAGTATGCTTGGAAACAAGACTCCTTATGGTACAAAGATAAGCTCTTTTTATGAAAAAAATTATCAATTGAAATCTAGCATATTGTCTCAAATGCATGACACAACAATAGGAGGATATTTAGGGTTCTTAAAGACCTATCACCATATAAAGAGAGATTTCTTTTGGGAAGGTCTTAAGGGGATGTAAATAAATTTATGGTCAGCTGTTTGATATGCCAAAAAAAAAAGGTAAAAGAGTAAAGACCCTAGGCCTCTTACAACCATTAGGAATACCAACACAATGTTGGGAGAAAATATTGATGGACTTCATTACCAGATTGTCAAAGTTAGATAACCTCAATGTGATTTTGATGATTCTGGATAGACTTGTTAAGTGTGCATATTTTTGTGTACTTTCTCATCCATTTCAAGCTAGTACTATGGAAGAAATATTAATGGAAAAGGTCTGAAAACTCCATGGTATTCCCAAAATCATTTTGAGTGATTGTGACCCTATCTTCACTAGTATCTTTTGGACAAACTTATTTGCAACATAGGACACAAAGCTAGCACATAGATTATTGATGCAATAGCATCCTTGGGTATTGTGGCAATCTTGCATCATTTGTTAGTGGATTTTCTGGGTTATTTTAGTTACTTGTTTGTCCATTAGTTTTTGGTTACTAGTATGTGATAGAGGAAGTTAGTGCATTTCACCACAATTTGAAATTGGATTTCACAATTTTGAGAATAGTTTAAATTGTGATGGATGGGTATCATATTAAATTTTGAGGAGAATTGGATGAGTAAAATATCATAAATTAGTTCAAGAGTGTCTTCCATGTTGGCATTTGTGAATAGTTGTGATTGTTTCCATTTGCAGTAGGTTATTTGAAGTTTGCACCAACATAGGACTATTTGTAAGGATTTATTATATTGTTGAAGATGAATGATGAGCACCGCATGGAGGTTTTCAACTATTTTACCATTTGTATTTGGAATTTTGTTATTTCTATTTGATGACACATTTCATGTGGTATTGGGCTTTGTGTCATATTGAAGCTAATGTATATCATTGGAAAAACTTGGGAATGCTATTTATACATGATCGAGAGTTGTTTCAAAGAAAGTGAAGATAGAATAAAGTAGGAGAGTAGTGAGTGAGTTTCAACAATGAGGAAAGGAGAGAGGGAGTAAGATCTAAGAGATAGAGTGAGGGAATAGGAGTATGATGTGGAGTGCAATCTAGAGGAAATTTGATACTAAAGTAGGAGTTTGACAATGCAACACATACTAAATGTCATTGTTGTAGTTGTACTTGAATTTTCATTGCATAAAGTGATATGGGTAGTCTATGTGGCAAGATCTAAAGGTTGTAATTCTAGAGCCTAGTTGTTAATTAGTATTTAGGGAAATGGCTATGACCTAGCATGTAAGGAGCCCACTAAGGCAAGTTTTGTAATCATAGTGATAATTGTGAAAGCCTATGATCAATTAAGATGTTTCTATTGTCTTGAAATTTCATGTTATTGTAATTGTTTGTTGTGTTGGTTGCACGGTTGGACAATCGTTTAGTGGACCCTTAGTCCATGACTACATCAAGTATCTTATCATCTACAATCAAATAGCAAAAAATCATGAATAAATGTTTAGAATGCTATCTACATTTCTTTGCCTCTGACAAAAAAGTGTAATCGTCCAAATGGATTTCATTAGCAAGCTAGTGATATAAAGTTCATAATTTCACAATCAACAAAGATGAATCCATTTGAAGCTCTTTATGGATACCTCCCACCATCTACTAGTTATTTACAGGGTCATCCCTAAGCTCATGTTGTAGAGGATCATATTCAACACCAACAAGAGATACTTTAAATCCTTAAGGAGAATTTAATTATAGCTCAATATAGGATGAAACAAAAAGTAGATCAACACTATAGTGAGAGGCATTTTGAAGGGGGGGATTAGGTATTCCTTTGGTTGCAACCTTGCAAACAAATGTCACTTAAGAAGCATAAGAACATCAATCATGCACCTAGATTTTATGGTCCCTATAAGGCTCTCCATTAGATCGATAGTGTAGCTTATAAGTTATAACTTCTACCCTCTTCAAAAATCCATCCTATATTTCATGTCTCTTTGCTGAAGAAATTAATAGGTAACAATCTAGTCATAATTGCCTAAGCTAGGTGAAGAAGGGAAGTTTATTTTGTAACTTGAGGCAATCATAGAGAAGCAAGTGAAGTAGTTGTGAAACTGAGCCATTTCTAAATTCCTAATCAAGTGGAAGAATGTGCTAGTTGAATATGTAACATGGGAAGATAAGTAATTCACACAGAAGCATTCAACATTTCTAAGCATTGAGGACATCACTTTTTTGAAGGGTATGGGCATGCTATTCCCCTAATATTCATCTTCCTAAGTGTAATAAAGTTAAGCACTTGTGGCATTCTTAACCTTAATAATTCATTTATTAGTTCTAGTTAATTCTTTAGTCCAACCTAATTATGATGAATGGGTGTGTCCAGGTACCTAATTATGTCTATAAATAAGGAAGGGAAAGGCTCTTTCAAACCGTCATATGTTGTAAGATTACATTTATATTGTCATATTCTAATTTTTGGAGGTACTCGACCCCTCAAAATGGTCTAATATTTTATTGATTTTTCCTTTATTTCTAAGAAATATCCTAACACTATTATACATTCTTTCATGATTTATCATGCGTGCTTCCATAGATTACTTTACAATTGGCTCTAGACCATGTTTTATTCATTATGGTCATTTTCCCCTTCTAATGGCCCTTGCTTAGTGGATCCCATGGATTTTTCTATGTATCATGATGATACACTACTTTTTAATAGAGACCCACCTTTGGATCCTCTCATGTTTTCTTATGATTTATATTTGGGTGATTGTGGAGTGCATCTTCTACACCCTCTAATGAAAATGCATGATTTAGACACTCCCTAACAATGAAGAACAACATGAGGATCTTTTGCAATTTTTACTTAGTATTTGTGAGGATAATATACCACTAGTTGATGATACATCTTTCCTATGATCTCCCACTATTACACATGATAAACATTCACATATGGATATGGGGCATGTTTAGAATGATATTTCACCTTATTTGATCTACCTCATTAGTGAGATGACCCATCTAAAAAAGTGCATTAATGATTATGAACAAACATTTAAATAGAAAAATTCTTTCAAAGAAATGTTACACAATCCTTTGACACATTAAATCTTGACTTATCTTGTACCAAGTGGATTTGTGGCTCCTTTTATCTCAAAGTATGATGGTAAAGGAGATCCATTGCAATATTTGCAATACGTCCACACTATGTGCATCCCTTATTATTATGAGGACCCATTGCTTGCTATATTATTTCCAACAAGCTTAGGTGGAGATGCACTCACATGGTTTTATTCATTAAAAAATTCTTATATCACTTCCTTTGTGGATTTGACTAGTGCTTTCATGAAACATTTTCATTATAATACTTAAAATCCAAGTCTGTTAATTGCCTCATCATTCATTTTCAGAGGTATGTACCACTATATTAAGGGTAAGCATGCTTTGTTGAACAATCATCTTTTATATTAACATATCTCTAGCATTTTTTCACATTTGAATAATGGGGCAATGCGAATGTACCTAATGATGGTTATCATGCACAAATCAAGTGAAAGAAATTTAGAGAATTCACTACATTAGATGAGTCTACACATGTTGTATTGGACCATCTTTTGGAACAAAATATTATTACTTTACCTCCTGTAGATTAGGAAAATCAAATCAAAGGTAAAATAGAAACTAAATGCATAACAAACAAAGAGTTATACCTAGACATGAAAACCCAATCTCATCAAAAGGGAGAGGAACTTTGCACCCAAGAGCTCCTAAATAAGATATACCCTAATGGATGAATAAAATGTGAAATGCTCTATCTTAATTTGCAACTCACAATGCTAGCTCAATGGACATTTAGACATGGTAACATTACTTGAAGATTAGCTCCCAAAATGGGTTGGAGGATGAAGTATTTATAGAGATTTTGGAGAGATTTTGATCCAAGGGTGGAGATTGGTTTGGAAGATCAATGGTGGAGGATAAAAGTGATGTGGAGGGCCTAGATTAGTTCTTGGAGAAATGGAGGGCTAGGAATAAATATGAATCTTTTATTCATTTTGGGAAAAGGGTGAATTAAATGAGTATGGGTGAGATAGAATATTTATGAATTAAAGATTCATATGGGGAATGTAAAATGAATTAAAAATTCCTTTGGGGATAAGTGGAGATAAATGAGGTATGGAGGTGTAAGATTTATTAATTGTGATGTGGGATATATTTAAATAAAAAATTGACTTATGTGGATATATTGCAATTTTTTATTTGGAGGATGTGGGGAAGGGTGTTAAGCTGGATTTGACCATCTTAATGATAGGTTTAGGATTAATTAAACAAGGTTGTATTTAATTAATCCTGAGGCTAGGATGATGTAGGCTAGGGTAGGCAATTAAATAATAGCTATTTAATTGCCTAGGGTAGGGATAGGTCAATTAATAGGCTAAATTAATTAGTTAAACATGATTTAGCTATTTAATTGGGTTTAGTGAGGAGGGGGAAATTGACCAAATAAATATTACATATTTATTAAATCAATTGGCTAAGGTTTGGACTATTGAATTAATGAAATTAATTCAATTGTTGGGGATAGCATGATGGAAAATTAGGTGATGAAGGGATAATTAATTAAATAAAAATTTAATTAATTAAATAGAAGGGAAATTGATATGTTTAGGGATGTCGGGAGTCAGTTTGATGGTAAAAGATATTTTTAGGTGTCTACATTTGCCCCTCTTTGATGTGGCATTCGGTCCTAGCAGGGAAGTGGTGTCAGGTCAAAGAAAAATATGCCCCAGCTGCCGGGAAGGATAAGATGGGTGAGGGATGCCCCCTTGAGAGGTCGGCAGAAAAAATAAAATTTTTAGGGTGACCTCTCAAGAAGACGCGACGGGAGTGAAAGTTGGATAGAGGACGGAAGAAGAAGATGACAGGAAGAAAAATGGAGGAAAAAGGTTGTGATCTGCACCCTAGAGGGGAACAAGAGTGGGTGGAAGGATGACATGGCCTACTATATTATGGATAGTGGGCCCTAAGGATGCCACATTTGCACACATTAACTTGGTGAGAAGGAGCAGAGGAGAGATGGCAGAGTGCAACCCCCAATTCCTGTGACTTCGACACATTTCTGAGCAGTTTCGATCATTTGGCCGGGCACCGGAGGCTGGAGCCTAGGTAGGACCTAACCCTGACTTTGTGATTTTTTTATTTTGTCACATTTTTTTGGTTCGGGAAATGGGTTTGGGAATTGGTGGCACTATCATGAGGTTGTGCAGTGCTAAAAGTATGCGGATTAGCACCATCCTCTGGATTGGTGCTATCCGCTCGGGTAGAATAGGGGGATATTGGCGCCAAATACTCAACATTTTGGCTCCATCGTCTACATTGGCACAATGTGCGCAGGTGTTAGGGTTTTGGCATTTTAGCGCTATGTGCTCAAATAATGCTATTTTAGGTAGTGGTGCCATATGTTATTTTGGCGCCATGCATAGAATCAGTGCCATATTTGATATGTACGCTATTAGAAGAAATGGTGCTATTCCTTAGAGTAGCGCAAAATGGTAGGGTGGCACCATTTTTGAAAATAGCACAAAAGGGGTTCCGCAGTGGCACCATTTGTAAAAATGGCGTAAAGGAGATTGCATAGTGGTGCCATTTGTAAAAATGGCGCAAAGGGGGTTTTTCTGTGGCGCTATAATCTGAATCAACACCCTAGGGAAGAAGTAGTAGTGCTATTTCAAAAAATGGCACAAAGCATGGTTTATTTTGGCACCAAATGATTTTGGCTTTCAACGTTGGAAGAAAGGGGGTGATTTGGAAAAAAGATAGGTAGATTTTTGACCAGAATGTTGTGTATGCAGGAGACGAGGTCATTCATAGTGTCCTCGTAGGAGCGAGGCATGCCATCAGTGATGGCATTATTTGATTAGTTTGATGATGCCACTCAGGCCTGAATGCCTAGGTTGGGGCTCTTGACAGCGGCATTGATGCCACTGTTGCAAGCTCATAGAGCTCTAATGACAGTAGTAGTGGAGCAATATCAGCCAGAGACATGCACCTTTTTGCTGCCGATTGGTGAGATTACTATCACTCTTGAGGATGTTTATCGCAATCTCAAGTTACCTATTCATGTCCGTCGGGTGAGATATGATACGAGGAGGGGATGGAGGGCTTTGGTCAAAGTTTTTAGCCAAGATCACATTATGTTATCAGTAGATGGGAGGGACATGAGTTATGAGGGGACACTAGCGGCAGGTGCAGATCCCTTTTCCTTATTCTTATGTGCATTGATTGGAGGGGTAGTGATGCCTGATAGGAGGGGCATGGGATTTCCAGTTGGCTGGGGGGAGATGATCGAGGGGATGGTCAGGCATGAGACTGTGTATGCCTAGGGACCGATGATGCTAGTGCAGCTATATCACGAGATGCATACAGTAGTCTACCACTATGATTCAGCTCTATCAGCCAGGGTTACTCTATTGCACGTGTGGATTTGGGAGCACATTGTAGTCACTCGACCACGATGTGGGTACTATCGCCATCCATTTGAGGCCTTTGTGTTCTTCTACCGGGATGCTGAGTACACCTACATTGGATAGGTTCGTTATTGGAGGCAGATGTTAGATGATATCATTCGGGTGACCTGGCGACCTTACATTAGAGTAGAGCCGTGGCCAGATGATGATGTACACATGCCATTTACTTTCCAGCAGTGGTATTTGATTGGTCAAGGAGACCACATGATAGATATGTATATACTATTGCAAGTGATACAACAGTTTGGGTTGTGGCAAGATACTCCGCAGCAGATGGCTATCTTTGCGCGGACCCGTCGAGATGTGTGCTTTTGGCCTACAGCCATACAACCCCAGGTCGCTTTGGATGATTTTGCAGCTTTGCAGCCATTGCAGTGGGATTGGTAGAGCACGATCAGGGATGCAGGTACTACTCCTGCATATGATACATGGTGGCAGATGTGGCAACTGACGCAGTTTACGGACCCGGTAGAAGAGGTAGTCCCTGTGGAGGAGGCGGTGGGGTCAGTGGATGAGGATTCCAAGGATGAGGGGGATGATGATTCCGATGGGGATGATTTCCTAGAGGAGGGTGAGGAGATCATTGAAGATTACCTTGTGGAGATTGGAGGGGATGGAGAGGAGGAGGTTGGGCGGGATGGCCAGTCGATGGATGTGCTGGCAATGGTGGCAGCTAGATAGGTGTCCCAACACCAGGTGAGGCAGCAGGCACCTGTTGAGTAGGTTCAGATTGGGGTGGTGCGGAGGCATAGAGGGCCTCGACAATGTGGGGGACAACCGAGGGTGGACAGGGGGGTCTACCCCCACCACATGTAGCGTAGCAGTAGGTTGTCTCAGCAGGGCAGCAGGTAGAGGCAGGCCCTTCAGGGGCAGGTGGAGATGCTGAGATTCGAGGGCTCACACCTTGTCAGTGGCCATGGGGTGAGGAGGAGGAGATTGAGACCCTGTGGGCATAGGTAGCCAGCTTGTAGTAGGCTTTAGAGAGCTATAAGGTAGAGTTGGTTCAGTTGCGGGGGACAGTGGCCTTATTGGATGGGTCAGATGGACAGGTGGCTGCATTGTAGACACAGTTAGCCCAGGCTCAGGGTGACAATGATTTTGACTAGAGAGCAGGATGCGACACTTGTGAGGGCACAACAGGTAGAGACTACAGTGGGTAGCTTGCAGGCTTTAGGTGCTGGTATGGCCCCAGTTTTGACATTGATGCAGATGTCGGTGTCTCAGGCATAGACATAGTTATATTAGGTACAGGGACAATTGTCTCATGTACAGGGGTAGTTGTCTTAGGCACAGGGGGATTTGGCAAAGGCCAAAGGGCGGATGGAGTATTATCGGGGCCTCTATTACGCGGCAGTGCTGGCAAAGCAGCGTGCATGGAGTTATAGTCAGGTCAGTGGATCGAGGGCATTTAGGTCACTCAGATCTAGATCGGTTCAGAGCGTCTAGCAGGTGATGGGTCCCCCATCATATGTGCCCCGATAGGTTCCACAGGTATAGGTACAACCACAGCCACAGCCGCTAGCAGGACCACAACCACCACTAGAGTCAGGATCCCCCACTCCATCAGAGAGAGGATTCTCTATGTGACAGTGTATCATTTTAGCCCTTAGAGGCATTGTATCAAGACTATATTTTTTGATGTGTATATATGAACGATGTACATTTTTGCGAGATGATATATGATATGATGCTTTTTGACGGTCTATGTGTTTGTTTATGATGCTTTTATATGATTATGATGATGCTTGTGTTGATAGATGTAGTTTGCTTTGTGGATTTATGCTATGGATGTGTTGCGTTTATGCAATGTATGATTTTGATGTTATGGATGTACCTATTGATGTAATATGATGGATGTAATGATGGTTTATTTATTTTGATATATGCATGTGTGTGATTTATGGATGGTGATGTAAAATGCAAATGCAATGGAAATGTATGTTTATCTAAATAAACATATGTTATGTATGGAAGATATGGATATGCAACTAGATGATTGTAAAATGCAGTTAAATGATTATGATTATGCTATGCAAGTAAATGTAACTAAATTATTATGAGATGATATATGGAATGCAATGTGATGATTAATGATTTTAAAATGCACCTATGTGATTACAAACTTAAATGATTATGATATGATGTGCAATGTTGAATGATGTATAATGTGCAACTAGATGATTCTAAAATGGACCTAAATGATTATGATATGCAACTAAAAGATTCTTAAAATGAACCTAATGAGATGATATGCAACTAACAGATTCTAAAATGAACCTAATGAGATGATATGCAAATTAGGTGATAGGTGAGATACAAATTAGGTGATAGGCAAGATGAAAATTAGGTGATAGGTGAGGTGAATAGGTCTTGATACACATGATGTTCTTTGTTGGACCCTGGGTGGTGGGGCTGTGTGGTAGGGGAATAGGTGGGGAGCAGATAAGGATGGATGAATGGGGTACGGATAGGATTGGGAGTGGTTAGATTGCGGGGGAGTTGGAGATGAGGGAATTGATAGGTCATAAGACGCCACATCATTGAGGATGGGGGGAGATATGATTTGTTTCGGGATGTATTGCGTGAGAATAAGTTAGAGGAGTGGAATTAGCGAGGGGATTTGGTAGGTGGTTATAAAATCTAGGCCTAGATAGTATAGTTGATTAGGATGATGATTTGAGCTAGTAACAGTAGTTACATAACATTAATTGAGAGCATTTCTTAGTTTACTATAGCAATGTAGGATATAGTTCACAAAGGTATGAAATGACCTAGGTGATGATATATATCCCACGATTGCATGGACTAGACCTGCAAACAATAGGTTGATTTCATGCATGCCTAAGTTAGTATAACCTTGCCTGTCCTAGGAAGGGGACTCATAGTGATGAGTGCCCATAGTACATATAAGGTACTGATGCCTATATATGCAAATGAGGCACGTCATACTAGAACCAACTCAAGCTTCAAGATATGAATGCTATTCTTGGAGTAATGAAACAAACCCACAAGCACAACATACAGAAACAATGACCTTGTCTACTCCAGGTGTTGTCCACTACTTACCATGATATAATGAGATCAAGGTAGCTTTGGAGATGACCTAGAGGGAGACAAAAAGATAAAGATCAATAATCAAAAAGACCAACAAAAAGATACAAATAACATGTGTGTGCTCTTGCCAAGATACGTGATGATAGAATGATAGATTCTTGTCCATTGTGGGAAAGATATATCCTAGGATGCAAATCAGTTGGATTTGGTTGGAGAATTTTTGAAAGGTGGGCAAAAGGACAGTTTGGCCATGTGTAGGATTATAGTTGGTATGTTGATTGATGATTTTTGCATTAGGGACCATGTTTCAAGTGTATACTTAGCATGTGTATTATTTACTGAGTCCAGCAAACTCAGTGAATGGGGACCATCCAAATGGGTTGGATGGGTGCATCTTATGTACCTGAGTACTAGAAACGTCCTTCGTATTCCAGACTACCTACATACCCTGTATCCACGGGATCAAGGTACTTTTCAACATGCGGGTGAAATGAATATGTAGTTCTGGCATGACTTAATGATGTGGGAATGGTTTTGGATGGTTGTGATGTGATGGGTTGATAGATGTTGATGGTCACGAGTTATAGCAAGAGTGATGTATGGGGGGTGATATTGTATTGTTTTTGGATTTTGATGATTTTGTATTGTTTTTCAATTTTTTGGTTTTGTATTGTTTTTGGATTTTTTGATTTTGTGTTGTTTTTGGATTTTTTGGTTTTGTATTGTTTTTGGAGTTTTTGATTTTGTGTTATTTTTAGATTTTTTGGTTTTGTATTGTTTTTGGATTTTTTTATTTTGTGTTGTTTTTGGATTTTTTGATTTTCAGCTATACAAAAGGGAGCTTACAAGGATCCTCATTCCATGAGTTAGCCTTGGGATGGGATAGTGCGAGGTGGGTGATAGGACTTGATGTTTCAGAATTCCAAGCCATGGGATATGTACGATATGGAGTGTTGTGACGGAAAGAGGACTTATTAGATGGTAGAACTAGCCACTACACATGGTGCCTGAAATAGGTTTTCACCATGGTACTTATCCAAGGCGTCACCAAAGTGATTTTCACCATTGGAAGTTTTTTATTGCATTTGAGTTTTTTCTTGATTTTTTTATTTTTTTATTTTTTTAATTTTTTTTTAATTTTTTGATTGGGATGCTCGATGGGTTATGCGTAGAATTTCTTCAGATGTAAAATGTTCATAGGCTCATCCAGAGGCTACCCCTTAGGTGTTGCAAGCTGGTATGCTCCTGATCCATAACTGGTTGTGATGACATAAAGACCTAGCTAATTGGGTTTAAACTTTCCTTTCTTAGGGTGCTCTTGCAAGTTTTTCTGATTCTCCATAAGGACAAGGTCACCTACTTCAAATTTTTAGTTTCGGATTCCCTTGTTATAGCTTCTCCTGAGGCAATTTTGATAGGCCTACAGGTGGTTCAATGCATTCAGACATTTCTCATCTAGTAATTCTAGCTGATGCAACCTTGTGACTTGGTATTCCTCATCAGTGATTATGTTTTGTAGGGATACTCTTAAGGATGGGAGCTTAACCTCAATAGGTAAAATGGCTTCGGATCCAAAGACTACAGAAAATGGAGTGGCTCCGGTGGGGGTGCGGATGCTTGTGCGATAGGCCCATAGGGTAGGGTTGAGCTGGAGGTGCCAGTCACAGCTAGCTTCATTGACTGTCTTCTTTAGAATGTGAAGGATGGTTTTATTTGAAGCCTCTTCTTGACCGTTTCCTTGAGGGTAATATGGGGTGGAGAAGTGGTGTTTGATTTCAAATTTTTTGCACAAAGTACGGACTTCTTGGTTCTTGAATGGATTTCCATTGTCGGTGATGATGGAATGAGAGATACCATAGCGACAGATGATGTAATGGAGGATAAACTTGGATATCTGGGTGCCAGTGGTGAAGGTGAGTGGTATTGCTTCCACCCACTTGGTGAAGTATTCAGTAGCTGTGATGATGAGCTTATGGCCATTGGATGAAGGTGGATGTATTTTGCCTACGAGGTCGAGTCCCCACTGCGAGAAAGGCCACGATGTCATGATTGGTTGCAATTCCTGTGCTGGTGCGTGAATGAGATCTCCATGCTGTTGACATGGTAGGCATTTTTTGATAAATCAGTAGGAGTCTCATTCTATGGTTGGCCAATAGTATCCAGTCCTCAGGATCTTTTTAGCAAGAGTGGGTCCACTTGAATGTGCCCCAGAGATTCTAGCATGTACCTCTTGCAAGGCCACTTCAGCTTCCCTAGAGTCTAAACATCGTAAAAGTGTGCCCTCAAGACTCCTTTTGTATACGGTATCTCCTAAAAGGGTGAAGCGGGAGGCTCGGTGGATGAAAGATTTTCGTTGTGAGGTTGATAGATTGGGAGGGATGATGTTATCATGGAGATATAGGTAGGTTTCTTGATACCATGGGGATAGGGGACCAATGACTTTGCACATGAGCTCTGATTGGGGAACATCATATACTGGAATAGGGAGCTCCTCTATCAGGAATTCACACCTCTTGCTATCTTTATTCATGTCAAGCAGGGATCTGATGGTGGTGATGGCGTCTGCAGCTTTGTTGTTTAGCCTTGGGATCTGCTCAAAGTGGATGTTGTCAAAATAGTCTTTAAAGTTGTCCACCATCTTTTTATAAGATAATAGCTTATCATCCTTGGTTTTGTACTCATTATTTACCTGCCGAATGACCAGTTGAGAATCTCCATACACTATCAGCTTCTCAATTTTCCATTTGATTGCCATTCAGGGACCTGTGATAAGGGCCTCGTACTTTGCCACATTGTTGGTACATGGGAATGTGATTTTGAATGACTTGGGGATTGTGTCACCTTGAGGGGTAACAAATAGGATGCCTACCCCCGAGCCTCTGTGTGTGTATGATCCATCAAAGTACATTTTCCATGTTTCTGTTGCCAGTGTTATGTTCAAGATGGCTTCGTCAGGGAATTCTGCCAATGTTAGATGTTCTACAGGAATGGGTGCTTCAGCCACCTAATCAGCAATAACTTGTCCTTTGATGGCTTTTCTCTTAGTGTATTCAATGTCAAATTCAGTGAGAATCATGACCCATTTTGCCATTCTCCCAGTAAGAGTAGCTCTATTTAGCAGATGTTTCAATGGATCGATCTTGGTGATGAGCTTGGTTTTGTGATTGAGCATGTAGTGTCTTAAGTTTTGTGAAGTAAAGACGAGGGCTAGACATGCTCATTCAATTGGTGTATAGTTGAGCTCATAGGATATCAGAGTATGGATAATGTAATAGATGGCTCTTTCCTTTCCTTGCTCATCATGTTATACTAATAAGGCTCCAATAGTTGTCTCTGTTGTTGAGATATATAACAGGAGGGGTTCTCCTTGCCTTGGTGGAGTTAGAACAGGGGGATTAGCCAAGTATTCTTTTAGCTAATCGAAGGTACTTAGCACTATTTGTTCCAGACAAAAGCTATATCTTTTCTGAGTAGGTGCTGGAATGGTTGACATTTATCAGCCAGTTAAGCAATGAACTGACGAATAGATTGGATTTTGCCTTGTAGACTTCTTAGCTACTTTAGTGTTTTTGGAGGAGGCATTTCAATGATGGCCTTGACCTTTGCGGGATCTACCTCGATTCCTCTTCTGGAGACTATATATCCCAAAAGTTTTCCTGAGGTGACCCAGAAGACACATTTCTTTGGATTTAGGCAAACATTGTATTGCTCTAGTCGGTCAAAGATTTTTGCCAATACATCAAGGTGTTCCTCCCTTGTCTTCGATTTTCCTAGCAAGTCATCCACATAGTCTTCCATGATGTGGTGAAAAAGATCATGGAAGATGACAGTCATGGCTCTTTGATACGTGGCTCTAGCATTCTTTAGACCGAACGACATTACCACCTAGCAGTACGTCACCCATGGACATATGAAGGTTGTCTTATGTTGGTCCTCTTCTGTGATCTAGATTTGGTTGTACCCTGAAAAGCCATCCATTAGGGATAGTATCTCATGTCCTGCCTTGAGATCCACTATCATGTCAATGTTAGGCAATGGGAAGTCATCCTTTGGGTAGGCTTTGTTGAGGTCTTGGAAGTCAGTACAGCAACAGATTCGGCCAACAAGTTTGGCTACTGGTACTAAGTTGGAAACCCATTCGGGATAATCAATTGGGTGAATGAACCCAACATCCAGTAGTTTCTTTAGCTCTACTTTGACTAGGAGGGCCACTTGAGGATTCATTTTTCTGAGCTTCTGCTTTAATGGTTTCGCATCAGGGCATACTACCAGGTGATGGATGACCAAAGTGGGATCAAGCCCTTGCATGTCTGCATAGGTCCACGCAAAATTGTGATTTCTGCATTTGAAGAATGCTGGGAAGTTTTCTTGCTCTACTGTGCTGAGAGATTCTACCCTGAAAGTGATTTTTGGCTCTTCTTCCGTCCCAAGATTCATCTCTTGGGCTGGCTCTACTAGGATGGGTGACCTATCTGGATAAACCTTGGCTATCTCAGGAAGGCCCATGCTTCCATCTCCTAGCACCTCGTGGAGGTTTTCACCAGGAGATACGTCTTTTGTTTTTTACTTTTTTGGGATCTGACACTGCCGCAGAATGGTTTTCACCATCAGATCCATGTTTGATTGTTATGTTTTTGTGACTGGAAGCAGGGGTTGTCTCCCTGAAATAGGCATGCATATCAAGTTCCATGATGTATCCTACTCTGTGATCTCCCAGGGGGAAGTGATCTCTAACCCCCATCATTTCAGCGATGGCCTCATTGTTTGGTGCTATGTCAAAGATAGGAGGTCCCCGTTGGTCCTAGTCTATGAGGTCGGGGTATACAAGTGGTAAGTCATTAGATGATGAGACTAGGGTGGTGACTGTGTATATGGTGCATATAGATGAGTCAAAGAAATCAGCAAAGTCACTAAAGGAGTCTTGATGGCCCGTTTCGTTAATATTGTCAACTTCAAGGGAGACCGTAGCGACCTCGGCTAAGATACATTCGCCAGTAGTGAGGATACATTGTCTTTGACCATATCCTAACCCTTGAGTATAGGGATTTCTTGTCACTTGTATTGGTTCCACAATCCCCTGTTCATGAAGGCTGATACTGCCTTGTCCTTTATAACCCATGTTTTTGACAATTTCAGACCCTTTACCATAGATTTCTGTTGGTATGGTAGGAGCTTCCTACTCAGATTCTTCATCCTTATATAACCAGGATGAGATATCTTTGAGCACGTCCTAATCTAGGAGATGTTTATTTTCAAAGATGGGTGATGGTTTACACTTGATGACTACTGTGTTGGCTGCTTCTGTCTTTGGGATACCAAATGTTTTAGGATTGGGTAATGTGCCCACATAAAAGGTACCATGTAGGTCGTATTCCCCACATCCCATGTCACTGAGCTTGATCTTAACCTTGGGTGGTGGAGGTGTTTGGGATGAGGTGGTGGCAATGTTGGTGGGGTCGATGTATGAGGTGGAAGTTGTTGGATTGGCTTTGGTGGTGGCTTTGTTGTATGGACAGAAGGTGTGGTCATGGCCTTCCAAGAAACTGCAGTATTGGAAGGGGCGGGGGTCGGCATAGATAGTTATCTTCGTACCATTGTGAGGGAACTTGAGACACTGATGGAATGTAGATGGGACCGCTTGCATGGCATGGATCCATGGTCGGCCAAGAAGAATGTTGTATGGGAGGTCAAGATCAAGGACCTGACATTTTGTTTCCAGTATTTTCTATCCCACTTGAATAGGGAGCTTGATGGTGCCTTCAGATAGCTGTTCAGTGTCATCATACCCTTTGATTGTGATGCACTCATTGGTGTCTACAACCACATCTGAGTATCCCAAGTGTTTTAATAATTTAAGAGTGCATATGTTTAGGCTAGAGCCACCATCTATTAAGACTCTTTTGATGATGTGTTTGTGGATACGAACTTTGATGTGTAAGGCATCATTGTGTAAGTGTTCATAAGCGGGAAGATCCTTTTCTAAAAATGAGAGATGGTGAGGTGCGGTGATATGTCCTACCATGGCTTGGAATTGGGTCACATTCAAGTTGGCAGGAACTTGAGTTTCCAAGAGTGCTTTGTCAAGAACGTCTTTGTGAAGGGGTAACGTGCGGAGCAACTCAAGTATGGATATTTGTGTAGGGGTCTTTCCTAGATGCTCTATGAGGTTGTACTAATTGGTAGGTGATGGATGTGTGGTTGGACGAGGGGGTAGGAAATCTAATGTGGATGTGGGGGTTTGCTCAGTGGTAGGGGTAATGTGCAGAGCAACTCAAGTATGGATATTTGTGCAGGGGTCTTTCCTAGATGCTCTATGAAGTTGTACTGATTGGTAGGTGATGGACGTGTGGTTCGATGAGGGGGTAGGAAATCTAATCTAGATACGGGGGTTTTCTCAGTGGTAGGGGTTGTACAGATGGATACACGGCCACAACGGGTTGCGACAGCACAATCGGGTGCTTGTGCCTGAATGGCGATTGTGTTGACATGGTGAAATGATGGTTCTATCCATCCTACAATAGAGTCATAGGATGCAGGTGGTGGGGTGATGTTGTAGGCTTGATTAGATGAGGAGGCTTTGTTATGGCTGGGCAGTGGATCCTTGTAAGCTCCGAGATTAGCATTTGGTGATGGTTGGGTGCCTTGATCAAGGCTAACTTGATTTTCATCTATGAGGTCCTACACGCAATGTTTCAATTTCATGCAGTCAATGGTTTTATGGCCCACAATGTTGTGGTAGTCACAATAATAATTTTCATTGTACCACGTAGCTTTGAGCTCATTCTCTTGATAGGGTCTAACAGGTGGGAGTGTTATCAAACCTTTTTTCAGACATCTATCGAGGATGTCCTCAATGGCTTCCCCTAAGGGTGTAAATTACCTTTGAGGTTTGTTTGGTTTAGTTTTCCCCCTTGGGTTATTTACATTGGTAGTATATGTATGTGTAGGTGTTTGATTTTGTACATGTTGGATGGCTTTCACATCCGTGACGCCATCATTCAAAGTGTTCTTGTTCTTCCCCCAATAGCGTTGCTTATAATTTGATTGTGTGTTGGCATTGTTGTTTGTATTGGGGGTGTTGATATGGAGTTTGTTGTTGTTGGATTTGTAGTCATACAATTTGATGGAGCCCTTGGCAATGAGGGCCTGTTCAATGGTAGTACCTTTGTCGATGACTTCTTCAAAGGTAGATGCACAAAGGATTTGTAAATGGAACCCTATTTCCTGATTGAGGTTGGTCACAAACATGGTGACGAGTTATTTTTTATGAATTGGCCAAGGGAGTTTGCTTGCTAAGCTTCTCCACCTTTGCAAGAAGGAAGCGAAGGATTCTCTACTTTTTTGTTTTGTGTTGCAAAGGTCTGTCATAGATATTTCGTGCTTGAAGTTATAGGAGAAATGGTTTACAAATTTTTCCACAAGCTCAGGGAAAGGCCTAATGCCTGGGGGAAGATGTGTGAACCATTCAATGGCTTGACTGCCGAGGCTTCTTGGAAATAGTCTCATTAGATTGGTATCATTATTTGAGACTTCTAAGAAAGTGAGGTAAAACTCCCTAAGATGATACCTAGGGTCTCCCTTTCCCTTGTATTTTTTGAATTTAGGTGTTTCAAAATTCTTGGGGAAAGGGGGCATGTACAATATTTGATCAAATGGATAGGGACAAATGTCCTCAAAGGAAGAGTGCTTGCGCTTGCCCCCAGTTTGCATGTTGTCTACCTTTTGGATCAAGGCATGTACAATAGTTGTGAGATCTGGTGTTGATTGTGGTTGAGGTGTGTAGGTTTGTTGATGGATGAGGTGTTGGAGATTGGGTGGTATTTGATGTTGGAGGTTTTGGGAGGTCATGTTTTGGTATTGTAGGGTGGTGTTTTGATTGAGTTGTGCAAGATGTTGTTGATGAGCATAGAATTGTTGGAGAATATGTGGAGGTATTTGAGGGTTGGGATTATGTTGTGTTGATGAGGCTACGGGGTTTTGTAGGTACGTGAGATTGGATGGATTAACATTAGATGGGTTGATGTTGGATGGGTTGACATTGGATAGATTGACGTGAGATGGGTTGGTCATGTTGTGAGGTGGTTGTGAATAGAATTGTCTTATGTAAGATATGGTTTGAGGGTTGAGTGGAGGCACACTTGTGGAGGCACTTGTATGTGTGAGGTTCCCTTGGATGCCTAAGGTGATTTGTGGAATGGAAGAGGTTACATTAGTTTTGATAGTGGATGTGGTGATGGGTTAGGAAGTGGTAGGATTGGAGATACTTGTGGGAATTGTAGATGTGTTAGAATTAGAGCTTGTGGTGGTGGTAGATACAGTGGGAGTTGATGTTTGTGAGACGATAGGTTGGGTGTTTGATGTAGACGGTTAGGAGGATGCCGTAGGATTGATGTTAGAGGTGGATGGTTGGGATGATCTCATGTTGTGGGTTGGTTGAGCACCAATTTTGAGGAGATAATCAAGATATCTATTTGGATCTGACCTTAGGATTTTATCAAGTAGGTCCATGCTATCGGCATCTTGTGTAAAGCTCAAGACATCTAGATCATCTTGGGATATGGTGGGTGGTGGTGGTGGTGGTGGTTACAAGAAATGGAAGGGGTTTTCGTTGGGATTGTATGTCAGGATTTGAAAGACCATAGGTAGATTGTGTGTTTGGTTGATGGGTATGTTGTTGTTGTTAGTGTTAGGCATTCCTATGCCCTGATATTGTCTAGATTCTACCATTTCTTGATTCTTTTTGTGTTGTGATCTAGTTATGGGCATGCACGTGTATGGATTTGATTTTGAGGTGGAGTGAAATGGAGAAGGAGACCTTAGAGAATTTGGATTAAATTGTTGGACCCAAAGATGGATGTCGTAGTAAGATGAAATATTGATAATTCTTCAAAAAGGTGTTAATCTAAGAGTGATATGAGTGGACGGTATTGACTTTTTGTAGAAATTTGGACCAAAAGGTAGATGATGGATGATGTTTGTTTGAGGATGGTTTAATGGAAGAGATTTTTTATGTTTGATTTTGATGTTTGATATGAGAGATTAGGATGATGTTTTTCAAAAGGATTTGATGGTCAACAAATTGAGCTTAGGTAAGATCTAGATTTGTGTCGTACAAATGGATGTTTCTCTTTGTTTGGGGTAGACAAATGACCTTACACAAAGAAGGAGGATTATTTCACTTGAAAGGTTAACTAATGACTCTTCAAGCAAACTATGATGTGACTGATGAAATCTAGATCTAGCTTTAGCTCAAAGGGATGACGAGTTTTTGGTTGATGATTTTTTTATGGGTGTTTTGATTTGGAAGATTTTGGATATGTTTTTGAAAAGATCTTGGGATGATTTCTTGTGACAAGGATATTTGTTTGGTCCAAAAAGTATGCAAAGATTTAATGAGGATGAATGGATATGAAATTGAGTGGATTATCATATAGCAAAGGGTCCAACAATGATAATGATTGATTCTCTAAGGTCGAAATGAAGGTATGATTTGGAAGATTTGAGGAGAAAATGGATGGGGTATTGACAATTTTTTTTGGAATGTGAATATGGATTATGGCACAGCAGGTCCTAAAGATCACAACTGAATGGGTCTTAGTTTTAGGTGGGTCAATCTGTAAATAGCGCCACTCCTCATGTGAAATGGTGCCAAAGGCAAACAGAGATGGTGCTGAAACATGGTAGTGTTGGTCGAGGATTTGAAAAAGATAGATTTTGATGGCAAATTTGGATCTGTTTTGATATGATGTTTGATCAAATGACTCTTATTGTCTCTTGGCAAGTTTTTTGAAAACAATTTAAGCGCAATAACACACAATAACCAAGATTTTCATTTGTGAAAAGATGTGTGATTTTGTTAAACAAGCACTTTGCATTACCTAAGGCGAAGATATGACAGTATTTGTTGAAACCCCTAGCTATGCCTATTCAAAGCGGGTAGCTCCAGGATCTTGGTAGCACCGGCTCCTCCTTACAATTGCACACACTTCTCACGGATACCAAGATCCAAGTTTCCACGAAGGCTTGTCCCTCACCAAACCTTAGGATTGTCCCTGCTACCTCAGCTAAGAACCACATGAATCGGGGCCGCTTCAAAGGTTTCCCTTCTACGTCAACAAATAGAAGGTTTTTGGCTTGCTAAAACAAAGGTTCATAGTAAGTGCATTCGTTCAGGTGGCCATACGTGCGGCAGCACTACTCTCCATTATGGAGTCTCCTAGCCTCCAAGGGTTATGCCTTAGAGGGTTTTGGGGGAGGTTGGCTATCGGTATGACACAACAACACCTGTTGCTTGTGACTTTCATCACAAACACATTATTTTATATAGCGGCTTGAAAGATCTTGGCTTTAGCTTGTTGCTACTTGGGTCATTCCCACCTTTTGAAGTGGGGTGGCAAGCCCTCTAAGGATTAACAAAAGCAACACAACCACAAAAATACTTTTGATCCCAAAGTTTATACAAAGATGCGAGGGGAGAGCATACGTATTCTTCGTGCTTGCATCACACTAAACAAGGTTCATTTTAGTTCTTTGGATTATGTGGGGGTGATTTGTGCAAGTCTTGTGAAAAGCTTTTGATTCCCAAGGTCACCAATGGTGTGAGGGAAGAGCATACACTTTTCACACTACAAACAAAATCATGAAAACACTTCACACAAATTAGATTAGTTTTCTTGTTTAGATGAGTGAAGAATGCAAATTGTTATTCTTTTTAATCCAATGAGTTTATTTGATGCATTTTGTGGTTCTTTTTAAAGCCCAAAATTAAAATATTTTGGATAGTTTGTTGGCACACGCTTGTGAATTTTAGAACACCAAATTCCAACGTTTGTTCTAAACTAAGGCACACACACAAAGATTTGATTGTTGGTTGTTTGATCAATTTTATTGCACCAAATCGAAATGTTTGTTTCTAAGCTAACATGTAAGGGTTCGTTTTAAGTTCCAATTGAAATGTTTGTCTTAAGCTAAAGATAAAACACCCTACAAAAACCGGTTAGTGCCCGCAAAATAATAGTGATGACCTACAAACAACTTGTCAGTCCCTGCACATAATGCAAAGTCAGTCTCTAAAAATAGTGCTAAAATAGAGAATAAATAGCGCCAATGCGGACAAAAAAATGGTGCTACTAACAGAAACCTATCAAGAAAACCTGACCCTAGGTAGATAGCGCTGATTTACCAATAGGTGCTAATATCAGATACAAAATGCGCCATAATACAAGTTCGCGCTAAAACATTATATAGAAAGCACTACAAAACTAAATAGCACTGATATAAGATACAGAACATGCTACAGAAATAAATAGCACTAATATGGATATGACAAAGTGCCATTGTGTGTACGGTCGAAGGGCCCAGTCATAGTAAAAAATAGCGCCGCTCTGGGTGCCGATAGTGCTGATATGAGCCTAAACTCGTCCATCATACAAAATGGAGGTCTTCCTAACCAGAATAATAGGTTAAACTACAAAGACAAAGAGGTTGTTAGCCTGGTTAACCTAATGGAATGGAAAGAAAGACAAATAAAAAATGCCAGCACATGTGTTTGTTTCTTTAGGAAAATTTTGGCATAACCTCCCCCTGTTCGTACAAGATGTCTGCAAAAATAGAGAGTGAAAAACCTCAAAAATAGTAGGAAAGCAAAGAAACTTGGATGGATTTGTGAGTGAAGGTTAATAGAGAAAGTGTTATGCAAAATAGCACTAAAATAGTAAATAGCACCAAAACATGCAAAAGTTAGCGCCACTGCACAAGGTAGATAGCGCTAGAACTACAAAAACACGTCTCAACCACAAAAACATAGAACGATTTGATTAGATTTAGACCTTGTGGGTCCCACCAGGCGTGCCAATGTAGATTAGGAAAATCAAATCAAAGGTAAAATAGAAACTAAATGCATAACAAACAAAGAGTTATACCTAGACATGAAAACCAATCTCATCAAAAGGGAGAGGAACTTTGCACCCAGGAGCTCCTAGATAAGATATACCCTAATGGATGAATAAAATGTGAAATGCTCTATCTCAATTTGCAACTCACAATGCTAGCTCAATGGACATTTGGACATGGTAACATTACTTGAAGATTCGATCCCAAAGTGGGTTGGAGGATGAAGTATTTTTAGAGATTTTGGAGAGATTTTGATCCAATGGTAGAGATTGGTTTGGAAGATCAATGGTGGAGGATAAAAGTGATGTGGAGGGCCTAGATTAGATCTTGGAGAAATAGAGGGCTAGGAATAAATGTGAATCTTTTATTCATTTTGGGGAAAGGGTGAATTAAATGAGTATGGGTGAGATAGAATATTTATGAATTAAAGATTCATATGGGGAATGTAAAATGAATTAAAAATTCCTTTGGGGATAAGTGGAGATAAATTAGGTATGGAGGTGTAAGAGATATTAATTGTGATGTGGGATATATTTAAATAAAAAATTCACTTATGTGGATATATTCCATTTTTTTAATCGGAGGATGTGGGGAAGGGTGTTAAGTTGGATTTGACCATCTTAATGATAGGTTCATGATTAATTAAACAAGGTTGTATTTAATTAATCCTGAGGCTAGGATGAGGTAGGCTAGGGTAGGCAATTAAATAATAGCTATTTAATTGCCTAGGGTAGGGATAGGTCAATTAATAGGCTAAATTAATTAGTTAAACATGATTTAGCTAATTAATTAGGTTTAGTGAGGAGGGGGAAATTGACCAAATAAATATTACATATTTATTAAATCAATTGGCTAAGGTTTGGACTATTGAATTAATGAAATTAATTCAATTGTTGGGGATAGCATGATGGAAAATTAGGTGATGAAGGGATAATTAATTAAATAAAAATTAAATTAATTGAATAGAAGGGAAATTGATATGTTTAGGGATGTCGGGAGTCAGTTTGATGGTAAAAGACATTTTTAGGTGTCTACACCTCCAATCAAGCCAATGAATATATCTAAGTTTTCACCTCATACGTCTAAATATTTATATCTTTCTCATTGTACACATGGACATTCTATGGATCTAGATGCATCAAACTAAATCATTAAATTCAAGATCTTAGAGATAAAAAGACAATACAAAGTTAAGGATAATCATCTTAACTTGCATGATGAGGATCCTTCTAATTCTTGTTGATCATAGCACACCATATTATAGACACACATGATGGGGGATGACTTCATTTCTTCCATGTATTCACCTAACCTTCTTGCTACTTACTACATTTTATGTTTTTTCTTTTCTATCTTGGTTTTACATTTATGTTTGCATGTTCCTAGTTAGTAGCATACATGGATAACACAAAGAAACCTTTTGTGGTGCATGTTGAAACAAGTGACTTTGAACATGTATTATGTTGTTCATGTCACTTTTTCCTTGTGTTTTGTATCATTTCTAGTTTGACCTTTTTCTTGTGCCATGTATGTTGTAATCCTTCTTGCTTATTCATCAATTTACCTTGTGTGTCCTTACACATTGGCCTCTTTCTTATGCCATGTTTTTTATTCATCTCCTATTAACATTTCACTTTTATATTATGTTTTATGCTTTCTTTCCCCACTTGGAAGCATCTTTTCTATAATGCTTTTAGGCCTAGTTTGTTTTTTAGATTTTTGCACTTGCTTATGTTTCTTTTTTCACTTCTACACATGCCAAGGTTTAAATTTTATTATTGCTCATGTTCCATGTTTCCACCTTGGATGTTCACTTGTTATTTGTTTACATATATTTTCATGATCTATGTTCATTACGCTACACACTTATGATGTCTTCTATATGACATGTCGACTATATCTTGATCTTTATCATAACCTATGTTTTCTTATGATCAAGTGTCATATGTATAATTTTGTTCTTATGCTACTATATCTTATGATCACACATTTTAAACCCTTTTCATGACCTTATCTAATGCAATACATTGATATTTATATGATCCATTTCTTTCCTTTAGGGCCATCTTCATCTTATCATCTTGACTTATATTAGGAGAATCATCCTTACATACACTTTTGCGTTCATATCCTACATATCTTATCTGTGTTTACATTCTTTTCTCTTGATTTGATTACATTTTTGTGGATTAAATCAAGTTACATTAGATATAAACACCTCTATTACATATTTTATATGCTTACATGACCCTTATCTAGCCTTTAGGGCCATCCTTTCTTTATGATTTGTAGGTATATTGGGGGAAACTTTATGTGTTGATTCTTATCTCCAATTTATGATCTTACATGTTTGTTATATATGATGATACATATTTACATGATATACATGCTTACATCTTATTTGATTATCTTATGCTCTTTGGGTGAGTCCATAGAAATGGGGGGCCAAACGTGAGTCATAAGTGGCTACTTTTTTCCCAAAATAACCAACTTAATTTGGACAAGTAATTTCATATGCTTGCGCTCAAAATTTAAAGATGTGATCAAAAGAAAAATTAGTGCTCATAATCTAGTTTATAAAGTACTTTTTTAATGGTGGAGATTAAGAAAATTAAACGTTGAGAACACAAAAACTTGTCTTGTTTTTGTCACAAAATATAACATAATGTAAGAGTCACACCATGGATTCAAGAGATGCCCAAGGTCACCTACAATTGAAACAACCATCCACAACAAGAGAGAAGCAATAACAACACTTTATTTCCAAAGAATCAAAATGATGCACATAAGGTACAAGATATACAATATATATGACCCACACATTATTTACAATGAGATCCCTTGCTTATATAGGGAAGTTTGAGACTTAGGACAACATGTGATCATGACAAGTGTCTTAATCATATGAAATGAGATACAAATATTAAACTCCCTAAGTAAACTTAACTATACAATGCAAATAGGACCTAATATGGATCGAGTTAGGTAGTATACCTCATTCACACCAACACCCCCTTAAGTACAACTTAGGGAGAAGTAAACAAATGCAAAGATGCAAAGATGGGTTTTGGCTACAAGGCCATGTTAGGTACTCATGTACAAAAGATCTCTCACAAATGGAGTAAAATAGAAAAATTGTCACATCCCGGTTTATGTGCCTTGCTAAAAACACTTATGTGTGTGTTCTTGTTAATGATTATGAAGTTCTTGCACATGTTGAGATAAATATCTGAATGAATTATGTGTCGATGGTCGAACATTATTGATTAGTTAATGTTTGATTTGCAATTACAATTTTAATTTTTTGTAAATATACATGTAAATGATAAATTTTTGAATGATATATTGTTATTCTATTTTGACTAAATGATGTTATATTGATTTAGCCATTTACTTGAAAATGACTAATTACTTTGCCTTGTCAGTGATCTTGAGTGTGAAGATAAAAACATCACTCTTGCAAATGTAGAGAGAGGGTATCACTAGGGAGAAGGTGTTAGTGGTCGAAGGTGGTTTGACTGAGAGAGAACCTGCACACACACATAAAAATCATATAGTTAACATGTAATTAGTGTAAGTATCAATTATGTGTGCATTTTAATTGATTTTGTAAGCCTATTATACTAAAAGGAAATAATTTTATAGTATGACTATATCTCTATTTCTATAGAATGCAAAAACAATAATTGTGAACCATTTCCAAATTACTTTATTTTATATTAGGCTCAAATTAAAAGAATGTTTCTATCTTTTTATATAGTGTTATTATATATATAATAACTTTAAGTAGTAAATAAATAATTATTTATTGTCTTATTTCATTTTTTATAATTATTTTAGAAGCTCTATTTTATCTTTTAAAAATAGTTTATTATTAATTAAGGAAGTGTTAATTTATAATAAATAACTAGATTTTCTTGAAAATTTAAAGAGGGTGACTTTAAAAGCTTTTGTGCATGTTTGAAAAAGCCTAACAGATAGGCATGTAAAAGGAAAAGAATCCTAGCTCTTGCACGTAAGAGAGATGTAAGGCATGTTCAAAACTACTTTTGGGATGGAAGGGAAAGGTCTTTGAAGTAGTCAAATTGTTTTGGTAAAGATAACAATCCGAGTGTTGGAAGAAACTCCTTTTTTAAGAAAGCGGACGGGATATACAATTTTTTTTTAAATATTCCAAAAATCAAATATAAAAGTTACAATATCCACAAAAAAGAGTTGAGTGGAAAACTCACACCTCAAAGTCTTAACAGGGTCAATGGCCAAAACAAATATGAAAAATATATACCAATGGGTGGAAAAGGTACACCCCAAAGTCTTGATGGGCCCTATGACCAAAAAATAGACTGCAAAACAAAGAAAACATCAAGCTGCTAAAGTAGTAGCAACATGAGGCAGATCTTGATCATCTTTGTTATTACCCCACACATAAGTAGGGGTAGAATTATCAATCAGCTCCCATTGATTGAGAGCATCCTCACTATCACATCTCATTTTTATGAACAATATGATTATTCTAGTTTAGTGAAGAATTATTGTGACTGATTTTACTTGAAGTAATTTTGCATACATGTAGGTAATTATTATGAGTTATATTGATAAAAAAATTGGAAATCATTTTAAATGTTAAGTAATATTGATGCAAATGGAATGGTATGCTTCGGCTATGTTTTTGGAGACACTAACCTATTGACGTCGAGTTGAGTGCAAATAGATGCAGGTACTCATCGAAGACAAGAGCATGGCTAAGGTAGAGATGTTCTAGCCACTTGGCAAGAACTGATGGATGGATTACCCTGATGCAATCACACACATCACATAATTGCATATGTATTATTGAGTGGCTTTGATTGCTTTAACTCATAAATTTTAATCATTTTCAAATGCATGATGTGATTATTTTAACTTAATATCTTTTCAAAATATATTCAAATGATGTATTGTGTGTTATTTAAATAAATAATAAAATATTGTTTATAAGATGTTTGGAAGACAATATGTTCCTTAAATATATATGTGTGTGTGTGTAATATTGTATTGCATTTCTCTTTCCATTATTTAATTAGTTTTGTTTTAATAATAGTAGTTAAATAATATTAAAAATAGTAATATTATATTTAGAACAAGAATGAAAGATTTAAAATAGGTTTCCTGTTATTCATGCAACAGTAAGTGCAAAAGATATTATTATATTATTGTTTTAAATAGCATTTTATTTTCTCTAAATTCTATTGGTCGAATGTTCATGCAAACTAAAAAATGAGACTTCAATTGTAAACCAAAGGAGTCCGCCAAAAATAAGAAAGAAAATTTTTAATAAAAATAGTAGATCACTCAGCTGGGAAAATACCCACGTTTTAGTAGTAGAAAGGTGACTTTTCCTGGCCAACAAGAGTAGAAGGAATTTTAACGACAGGGAAAGTTAAGGAGGCAGTGACAGTAGCTACAGATTCTTCTTTATTTCCAGGTTTTCTTCTCTTAAAAATTTCTGCATTGAAATCATGTTTAATTGGCTGTCAAAAGGGATAGTTTTGTTAGCTGTTGGGTGGCGTCTGATTCCATTTTAGCCGATCCTTGTATTGGACTGGCTGTCCCTCCTTTTGGCTACTCATTCTAAATTTTATGGCCTGCATTGTATGCTTGAATTGACCCTTACTCTATCTGAATCTTCTTGAATTTGGCCTACTTACTGTAGCTTCTATCTATATTCTGGCCACTTGTTTTAATGGTTGATTTGTATATTTACTGGCCGCTCCTTTTGATGGTCATTGGCTTCTTCTTAGGCCACCAATCCTACCATTCAAGCCATTGGGTCTTCTTGGGTGATCTTTTATGGATCGACCCATTTTATCTTACCTACCGCCTAATCTTATCTTGGCTGAAATGATGGTTTTTAAAACATATTTCTTCCCTGTCCAAACTGCCTGAAACAAGTCATTATTTTTCTGATCTTAAATTCAACTGTTGAAACTATAAATTGATCTCTAGATAGCTGTTAGACAACTCTTGATAGACATTTGTTTGACTGTATTTTATTTCTCTTTTATGCTAGCTGAACAGATCTATGATATAAATCAACCCATTTAAGATGAAACAACTGCTTATGCAAAAACTATAGTACCTGTAGCTTTGTATTTGGAAGATTATTGACTATAGGCAAACAATTGTTATCTTGGGGATTGAGAACTTAGTACCTGTAGCTATCTTCAAGATTACAAATACCTGTAGCAATTTATATGATTTTCTTGTAGTTTTATTGGAAAACTTGTTTAGAATATTATACTGACTAAGATCAGAGAGAATAGACTATTGTTATATTTTCCTATCAATGTAGATGTTGAAAACCATTTATATTTGCATTTTGAATAAAAACTTAATTAAAACCTTGTTTGTTGTTCTCTGTATAAATCTTATCTTTTGTAATAGTTCCTATCATAGTTGCGACAGGAAGACTGTTTGGCTATTTTTGGACTTCCTGTCGGAGTTTGGACATAAAGTTATTTTTCTTGATTAAATTATGAAATTTTGGTTAAACAATAGGTTTGATAAACTTCTTGTCACTGATTGCTGGAACCAATAAGGATGAACATTTATTAGGATATATGATTGTAATGTGGACTTGAGGTTTATGTCATTAAACAAACTTATAGACTGTTTTTATTGTTTTAAAACCTCTTGTAGCAGAAATAAATAGTAAGCTAGATTAATGTCTTAGAATGACTTTTATTGAAGACATTGTGTCTGAATTTCAAGATTAGAAACTATATTAAATTGATGACATTATGATTGCAATTGTACGAACAAAGATGAATGATTTGATTGGAGAAGTGCAATTCCTTGAATGTTGTTTGGGAGAAGGGAATTTTAATGATTTATTGATGAACTTTGATTCTTTTTATTATTTATTATTTTCTTGCATTTTGGGAAAAGAAGTAGTTTTTATATAGGAATGTATTGGGTTACTTTTGGGATTGCGATGCTGAATGTGGATTATCAGAGATGGCTTTTCCTCTTTTCAAGAATTGACCAGGTTACTTGAAATGATTAGATATAATCAGAATGACATTGAAATAGATGTTTATTGTCTAGAAAACTTATTTATTGATATCTCTGCGACATCTTGTTGTGAGACAATTTGCTTTTCATTTCTTAGAATTGCACATTCAGACATCAGGGTTGCATCAGGTGTTCCCTCATGCAGTTGTTCCTAGGTAGCTAGACATTTCATGTAGGGCTAGGTTTCCTTCATTTCAGGAAGGGATCTGAAGAAGTGTAAATACTTCATGGTTGGGTGGAAAAGCACCTGAGCCATGTTCCCATCTCTTAGTTTGCAGGTGGTGGACCACTTGGTTTGTGCAACTAGAGAGTGTGTTGATTTATTTATTATTGATGTACTTGTTTATTGTACTTATTTTGAATGTATTATGGCATGTTGCCAAAGGATTTATGTATATTATTTCATAGTGCTTGTTACTTGGGTTAAGCACGTGAATATGTAAGATTTAATAACATTGAGATTCATATTTATAATATTATCCTTTATTTGAGATATTGTGAGTGGATTAATTGCATCTTTTATCTTTGAAAGTGTATCTAAGTGGATTATTTACTTTGTTTTTACTTTGGTTATTGTGATGTTGTATTTAAGTGGATTATTTACTTCGTTAATTTTTTAGTTGGTTTAAATGCTTTTACATGATTTGTAAGGCATTACATTTGGTATCAGAGCTCTAGGTTTAACACTAGGGCCTTTGTTTTTGGGACTATTGTGCTAAAGTTGCAAACTTGATACAAATTATTCATCATGAATACAAGAAACACTGATCATGGTGACGGATTAGGAGGTATTCAAGTTAGAGGATCACATGGAGCTGCTCATGGTGGTCAAACTATTGGGGATCATGGAGATGCTAGTAATGACCAAGATGGAAGATTTGACCATATTCTTGACCTCTTTCCCTAACAGGACATAAGGATGAATACTCTTGAGCAGGATATCAGAGGAATTCCTAGAGGTCAGAATGCTAATGAAAACCCAAGGGTTGAGACACAAAATGAGAACCCAAGGACAGAAGTTCCAGTTCCTAAAGTTAGAGCTAGTGTTGATAATCAAGCAAAGATAGCTAAAGAATTGGGGAAAGACCTCAAGAAAGTATAACCACCAAAATTTGATGGAAAGACCATTAGAGATGGAGCCAAGTCCTAGATAATAGAAATGGAGAAGTACTTTGGACTCCAGAACCTTTCAGATCACACTAAGGCTATGTGGGTATCTTATCAGTTGACTGGTGAAGCAACAACCTGGTGGGATAATGAGAAGGTGGATAAAAAGTTGTTACCTAGTGAGATAACATGGGAGATTTTCTTGCAACTATTTAGAAAAAGATGGTTACCACAGTTATTCTTTGACAAGAAGATGACAGAGTTCCAAAACTTGATCCAAGGAGGTATGTCTGTGACTAGATATTGGGAAAAGTTTTCTCATTTACTAAAATATGTTCCATAGTATCAGACAAATGAGAGATTTCAGATTAGAAAGTTTATTTTGGGATTGAGGCCACAGATTGGAGCTGAGGTGGACATTCATAACCCACTCACTATGGATGCCACTTTTGAGAAAGAAATAAAGCAAGAGTAGAGGTTGCAATAGACAACAAATTACCATAAACAAAGAGATGCTAAGTTTTCAAATAAGAAACCACATAATAATCAGTAGAACTATCAAAAGAACAACAACCAAGGCAATAATAGAAAGATCAAGTATCTGAAGAGAGGTAATAATTCTCAAGATTGGAATGGTAGAAACAAAATAAGTGGTAATAACAAAAGAAACAACAATTAGAGGGAAAGAGCGGAAGGACCGAGAGCACCTAAGGGTGGATGTTACAACTGTGGAGGAGAGCTTTATGCAAATGCATGTCCACATAAAAGAGGAAACACGAATTAGCAAGGAGCACCGCAACATCAAATTCATGCCATAGTGGATAATTGACAAGCAAAGTTTCAAGAAACACCTATTCAATTCCAATGTAAGCTCTATGGACTACATGTTTCTATTTTAATTGATACTGGTGCCACAGAATGTTTCGTTGATCCTAGAGTAGTATCTAAGTTATCTATTAGACCTGGACATATGGAAAACTCTTAGATGGTACAGTATGGAGTGAGTTAGAGCTTCCTAGCTTCCAGATACAAGTGAATATGTATGTAGTACCTTTAGGCTCTTATGATGTAGTTCTGGGAATCAACTGGTTGACTGAATATAAGTCTTTAGTAAATTGTGAAGACAAGGTTGTTAGATGTTTGGATGACCTAGGGAACCAAGTAGAAATTAATGGAACTAAGAGACCTTTAGAGCTTAGACAAATCATGGCTATGCAATTGAAGAAATCCAAGAGGAAAGGATGTGCCATTTATGTTGTCCAAGTAAAGGACCTTGATAAAGAAGAACCAATGTTCAATGACTATCCAATCCTTAGAGATTTTAGAGATGTATTTCCTATAGAGTTGACATAATTGCTGCCTAAGAGAGAATTTGACTTCTCAATTGACTTGCTACCAGGGGCTGAACCGCAATCTAAGGTACCCTACGTGATGACTACTACATAGTTGTATAAGCTTAAGGCACAATTGTAGGAGTTGCTAAATCAAGGGTTCATTAGACCTAGTGTGTCACCATGGGGTGCACAAGTCATCTTTGTAAAGAAGGATAGTACTTTGAGATTATGCATTAATTATAAGATGCTTAACAAGGCTACTATAAAGAACAAGTATCCACTTCCAATAATAGATGAGCTCTTTGATCAGATGAAAGAAGAAACAGTGTTCTCAAAGATAGACCTTAGATCTGGTTATCACCAATTGTAGATTAAGGATGAGGACATCTCTAAAACAACTTTTAGGACTCGATATGGTCACTACAAGTTCACAGTAGTACCATTTGGGTTGACTAATGCTCCAGAAGCTTTCATGAATTTGATGAATAGCATTTTCAAAGATTGTTTAGATGATTTTGTGTTAATCTTCCTTGATGACATATTGATATACTCTAAATCAGTGGAAGAGCATGAAAGACATTTGAGAATTGTTTTGCAGTAGTTGAGAGAAAGAAAGCTTTATGGTAAATTATCTAAGTGTACATTCTTTCAGGATAAAGTGCACTACCTTGGTCATGCGATCTCAGCAGAAGGGATTGCAGTTGATCCTGAGAAGATAAAAGCAATAATGGAATGGCCTGCACCACAGAGTGTGATAGAAGTCAGAAGTTTTATGGGACTTGCATGTTATTAAGGAAAGTTTGTGGAAGGTTTTTCAACCATATCAGCACTGATTACCACACTTCAAAATAAGGGTAAGAAATTTGAATCGACAGAAAGATGTGAGCAAGCTTTCCAAGTGTTAAAGGAAAAGCTCACAACTGCTCCTATCCTGACCATACTAGATCCTAATGGGCACTTTACAGTTATAACAAATGCTTCAGGGGAAGGATTAGGAGGAGTGTTGATGCAGAATGAGCAAGTGGTTGTGTATGAGTCAAGAAAGTTAAAGCAACATGAGTTCAACTATGTGCCACATGATTTTGAGTTAGCTTCCATAGTTCATGCACTTCAGATGTGGAGGCATTATCTTCTAGGTAAGCCCTTTGAGTTAAAGAACGATCATCTAGGTCTCAAGTATATATTTATTCAACCTAACCTTAATGCACAACAGAGAAGATGGTTAGAATTCCTTAGTGAGTATGACTTTGGAATTGAGTATATAAAAGGAAAGGAGAATAGAGTAGTAGATGTTCTTAGTAGGAGAAGACATCTGGCTGCCATTGTTACTATGAGATCCAATTTGAAATAGAAAGTGATTCAGAATCTTCAAGGGGATGAGCATTATGAAAGAGTAAAGCAAGCTGTGGAAGCAGACCCCTTAGATCATAGATTTGATGGCTATGTTATAGAATTAGATGGACTTTTGAGATTTCAAGGAAGGATGTATATTCCTAACTTAGGAGAGTTGAGGACATTAGTGCTTGAAGAGATTCACAATGCACCTTATTCAGGTCACCCTAGAGTGACAAAGATGGTCGAAGGTTTGAAACCTTTATACTTTTGGCCTAGACTTAAGAGGGATGTGATGGAATTTGTAGCTTGATGTTTGGAATGCCAGTGAGTCAAGGCTGATCATGTGCATCCAGGAAGATTGTCGTATCTGCACAGTATCCCTGAGCACAAGTGGCAAGTGATAAGCATGGATTTTATTCAAGGGTTACCTATGTCTAAGAATAGGCATGATGCCATCTTAGTGGTTGTGGACAAGTTGACAAAGGTAGCACATTTTATTCTGGGGAATCTTTCAGATGGTTCTATGATCTTAGCTAAGAAGTTTGTTCAGGAGATTTTTAGATTGCATGGAGTGCCTGAGACGATCATTTTAGGTTGAGACACTCACATGACATCTAGATTTTGGACAACTCTTAATGCAGCTTTGGGTACAAAGTTGAATTTTAGTTCAACTTATCATCCTCAAACGGATGGTCAAACAGAAAGAGATAATTAGGTGGTAGAGGACCTTCTCATAATGTATTGTATGGATCAGTAGTATAAATGGGAGGAGTACCTTCCATTGGTTAAGTTTTCATATAACAATTCATACCATGCATCTTTTGGAATGACACCTTTCGAAGTTCTTTATGGGTGTAGGTGTTGAACACCTATTAGTTGGGATAAGGTGGAGGATAGAATTGTGATTGGTCCTAAAATGTTAAGAGAAATGGATGATCAGATGAAGTTGATCAAGGAGAAGTTGAAGCAAGCTTTAGATCATCAAAAGAGTTATACAAATAAGAATAGGACTCCTAGACAGTTTTTAGTTGGTGACAAATTCTTTTTGAGGGTCAAACCTCATAAGAGTTCAATATCATTTGGCAAAGCGTCCAAACTTGCTCCTCATTTTGTAGGACCGTTTGAAGTTCTGAAAGTGATTAATCTTGTAGCTTACAGGATTGCTCTCCTGCCTACACTTGCCAGAATCCATAATGTTTTTCATGTGTCTTTACTTAAGCTTTATCATCCCGACGTGTCACATATTCTTGATTGACGTTCTTTACAAGTTCAGGATCTAGGAGTGGTGCTGGTGGAGCCCACTTGAATTCTAGGGAAGTGCAACATTAAGTTGCATAGCAGAGATGTGGTGCAATATAAGGTCCAATGGGATCAATATTCTAAGCACAGTGCCACATAGGAGGATGCAAAGGAGATTGATAGATTTTTTCCTCATTTGAGGATATAGCTTAGATTTCTTCTTCATGCATGGATTATGATACTTGAGTTTGATTATTGTTTGAGATACTTTGAGTTCAGTTATGCTTTGATACTTTGAGTTGATGTTATTGTTTTATGACACCTTGATACTTTATTGGTGCTTGATGGACACTTTATTATTTTGATGTTTAATCAGACATCAAGACGATGTCTCTTCCAACTGTGGAAGGATGTCACATCTCGTTTTTATGAACAATATGATTATTCTAGTTTAGTGAACAATTATTGTGACTGGTTTTACTTGAAGTAATTTTGCATACCTGGAGGTAATTATTATGAGTTATATTGATAAAAAAATTGGAAATCATTTTAAATGTTAAGTAATATTGATGCAAGTGCAATGATATGCTTCAGCTATGTTTTTGGAGACACTAACCTATTGACATCGAGTTGAGTGCAAATGGATATAGGTACTCGTTGAAGACAAGAGCATGGCTAAGGTAGAGATGTTCTAGCCACTTGGCAAGAACTGATGGATGGATTACCCTAATGCAATCACACACATCACGTAGTTGCATATGCATTATTGAGTGGATTTAATTGCTTTAATGTATAAATTTTAATCATTTTCAAATGCATGATGTGATTATTTTAACTTAATATTTTTTCAAAATATATTCAAATGATGTATCATGTTATTTGAATAAATAATAAAATATTGTTTATAAGATGTTTGGAAGACAATACATTCCTTATATATATATATATATGCAATATTGTATTGCATTTCTCTTTTGATTATTTAATTAGTTTTGTTTTCATAACAATAGTTAAATAATATTAAAAATAGTAATATTATATTTAGAACAAGAATGAAAGAATTAAAATAGGTTTCTTGTTATTCATGAGACAATAAGTGCAAAAGATATTATTATATTATTGTTTTAAATAGAATTTTATTTTCTCCAAATTCTATTGGTTGAATGTTCATGCAAACTGAAAAATGAGACTTCAGTTGTAAACCAAAGGAGTGCCAAAAATAAGAAGGGAAAACTTTAATAAAAAGAGCAGATCACTCAGCTGGGAAAATACCCACGTTTTAGCAGCAGAAAGGTGATTTTTCCTAGGCGACAGGAGTAGAAAGAATTTCAAGGACAAGGAAAGTTAAGGAGGTAGTGACAACAACTGCAAATTCTTCTTTATTTCTATTTCTAGGTTTTCTTCTCTTAAAAAATTCTGCATTGAAATCATGTTTAATTGACTATCAAAAGGGATAGTTTTGTTAGCTGTTGGGTGGCGTCTGATTCCATTTTGGCTAATCCTTGTATTGGGTTGGCCGTCCCTCCTTCTAGCTGCTCATTCTATATTTTCTGGCCTGCATTGTATGCTTGAATAAAACCTTACTCCATCTAAATCTTCTTGAATTTGGCTTGCTTACTATAGCTTCTATCTATATTTTGGCCACTTATTTTAATGGTTAATTTGTATATTTATTGGTCGCTCCTTTTGATGGCCGTTGGCTTCTTCTTAGGCCACCAATCCTGCCATTCAGGTTGTTGGGTCTTCTTGGGCGATCTTGTATGGATCGACCCATTTTATCTTACCTACCGCCTGATCTTATCTTGGCTGAAATGATGGTTTTTAAAACATATTTCTTCCCTGTCCAAACTGCCTAAAACAAGTCCTTATTTTTCTGATCTTGAATTCTACTATTGAAACTATAAATTGATCTCTAGATGGCTAGTAGACAACTCTTGATAGACATTTTTTTGCCTGTATTTTATTTCTCTTTTATGTTAGATGAACAGATCTATGATATAAATTGACCCATTTAAGATGAAACAACCACTTATGCAAAAACTAAAGTACTTGTAGCTTTGTATTTGGAAAATTATTGACTATAGGCAAACAATTGTTATCTTGGGGACTGATAACTTAGTACCTATAGCTATCTTCAAGATTGCAAATACCTATAGCAATTTATACGATTTTCTTGTAGCTTTATTAGAAAGCTTGTTTAGAATATTATACTGACTGAGATAAGAGAGATTAGACTACTGTTATATTTTCCTGGCAATGTAGATGCTGAAAACCATTTATATTTGCATTTTAAATAAAAACTAAATTAAAACCTTGTTCATTGTTCCCTATATAAATCTTATCTTCTGCAACAGTTCATGTCGCAGTTGCGACAGGAAGACTGTTTGGCTATTTTTGGACTTCCTGTCGTAGTTTGGATAGAAAGTTATTTTTATTAATTAAATTATGAACTTTTGGTTAAACAATAGGATTGATAAACTTCAACTTCCTATCACTAATTGCTAGAAGCAATAAGGATGAACATTTGTTAGGAAATATGATTGTAATGTGGACTTGAGGTTTATGTCATTAAATAAACTTATAGATTGTTTTATTATTTTTAAAACCTCTTGTAGCATAAATAAATAGTAAGCTAGATTAATGTCTTAGAATGACTTTTATTGAAGACATTGTGTCTAAATTTCAAGATTAGAAACTATATTAAATTGATGACATTATGATTACAATTGTACAAACAAAGATGAATGGTTTGATTAGAGAAGTGTAATACCTTGAATGTTGTTTGGGAGAAGGGAATTTTAATTATTTATTGATGAACTTTGATTCTTTTTATTATTTAATATTTTCTTGCATCTTGGGGAAAGAAGTAGTTTTTATATAGGAATGTATTGGGTTACTTTTGGGATTGCGATGCCAAATGTGGATTATCAGATATGGTTTTTCCTCTTTTCAGGAATTGACTAGGTTATTTGAAATGATTAGATCTAATTGGAATGACATTGAAATAGATGTTTATTATCTAGCAAACTTATTTATTGATATCTCTACCACATCTTGTTGTGAGACAATTTGCTTTTCATTACTTAGAATTACACATTCAAACATTGAAGAGACCTAGTGTCTCAAATTACTGCTTGGAAACTCATTTTTTATCATTGGTTTTGTTCATATCATTCACATGTTCTTCGTTCATCAGGTTGACAGAATACTATCGGCATACCCATGTTGGGCTTATCGATGACATGTGTTTCACCGATGGTAGTGGCCATCGGGAAGACTTCCTATCAGCGCAGATGGAAGTAGTATCGCCGATGATCTATGTCTCATCGATGATGTGGTCAGCGTGAGTCACTCCAATGGAAGACCATCGGAGTGAGTAGCTTTATCGGCTTATTGGTAATGGTTCTTACCGATGAGCCTGTCATCCCGATGTTCAGCAAGAAAATATTCATTGGCGCAGCGTAAAGTCTTTGGGCCGATGGTAGAAGTCTTTCCGATGAAGGCTTGGATTAGCAGGACCATAACTTTCGGTGTAGTTTCAAAGTTTCTCTTCGATGGTCTTCATTACACCACTGAAGGTTGAAGGTTTGAGCATCGGTGGGACAAGGACTCATCACTATAAATGGTGGAGTTGTCACTGATGGTTAAGGTTATACTGATGAGGCTTTGACTGGCATTGGGCAACAAAATTGTCGATGATAGTCATACAGTGTGTTCAGGTATATAAACCTAGATGTCCAATGTGACCTGATGCATGTGGGACTAATGAGTCCTCTTGAATATGAATAGTTGTGACAGTTGGAAGATAGCGATACTGAGTCAGTTGGAATGAACAGTTAGGGTAGAAGTTCAAATGGTTTTGCTCTGAAGACTGTGGTAAAATACAGACTTGGTGAAGCTATCTGTGATTGATGATGAGATTTGATCATATTGTTCATTTTGTAGATGTATAGTGAAAGTGGATTGTTTGTATGATTTGAGAATCAATGCCTGAGCGAGAAGGTTGAGATCTTTATTTTAATCATTTAAGCTTACTGTAAATAAAGATTGTCTCTCTTGTGATGGTGGGTTTTTTACTCGAAAGGGTTTTCCCATGTACATCTGGTGTTGTTCTCTGTTATCTTACATGTTTATTCTGTATTTTCTAGTGTGCTCATCTATGTATTTGAATTAAACGTTACCTATCTACATTATCCTCTTTGAATTGACATTAGGGAAGCTATATTTTGCACCTGTGCTTTCCCTACAAGTGGTATCAGAGTCTGGCCAATTGTGTTATCCTTGTTGGTAGGTTGGGTTTTTTGTGTCAGTTCTGTGAGTGGGAGTTCTGTAGAGGTCTATTTTATTAAATTAGATGACAAGTTCATCAGGAAAAATAGACATTGAAAAGTTCAATGGCACAAACTTTGAGTTGTGGAAGCTTAAGGTTGAAGATATGCTAGTCGACAGAGATCTTTGGGTTGCTGTGTCTGGGGTTCAACCTTTAGGCATGAAGCAAGAAGACTGGGACCTGGCAGATAGGAAAGCTAGAGGACTGATAAGATTAAATTTAGTGGATTATGTTCTATTGAACGTCCATGAGGAGAAGACTGAAAAAAAATTATGGGAGAAGTTGGGAGATATTTACCAAGGCAAGTCCTTGGTGAATAAACTTTTTCTCAGAAAGAAGTTGTATTCTCTGAAGATGGATGAAAGAGCATTTGTAGCAGGCCATCTGAACACATTTAATACAATTGTTGCATAGTTGACTTTTGTAGGTGTAAAAATAGAAGAGGAGGACCGATGTATGCTTCTATTGTGTTCCTTACCTAACTCATGGTATCATCTTGTGATGGCTATTGAAAGTACAACAACCACATTTAAACTAATGAATTTGTTGCCTCATTATTATCTGAAGAGATACGGAGGATATCTTTTGAGATGGCCAAAGAGGCCCTATCCATTCGAGGTAGATCAAAGGAAAGAGACAAGAAGAAGGACAAGAAGTCTAAGTCCAAATAAAAGTGGAGATTAAAATCTCCTGGCAAAAAGTCCAAGATGAAGTGCTAGAATTGTGGGTAAAAAGGACACATTAGAAAAGACTGCAAAGAGGAGAAAAAGAAGAAGAAGAAGAACTTCTTTGATACCGATTCTTCTCAGAGTGATGCTGATGCCTTCATTGCTACCTTGGCAATGCCTGCATCTGAAGATGTATGGCTGGTGGATTCAGGAGCATCTTTTCATATGACATCTCACATAGAATGGTTCACTAAATATGAACCGTATGCTAGTGGGAAGGTGTTCCTGGCAAGTGATTCGACACTGGAAATTGTTGGCCGAGGAAGAGTCAGAATCTAGTTCCCAGATGGCAGAATAAAGGGAATGAATGGAGTACTACACATACCAGGTCTGGCTCAAAATTTACTTTCTGTTAGTAATCTTACTGATGTTGGAGTGCAAGTTACTATTGTGTATGGTGTCTATAAGATGACTAGAGGTTCTATTGTACTGGCAAAGGGTGAACGCATTGGAACTTTGTATAGGTTAGATGCTAAAGTAGTATGCTGTAATAATGTCTCTGAAAAAGCTACTATTGTAACACATGAGGCAAAATCTATGGAAGTTAAACTTCCTACAGAGAAAACAATGCTCTGGCATCATAGACTTGGTCACATAGGTGAAAAAGGCTTAAAAACCTTGAAAAACAAAAACCTGGTAGATGGGCTGATTGATTGTAATTTGGAGTTTGATTTCTACAAACATTGCATATATGGAAAATAGAACTATGTTTTGTTTTACTTTAGTTCTCATTAAACTTCTGGTGTTCTAGACTATGTACATTCTGATGTTTTTGGTCTAGTTGATGTTCCTTCTCTGTCTAAATCAAGATATTACGTATCGTTTATTGATGATTATTCAAGGAGGGCATTTATATATTTTTTGAAAAATAAATCAAAAGTGTTCAGTCGGTTTAAAGATTTTAAAAATCTTGTCAAAAATCAGACTGGTAGAAAAATAAAATGTTTGAGAATAGATAACGGTGGTGAATATTGCAATGTAGATTTTGATAAATTTTGTCTTGATCATGGAATTAAAAGGCATAAGACTATACCTTATACTCCATAGCAAAATGGAGTTGCTGAAAGGTTGAATTGATCATTGATGGAGAAAGCAAGAAGTATGTTGAGTTATGCTAGTCTTGAACAAAGGTTCTGGGCTGAGGCAATTGCTACAACTTGTTACTTGCTGAATCAGTCTCCTACTTCGGCATTGGTTGATAAGACACCTATGGAAGCATGGTCTGGAAAGAAGCCCTCTCTAAGACTTCTTTGTGTCTTTGGCTGTGAGGCATATGCTCATATTCCTGAGCTAAAAAGATCTAAGATGGATTACAAGGCAGTCAAATGTATCTTTATTGGCTATGGAGTCGGTGTTAAAGGGTACAAGCTTTGGAATCGTGAAACTGAAAAGGTAATTTACAATAGGAATGTAATTTTCAGAGAGCTAAAACCTTTGGTTATTGATCCTCAGCCAGAGAAGACAGAAGAAAAGAAAGAAAAGAGTGTTGTTAATATTCCTCTGACCCCTGTAAAAGAGGAACAACAAGTACCAAGTGTAGATAATTTAGATGTGAGTTCAAATAGCTCTGAAGATGCAAATCCAGAGCAAGAACCTAAACCTACACCTTAGCGATTGAGGTGGTCTACACGTGAAAGAAGACAACCAGATAGGTATGGATTTTCAATACTTGATTCAAGTTGTGCTTACGCTTTGCTTACTGATACTGATGAACTTAGGACTGTGAAAGAAGCTATTAGTTTACCTAATTCAGATTCTTGGTTGGAAGCCATGGATAACGAAATGTCATCGTTGGAGAAAAATGGAAACTAGGATCTAGTGCCTTTGCCTAAAGGTAGAAAACCTGTGGGCTATAAGTGGGTATTTAAAAAGAAATATGGTCCAGATGATAGTATTGAAAAGTACAAGGCAAGACAGGTTGCTAAGGGGTATTCCAAAAAGGAAGGTATAGATTATGGAGAAATTTTTTCTCCTGTAGCTAAGATGACATCCATTAGATTTCTGTTGTCACTTGCAGCAGCGTATGACTTTGAAATTGAGCAGATGGATGTGATGACAACATTTCTTCATGGGGACCTTAAAGAAGAAATTTATATGTCCCAGCCAAAGCATTTTGTGGAAAAAGGTAAAGAACATCTGGTATGTAAACTTAAAAAGTCTCTTTATGGCTTGGAGCAATCTCCCATAATGTGGTATCAAAAATTCGATACGTATGTTTTATCTTTAGGATATGCGAGATCTAAATCTGATCATTGTGTCTATTATAAAACTGATGGTGATCAAATTCTTATAATTGTACTGTATGTGGATGACATGTTATTCATTGGTAATGGTAAGGGAATGATCTCAGATTTAAAATCTCAGTTGTCCTTGAAATTGAAATGAAAAATCTGGGGGTAGTGAAGTACATTCTAGGAATGGAAATCAAAAGGGACAGATCAAAGAGAAAGCTTTGGCTCAGCCAGAGAAAGTATATTACCAATGTTCTTGATAAATTTAATATGTTTGATTGCAAATAGTTAGTTGTTCTAGTTTTGCAGGGAACGAAACTATCTATTGAAGATTGTCCAAAATCTTTGAATGAAATTGACGACATGAAAAAAGTGCCTTATGCAAGTGTTGTTGGCAATTTAATGTACGCAATGGTCTATACTAGACCAGACATTGCCCAAGCAGTGGAAGTTTTGAGCCAGTTTATGGAAAATCTAGGCAAATCACATTGGGATGCTGTGAAGAGAGTTATGAGGTATTTGAAGGGAGCTTCTGACTATGCTATTTGCTATCATGGAAACTCAGTTGGATCTCAGAAATCTATCAGCATTCAGGGATATGTTGATTTTGATTGGGCAGGGGACATTAACAGTAGAAGATCCATCAGTGAATATGTATTCACATTAAATGGTGGTGCTATCAATTGGATGAGCAAGCGGCAGGCTGTAGTCGCTTTGTAGGGCAAATACAAATTCATTGTGATAGTCAAAGTGCTATCTGTCTGGCGAAAAATCCTATTTTTCACTCTAGGACAAAACATATTGATGTCCAATATCACTTTGTTCGTGATATGGTGAAAGACAAAAAGATAAAGCTAGAAAAGGTTGTTACTTTGGATAATGTTGCAAATGCCTTGACTAAACTAGTGAGCACTATAGTGCCCCTCCGTTCTCACCTTGGATGTATAGGTGAACTAATCAAGGTGCATGAAGACGAAGGTAAAATAATAGGAATAATTAAGGTAAGGTAAACAATTGATGTTGTACAATATTGATAGATGTTTCATCCATGTGTGGTTTCATACGATAGTTAATATTGATAATCTCCATTGCGACACTGATAATGCAGGCTTTGACATTGTTTTGCATTCTAATGATTAAGATGTCGATCTTACTACAATTGTTATATGTTAGAATGGATCTCATGGACTGATTTTGTTAGATTTATTTGTTATGATGGTACTTCTGAGACTTATTCAATTTCATGTACCTATATGTTCAGATAATGAGGTAGATTTGATTTGGTTATGATTATGTGTTATCTAATCTAGATTGATATGATGTGGAAAGGATGATGTCGCATCACTCGCTTGCGACTGCCCTGCGATGTTGTGATTCCTTTTTCACCTAGTGTCATCTTATATGTATCTATACATGCTTGACTATGTCAGTTGTTGCAGGATGCAGGTATCTAGCATCGACTCCACCTGAATTAACAGGTCTGAGTGTGCCTTGAACCCAATGGATAAGTTGTTCCAGAGATAACTTAAGGTCGCCCATCCCAAGTCATCATCCTCGATCAAGATGCATGACATGTCTAGTTCAACCTGTCAGTTCGGTCAGTATGTTAGGTGTTGCAATTGATTTATATTTGATGGATCTTGTTGGTTAAGTGCGTTTTGGCCCCAGTTTGTGAAAAGTTTTGATTTGGCTTTTAACGGCTGTCCTACTCAGTGGGTTATGTTGTATGCCTATATTTCATTATATAGTCATACTAATATTTGACCCACTTTAATATTTAATAAGGTCATATAATATTATTATTATTATTATTAATATTTAATAAGATTAAATTGGTAATTGATAATTACCTAGTTCAAATAATTATTTAAAGTTGTTTGAATATGAATTATTTTATTACTACTATTAAATTGATTTAATTAAGGGAAGGTCGTTGAACACTAGTAAACGCACTAACCAAACCCTAGATTAGAGAGGAGACAGTCCTATCATCCAATTGACAAAGCCTAACAATTGGATCAAGAGTGTATTGATTCAGCGTTACACTATGGTTACTAATGGATTTGTGATAATATGTTATTTATGATGGATATATTTTGGCTATATATTGTACTAACACTTCTTGTTGTGTGTACATGTAGAATTATTATGTCAATGGATGATGGTGGTCATTTAGCCACTTTATGTCTTTCTGTGTGATGTCTGACCTAGGCATGGGGCCCTAAGGTCTATTGGCCATGATGTTAAGAAATATTATTTTTAGTTTTATGTGATAAAATAATGATGTTCTTATGTGGGATTTAACCTTGTAACTTTTAAAATAATTTTTAAGTGTTTTTAAGAGGTCTAAGTTGTATTTTATATTTGGAAAATTGTCTTATGTCCAAGGTGCATAGGTAAGAAGTTTATTTTTGTCATTTATAATATTTTAAAAGGTTTTTAGACCCTCCTTTAAGTCCCACTTACAAAAGTGACGAAAATGGGAAGGTGGTTGGTTGAATTAGTTGGGTGGTTGAGTTAGTTGGTTGGTTGAGTTAGTTTTGGGTAGGAAGTTACTCTTTCCTTCGCTTTATAAACTCTTCATGGATTGGGGGTGACTTGCTCATTTTATGATTTTCATTCAAGGATTCTACCATTAGTGGGATATTGGGATTGAGGTATCATGTTTTCTTTATTAATTAAGATAAATATTATATGTTTTTCTTTATTGATTAAATGTAAATTTTATATGTTTTTCTTTATTGCTTAAATGTAAATATTGTATGTTCTAAATATTATATCCTTTATTTATTAAATGTAAAGGTTGTTTTTCTAAGGGTTGTTGCTTGTGAAATTGGAAAAGCAAACATTTCAATGTAAATCTTGAAAGAAGCATATTTGTTGCCTTATTTGCATGTCATAAACCTAGATCATCATAGCATAAGTGGATCTTGTGTAAGTAGAATTAATGTTTCTAATAAGGTTATGGAAGTAATGTATAATAGTTGTAGAAACCATATTTTGTACTCTAGAATTGGTGATGTTTTCTAAGAAGGTTCCTTAAATTGTTGGGCCTTATTCGTAAATAAAATAGAATGTTGTGAACCTTAGGTTTTGATTAAGATAAGTATAGACCAGATTCCCTCTAATGTTCTTCCCATCTTGTATTCTTATTTTGTTGATGATGCTTAGCTAAATGGAAGTATAGAATGTGGATGTTTTGTTACTAAGTAGGGAAAACATGGCTAATTAATAGTAGTAGCCTTTGGTGCTAAATATCATCATTAAGTTCATATGGTTAGTATTTTACATTTTATTAATTTCATTACCTCAGACCTCTTATTACCTCCTTACACATAGTTAAACTTTGGTGCTCTCTTGTGAGATACCTTGGGCAATGTATAGTCATGAGACTTTAACTCTAGGAAATGTTGATAACCTTGTCCTATTTTAAAAGGGAGTTATGTTCTTAATAGTTTAAGGAATAGATTCCTATCGATCATGATGTTAATAGAATTCTAGGTTTATTCTTTTATGAGTAGGGGAGTCAATCTTTTAATTGCGGGTTATTGTTGCAAAAAAAGAAAAAATCAGGATAAGACTTTTGTAGTACCATCATAGTAATGTTATCATTAGAGGAAACATTCTTCAACTCTTTATTAGTGCATTATAGTATGCTGCAATTGTGGTTAAATATGAGTTCAAATTAATTATTCTACCTAACAAAAAATTGTATTTAGGATTGAATAAGTGGTAATTCAAGTGTATTATGTTAAAGTTGTTTAGTATCTAATTTGGTTATAATTGTTCTTCATTGCATTTGAAGATAGGATGTTGTATTGAGTTGGACTATGACTTATTCTTATTTTGATTTACTAGAATGGAATCCATACTAGAATTTAGCTAGTTGGGAACTTCTTGTGTAAGAAAAGTTTAATTATTGGCATAATAAAGGTTATGCAAGTGATCAAGTTTGAATTCTCGATACCTAGCTTGTCTATGTTTTAATCCAGGTAATGTTGTTAATAATAATATGTTGGTAGAGTATTATGTCTCCTGTATGAGAACTTTAGTTATCATAAACAAGGTAGGATGTAGGGTTTGGATCTTGAGGTTCTTAGTGAGTATCGCATCGTAGTTTAAAAGTGATATGCTTATCAGGTTATTGGGTTAAGAATAGAATCAATTGTGATGTCTTTTAGATAGTTTAGTTCTAAGCATTGCTCGTCAAGTGTCTTGTCGAGTAATGGTTATTGTTAACTTTTCCTAGTAGTGAATTAAATGTTGAGTATAAGTGCTAACTCTTTGTTATAAGTGTTTTGGACTTGGGTGAGTTGTTGTTTGCATTCATAATGAAGTTCACATTCATGGATCCCATTTGATATAATAAATTATGTTGTTTATATCGTCTTGTTACAAGGAATAGTAGAATAATTGAAGTGAATGTTGTATTGATTCATGGGCATCTTATGAGTATGGTACTGCTTTGAAGACCCATGGTTAGTATGTCATATTATATATTGCACTTAGGGTATGTTATTGGATTGGTCTATTTGAAGGAGTTGTGTTTTTAAGAGTAAATGTTAATGTGGGGATTGTTGTGTTTCAGTGGTGTCTAGTGAAAGTTTATTCCAGAGGCCAGTAAGGGTAGTTGTGGGTTTGATCCTTGCATTGTTGCATTCTAGTTGAAGAATGAGCATGTTTTGGTTTTATGTGATGTTGACTTCCCTCTGCTTATGGTTTATATGATTTTCACGACTGTGCAAGAGGGATAATGCCTTGTTCAGTATATCTAGTCCTGTTGTTATGTCTTGAATCCATGTTGTTGAGCTCTTCTGGAAGGTTGTGGTTCCATATTGTGTTGAGCTTGTCTTAAAATTCTATGTTGGTCTGTGTAAAGGATTGAGTTTGGGAGCAAGAGGACCCATGCCTTGCTCTGGTGATTTATTATATTCTTTATGCAAGAAGGTAAATGCCTTGCATTGCTTATATACACTTATCACTATGATAGTCATTATCTTGCTTGATGGTTAGGGTTTCTAGATGCAGGTAGGGGAGTGGCTTTCAATGTGGGGCCGGCGCCCAAAGTGGCTAGCCAGGGTAACCCATTGAAAGTTAGTAATCAAGTGATAACATAATTAATGAATTAGAGGGTTGGGTAGTAATTCACATTAAACAAGATAATTGGATTCCTCACCCATGCCTGTAGTGCTTGTTTAGACTAAGGATGGGATCGAGAAGGCCTGGTTGGCAAGTTCAACCTCCTTGTCTCCATGAAAGGATGTGTCGGATCTGCATATGTCACCCTATGGGGCCGGAGTCTAGTGAGAGACTGCTAGGGTAACCATAGATGGGGGCCAGAGTCTAGAGAGAGACTGCCAGGGTAACCCATGCTAGGACCATGCGATGACACTCTCCCTACTATAGCCTAGCATTCGCTAGTTGTACTCTCCCCATTTGTCTTGTGTTGCCTCTCGAAGTGATTTTGAGTTGCTTGTGGTGTTGTCATGTGTTGTAATGGAGTCTTGTTTGGTCTTTGTTCCTGTTAGGCAATTGTCTACCTAACTGTATGATGTTTTGGGACCTTATGTCATCTCCTAGCATGGGGGGTGGACCTCAGGGTTCCACATGGTCGGGTGGATGTGCTTTATCTCCATTGGTTTTTCCTTGCCTTTGTTCGTGTGCAAGAAGGTTGTAACTCCTGTAGCAGATTCAGATCATGTACCTATTTATGGAGATAGTTATTATTCTCATGTACTGGCTTGTGTATTAGATGATTCATTATGTATGTATTCATATGTATTCAAAAGATGATAATGTAATGATGTAATGTTGTATTCATATGTCGAGAGAAATTGTAACTATGTACTAGATCCTAATGAATAGTTATATGATGTTATGTAGATGTAAATGTTTATTGTTTTAGTGCATTAGGTTTACAATGAGTTACTAATGTTAATTCATGATGTGTGTTAGATTATGTTAATTATTTTGTCAAGTAATGCAACCATGTTATCTTAGAGGACAAGTCATTAGTTTAAATGATGTGTTAATATTACTTTGTTACTTTACTATCTCTTTCAATTTTTTTTATTTTTTTTTTAAATTTATCCTATTGCATATGGCATAAATGTGATGTTCTCTGAGGTATTCATGGCAGGGCGTTACAAGCACGGCCAAGTTCAAATGGTGTTCATATGAAATGGGTCTTTGAGCCCATAATTCTCAGTAATCGTATGCGGATTAAGAGGTAGCAGTAATCTCTTCGACAAGTGGAAGATTGAAGGGACCTAGTATCTCAAATTACTACTTGGAACCTCATTTTTAATCATTGGTTTTGTTCATATCATTCACATGTTCTTTGTTCATCGAGTCAACAGAATACTATCGGCGTACCCATGTTGGGCTTACTGATGACATGTGTTTCACTGATGGTAGTGGCCATTGGGAAGACTTCCTGTATCGGTGCAGATGGAAGTAGTATCACCGATGATCTATGTCTTGTCAATGATGTGGTCGGCATGAGTCACTCCGATGGAAGACCATCGGAGTGAGTAGCTTTATCAGCTCAATGGTAATGGTTCTTACCGATGAGCCTGTCATCTTGATGTTCAGCAAGAGATATTCATTAGCGTAGTGTAAAGTCTTTGGGCCGATGGTAGAAGTCTTTCCAATGAAGGCTTGGATCGGTAGGACCATAACTTTTGGTGCAGTTTCAAAGTTTCTCTCCAACGGCGTTCGTTACACCAATGAAGGTTGAAGGTTTAAGCATTGGTGGGACAAGGACTCATTGTTGTGAATGGTGGAGTTGTCACTGATGGTTAAGGCTATACCGATGAGGCTTTGACTGGCATTGTCGGCAACAAAATTGACAATGATAGTCATACAGTGTGTTCGGATATATAAACTTGGATGTCCAACACGACCTAATGCATGTGGGACTAATGAGTCCTCTTGAATATGAATAGTTACGATGATTGGAAGACAAAAATACTGAGTTAGTTGGAATGAACAGTTAGGGTAGAAGTTCAAATGGTTTTGCTCTGAAGACTGTGGTAAAATATAGACTTGGTGAAGCTATCTGTGATTGATGATGAGATTCGATCATATTGTTCATTTTTTAGATGTACAGTGAAAGTGGACTGTTTGTATGATTTGAGAATCAATGCCTGAGCGAGAAGGTTGAGATCTTTATTGTAATCATTTAAGCTTATTGTAAATAAAGATTGTCTCTCTTGTGGTGGTGGGTTTTTTACCTAAAAGGGTTTTCCTATGTACATCTGGTGTTGTTCTCTGTTATCTTACATGTTTATTTAGTATTTTCTGCTGTGCTCATCTGTGTATTTGAATTAAACATTACCTATCTGCATTATCCTCTTCGAATTGACATTAGGGAAGCTATATTCTGCACCTGTGCTTTCCTTACAGACATTAGGGTTGAATTGGGTGTTCCCTCCTATAGTTGTTACCAAGTAGCTAGACATTTCGTGCAGGGCTAGGTTTCCTTCATTTTAGGAAGGGATCTGGGGAAGTGTAAATACTTCATGGTTGGGTGCAAAAGCACTTGAGCCATGTTCCCGTCTCTCAGTTTGCAGGTGGTGGACCACTTGGTTCATGCAGCTGGAGAGTGTGTTGATTTATTTATTGTTGATATACTTGTTTATTATACCTATTTTGGATGTATTATGGCATATTGCGAAAGGATTTATGTATATTATTTCATAGTGCTTGTTACCTGGATTAAGCACATGAATATGTAAGATTTAATGACATTGAGATTCATATTTATAAGATTATCTTTTATTTGAGATATTGTGATTAAGTGGATTAATTAGATCTTTTATCTTTGAAAGTTGTATCTAAGTGGATTATTTACTTCATTTATTTTTTAGTTGGTTTAAATGCTTTTACATGATTTGTGAGGCTTTACACTCATGATTCTCCTCCTCCGGCTAAGCATGGCTAGGAGAGATGGTGAGCTGGAGTCTCAAGATTTTTTCTAAACTCAGCCAGCCAGACCCTCCACATCTATGAGAAGAGGCCGAGCGCTGACGAGAGGGATGTGACCATCCACGAGTGGCAAGGTCATGTGGAGGCTAGGATTAAGCCCCATGGGAGTGAGAGCTATTGTCCTGTTTGACCAACCTGTTGCACCCACACCTTCGGTAGTGAGAAGGAGAGTTGGGTTTGAGTGGCACCCTAGCCACAATGCAGGGCGTGTTCCCCTAGTGATCCAAAAGTTCTTGCAAATGTGCAACCTCAAGCACAACCATCCAGGCTTGCACTTGAATCTACATTGTCACATTAGAGAAAATCATAGCTTTAGTGTAAAGAAAGAAATGAACATTTGCAGTGTGTTTGGAAAACAAGGCAGTATTTTTGTCTTTCCAAATACTAAATAAAATTTCCACACTGAAAGCATGCCAAATTTGGGTATACTTGAAAAGGAGGTCAGGCCAATCACCTAACATAACCATATGCCAAGAGAACGATGCAAGCCTAAACAGTTGGAAAAAATCATGGATCCAATTCCAGGCCTCTTGAGCTTGGACATAGAACCAAAACAAGTTTTGAAGACTTTCAATCTTCCCATAGAAAGGACATTGAGGGCAAGCAATGCACATGTGAACAAGGCGAGCTCCCATAGGGAGCCCTTGATAAATAATGTACCAAACATAATGGGCAAGCTTGGGTTCCAACATAGCATTCTAAATACATTGGAATTGGCAATGCCAAGTTCCAATAGAGGACTAAAGGTGACATTGATGGTTGATCTAATCAACCATATGTAGATGTGATGAAATCCATAGATTTCATTTACGGGGTCTGTAATCTTTGAAAGGGGTATCCAGGTACCATTTCCAATCCTTCCACCAAGGTTTAAGAGACAGGATCTTGATCTTATGAATCATTTGAGGGGGGATAGAGTCAATAATAGCCTAATAAGTCTCCTTGTCAAGGTTCTTAAGCTTAAACTTGAGCTTGAACTCTAGCTAGGGTAAGAAATTCTCAGCAGCACCTATACCCCACATTTATAAAAACATAAAGTATGAATCTAAGGCATCATGACCAAAGGCCGGCCTTGAGAATTAAGAATAGGAGATTGTGAGGCTGATTATTTTCCTTCCTTATTTTGATCATTTTACATTACAGTTGGTGACATTATCATACTTTTAGAGACTATTATTCCTTTATGTAGATTAGATTTTATCTCCTAATTTCTGGTTTGACATTGATTAGACATATGGTGATTCGATTTGATCGTATTTTGATGCTATGTTGAGACTAGACATGCAAGATATATTAGATGATGATTATTGATGTGAATTCTAGTTCATTATGTGGATTCATTAATTGATGATGATTATGTGACATTATATAGAAAATGTAGTTTAATCTTGAATTATATTGTAAATGATTAATGTTGAATGCAATGACATGAATTTAATTTCAGTTGCTTTGGCTATGATTATACATGATGTGATTGACACTTGATCTATTTGTGCAAGATTATATTCCCAGGCCATGGGAAATCAGAGGTAGTGTTCACACATATGTTATTCCCTATGAAACTGATCCATTCCCAAGAGGGATGAGGATCACGTTTGATCAGATGTTGTTTGAGTACTTGTTTGATTCATTATTTTGGCCTAGTACCCCTTTTTGTTAAATCAATTTATATCATGTGTTGTATATTTTTATTGTTTTACACCACTTGGTATTGTTTTCATTTATGGGCCATTTAAAGTGAATTTATGACTCCCTAGGTGTACCTTAGTGTCCCAAAACTTACCCTAGGTGGTTACCCTTAGGTCTAGGGTCAATTTTGACTAACTAAAACTTGGGGTAACTCACTTTTGGTCACTCTAAACTGAGGTTTAGTCAAAGTGGCGAATTTTGAATTGGCTAAGGGTGGGAGATGAGTCATGCTTTGGGAAAGACTCATCTCCCTTCCCAAAGTTTGGGGATCCCTTCACCAAGAAGACTTGGGAGGTCTTCAAGACTCCCAAGTGTGTGGGATCTCCCTCCAAGACTCTCACACACATGTGAGAGCATCTTGGAGGGAGATGGCTCTCTTGGAGAATAAGAGGATGCCATATGGCATCCCTTATCCTCATGGAGGCTTGAAGGGAATTGTGAGGAATGGGATGGAATTGGAGGGTGACACTTGTCACCCTCACACTTCCTCTCCCTTGTAAGTGGCTTGGGATGAGGAAGGCGAAGGTGACAAGTGTCACCTTCTCATTCCTCAAGGCCAAATTGGAAGGCCTATATTACCTCCTCTTGAAGAGGAGTGTGGGGTTCTTGCATTTTTGAGATTTTATTTCTATTCTTGGAGTTCTTTCTTTGGGAGTTAGAGAAATTTGGAGATTGCGAGACTTGGAGAAGCTTAGGGCTCTTCACCAAACGTGCTTCAATTTTTAGGGCTTTTGAAGGTAAGCTCCATGGCTATGACCATTTTCCCTTGTATATTTCATTTATGTTGTGTTTGTGGTTTTATGTTGATGGTAGTTTTCATTTTGTGTGGGTTGGGAGTTTGGTGAGAGCACCCCCATTTGGAGGTAAGGCTCAACTTGTATGGGGTAGGGGAGAGTGAACCTCCTCGAGGTCACCTCCTTATTTTTGTGCTACTCACACCCTTATTGTTTGGCTATAGAATTTGTTAGTACTTCCCAATGTGAAAATCTCATTGTAGCAATTTTAACAAAATATTCACTATGATGTTGCTTGTATTTACATAACTATGGAATGTTGGCAAAAGAAAAGTATTCTTGCTCTCCTATACTAAATACTATTATGTTTAGTTTTCTGTTGTATTTTAAAAAGAGAGAGAGAGTGAAGATAATGTTGTTTTCAAGTTGTATTTTATGTTAAAAAAAACATAGAGATAGAACTGCCATTCTGTTGCTGTTTAAAAAAAATAGCAGTAGAGGGAAGGATTTTTGTTTAAAAAAAAATGCTATTCTGTCCTAATTATTCTTTCAAAAAAAAAGGGGGCAATAGTATTTATGTTCTATTTTATTCCTCAAAAAAAAAAAAATTTATCACTAGTTTATATTATACTCAAAACTGTTTATATAATTCTCTTGGAGTATTATATATATATTTATATAGTATAGTATATATATGTAATATATATATACTCATTATATATATATATATATATATTTCTGAATTAAATCATATTTTAGAACTGCTGATAATACTGAGTAAACTGAGAGCTTATAACTATATATATATAAAGAATCATAAAACAAATGACTATTATTATTTTTTTATTATGATCATAAAATACAATATACAGAAAAGTATGTGGCTTAGATTTTAGGGCTGAACCCATTCCATGGAGTTGGGTATTAGAGCTTATCATAGTAAATAGAACAAAAGAAAGAAGATGGGATTGGGGGACAACAGACTAGCTGCCGCCCTCCCAAACCCCCGGTTGGCATATGTAACGGTGGCAGGGGGGTCGATCCCCCCACCCACCTCCCATTATATAATGGGGGGTGGGTGGGAGGATCGTCCCCCCTCCATATTTGCAACCCTTGTAAAACGCAGCCTCCATGGAGATTTCAGGCCGTCGGCCCTACCAGCATTTGGTCCTCGCCTTCCCAGCAATAACTTCAGTTTTTAACCTGTGATTTTTGCTAAGGATTAACAGACGGTATATATATATATATACTATGTATACAAAACAAATGAAAATAGACATTCCCAGTTTTATATTAAGTGTATATATATTTATAAATATATACATAAAACTATGTATATATATATATATATATATATATGAAACCCTTGTTACATATAAAATGAATATATACCTTTGAGAGGTATTCTCATGGCTTCCAGTCATGGGAGAAGAAAGCCCTAACCTATGACACAAAATGAGAAAATAAGCAAGAGAGAAAAGTAAATAATGAGAAAACAAAACAAGGGAATAGATATTAGGGTTAGTGCTCCCCATAAGGAAATTAATAAAATATTGGAGAGAAGTTAGGGTTGCAAGTTGAGTGGAAACTTAATTATGTTATTTGATTTAATCATTTCATTATTCTTTTTGCCTTGTGCACGGGAATTTATTTTCCCTCTCTTTTGCCCTTGGGTCATATTTGATTTGTTGACTTCTTTGTATGTTTTTAAGAGATTTTTTTTATAAATCCTTAGGGTTGGATATTTTTATTTGCTTGGGTATATTTTATGGGATTGGGATTTTTGATTTATTGAAAATCTTGTCCCTTTTGCCTATTAATTAATTTGGTACTCCTTATTCTTATCTTGTGGTTTTTAATTTAATTTTATTGGGGATCCTTGTGATTTAATTTATTCTTAATTTAATTAATTTTATTCCGTAGGGATGTTTTAAATTTTCCTCTTCTAATATTTTCATTTGAGTGATTTAATAAATATAAATGTCGTGATTTTATTTATTAAATGACTTATTTGTTATTTTATTTTGGTCGTTTATTTATATTCGAATTTTATATTTTGTTGAGTGGTAACTTCATTTCGACCTTGGAATTATTTAAATTATTTTATCCTTTATTTAATTAATTTTTGCCTTATTTATTTTTATGGGAAATTCTTTTAAAATATTTATTTCAATTGTTGAAAATGCGTTATGCTGTCGAATTTTTCCCAGATTTTAGGGTTTTATTTCTATGGTATTTTGTGATATTAATTTTACCATCCCATTTCATCATGCGACCATCATGCCATTGGAGTAGTAATTTTATTCAATTTTAGTTACGCATTATAGTTAGGGTTTAATTTTTGATTTAGTTGAAATCATCCCTTTCACCTAGGGAATTTAGGGTTTTGAATTAAATCGATTCTAACCCTAGTAGCAACACTCATCGCATCGCATAACCCCCTAGTCAGCTATCATCACGTAGGGGATTGCATAGGTAGGTGCACTTCCCTAAATTTGATTGACATGTTATGCCTTATGCGTATTGCCACCGAGCACGCTGACATGTGCGAGGGGTTTTCTAGGGACGTGCAGTGAAGTTTTTGATATTTCGCGTCATGACCACATGATAAATGTGGACATGACATGTGTGTTGCGCATCATGACTACATGGGAAATGTGGGCATGACAGAGACCACCAGATGGAATGTTGGTTAACAGATAATCTATTACGAAAGTCATTACTCGCCCATTAAAGACAAGGTTTTAGGGTTTCCTAAGAAAGCCAAATACATTTGTTAACAAAAGTTCCCTAAATAGTAACAAGCTCACGCATAGTGGGAAGCATACCCAAGTCTAAACCTTTCCACATAAAATGACTTGAGGGGACTCATGTGTTGATGCAATGGCAAACCAAAATTTTCTAGGCTTCATTGTTGTCATAACCATAAACCCTAAGTATTAATATTTTAATTTATTAGAACTATTATTAATTGTGAGTGTGCAATTATTAGATTACTTAATCATAAATAATAGAAAAATAGAAATTAAGTGTATATTTAAGTTAAACTTAAACTTACTATATAAATTAATTTTACTTATGTTATAACCTTACCCTTGAACCCTAACTGTTAGTGTTTTATTTTGTTAGAACTATTATTAGTTGTGGATGTGTAAATGTATTTAATTAGATTAATTAAATATAAATATTATAATATTAATAATTATGTGTCAATTAAGTTAAGTTAATTAATTAAATAAATAAATTTTAGTAAGATAAATTAATTTTAATTAGATAAAGATTTCTAATTTAATCTGTAAAAACAAAATTAAAATTAAAAACAAAACTAATAAAGAGATAGAAAAAGACAAAAGTTAAGGATAGAGCAAAACTAGAATTAAGTAAATAACGAAAAAGATAAAAAGAAGGATGATAAGATTTGAAGAAAAAGGGAAGTTTAGAAGCATATTTTTTGTATAAATAGGAGGGGGTTAGGTGAGAGTAGGAGAGTTAGAAATTTCAAATTTTTGTTTTGCAAGAAATCTCTCAGAAGGATATTCTGTGATTAGTTGGAAGTACTCAAGTTCTACATCTCTATTTTTCTGTCTTTTTAAAATCTAACGTAATTAGACTCCTCAAATTTTATGTTACGTTAGACATTGTTTATTCATTTTTTTAGATTAAAAATCTATCTATTTAGTATTCTACTTCTTTTAGGAAAAATTTTGTATACCAATTTATTGAATTGTTATTTTTACTCTTTTTAAAAAAAAATCAACAATGTCAATCTTTATTTTTTTGATCATTTAAACTTTAATTATTATTATTTTTTTGTGCCTGGTAAACTTTTTTCACGTGACCAGTGATGCTGACACGACACGCCCTCCAGTACCATGGGGACGAGGGGAGACTAGACCTCATGACCATCTTTACCGCAATGGAATTACGTACCCAATCGAGCCAGGGCCCCCGCCCTAAACTTTAATTAATTTAATAATATAATTTATTCATATTTTTTAAGAATACATATAAATGTTTGTTTTTTATTATTTTGTTCAAATTAGATTTAATTAATAATAATTTTCCTTTCTTGGAAATTTCAAATAAAAAATTTTATCCTTGAAATTTGATTTTTATAACAACAAAATACATTCTAATTTGGACAATTGCTAAATAAAATAAAAATATCACTAGTGTTAGAGGATAGACATTTGGAATTTTGTTTCCTAGAAAGAAAAAGAATGAGATTAAAAGAAACATAGTTTTGTTGGAATTAGACTGGACAACTGAGAGGGGAGGGTGAATCAATTGTCACACAAAATGATTTTTTTCTACTTTTATCCTTCTTTATTAACTTACTTATCAGATTAATAATATAAACATTAGAGCATAGATCAACAACATATGAGTAGAAACATAATCAACACAATTGACACCAAGATTTTGACGTGGAAACTCGGTTAAGGGAAAAACCACAGTGGGGGTTAACCCACAAAGATTTGTACCTTGTTAAAAGTACTTTTAGAAAAATAGAAGGTACATGCCTTTGGGTGCACTGCCTAGAGCTCACTGCTCAAAAGAGAGGCTCATTGCCTACAAAATTTATTTAAAATAGAAAGGATTAACTGAGAATAGAATCTACTTCATGCCTGGTTCAATTTCAATGAATGCTCACAAAACTTCTGCTTTGCCCCAAATTCTTCTTTACTAACTTCTCACTCTACACTACTCTCGCTCCTTTTCTTCTCTGCTATGCTTCTGATCCTTTATTTAGATTTAATCTATTTTGGTCAAGGATGATTTTTAACAACTCTTCAACAAGTATTTATACACTTCATCAACCTTGGAATGATCAACAAGGTTGGCCAAACTTAACATGGATCTTTACACTGTTAGCCAAACATAGCTGAGACTTGAATCTTCCTCTACTAACACGCTACACTTCAAAAAATGATCTTTAGATCATCTGCAACACGCTAGGAACATGTAGTCGGCTAAGACTAGGAAGAACAACAACTTCAAAGAGGAAATCTTCAATAACAAGCTCAAACTCCAATGCGGACCTCCAACATAGTAGCCACATGATCCAGTAACTTCCACAAGCACATTGAACTCACCAATAATATCCACTCTAAACCAAATTACCAGAATTATTTGTATCTTCCTCTGGAACCTCAAGAACACCGTCTTCCATGACTGTCAAACTAGAAGGACGGCTTGTGGACATCCAAAGCACAAACCATTGGAGTTGATGATACACACTGACTTCCCAAACATGCCTTCAGATCCACAGATCATAATATTTCATTGTGGAGCAATCTAGACCAACTTACTGTCACTTTGTCTCTTCTGAATACTACAAGATCTGGTTCTATTTAGATGGCCATAACTTCTTCAAATCTTCATGCGGACTTCTCAATTCTTGTTTGGAACAACCTCTGACAATCCTCTACACAGCCATAAGGTCTGCGAACCTTGAGTCTTCATTAATTTTCTCAAGATCATCAACATTTGAATCTCCTGAATAAGCAACAAAATAAGGAACAATTGACACTAATGACAACAAGAATATGTTGACATCAATGACAACACTATTTAGGCACATATTTGCAACAAGTTTTCCATTATATTTCATCATTTGAACATTCTTGTTTTCCTTTATCATAAGGTATTATTTAATTAATTTAGTTAAAAAGTTTCCTTATTGTCCAAATAATGGATTTAGAGTTACTTTAATATTAAATGATTGATTTTTCATCCAATATAGTTACTTCCATTAATAGTTGCTTTATTATATTTCCAATTTCAAATTAGATAAAATACGAAAAAGGATGTATTGCCTTATTTAAATTTTCTTTCTTTTTTTAAATTAGATAAAATAAAATCATGCGATTACTTTATTATATTTCCAATTTCAAATTAGATAAAATACGAAGAATGGAGCGTTGCCTTATTTAAATTTTCTTGCTTTTTCAAATTAGATAAAATAGGAAAAAGGATGCATTGCTTTTATTGTAAATTTATTCAAATTAGATATAGTAGGAACTTGCAGATTGCTTACTATATTTCCATTTTTAAATAGATATAGTAGGAAAGGATGATATTGAGAATTTGCAGTTGTTTTATTAAATTCCTTTTATTTTGAACAATTGCTAAAGCCATGTTGTAAAGAGTAGAATTTTCAAAATTTTCCTTTTAGAGAGTAATTAAACTAGAAAGTATAAGTTCTATTTATATTATTTGAACATTTTAGTTCCCTTTTTTCATTAAAATTTATTGCAAAAGATGTTTTCAAGTATTGTTCATTTATTTTAGTTAAAATATCTTGTTGTTCAATAGGGATTAAATATTTGCTAATTAGAGTTATTGTGTTGTTAGTGTATTTTGATTTCATTTTTATTCAAGTGGAATAGATTGCATAATTGAGGTTATGATTTTTTAAGTTACAATTTTTATTCTAGACTAGTAAAACTTAAGCAAGAATGAAACCAAAACTTTCGCAGTGTTCGGCAATAATGGTGCCTCTAGTTCACGTTTACGGGTAATGCCATCATGTTTGAACTACTGCAGGTGCTCGCCTAAAATAGTTACAACAATGGCATCTGTGGCATCATCCCTATAAACCACCGAGGAGTAATAAGGATCATCTTGTAAATAAATCCATGTGAATGGGAAATCTTCCTTGGATAAATGAATGGTAGGAAAACATTAAAAGATAATCAAATTTATCATAGTTGCTTTTTCATTAAAGCCAAAAGTTGAGGAAAATTATTCTTAGTATGTTTTGAAAGTAAACTTTGGTTTTTGATACCCGACATCTAAAATAATTTTTTTGATTATTTATTAGTAAGTTACTTTAGTCTTGTCTATGTGAAGGCATTGTTACCAATTATAATGATTGATGCAACTAGTCTTGATCTTAGTATGATCTTGATGGAGTTGTCATTCTTGGTAATAAGATGCTAAGTTTAGATTTTCACTTTAGAAAGAACCTTTCTTAGTTAAATTATTTCCCATAGGTTCCTTTTGTTGTTATCTTAAATAGTCCTCATACATTCATTGATTTTGGATTAAAGCATTTAGTTTATCAACTTGGGATAAGTGGTTATTCTATTGGTAGCGGTCATTGATAGTTCTATTTCATTAAATTGACTTATTTTGTCAAGTAGCCATAGTTCAAAATAAAACCACATTTGAATATATCATGAATCTTAAATGTGATATTTTAGCACATGTTAGAAAGTTGGTCTTAACGAATGTTCTTTCGACATTGGCCTTGAAAAATGTTAGATTGTTTAATGTTAATTATTAGTGAGAGAAAACTTAGTATATTTTGGACTTCTAGTAATATTTCCTAATAGGAATCAGGAATGTCATCATAAGCTCTCCCTTCACTAGTATGGGTCTTGGTGATTAAAAAATGATGCTTATTCTCAATACAAATCTATTCTAGAGAGATCAATGAAGAAGATCTTGAGTAGGCAGTAATTGGGGCACTTAAAATTTATGACTTGTTATATCATTTTCCTTGAGTGTTGTTACCTCTAATAATGTAGAGTGAAACCAAGATTGAAATATATTTTTATACCTTTTAGTACTTCATAATAATTGTTTTCAATCAAATTTTTTTTGCTCTTCTTTTTGATAAGTATTGAACAAAAAACCAAACTGTTAGGTCAAAGTGGCAATCATGTGAACATTAGGTAAACCTTTCATTTCATGCAAGAAAGACATAAAATGTCAAACACCCCTCCTAGATGTTTAATTTTTTCTAATTTAGTGTTACCGTCCATGTTTCACCTGAGTGGGTGGTAGCTAATGAAGAACTGTTTAGGGCAATTGGACCCTAGAAAGGGTTGCGTACCCACTTGTATAGTTACATAAACCTAGAGAAAATAGAACTACACATTTTGAGAGTGTGATTGAGTTATCTTATGGCCTCAATCCTATGGATATAGGGTATGTAGGTAATCTGGGCAATTAAAGATGTACCTAGTACTTAGGCCTTGAGAATATTGGTTGAGAATAAAGGTTGATAACATAGGTTTGAGATCTCGATTTCTATCTTTCTCTTAAATATTATAATTTAGTAAAGAAATTTTTTCTCTTCTTCCAGATCTGAATTTATTTATGGGTTATTCTTCTTAGTTCTAAGATGACGAGTCCTTACAATTTCCCTCAAGGTCTCTGATGACCCACTTGGCACAAAGCATAATACCCTTCTGATGAACATAAATGATGACCAAGCCCCCAGCCTCATGAGGAAGGTAGCAAAAATCTGAGGAAACCTGATGGAAACCCTAGTGTTTGTCATAGGAGGCCCAAAGGAAATATCTAAGAAGTTTCTCAATCTTGGCATAGGAAGCCTTAGAGGGGACCCATCATGAGGAGTAATACACATGCGTAGCCACAAGAACTTTAGAACAAATCTAAAATTTGCTAGCCAATGAAAGCAGCTTGGTAATCCAATAGTGAAGCTTCTTCTTGATCCAAGAAACATGAGCTTGCCACAGATTGATTGAAGAAGCCTAAAATACAAAGGGGATCCCCAAGAAACTAAAAATTTCTCCATGATCAATCCATTTTCACCCAAAAGAATGAAGCCAAGCAAGCATGGGAAGGAAGGATTACTGATAACATTAGGTTTTTTACCATTGGATGCTGGAGCCAGGCACTAGAAAAAAATGTCCAAACAATGTAAAGCTTTCTAAATAGTATTCTCTTCCTCATAGAGAGTGAGGGTAAAATCATCAAAAAGTGACCATTAACAAGCTATTGGAACCAGTTGGGGAAATAATAACTTTAACTTGATATTGGGAGACTTCCTAGGCAAGTAAATACCCAAATCCTTCTGCAGCTAAAACATATAGAGCAAGAGCCAGGGGAAACCCTTGCTGGATAGATCTGTGTAACCCAAAGGAGGTTGATTGTTATCAAGAAATAGTGATACAAGCTGAGGTATTAGCAAAAAACATCTAGACCATCTACAGAAAGCATGACCCAAAACCAAGGGCATGTAGCATGCTAAAAATGAAACGCCATTTGATGTGATCATAGGCTTTAGCAAAGTCAATTTTGAAGAAGAGGGCTAGTTGTTGAGAATGTAGTGCCCATTCCATCCTTTCCCAAACAACAATAACATTATCTAAAATAAAATGGGTTTTGATAAACCTTGTTTGTTTAGGTTGCACAATAAAGGGAGCATGGAACAGATCTTCAACACAAGGGCTTTAGCAATAATTTTGTACGAGACATTAAGCAAAATGATAGGCCACCAATTACAAATCTCCTCTAGGTCCCCCGACTTAGGTATGAACTTGATATTTCCTTTGTTAATTAAATTCCTAGAGAATTGTTGTGAAAAGATTCAAGGTAAACATTGTGCAAGTCACAGCCAACAAAATCCCTAAAAGCTTTATAAAACTCATAGGGGAAGCCATCAAGGCCAAGGGCTTTATCTTTGGCCATAGAAAAGACAACTTCCAAGTGAGCTTATCTTGAGTGAGAATTTGATCACATAATATGCGTTGAGCATTAGACACCCAGTACAGAATAGCAGTAAGGCACTATTGAAGAGTATCCTCTTGGTGCGGGGTGTAAGCCTAAGCTATGAAAACCTGTTCATAATGCCAAACAAAAGCTTGTATAATGTCTGGAAACTCATGGAATACCTATTGTCCCTCTTTAATCTGCTGAATGGATTGGGAGGTATACTGGCTCCTCAAGGTCTAGAGGAATTATTTAGAAACAATATCCCCAATCTTAATCCAGTTGAGCCGATCTTTGATTTGGGCTCCCCAAGCTAAGTAAGCATCAATGATTTGCTTCTATTGTTGAAGCTGCGCCACCCAAAGCTGAGCAATGGAATCAAAAGGTTGCATCTCCAAAATAGTGATGACAGAGAAAATCTCTTTGGTATTGGCCTCATAGGAGCGATGACAGAACTATGCTATTTGTCTTCTATAAATGTGGAGAAAGTGTGAGGTGCAGTTGATAGCCCCATTCCACCAGGTTATCCAGCCAATCCCATGGAGAGGGTGGGCTCAAAGTTCCAAACATGATGAATATGGGTTGACGTGGCCTTGTGTTTAAGTACAAAGGTGTTAAGGAAGAATTGTGTCTTCACAACTTTGGGCATGGAAATGGTCCAATCAATGTGAAACTATATCGGGGAGTGCTCTGACAAGACCAGGTCCACTAATGGCTCCACTGGCAAGGAATAAAAGTTGGCAAAAGAGAAAAAGAATTGGGCAAAAATCATCACTCGATCTAGCCTCTTTAAAACTCTATCAAGACCCACCCTTAAGTTATTCCACGTGTACTAGGGGGAATTAACTTGTCGGCGACCAACATTGGGATCAAATAGGCCCAATTTATTACGCATAATAAACCAAGCCTCTCTCTCACTAGCTATCCACTGCATAGGCAAGGTACCATACTTGTCATAGGAATGCTCAACCATATTAAAATCCCCACACAGTACCGAAGTGGTAGCTGGCATTGAATGAGAAATCCACTTCCACAAAGAAGATCTCTCCATAGAATCATTGGGGGCATAAACATTAATAACCCCAAATGAATGATTATTGACATTGAAAAGATTTCAAAGTGCCCACTGAGTGGGCTCACATCCATGATCAACCAATAACTATTGTCACATCATCTTGAGAGGAAGGTGATGACCCCTCCATGACCAACTTCATGGTTACTATAGAGAAAATGGTTGGCCAGCAAAATAACACAAGAAGCAGCTGAAAGCAAAAAACTAGACACTTTGACCTCTTAAAGGCAAAGAAAGTCTAAATCTAGGAACTGAGTCCTTGTATCTCTAACAGAATATTTCTATTGGAGGTCTATAAGACCTCTAACATTCCATGAGATACAATTCATTGACAGTGATCGAGGGTCATTTCCTTGTTATCGAGCTCATCAAGAGATGAATAACTATTCTAAAATAATGCCTCATTTACATCAAAGCTTCCAATTTGGAAGCTAAGCAGAGCAGGCTGCCATTTCATCAGCATAATCTCACCTTTCTCCACCTACTCATCTAGGCTATGGGACCTCCCCTAATGAACAAGAGGAGGGGAAACATGGCAAGCCAATGAGATAAGTGGATGTGACCCCCCACAGCTGCATGCCAGGATTTGAGAACATTCACCCCTCAAGATGACTCCCTAAGATGGTAGACGGACGACTTGCCACTGTCAAGGGGTTTTGAATAGGATTTCGAAGCCTGTGCTCCCAAACTAGAAGGTTTAGGAGTAGGCTTGTTGCCTCCTGAGTTCTTATTGTGCTTGTTGGTCACTGTAGACCAACCTTTGTCTTTTTTAGCAAGTGGTGCTAAACCCGTTGAGGGTTGCACCAAGGACTTTTGGCATGGAGATGCCAAAGGGCAATCTCAATTTTTTTGTTTAAAGGACCGACACTAATAGCAGGTGCTCGGCAAGTTGATATACTACACCCACTAAGAATAGCGAGTTTGTCTGACTTGAATGTCTACGGACTCCTTGAGATCCTTAGAAAGGTCAATCTCAACACAAACTTGTTGATGGGGATGAGCCACATAAAATCTTTTCGGCTCCACACAAATTGCATTGCCTAAGAGGCAAATTGTTGCAAAAAATTCCAACAAGGTAAGGGAAGGCCAAGAAATTCTACCCATACGGGAATCTAAATAGACTTGTCATTAGAGACAACAAAGTTGTAGGTCCAAGGTTTGAAAACAAGTAGAGAAGAACAAACAACCTAGGGGTCCCAAATGATCACAGGCTTAACGTGTTAGCCTCGGCAAAATAGAAAAGGAAAAAACCTTTGGTAAGGTTTTGCATGGCATCAAGTCGAACTCCTTTTGGGACCCATAGCTTGTTAAACCATTCTCTAAGCATGCTTTTAGGGGGGACTCTACCCACAAAGTACCTTATCAGGGTGAAGTTCACTAGCCATTTGCAAGCATTATCAAATTCATGAATTGGAAGAATAGTTCATCCAGAGGTGTTTCATGGGATGTAGCTCATGGAACACCTTGGGGACAAACTTCCAAGCGTGTTTGAGCGGGGGAGCCATTGCAGTTCACCGTCAAGCCTTCAACTCCAGTAGAAAAAGTTGCAAAGGAATTTAAGGATGAGGCTATATAAAGTGGGTAAGAAGCACATGCAAGTTAAGTGGCAAATTCAATGCTACAATAAATGTAGACAAGCTATAAACAATCCTACACAAGTAGTTTGGAAAAAAACCATGGGTAGAGCAGAAACCTAGTAGAGCGAAAAATCCCTGGGTTTTTTATTTTAGATATACATTTTTGGGTTTAGATATACGGAGAAGAAAAAAAACATTGAACACATTATTGCCTATGGAGAGAGTATTGAAGAAGGTTCTAGCTCTTAAGGTGGCATAAATATCAAACTTTTTTTTGTATATTGCATAGTCAAAAAGGTAAGAGTTTTTTGTATATGCTTAATTTGATTATGTTTAAATCAGAATATACTCTTCTACGCATGCTCAGGCAGATGTTTTGAATTGTAGTTCTTTGAATATGATTTGTTTATAAGACTATCTTAGATAATCTTGCTATGTATAGTTCTAAGTCTTTAATCAAACCTTTAGACCTTAGTTTCAACATTTAAAGACTTATGGTTTTCAGGTGAATAAGTTATATCATTGTTGTAGTCTTTAAGTAGCTACTAGATTATTTGTTAGTAAATCATAACCTATTGGGTATCCTAAGAACATGTTTTATTCCCTTTGTAATTGTAAGTCATTAAACAATTTTTTTGGGTTTTGAGAGTATTCTATGGACATAAGATTTAATGAAATCTCTTTTCTTTGATCAACAGTAAGTGTGCCGTGTTTATGCCTCCACATTTTGCATGTGTGACTTCAGTAATTCTCTTGTGGCATTTTGCAAACTATTTACATGTTTGTTAAGGTTTTATGTTCTCCATGCAAGGAAGCTAGGTGGTGCAATATAATTAGTTTTAAAAATTCTTCTATCTTTGATAAACACCTAAATCCTAGACACTCACATACGAAAGCACATGGCCATAGGCATAGTTTTAGTTACACTGTTAGATGAAATTGTTCAAGATTCTATGCTCTTATAAGCAAAGATTATACTCATAGTTGGTTAACTTGCATAACTGCCTGGGATTTTAGCTAACAACTCTAGTTGCATTTGATATTTCACTTACATATATGTTCAACAGAATAGTTGTTTCTCATCTTCTAATATCTCTATTAATTCAATATCTATGAGACCATAATTAATGTAGTCCTTTCGCATGACAAGCAAATAGTTGAAGTCTAGATTTAATTCCAAATATCCAAAACAAGAAAGTTTAGCACCTTAACAAATTTGTTTTACACATATTTGTAATCATTGTTGTCATGAGAAGATATATGGCTATGGAAATAGTTTGGGAGCCATATTTTTCTCCCAGTTCTGTATGCATGTCTACCAAACACCAACAATAGCAGTCTTATGACAAACGTCTAGCTATATTTCCTTCTCTTATGCTTATCATAAACACCATATTAAGGAATTTAGTTTTAGTCAATTACTTTAATGGAAAACTTTTAAAAAATGGAATTAATTGTGTCATATCATTTGGATAACATGGAGATAAGAAATTGTATTTTCTCCTAATTAAGGTTCTTTAATTGAAATTGTTGGAGTATGCAAGGCACAGAGGGGGGATGAATCAGTGTCTTATAAAACAAACTCATTTTTGGCAACACCTAATTAACTTTTACCAACTATGAACTTCAACCTTAAATGGTGAAAGCAAGACATTCATTTAAGAACCAAGATGAACTATCAAACCAACTTGTGAACATGAAAAGACAAAACAATTGTTTGTGAACTGAGGATTCAATAGAACAATTCATCAAGACAAATAATGGAGCCATATTGTTACTTCATTGGACTAAGAAATCATTAGAACAATTCATCAAAGTATTATTCATTTGTACTAATTTACTATGAGCATCATATAATAGTTAAATTATGAAATAATGAACAAAAACTCATGAGCAGAACAAGTAACCATAACACAGAGATTGTCCTGAGTGGAAAACCCTCTAGGGCATAAAAACCACTCAAAAAATGCCTCACTAGCTACAAAATGCCTCACTGGAAAAGCCTCACTGGATACACAAAATGCCTCACTGGCAGAGCCTCACTGGCTACACAAAATGCCTCACTGGAAAAGGTCATTTCTTGTCTCACTGACTTGACCTTTCAATACATGTTTCAATCATGAAAAAAAAATACAGAGGGACACTCTTTGTCACTGATCCTCAAACTCTAATCTAATATCAATGATAATACATTCAATCCTCTATTCTCAACATTACATCAGGTGTATACACACTTGTGTATTCTTCACATCAACATCAAAGATATATATTATCCTCAGATTTAAAGCCATTCTCTTTTTCTCTACACACAGTTGGAAGAAGTATAATTGTAGTAGCATATCTGTTTGAAGTCATCCATAACTGACAATGGAGTTATGACTAATGACCCTTATTAACTATCTTAACCAAGACAAAAGAAATAAACTTCAAACTGTGTATAGGGTTAAAGAAGACTCTTCTTTAACTGCTAAAAATACCTATGCAATAATTGAATGTTTTTTGTAGAAATACAATAGAAAACATATTCTCAATTTATTTTGAAACCAAAGTGAATTGTTTACCAGATCAAGAGTAACTATCTAGTACTCAAGTGAAACCCTAGGGCTCAAAACCCTAGTTAAATAACTTCCAAGATGCTTCACAAAAAAATCCCACATCACTAATAAGAAGCAATAGTTCAAACCGTACAAGAGTATACAAGACTGAAGAGAGCCTTTCCAAAAATTTACTTCAAACCAAAAAGATTTCATTTCTTTGAAACGCTTGTCATAGCCATTTTGAAACAGTTTTAACAAATAATAAACACAACCCAAAACAAATGTAATCTCTGCATAAAAAATATGAAACAAATTTCAAACCCAACTTACTGTATCCGAAAGTCAAAAAGTGAAACTGAAGATACTTAGTGTGCTCACAATCAACAAGATTAAATCTACCTTTGTCACCTCTAGAGATACCTCGGACAGTCAAATATCAAAGATTCAAGTAGCTTCTTCCTTATTTTCTCATGATTATGGACAAGTAAAATGAAACCCTTCTCCATATTCATAACATAGACTTTGCAAAATGAATACCAAGACCAATCTTTTTGCCCATGTATAACTTATACAACTGGTGCCACAAGTAAACCCTAGCACAACTGGTGGCAACAAAAGTACATTACCTTATGAAAAACTGCATTGACATATTTGGTAGGTAAGTTGCTAAAAGCAGCCGATGAGAAACACTTTTGTAATGTTTGCAATAGAGTCCAAACAAAACAATATCAGGGTCAACACTTTAAACATTTTAACCCCTTAGTGCCTTTAAAACATTATGTGTCTTTATCATAAAATAACATTAAATATATGTGCCAAGAGATAGAACAAGCTTGTCAAATGAGCTTATCATTATATGCCATGTCAAACATGAACCCTCATAAGGTACAAAACTGAACATGTGCCAACCAATCACAAGAGTAATTACAAAGTCAATATCAATACATATGCCTATTACCATAATGCCACTATAATATCATAATGCCAAAGACCAATCTGCTTGTCACTTAAAAAGACAACAAACCCACTGCATTGACAACAAATTGCATCATACTGTAGAAAACTGTAATCATCATGATCAAAACTGTAAACAACATGATCAAGTTATGGTCAACTGAATATGTTTTACAAGCCAACTGAAAGAGCCAAAGTACCAAACACATCATGATTGTCCCATGAAGAAGATTCATCTAGAATATTTGAAATAGAATTGAGATGTCAGCACCATAATAAAATATCAATAGCATAACAAGCATAAAGAGCATATAGCAAAGATAGACAACAACTGAGGATACTGAAAGAAATAACACTATCACCAATAGCATGAGCACCATATCAATGATCAACCAACAGAAGAACAACTGAGTATACCCAGGTACCAAATAGCAGAAACATAATAAGAAGGTTGGTAATCACTTATCATATTACATAACAGAGATAGATAATATGCAAAGAAGCTCCCCCTATCTGAATGCACAAGGACAACAATTAAACAACACTGTCAGATTCCTTAATCATTATCAACAAATAATCTGTAGCACCATTATCATAGCTTACACATAGTACCCACTATTCTCAAGTGTCTCAGGCATTACAATGAAGCAAACTACTACACTCCCACTATGTATTGCCATAAGAAAACAACACTGTAACCAATATGCTATACTATCAAATATGTTGTGTCGTACCACTATCACATAAATTACAATCATCACAAGTATAGTTTTACAACTACCATCAATACAGGATTCCAAGCAATCAAACTCACATTGTCCAAGGATATATCATAAAGCACATATGAATAGATTAGACCAACTGTTGAGAACAAGATTGTCCTTTAAGCCACCAAAGATCAGCTATCCATTCAGTCAGATAGATCACTGTTTAAAGCACTGTCGGACTGTTTTGTCAAAACTTCCAAAGAATTACTCTAAACAAGCTAAGAATGATTCTCTCTATGACAAAGACTGCATTATGTCCACTCACATTATAAAGGAGTCAAAGAAAAAGATCACTAGCAACTGAATCAACTATATAACAAAGATCAGGAACCAAAAAATGAGAAATGAACATATCATGAGAACATCTGTTGGCAAGAGACACTATATGGAATCATGAATGTTGTCATTGATGGCAACAAAGGTAATCCCAGACATCCACAAGACATGATGAGTCCTTACCAGAAGTCAGATTGAAGAAGTGTTGAGGTCCGGTAAGCAAGAATAGAGCAGTCAGTAAGGTCCGACAGACAGGTCCAGATCTCTCAGTAGAAGTATCTCAATGAAGTACATATTTGGGGAAGTCAAGAGGAGTACCTTGACAAATAGAATCCAAGGATTTAGCCTCCGGTGTTGAAAGGATGAAGAGATATGAATACTAGAGTGTCAGGTTCCTGATAGACAGTGTGAATAGAGGAAGAACTGACTAGCAGGACATAAGACATTATTCTGGATGTGTTACTAATGATGGTAAAGGTTCTTAAGGTATAAGTTATGATTAGCCGACATGATTGATGACTTCTACAAGTATATCCTTGATCCGCATTCCTTGGTATGCAAGGATTCAGCCAACAGACCAGAGTTTGAGGAAAATATTGACTATTCCGGATGCCGACTTGAAAGGTGATGAAATCACTTGTAAGGATATATATATACATGATTGATTTAGATGTGAAGTGTGTGTGGATGTAGTATTGGTGTGAAGATAAGTAGTAGAGAAGAGTAAAGTTAGCAAAAGAGGTTTGGAATGTGACAGTACAGCTGCATCAAAAGAAAGTAAGAATGACGTGCAGCAGATCAGTTTATTGAGCTTAACCGGAACTGAATCTCAGCATGTGTGGATGCTTCTCATCAGTTCAAATAGTGTGTTACCTTCCTTTTCTATAGACAGTGAGTCTCTTGTGGGTAGTAAGCCCTAATTGGCATGTGCCATTTTTGTACCTTCTATTCTTCTAACAGAGAATAATATCTTGGGTTAATCACCCCATGGTTTTTCCCTTAACCAGGTTTTCCACATCAAAATCACTATGTCATGTGTGTTAGTAGTATTTCCTTTTCATTGTTATGTTTACTCATTTGATTTGATATTGCATTAATTGTTAAAGAAGTTTAAAAGGCAAAAATTAAGATAACTGATTCACCCCCCCTCTTAGTTACCAACAATTGGTATCAGAGCTAAGTTCCTCCCAACAAAGCCTAACAGCTTGAGGAAGATCTGGGAATTCAAATGGATGTGTATGGTATAAGGGAGCAACTTAAGTCTACCCTTGATGATCTTGAGCAGTCAAATTTTGAAGTCAATGAATTAAAGGAAAGAGTCAAACAAGATGATGATTTCATAAAAGAACTAAAAGAGAAACTGAGTCTCTCTATGAAAAAGAGAAAGGAGCTACTCCAGCAATTGGCAAGTCAAAATGAAACAAATGATACAAGTGAAGCTATGAAAGAGAAAACCAAGTTATGTGAAAAGTTATCAAAAGAAATCATCATGATAAGACATGAAATGGAATCAAGAGTTATGAAGTTTACTCAAGAAATTGAAGAGAGAAGAAAATCTGAAGATGACCTAAGATAATCTCTCAAAGAAAAATCAAAAGACTACCACAAGATGGATAGACTAATCAGACATCTTGAATCTAATCTTGAAGATGCTAAAGATAATGAAGAAAAACTTGAGGATCAAATTGTCTCTCTCAAAAGGGATCTTCAAACAACAAATGAATACAAAGAGAAATTCAAGATAAGCTCTGCTCAACTTGAAGTTCTCCTTGAAAGTCAAAAGAGCGTAGATGACAAGTGTGGCCTAGGGTATGAAAAAGGTGAAAGCTCCGGATCCAGTCAGAAGAACCTTAGATCAGAAAATCCAAGGAACAGGCCTAGAAGACCTCTGGTAAGGCAGCCTAATGCTCAAAGATATCCATCCTTCAATGGATACTACCACAACTGCAATAACTTTGGTCATAAAGCTAATTAGTGCAGAAAGAGAATGAATCAGACTGTAGTGCCCCTCAACTTGTCATCTTTTGGACTGATGTTTGCTTAGTAGTACTGGACATTTTGACAGTATTTTTAGATCGTTGATGATGGATTTCTAGTTATTTTGCTATTTCAGTATGAACCTAATTATTATGATAACAGATGTTGATGTTGGATTATGTCATTTTATGCTTTACAATTTGATAAATGAACTGATGTTTTAAATGGTTTGATGTTATTCATTATATGGGATTGGAAGTTAGTTGATCATTTTATGTCGTAGATTAGTAATCTGATACCTTGTTCAATTTAGTTGATTATTATTTATAAACGTGAATGGAACAGTGTTGTATTACTCATTCTCGAGTACCCTACCTCACTGCGATTTCCATTCACGATAGGACTGCATGTGATGTATATGTATATCTTGTTATGGTTAACTGTGCGTTGCTGCAGGATGCAGGTACTAGGCATCGACTCCACCTGATTACAGGTCTAAGCGTGCCTTCGCCAATGGATTAGTTGGTTGGAGTTAACATGAGGTCCCTAGTCAGTGTTCCTTCGTCGTCAGTTTACCCTTGTGGTTATTGGTTGTCATTCGCCCATGTCTTACTGTCAGGTAATATTGTATCTTGGAGTCAAATCAAGTTCGAAGGTGTCTAAGTATGTGTGGTAATGTTGTGCTTTAATTAGAATTATTCTACGGAAGTGTATAAGTGTTGTTAAATGGGCATAATGTCGTTAGTTGTCGATTTTAGCTATAAATAAATTATTATTTTAATAGAAGTGTTGTTGATAAATAAAGTTGTAAGAAGTTTGTATTATTCGATATAATATTATTTATAATAAATATTTAAATAAATAAATAGATATAATCACGCTTGTAAATTGTGATTCACAACTTGATTAATAAAATAAAATTAAAGGGATAGTACAAAATTATATAATTGTCGAAATAGTACTATTCTATTTATAACAATATTTTGGGTCGGCTATAAAGAAAAATAATAATAAAATAAAGTATCTAATAATTGGGATCTTTAAATTAAATTAAAAAATACATATTCTTTAAAGGAGTTATGCACGGAATCACGTGCCAAGCCCTTGGAGAGGAGAGAGGCTGAGTTATAAAAGAGCTGGAGGGGCATCAAGGAGATGATCACAGGTGAAAGGGAAGAAGCAGCTTGGAACTGCAACGATTGGAGCAGATTCGTCGAGTCGATTGCGAAACCAGGTTCCGTCGAATGCCTTATCTCTAAACTTCATTTCGAATCTGCAAATGTGGTTATAGTTTATTCGATTCCAAATAGTTCTATAGACTGTCCTCTCTGTGTGTGATCAGCATCTTCTCTTAGGGTTTAAATACAACGTTTCTGCTCAAGGATTCTGTAAGTCAAATGTTTTTCTTCCACTGGCTGCCGAATTATTCTGTATGCATTCTCAGACCAGCGTGATCTTGGTAGGGTTGTAGGACACCTCGATAGAATTGCCATAAATCACTGTTGGCTATAGCTAGTTGTTCCTGAAAGATCAGATTAATGTTGTTAATGTTCTTTCTCTGTGTTTAGTCAGAAACTTGACTGGAAACTCACTGTAAGTCACTTTGTATTCATTTGATTTTCCTAGTTGCGTACCTTTTTAACCTGCCCTCACATCTGCAAATGAAGTTCCTTCGTTCGAATAGACCTGGTTAATGTTTTTGTGTCTGAGAATCAGTGCATCCTCTTGTTCCTGTTGACCTTATTTACTAGCCTACGGATCACATGAATCGCTGCAAGTTGCAATGCTAGGGCGTAATTGGAATTGCACTGTTATTGTCTTATTGATATTTGACTTGATTGAAAATCCCTGAAACCTCGTTGTCTCGCCATTCCAGGTTTATTGTTTTGTTGCGTTGGCTTTATTTCTGGTGTGGGCCGATAATACTAGGTTGACCGCTGCATTGTTATCACTCGATTCGAGTGAAAGTTCGAATCTCATCTTTAGTTTTTACCTAGTATCATTTGGTGTGTCCGTTACCTTGCTATCATTCGCTGTGAATGAGAGATCTGGAGTCTCTTCTTTCGCCATTTATTTGGTATTATACTATGTTCCATTGTCTAGCGTACTCCATAGCTGGAGTTTTCTACTTGCTTGGATACCTTCCGTCACTCGATTGATTAAAATTTATAATTTCCCAACTGTTTTTGGCCAGTCTGCAAGTTTGTTACCATTTTTATGGGAAACGCTTCTCTTCTGTTCTGTTACGCAGTAATTTGAATGCTTCTCTGCACAACTATTTTGTGTTTGAAGTTTTAGCAATTCCGTGGTTCCAAAATGGCAAGGGCGCTCAAGCTAGTTGACCATTTTTGCAAGCTTGCAGTCGAATCTTCATCATCAGCCAGGTAAACATTTACACTTAATGAACACTTCATAACCCATTTGCATGTAATGGAATATGTATTATCCATTTATATATTATAGGGTTCCATTGTCCTCGCTTCAGAGCATATTTTATCCCTGTCCGGTCCACTCCATAGCTAGGGTGAATGAATCATGCTGGCCTACAAACAGTTCGCTGTGTCTTCCCTGCCAGAAGCGGACTCTATGAGAGGGCGCTCCTTGTAATAAAAAAAAAACACCAACTGGTGACGATAGGGCTGAGCATACCTAACTGGCCAGATTTAAATGTCACCGAACTCTAGTTGTAGGAAAGGGAACAGGAATCGGCAGTCTGTAAATGCATCGATCCTTTCCTATGTTGTCTCTTACAACTTAAAACTAGACGCTGCACCCATTTAAATGCTAATAAGATCTTCTGGAGCACTTCTTATTTCTGTGGCACTCTACAGGGAACGGTGAAAGGAAACATTCTTGATAGGTTTATCAAAACATAGTTTTGTAGTAAGTTTAAGTGTGAGCAAAGACATTCTGCAAATCAAGTTAAAACTTTGAGGTTAAATCTAATTCAATCCGCGAGACTCAACAGTAACTCATCAATGTGAGCGAATATTACTTTCCTGGATAGATAAGCGAGGTTGCACTGTTTGAACGAATTCATAGACAGTGTGTAGTATATTTGCCGTGCCTCGATTTCTAATTGCTCTCATGGCGCATCTGGCTGGAATAATGCCTTAAGAGATTAAGTTTCCTGTATGATAAACATTAAAATCCAACAGTTAGTCGATTAAATCTGTAGATCACCCTTGTCCTGGCTGGCGCACTTCCGAAAAAGTTGGGGTGTCCTCAAGATAGCCAGCAAGGGCAAGATGGTCAGCAATGCACCAATATTAACCAACTGATGATGTAATGTAGTAACGGTTCCGAATGTAATTTGAGTAACTGTCTGCTTCTGATAGCTTACTGTCTCATTTTTGGCCAATCCTCAACACCTGAAGATATTAGAAATTCGATAGCAGGCTCGGCAGCGACAATGTGATGGAAAAATCATCGATATAGTTCTTCTTACAGGCAGAAAGCTATTCTAGTAAACTAACAAATGCAGTTCACTTACTGAGTTGAAATGAGATTGCTGTGTTGGCAAAACCGTTGTCTTCTTTTATCACGTCATAAACATTCTCCAGTTCTTCTGTACCAGATTTTTCATTGTCTTTTGTGATCACTGCTATTCGTTCGAACATGAGCAAATGAATTACGTGGATACCGTCAACGCAGTAAATTTGCAAGTTTAGTGATCATAGCCGGAAGTCGTCAGACCGGATGCATATCATTCACATCAGTGATTAAACAGTCAATAGCAATTTTACATCTCAGTAGTAAAATAGTCCAAGCTGTTCGCATAGGGCACTTTTACGATCATTCTCCTTAAGGAATTAAATCACTATGGATAAGATCAGTTTCGGAGACAACTTCAAATCATCATAAAAGAATTCTTTTGGATTTCGTGATTGAATTCGCCTCATGTGATTGACGTTCAGTCATAAGACATTTCTCCTAGCGTTATTATTCACTTTATCCTTGATAGAATAAAGTTAATAGGACAAGTTTGAAGGTAAGAATATAAAGATTGTATCTGGAGTTAAGTGGTTCTTTTATCAATTATTGTAATGATTTAGTTAACCAATTAATTTATCTTTTGAAACAAATAAAGGTTAGTTAGATATTTAGTTGCAAGGTGTTAATTTTATTGTTGAAATTTAATGTTCTTTTATTACGGGAGTTGTTTGCATTAAACTGAGAATGAATGATAGTATTTCATCTCCTGAATTTGAACTTAATTGATTGAGTGTTGTAATGAGTCGATTTGAGGTTGTTCAAACCCGAATTCCAGAGGCTAAGTCGTTAATGTTGAGTATTTGCAACTTGTGTATTGTTGATGTTGTGATTACGATGTAATAGCGTTTATGTGAATCAAACATAGTATGAAGTATAATGAGGTATTGTCAAGGTTGAATGATGTGTCTTGTAAAGTATTAAGCTCTAGATGAGATATCAAACCTCTTGTGATCTTATTGTACCATTTTGTCATATGGAGAGACCTGAAATCTGTAAAAGAATAAAGTATTGTAATGTTAAAAAGTGTTGGATAACAATTGAGGTTATGATTCTATTTTGATGCAAGAGGGTTTATGCCTTGCAGTGTTCATATACGTGTTTTGTTATAAAGTTTTGTATGATGTTAAGGTTACTAGGTGTTAGGAAGGAGAGTGGCTTTCAACGTGGGGCCGGCGCCCAAAGGGGCAGTCAGGATAACCCGTTGGAAGTAGATTAATCAAGTGATAACCTAAAATTAACTAGGGGGTTAAGGGTAGATTTCACACTAATAAGATTAATGGATTCCTCTCCCATGACCTGTAGTGCTTGTTTAGACTAAGGATGGGTAGAGAAGGCCTGGTCGGCATGATTGACTTCCTTGTCCTCATGAAAGGAAGGTCGATTCCGCACGTGTCACCCTATGGGGCCGGCGCCTAGTGAGAGGCTGTCAGGATAACCATAGATGGGGGCCGGCGCCTAGTGAGAGGCTGTCAGGATAACCCATGTTAGGACCGTGCGATGACACTCTCCCTACTACAACCTAGCATTCCTTGTTCGGTCTCTCCTCATTTGTTTTGTGTCACCTCTGGAAGTTAAAGTAAGGTTAAGTTATGTTATGTTGTATTGTTATTGCCATATGTTGTATTGACGTTTGGTCGTCCTTTGTCTTGTTGTCTATCGTCTACCTGACTGTCAGTGTTTGGGACCTCATGTTAACTCCTAGCTCGGGGGGTGGACCTTAGGGTTCCACATGGTCGGGTGGAAGAGCTATTTTATCCATTGGTCATTCTTGTCAAGATCATATGCAGAACAGGATTTGTTCCAGTTGTACTTGTTCCAATGATGATGATGTAAGTGCATAACCTTGTACCAGATTTGTGTAACAGAATATTCTTTATGTATGTAACTTTTGATGTAGACTAAATGGTAATGTAATGATGTCATGATGTACTTATATGAAGCATTTTAGTTTGGTATTTTATCATGCAGATTCTGTTATTTGATGATTTGCAATGAATGTGAATAAGTTATTTATTTGAGCATGGATTTGGATCCGTTATTGATGAATATTGAATTATGTTAGTTGATTTGTTAAGTGATGCAGCCTTGGACCCTTAGAGAATATGTCGTAATTGATTATGTTATCGTTACTTTATCATTTAAAAAAAAAAATTCCTGTTTCATGTTGCATAAGTGTGTATTCTTTAAGGCGTTCAAGGCGAGAGTTACACAGACTAATACATCCTTCTCTAGACAGTGCTTCAATTGCAGAAGGTATGGTCACAAATCTCATGAATGCAGAAAAATGCAAATAAACAATTCATTCAATGGTAGATGCTTTGCATGCAATAGAATGGGTCATATGGCGAATCAATGCAGATCAAGAGGATATCAATCAAATATGCAAATAAATGTTGTTTGCCAAATTTGCAATAGATCCGGTCATATTGCAAAATTCTGTAGAAGCAAAAATTAGGATAAAAGAGGTCCGGTACATCATAATCAGAATCAAGATAAGGGAAAACAAAAAGTGAATGCAGATGAAGTTCAAAGTGAGATGAACAAGATTTGGGTGAAGAAAAGTACAGAGAATGTAAGGGATGGATCGGCACCAAACTCTGGTGCTGATATTCCTTCCAAAAATTAAAAGGTGAGCTCTAGCTTAGGGGGAGACACAAAGAAAACCATTTTCCCCCACCCAGTCAATTGGTGCCGAAACTGGCATGAGGAGAGTTGCGGATTAAAGGGTTCATAAAAGAAACATCTAAATAAACTATGGTTAAGACTTGGAAGATCCGTAAGATATTCAGATCCAGATTGATCCGGTTCTTCAAGTCATCCGAATAAGGCAAACCAGAATGACTTAGGTCGAGCATTTATTGCAACTTGGTTTTAGGGTTTGCGCAACAATATAAGGGTTCTTCTTATTAAACATTTGCTCATTCTGCCTTCAAGAAGAAGAAAAGAGGTGCTCTACAACAAATTTCCTCAAGCCCATCAAAGACCATTACAGAAGTCAATTCATCCAGAAATCGATCTGACTCGCTTCTTGAAAACCTAAAGGCACATAAGGTATTTTCCATTTTTAAATATCTCTCTGTAAATCTCTTTAAAAGATGTCTACTCTGAATATAGTGAAGATCACTGATAGGCCTCGCCCTAAATTCAAGAAACATCCCTACAAATCTTTGGAAATAGATCCCCTAGGAGCTTTTTCTAGTGTACCACATGGTGTCCTGCACACAGAAGATATTAGGGTTTACATTCACGCTAACATTGAAGATTTTGGAGAGTTCAAATTGAGGGATATCTACCACAAACAACTGATAGATGATTCATTTGAGCTCAAACCCCAATACAAGGGCCTCCGGAACAAGCACTTTGCACAATGCATACATTTCCCCTGTTTTACTGAGGATGAATGGGTTAGGTATATTTTGAGCAGAATACATGACAACTTCATGTGGTTGAATGGACCATTCAAAATCACAAAAGATTCCATTAGGGCAGTTACCAGATTACACTCATCCTGTGGGATTCCTATTCTTAAATCTGTCAAGAATCAAACTGTGAGTGAGGCTACCGGATCAAAGTTTGACAAAAGAGCAATGATAGTAGATGACATCTCTGATCCGGATGTCAAGTTTGACTCCATGATCATTGGATACAAAATATATCATTCTAGTAGGGAGAATTTAGTACCTAGAATGGCCATCTACACTGCTTATGAAATGCTAAGAAAGGATGCAGACTATGATCTTTGTTAGCTCCTTTTAAACCAACTCTTGGAGAATCTAGGAAAATAAAGAAAGATAAAAAGAATTCATTCAAGTATGGTGGATTAATATTGTGCTTATTCTTCTACTTTATGAATGAGCTTCTTGGATCTAGTGGCTGGGTGGTGGAGAATGATAGACCAGTAGCTATCCAAATCAGAGATTATTTGCATGGACTTGGTGATGACAAAGTACAAAATATAGCTCTCTGGGGTTTCTTCAAAAACTTCCAGAACATGATGCAAGCTAGAGAGAGAATTCCTCAATCTCTAGTTGAAAAGTATAAAGACACTGTATGTTTTATGGTAGAGACTGATCAATGCCTAATGGAGGTAGTGGAACCAAGGACAGTTTGGATCATGCCTATGGGGTATGAAGTTGATAAACAAATTGTGGAGCTACATGTGCAACACATGCTAAGTCAGCCAAAGGATCCAAAGGCAGAAAGGTATGGAACCTTTAAAGAGCTAAGTATAAAAATGCATGTGGAACTTAGACAACCAGAGATGAAGAGAAAAGTGAGAAAAGAAGTAGAAGATGTTGCCAAAAGATTTGGCATATCAAAAGAAGCACTTGATACTAACAGAGAGAAGAGGGAAAGAGCAGAGAAAGAGAAGGAAGACGCTGAACAGGAAAGTGATCCGGTAGAATCCCCCACCTGGACAAGATCCTCTAAGAGGTCTACACCTACCACTAACAAAAGCTCAAAGACATCAAAACCGGAAGCAAAATCATCCGGTAAAATAGAGAAAAGAACTAAGACAAAGGCCACAAGGTCTTATATCAGTCAGAAAGATGAAGAAGAGATAGAATCCGATGAAGAAATCAAGAAGATGAAAAAGAAGAAGAAAGTATCCAGTACAGATAAGGTGGCAGAGGCAAAAGAATTTGTTGAAAAGCCCACTCTGTCCCCAGATGATGTAGTCAAGGCTGTTACTATGGATGGAAACATGTAACCAATAACATAATTCTATGATGCATATAATGATGCAGATAGAAAAATCTTGGAGGAAGCCACAATTAAGTACTTGAACATATACAATAAAGCCTTGATTGAAATAATTTCTCTAATTCCTAAAAGTTTGGAAAAGGAACTTGAAATGAGAAAAGAAAATGCTAAGGCAAAGGACTTAGAAATCAGAGAACAAATAGCTATTCAACTCTACCCTTCAATTACTCCAAAACAAATGGATATGATCTTCAAAGATTGCAAGGATGAGTTCTGGAGTAAGACAAGAATGAATCAGCTTATGCTTGGAGAGACTGATAAAGTGGCAAAAGAAACAGAAGAAATCATGCGGAAGGCATACTCAAGATTCAACATTCCTATTATAGAGAACTTGGATACTGATCCCTCAGCTTCAAATGTTGAAAAAGAATCTACTGACACAATGACAGAAGAAGTAATGGACTCCGGTGAAGGTAAAGACAAGGCCTTAAAATCCTCTACTCCGGAAGAGGTGGCTTATGAACAAACAAATATCTCTCCTCTGGTTTCCCCTACAGTCTCCGGATCTAAAGGAGAAGGAAGATTAGAGGAGAAAGAAGAAGAAATGAAAAGAAGAGAAGAAAGTCAAGCTAAGAAGAACATAATTGACCGTGCTGAAGAGAAGAAATCTCTGTCTCCGGCAAGAGACATTGTAGAAACTGTCAAGGATTTCTTGACAAAAGAAATGTTGGAGATTGATGAACCAGAGTTACTTCAAGGTCCAGTTAATTTTTACTCTCTCTCTCTGGTTCAAACAATGAAGATAGCTTCATTTGCCAATGCAAAGGCAAAAGAAAAACTTCTGGAAGACTGTGAGCTAATAGAAGCTACATCCGGCGCTTTAGAAAAGATCATGCCATCTTTTCAGAAGGATCCCTCAGCCTCCTCATTAGTAACCTTAATTCTCTTATTAGTTTAGTCAGCACTCATTTTGAGTCCTTAGAGAAATCAACTAAAGAAAAGGTCTGGAAGGAGTTCTTGGATAAAAGATTCTCTGAAGTACTAAGTTTAATATCAAATGATAGAAGAAATATGGATATAGGGATAAAGAGCTTAGAAAATGCTCTTAAAGATGGTGGAGAAATATATAAATTTTGTCTTTCATGGTCCAAAGCAACAATGGAGATTGAGAAGAAAATGAAAGAAAAGGAGATCCAACTAACAAAACTTTCTCAAAATTTTGATCCATTTACCTCATCCATAGCAAATCAAGAATGTCAGACCATTGCAGTCTTGGATGAAATTAAGAAGTTGGAGAAAGAAAAGAAAAATAGAATCGGCAGGTTACATGAACTTAGAAGAATAATCATTCCTAAGTTGGAGGCCATGCATGAGGCCCTAAGCGATGCTCAAACCACTGCCAAGACAAATGATCCGACAAATCTGAAGAAGGCTAAAGTTTTTGCATTCCTGTTGAGTGGTCACATATCAATTTTGGATAGGATGAAGCTGAGTTGGGCAACCTAAGTTGTACAATTGAAAAACACTTTTGCAAACATACTAAAGTACATGTAGAATGCAACCGGATGATATACTTCTGCGACTAAGTTAAATTTTTGAGAATTTTTTTTTGCGAACCCCACCCTTTGCCATTGATGTTAAAGGGGGAGTGAGGAGTAGTGAAAAATGAGGAATCCAACTAAGGGGGAGTTCCAGAAAATATATATAAAAATAGAGCATCAGCCAAGGGGGAGTTTAGTGTGACAATCATTTTTCACTAAGTGTTGCCATCAATGCCAAAGGGGGAGATTATTGGCAAGAGACACTATATGGACTCATGAATATTGTCATTTATGGCAACAAAGGTAATCCCACACATCCGCAAGACATGATGAGTCCTTACCGAAAGTCAGATTGAAGAAGTGTTGAGGTCCGGTAAGCAAGAATAGAGCAGTCAGTAAGGTCCGACAGACAGGTCCGGATCTCTTAGTAGAAGTATCTCAATGAAGTACAGATTTGGGCAAGTCAAGAGGAGTACCTTGACAAATAGAATCCAAGGATTTAGCCTCCGGTGTTGAAAGGATGAAGAGATATGAATACTAAAGTGTCAGGTTCCTGATAGACAGTGCGAACAGAGGAAGAACTGACTAGCAGGACATAAGACATTATTCCGGATGTGTTACTAATGATGGTAAAGGTTCTTAAGGTATAAGTTATGATTGGCCAACATGATAGATGACTTCTACAAGTATATCCTTGATCCACATTCCTTGGTATGCAAGGATTCAGCTGATAGACCAGAGTTTGAGGAAAATATTGACTATTCCGGATGCCGACTTGAAAGGTGATGAAATCACTTGTAAGGATATATATACATGATTGATTTAGATGTGAAGTGTATGTGGATGTAGTATTGGTGTGAAGATAAGTAGTAGAGAAGAGTAAAGTTAGCAAAAGAGGTCTGGAATGTGACAGTACAGCTGCATCAAAAGAAAGTAAGAATGACGTGCAGTAGATCAGTTTATTGAGCTTAACCGGAACTGAATCTCAGCATGTGTGGATGCTTCTCATCAGTTCAAATAGTGTGTTACCTTCCTTTTCTGTAGACAGTGAGTCTCTTGTGGGTAGTAAGCCCTAATTGGCATGTGCCATTTTTGTACCTTCTATTCTTCTAGCAGAGAATAATATCTTGGGTTAATCACCCCGTGGTTTTTCCCTTAACTGGGTTTTCCACATCAAAATCACTATGTCATGTGTGTTAATAGTATTTCCTTTTCATGGTTATGTTTTCTCATTTGATTTGATATTGCATTAATTGTTAAAGAAGTTCAAAAGGCAAAAATTAAGATAACTGATTCACCCCCCCCTCAGTTATCAACAACATCATCAACCCACTATGTAGAGATCAAGGCTTCAAGAATCATCAAAGAATCACTACTTCTTAAACCATGATCAATGCTAATTCTACTCTTAAACAAATGAGAATATCATATCAGAATCTCTGTACTACAAAGCACTACACCATCATGTTCTTGCATGAGTGTCGCATAGACTATCTTAGTGAACATCAACCTTACCTTAGTAGCAGATCCATAGTATTCTCTTGACAGTATATGAGCTCAATGGCATGCTGCTCATTACTAATCAATCATGAGGATACTATGAAAACATAATGATATCCACTAAAGCTCCTTGTATCACCCATCTTATAAAGAGTTCTGACTTAGCATCATCCTGACTAATGATGTCACGCTCTTCTTCAACAGTTACCTTTCACTTTAATAGGAAACTCCTGAGATAAATGGCATGTCTTATCTACTACCATCATCAAACAAAGCATACCATAATGTTCTTGTTTATTCAAGATCTATTCAGGATAACAAAACTTGTCACTACAATCAAACCCACAATCTTTTTGACTATCCTGATTGTTTATGATAACAAAAACATACTAAATTGTTAAGAAGTTAAAACCACCTTTACTATCCACAAGACTACTTACTCTCCAAAAAAATAGTCATTCCTCATAGCTACTAGGACACTATGAAACATGTAGATGAATCACTTTATGTATTTGGAGATGCCTTTAAGCACAAAGCATAAGCATAGGTTTATTTCCTTTTTGTTCATGTTTCCTTCTCCATACTTTCTCAGTCTCTCTCTTCTTGTTCAAGGTATCTGCCTTTTTGTCATGTCCAGGTGAATTCACAGGACCACTTCTACAAAAATATGCTCTATGCCCAATTTTATGACACTTAAAATAGGTGACATTATTTCCAAAATGAGTAAAGAACTTATATCTTCTTGAAAACCTAGAAGGATCATGTCTTGCTTCAACATTACAAAACTTTGCAATATGACCAAATTGATAACTTTGACCACTATTTGACCCTTCATGAGAATGCTTCCAATAATCAGTTGCTTTATGACCATAAGCATGACAGCAATAGAAATAACCAGAAAAGAAATTGTACCTTGCTGATTGATTTCGTCTGAAAAGTGAAGATCTTGAGAAGCTTGTCCTTTTGCCTTCATCAACACATTTATCTTTAGTCTTATTTGTAGGAGCAGCAACATGATGATCCAAATCAATCTTCTTCCTTGGTGTATTCCTAACTTTAAATCTCTATCCTTTCCCATTAGCAGATACAAAAACTATTTCAATTTTTTATTCTGTTCCACTTGAAGATGCTTGTCCTTCCTCATACCCTAAGCCAGTAAGATCATTAGAATATTTTTGTCTATATAACATATCATCCAGTGCATTAATACTTTTCTCAAACTTCTTATATTTTTCTAACTAAATCTTATGATCTTCAAGATCTTTCTTTAAAGCAGCAAACTCTTCTTCAAATTTATGGCACTCAAAGGTTTTGGTGTAACGCCCCGCCATGAACACCGTAGAGAACAACACATCCATGCTATACAAACAGGATTTTTTTTTTTTTAAATGAATAAAGTAAGAAAGTAATGTTAACATATCTAAACACATCATTTGAACTAACGACTTGTCCTCTAAGATATCATGGTTGCATTACTTGACAAAACAATTAACATAATCTAAAACACATCATGAATTAACATCGGTAGATCATTCTAAACCTATTGCATTAAATCAATAAACATTTACATCTCCATAACATTAGATAAGTAATCATCAGGATCTAGTACATTGTTACAATTTCTCCTCACATATGAGTACAATATTACATTGTTACATTATCACCTTCTAAATTCATCTGAATACATATGTTATGAATCAACTGATTCATAAATTGGTACAAGATCTAATGTCTGATACACAAGATACATCCTCCTCACACACAAACAATAGCAAGGGAAAAACCAATGGATATAAAATCTCTTCCACCCGACCATGTGGAACCCTGAGGTCCACCCCCTGAGCTAGGAGTTAACATAAGGTTCCCACTACAACATATAGTCAAGTAGATAGAAGACTATAAGAACAAAGACAACACATGACTCCAACAACACAAGTCAATGTCACAAACAACTTAACAACACTTCCAGAGGCAAACACATAATGAATGGGGAGAGTACAACTAGGGAATGCTAGACTGCAGTAGGGAGAGTGTCATCGCATAGTCCTAACATGGGTTATCCTGACAGCCTCTCACTAGGCACTGGCCCCCATCTATGGTTATCCTAACAGCCTCTCACTAGGTGCCGGCCCCATAGGGTGACTCATGTGGAATCAACCTTCCTTTCATGAGGACAAGGAAGTTTGTCTTGCCAACCAGGCCTTCTCTACCCATCCTTAGTCTAAATGAGCACTATAGGCATGGGAGAGGAAATCCAATTATCTTGTTAATGTGTAATCTACCCTATTCCCCTAGTTCATTTTTAGGTTTTCACTTAGTTAACAACCTTCAATGGGTTATCCTGACAGCCACTTTGGGCACTAGCCCCGCATTGAAAGCCACTCCCCTACCTGCACCTAGAAACCCTATCCATCAAGCATAACAACTATCTTCATGACAACAAATATACATAACAATGCAAAGCATTAACCATCTTGCAAACCAATTTAATCACAAGGACATTTTTTACAAAGCATTGCCCATAGCTTCCCTATGAAGCAAACTATACACAATATTCTCTTGCATTTACTGATGTCTCCCCATTCAAAAAATCTAACTCAAAACTCCTTACAAGATAAATACAATTAAATGGACAACTCATCCACAAGGGAGTTATTACCTCCTCAAGATACATTCACATTATCACTTACCAAACTCTCATACATAACAAGAGGCAACATACTTTTATAACTTCATTATCTCAAAACACTTATCAACCCAACACATGATGTAAATACATAACCATCCTGTGCCTCTCGAACTAACCACTCAAGCAAATGCAATAACATAGGGACCATGATGACATATTTAATTCACTTTTGCAAATCAAGTCTCATAACCTTATTATATTTATGTTTATTTTACACACTAATTGACTATATCAGATTTAAACATAACTTGCAATTCATTTTTTTAATTTAGAATAAATCAACAAATTACTTTTAAATATCTAAATAAGATTATTTACTAAATCTACATTTAATTAGATTCTAAAAGTTATAACCCAAAATAAATATACTTCTTTTTATTATAAAAGAATAATTAATTTCCAACGCATAGACTTTGGTTATCAGTTTGAGGCCTCCTTAATATTATTTTAGATTTAAATAAAATATGAGGAAATAAACACTAGAAAATAATATAAATTGGGTAAATATTTACTTTGTAATTTTAAATCCCAACCCTAAAATTAATATCATTCTATATTCAATCTGTAAAGAAAACTAGTGTATTAACATTAAAATAACTACATGTAAATATTTATTAAAACAACTATTTAATTAAATTCTAAAGATATAAATATAAATGTAAACCACTATTAGTCTTTTTTTTTATAAAACAAGTTAATTAAGTAATTACAATGTAATTTAAATTCAACTCTTGAGGATAAACTTAAGGGTTCCTATTTATTTTATAAACGTATAAAAACCCTAAATCTCCTAATAACATTTTTAACTTAAAAGTAAAAAGAAACAAGTTTAAATTACTCTACATAACCATCATTTCTTCTATGGTCAAACAACCAATAACAATTTACATCTTATTCACAACAAAAGTATTAATATTTACTCTAAAAAAAACCTAATTTCCATCTTAACCTAATGCTTGTAATTCATTATTCCCCACACTACATTTACCCTCAAGTTATAATAATATTACCATTCTTTTAACACAAACTAATCAACACAAAGGCATCCTTACTATGAGTCATAAAATTCTTAATTAAAACAATAGAAAATTAAATTTAAATCTTAATCCTAGAAACATTACTTATATGTATTTCTTTATTTACTAGTAATTCTTTTTCAAAATATAGATAATTCAAATGATCTACATAATTACCAACTAATTTCATAACTACTTTTAATCGTTAATTCAATTCATGATACATATTTTATAATTCCATACCCTAATAATTTAACTTACCCAACAATTTTACGGGTAACATTATTTTAAATTTCTAAATGATTACTGCATCTATTTACTCAACTACTATGGTAAATAATAATCATATTAATAGTAATAATAATAATAATATATTATACCACAAATCAATGAATAATAATTATTTTTCATCCACTAATAATTTACTGATACTACATGCATTTTGTATCAAAAATAATAACTTCCTGTAGCAAGATTTTAATAAATTTATTAACTGGCAAATCTAATTTTTGAACAGATTATATGAAGCAATTAATTTGAAAGTGAGAAATAGCCCAATACAATGTTCATGAGTTACTAAAACTCATTCCAAAATGAGGAAAATATCTTGGAGAATTTAAACCTAATACCTGTGCTAAAATGTAATACAAGCAGATTAAACTACAACACTGAAAGCCTATGCCAATATCGTGGAGTACTAAGACTCTTCTCAAACTATCAAATGCAAGATACTTTAAAAGAAAAATAAATTAAACAAAAATTGCAATCCAAATTCAATTACATACACAAACACTTATTTCTAAGTTTCCTTAATATGAAGACAAATATCTATTCTGCTGATGCTCCTTCACTAGATGTCATTGTCCATCAAACAACAAATTATACTGAAATAAATTTGATAAGTTCTCAAATAAAATTGCTAGAACAACTTTTAATTCTTCAATTATATGCATTTCCACTACAGCTATAAACATCGAGGCCTCAAATGTGATAGCAGATAGAAACAAATATCAGATAAAAAGCTATGGGTGCGAACAACTCTGAAAACTATAACAGCATGTTGGTTAAATGAATGATTTATTAGAAGACCCTAAAACTTTCAAGCAACTTCGTTTGGTAGGAGTAAGATCTGCTGGGCTGCCAGTGTCCTTCCTGTGCCAAAATGGGAGATCTGAAGAGGGTTAAGACAACCATTTAAGCATGAAGTTTAGAAGAAATAATGGTTGGAAATGTATTGATAGATATAACGGTTGGAACTGTTCTGGCGGACATGTATGCTAAACCCAAAGGCATAGACATGGAATATGAACTTCTTGACAAACGTCTCAAAGAGATGTCATTTCATGAATACAATGATTGCAGGATATGAACAAAATGGATTTGTTAGAAAGAAGAACTATAAAAACTTTCAAGAAATTGCAATAATATTATAGAGAGAATATCAGGGTGCCAAATGGGGTGATTCACAAAAACATTCATAGAGTTATTACCGGCAGGGTGCCATGATGCACAAATTGGGTATGATTCAAAAACTCTCAGACAAATACAATCAGGCAAAAAAACCAATCAAATTCCAATCATTCATATCAAAGAAAACAAAGATGGAAATTTAGGAAATAATGGCACCTGGATCGAATGCTTGGCTGCCCTAAAGATTTGGTGCCAGAATCACTCCCTCGGCTCTTCCAAAACTGCCTCCTCCCAAAACTGACTCCCCTCCATTCTCCCCCTTCCTCTTTAAAAAGAGATCCCTAAATTCTCTAGAACCTTCTTCCTCCACCTCTTTAGGAACCGGACACATGATCCAAAGCGACAACCCTAACTTCTCTTCCAATATTCTTAATAATATTATTATTTTATTAATTTAATATTAACTATATATTTCTTTTAACACAATTTAAAATTGTTTATATTTATTTATTTGTTATTTTCATATTAATTTTACTAATTATAAACAATTACATTGTTTATAATTAGTAAACGACACATTATTTCCCTTTAAAAGTTTTTATTTACTCTAGCTTGTGATTATCTTTGTTTTAATGAAACACTAACCCAAGCTATAATCAAATATTTCTAATTGAATAATCCAACCTACATAATGATACCTGACCACCCAGCAAAGCCACAAGACAAGACGTCAACCAAAGAAACAAATAGTCCAACTGACAGTGACGACTGGACAAGATACAAAATACTCATCCTCTTCAAGGATGTTGACTGAGTAGGGAACCTTATGCTAACTCTAATCAACGATTCCATTGGCTAGGGCATGCTCAGACCTACTAGTTCAGGTGGATTCGATGCCTGGTACTTGCATCCTGCAGCAAACCACACAGTCAAACATGAAAATATATACACATATCATCATACAGTGAATGGAAGTCGCAGTGTGGCAGAGTACTCAAACACGAGTAATGTGACACTATTCCATTTACATAAACACATCGACAAGTCACTACGTTATGCATAACAACTATCTATTGAACAATCAAGATGGGACATTCAGTTACATATGATCTTATACAAGCAGTCATCAATAGTAACATCATTACAAAGATTAGATAAAACATAAAGCTCTGAATTAAATTAATCCACCACATCTAATATGTCCATACAACTATGAAAACATAAAATACCAATAGCTAAAACTTCAATAGACATCATCATAACAACATGTCCATAAACAACTAGCATAATAATAGAGAATCCATCATCAAACAGAATGTCATAATGTCTAGTCCTACTAGGATAACTATCAGTCTGACAGAAGGCAAGGTGAGGGGCACTACATTTGGCATCCAAGGTTTTCTTAGTCTCCTCTATCATTATTTTCATATTTAAGATCATGTTATCTAAATCAGATTTTAACAAGGAACTATTTTTCAAGGAATCAAGTTCATCCTCTAACTTTTTACACATTTCTTCTTTTTCTTTCAACTTGACTTCCTTTTCCTTTTCAATTCTTTCTCTTTCTTCAATTTGTATCTTGAGTTTCTAGTTTTCTGTTTCAAGATCCCTAATCATATTTAGAGCAGATATAAGCTCTCCTTCAAAATCCACTTCACAAGCATTTTCATTTATCTCCTATCCATATTCATCTATAAAGAAATCTCCTTCTGTATCAATAATTTCAACTGCAAAATCATCCAGTTCTTTATTAGACATCTTTTCTTCTACAGGATTGTGCTTGTTATCACTTATTGAATCAACTAAAAAGGACTTTTCTTGAGACAAGACTTCATTTTGATTATTCTTTTGCTTGACATTAGTGTTTTTCTTTTGACCTCTATTTCTTTTGCACTTACCCATCACAATACTCCATGACCAGGAAACCCTAAGGTTGGTTAGACATACTGGACAAGGGTCTAGCTCTAATACCACTTGTTGGAGTACGCAAGACACTGAGAGGGGGGGTGAATCAGTGTCTTATAAAACAAATTTGTTTTTGGCAACACCTAATTAACTTTTACCAACTGTGAACTTCAACCTTAAATGGTGAAAGCAAGACATTCATTTAACAACCAAGATGAACTATCAAACCAACTTGTGAGCATGAAAAGATAGAACAACTATTTGTGAACTGAGAAATCATTAGAACAATTCATCAAGAAAAATAATAGAGGCATATTGTTACTTCATTAGACTGAGATAAGTATCAAAGTATTATGCATTTGTACTGATTTACTATGAGCATCATATAATAGTTAAATTATGAAATAATGAACAAAAACTCATAAGTAGAACAAGTAACCATAACACAAAGATTGTCCAAAGTGGAAAACCCTTTGGGGCATAAAAACTACTCAAAAAATGCCTCACTGGCTTATTTAATGAATCTCACTGATTACAGGCCTCACTGGCTACAAAATGCCTCATTGGCAAAGCCTCAATGGCTACACAAAATGCCTCACTGGTAGAGCCTCACTGGCTACACAAAATGCCTCACTGGCAAAGGTCATTTCTTGTCTCAGTAACTTGACCTTCCAATATATGTTTCAATCATGAAAAAAAAAAACACAAAGGGACAATTTGTTTCACTGATCCTCAAACTCTAATCTAATATCAATGATAATGCATTCAGTCCTCTATTCTCAACATTACATCAGGTGTATACACACTTGTGTATTCTTCACGTCAACATCAGAGATATATACTATCCTCATATTTAAAGTCATTCTCTTTTTCTCTACACACAGTTGGAAGTAGTATAACTGTAGTAGCATAACTGTTTGAAATCATCCATAATTGACAATGGAGTTATAACTAATGACCCTTATTAACTGTCTTAACCAAGACAAAAGAAATAAACTTCAAACTATGTATAGGGTTAAAAAGACTCTTCTTTAACTACCAAAAATACCTGTGCAATAACTGAATGTTTTTTGTAGAAATACAACAGAAAATATATTCTCAATTTGTTTTGAAACCAAAGTGAATATTTTACCAGATCAAGAGTAACTATCTAATACTCAACTAAAACCCTAGGGCTCAAAACCTTAGTTAAATAACTTCCAAGATGCTTCACAGAAAAATCCCACATCACTAATAAGAAGCAATGGTTCAAACCGTGCAAGAGTATACAAGACTGTAGAGAGCCTTTCCAAAATTTTACTTCAAACCAAAAAGATTTTATTTCTTCAAAACCCTTGTCATAGCCATTTTGAAACAGTTTTAACAAATAATAAACACAACCCAAAACAAATGTAATCTCTGCATCAAAAATATGAAACAAACTTCAAACCCAACTTACTGTATCTGATAATTGACAAGTGAAATTGAAGATACTTAGTGTGCTCACAGTCAACAAGATTAAATCTATCTTTGTCACCTCTGGAGATACCTCGGACAATCAAACATCAAAGATTCAAGCAACTTCTTCCTTATTTTCTTATGATTACAGCCAAGTAAAATGAAATCCTTCTCCATATTCATAACACAGACTTTGCAAAATGAATACCAAGACCAATCTTTTTTCCCATGTATAACTTATGCAACCATTGCCACAAGTAAACCCTAGCACAACCGGTGGCAACAAAAGCACTTTACCTTATGAAAAACTGCATTGACATGTTCGGTAGGTAAGTTGCTAAAAGTAGCCAATGAGAAACACTTTTGTAATGTTTACAATAGAGTCCAAACAAAATAATATCAGGGTCAACACTTTAAACATTTTAACCCATTAGTTCCTTTAAAACATTAAGTGTCTTTATCACAAAATAACATTAAATATATGTGCCAAGAGATAGAACAAGCTTGTCAAATGAGCTTAGCATTATATGCCATGTCAAACATGAACCCTCATAAGGTGCAAAACTGCACATGTACCAACCATTCACAATAGTAATTACAAAGTCAATATCAATATATATGCTTATTACCATAATGCCACTATAATATCATAATGCCAAAGACCAATCTACTTGTCACTTAAAAAGACAACAAACCCACTGCATTGACAACAAATTGCATCATACTGTAGAAAACTGTAATCATCATGATCAAAACTGTAAACAACATGATCAAGTTATGGTCAACTGAATATGTTTTACAAGCCAACTGAAAGAGCCAAAGTACCATATCCAACCATATCCAATCCACACTATCAAGAGAGATTGTGTCTTTGATATCAAGGACGACAATTGAGGACAACATAAATATCATTGTTGTATTAGTAAATAGACTGATTTATGGACGTTAAATTTTCCAAGTTTATTAAATATTTCTTATCAAATTAGGACATTGTTGTTTCTATTAGATAGTCGATGTATTTTTTACTTAGAAAAATATAGTTTCTCGTTGATAACATACACATTAACGACATATCATGTTGATATTATTGGAAGAATTTAAAGTCTTAGCAAAACTATACTTGATGATCATGAATAGTCTTCAGATAAAACACTAATGAGAGTTTATCTTGTTCTTTAAATTTATGATTGAAGATAGAGATTAGTATGATAGATTGTATTTGAACAATATTATTCATAAGATGATATGAATCCTATTGTGTGAAAACTTATCTTGATAAATGACTATAACATATGACCAATATGAAGACTAGGCACTTTGTTGTGTGTTGTTATTTAGTGAATGGTTATATAAGCTAGTAAACATATAAACTTAACTCTGGTGATACACAGAGAAATTGTTATGGTTAGATGAACCACTTTTGTCATAGACTAGGAATGGTTGATCATGAGATAATGCTAAATATGGAACACCAAATAATAATAACCAATATTTTACTCCTACAATCACCATGGCAGCATAGTCTACATAGAAGAGCTTGACCAAGCCTTAAAATTAAATCTAAGTATTAACTTAATTTAATTCAATTGTTACTTGCCATATAATGTTCTATAGTACATTGCATTAGAATGAATGTAAATGTTAGTAGAACATATTGCATAGATTCTCTCTCTCTCTCTCTCTCTCTCTCTCTCTCTCTCTCTTGAGCTAACTTCAAATTTCTAAGACCTTCACCGAAGGGTTGACCTTCTCTAGTATGGGAGAAAGCATAGGGAAGCTTTGTGCTTCGTGAGTGGGAGACAAAATGCTCTAGTGATGCTCTATCTCCTCTAATGACTAAGGATTACAACATCAAATGATCAACCTGTACTAGTGAGATTTGAGTATCACATTTGTATCTTTATAAATTTTCAACCTGATTAGTTGATAAGGACTTGATCCTTAGTTGTATAATTTTGAAACATTGTATTTTATTATTTAAAAAATTGTCATCTTTGACTTTGATGTAATGATGAATTTTTAGTTTAATGATGATTACACTTGTTATCAATTCATATTTAATTTACAATGATTAAGAGTAAATTATTTATTTCATATTATTTTAATATGACTTGTTAAGAGAAGGTGTTACAAAACCCATAGGAAAAAAACCCTCTCCAAAAGAGAGAAAACATGAAAACAAACATGTACAAGTGATGGAGTGATGGAAAAAGGAATCAACACCAAACCCCCCAAGGACTACATCCATCACAAATTTACAATCAATATCCCCCCATAAGAGGGAAAAAATGAGACTAGATATCTCCCCATAAAGAAGTAGCTCTTGTGCCAATGGTGAGAAGACAAAAAACTACCCAATGCCTGCAAACAACATTTATCCCATTGGGAAGGAACAAATCCACTAGTGTATGTAGAAGAAACTCCAACTCCAAAACAAGAGATGAGGAAATAAGTCTCATGAAGGATGACATCTCTAAAAAATGCTCAAGTGTCTACATGTCACAAACAATAGATGCCACAAAATCAAGAACTCCATGCCTAATCAAAGAATGTGACAATCCAAGACAATAAGAAAACTCATGATCAACATTCTCCGAAGGCAAAGATAGTGTGAGAATAGTCATTCCATAACTATCATCAAAAAGTAAAGGAGTATCCCCAAGTGTGTTCTCCAAATTTGCAAGATGGGACTCAGAAAATAAATTTGGAATACTTGTCAAGTACTCATCTCACAAAGCTAAATCTGAAAGATGATATGGTTCTTGCTAAACTAAATAAGAAGGATCAAGGGAAATCTCAATAAATGAAGGTGATGGATCAACAAGTGTCTCTATAGTAGGAGAAGGAGAAGAAGCCTCATCATCCTCGTCATCTAAACGTGTAAGGTCTTCCAAAGAGTCAAACTCTTTTTTTGTATCATAGTGATATGGTATATTATCTAAATCATCAAGAGGTACAATACAATCTGAAATAGGATTCTCTAGAAATGGCTGAATATTAGGATCTCCATATATCTCCCAATTTTTGGTCCACATAACACAATGACACTCAATGTGTGAAAGGGAACACAAAGTGTCAAAGTCAACATGGTAACCAATCACTCCTAGAACATGATCATTTTTTGGAATTCCAAACAAACTTCTTTCAAAATATACCTAGTTGAGGAACAAGACCATATAGATGTGGCAAAAGATGGAGCCCATGCAAGTGTTTCACAATACCATCTCTCCATTGTTTATAATTCCTCTTTTGTAAGATGATTAGAGAAGGATGAAATAAAAACCCATAATGAAATATATATATATATATATATATCTAAATTAACCAAGACATGAAACTCTCAACTAAGATTATGACCTCTCTAATAGATCAATACAAAAATTGAATCCCCCCAAGCAAAAACAACCACCAATTTCAACATTTTTTTCCAATAATTGAGTGAAAAGCACCCAAAATGGCCTCAAACTTAAAATATAATGTCTACTATAGAATATAGAAAAATGGAATGGATAGATTTGTAGTTTTTAGAAATACCATTCCAACACCTATAAGAAGTTGAAATTTTGACACCATGGGTGCAAGTTATGGCTTGGCAAGGATGACAAGCAAGTACGGGCTTCAAACAATAAAATCGAGCACCTGCAAAAAATACTAAAACATAACTATACCACTATGAAGTGCTCAGAACTAACTTTTTGAAGCCTATTCATTTGTGAAAATATGATATCGTGGAAAAAACTTATGGCTCTTGGAAAAATTACCCTATTAGGGCATGAAGTGGGGCATAAGGGCCCTGCTAGTAGCTGGATGAGTTGCCTGATAGCAGCGCGTGGGTGATTCATTAGTAGCTAGCAATAGAAAATGGAGGTGGACCTAGCGGAGCCACTAAGGGTGGTGGATCTTGGGCGGTGTAGCTAATGTGGATAGGTGAAGGTGATGTTGTGGTCAGACGGCGGTTCCTGCGCTGCTTGCTGAGGTAAAGCCCTTCGAGACTAGTCATGACTCGGGACCTAGGGACCCATGACTAGGGACTTTCGCCTAAAATTCCAATAACCTGACTATGGATAAACTCATGGTAAAAAACTTTCCTCGCCATAAAATAACTGTTGAATTAAAAACAACCCCGAGGTAAAAATATAAACCATTGAATTAAAAAATTACACCCCTACATGTAAAAAATTGTACACTGACACTGGCAATGATGCAGTCCCATAGTCATATGGTGTAGATGATGATGTAGACAACTTGTAGAGTCATATAGTACAGTTTCATACAAATGTACAAATTTCATATGATTGTATGAATCTCATACAAATTGTACAAAATTTTTGTGATGAAAATTTTGAAAACCTTCAAAATGACAAAAAAATTTCACTCCCAAAATATAAAGTGTTATATGTCAAAATTTGTCTCTTAGACCTTCCAAATGTAATGGCGAGTTCCATTTTGTACCAAGATGTATTGTTTAAAAATTCTTAGCAAATACACACTAAAATGAGGGAATGGATTTACATATCTAAAGCTCTGATACCGTGTAAGAGTCACACAATGGACTCAAGAAGATGCCCAGGATCACCTACAATCAAAATAGTCTTTCACAACAAAAGAGAAGTGCAATAACAATGTTGTATTTCCAAAGAACGAAAATGATGCATATAAGTACAAGATATACAATATATGACCCACACATTACGTACAATGAGATCCCTTGCTTATATAGGCAAGGTTGAGACTTAGGACAACATGTGATCATGACAAGTGTCTTAATCATATGACATGAGACAAATATATTAAATGCTCCTAACACATAATGTCCTAGTATGCTCCCCCCAATTTTTGAATTCCATTGTATTTAGTAAATCCCTTTGGTGAAAAGTTAGCTAACATCATCTAGTAGTTTATATTTTTTCTACTCATTTTTTTTAAAGGTGGTAAACCACCCATACTATTGAAAAATAAGGTTTTACAGAGGTTCAAACAATGAAAACATCAGAAAATTACAGTTAAAGGTGCTCATCTGGCCAAATCTGACCATAACATATCCATAAACAAAAAAAAATTAAAACCCCAAAAAATGGACCAACTAAGGCAGCCACCGCTGCAGACTGAGGAAGAGCTTATCTACGAGTCACCACCACCACCATAGCTAATAATGGGAAGCAGGAATAGAAAGTGAAGAAAGAATAAAAAAACCACCATCACCACCCATTCAAAAAGAACGCTGCCACCCTAAGAAGCACTGGAAAACAAAAAACAAAACACGGCCTGATAAACACTCCTCCACAGACCTCCAGAAGTGCCTAAGGTTGCAGCACTAGCAGCCGAGATTGCATCTAGGTCCATCTGCTCTCCAAGAAAACCCACTTCACTCTGATCACCCTCGTCACCTTCTTCAAGATCATCAAAAGCATCTCTAGGGATGCGAGGAGTTAAATCCAGGGCATTAATTCTTAGGAAGCGAATGCCTGTGTAGGTATCCTTGATATGTTTCACTTCTTAGGGAAGACAAAACAGTAGGCTACAAGTTCTTTATCAGTAGCCTAACTGGAGAGGGATTTGAGGGAAGATTAGAGTACATGGTAGATAGCTTGGTATGGAGCTGAGTGTCTAAGAGTTTGGAGCTTGAAAAGGCCTCCAATACGAGCATCACCCTATTCCATTTCGTATCCCTTCATCTCCTCCACCCATCTATCTATAGTATAAAAATTATTATAGAATAAACCTGAGGCCAACTTGTGCACATACTCAGCATCCTGAACAAGATCCATAATGTTGGAAAGAATATGGGAAGCAATATCTGAATAGTTGAGGAGCCTATCAGGATATCCCTTAATCCACCTGTGACCAGCAACACAACGGACCGCAAAATTGGACCAGCGTGCAATTGTGTTCTATTAGTGACATGAGATCTACCACCCTTACTTTGCCATGCACTTCAAGTTCCTCTTCTAGTGGAGGGAAGAAAAGTCTTAAATTTAGTCTCGTTTCTGCCATTAAACTCGCCAAAGAGTAGGGACGATTAGGAAGTGAAGTAGAGAAAAGCAACTTAAGCAGAGAGAATGAGTGCAGTAATAGAAAAGGAGGAATGACATCATGGTAGGTATAAACTCTACCAGTCTTCCTTGTCCAATCCTGAGGCCAGATTTGGGTAATTTGATCCCCATGGCTGTTCTGACAGAGCATTCACTTCATAGGCTTTCAAGAGTAGCTCATCATAAATAAGAAAGATACATGACGTCAGGACGGTGACCTAAAATAGTAGAAAAGTCCTAGAAAAATAGTAGAAAAATCGTGTCATAATAAGAAGGGAATGTAGCCTGTGGGAAGAGGAAAGAAGCACAAAGCCAATTAAGAAGACAAGACTGTAGGCCAACTAGCGAATGCCAAATCATGGACAGAAGCCTAACAAAAACTCCCACTCCCCACACACTAACTGATCTTGAGGAGAGAGCCCAACTCATCTTAAAAGAGTGTCCAATCACTAAATCTGTTGGCTTGAGTACACCAAATCAAACAATTTCAAAAAGAACTAATCAAAGAGATTTTAACATTAAGAGTTGCCAGGTGTCAGCTAGCCACCCTCCTGCTACTGCTGAGCTAATGAGTTGATAGGTTACCAAACCCACCACCCAACCATGTCACCAAGGACATGCATAACTGAGAAGTTTGAAAGTTGTCAGTCCCACCACCCAACCATGTCACAGGGGACACACATCTCTAACAAGGCCAAAAAAAAGCAACGGCTACAAAAAGGAGGGTAATCTAATCATGCAAGAGCCAACCTGAGACCTCACAAAATTAGAGGCAATCTTTATCCCTGTCAACCAAAGTTAGTAAGTCCAAAGGCCAATTACCTTTCACAACTGGCAAACACACTACCTAATCACATTGATCAATTGCTCTGTTGGATAAGGAAATCAACTACCCTGTTTGCCTCCTTATAGCAATGAGAAATTTTAAAAGATTCAAATTTGTCTAGTAAGCACCAGACCTGATTCAAAATATAAGAAAGATGCCAATTTTCCAATTTTTTAGAACAGACTGCTTAAATGATGACTTGGGAGTTGCCCTTAAGCCAAATATGTTGAGCACTAAAATTATGAGGTAACTGAAGACCATGAAGCACATCAAGGGCTTCTACTATATTATTTGTGCCCCTAGGGATCTTAGAGCACTTAACCGCCCATAGATTGCCCTTCGAATCTCTAAGCACACAACCAATACTTGATAAGCCTAGATTGCCATGACTAGCACCATCAACATTAATTTTAACAACTAAGTCAATTGGTGGAATCCATTTCACCTCAGCCCTCACCACTTGAGGAGTGTCATGCTGCACCAAAGAGCCCGGAGCAGGCTTATCTATGCCTTTCCAATTAAGAGACATACCACTATCCCAATAAGTCCAAGCAGACTCATTGCAACCATCCCTTTAAAGTTTTGCATTCAACACTTCTACTATAGCTATTTCCAACTCTTCCAGAAAGAGCTACAGTGACTTAGATTTACTCCTAAAAATCCTGAAGTTGTGTTCCTTCCATAAATGCCAAATCAGTAGAGAGGGCGAGATTAACCATAGATTGTGAAGAGTGGAATCTCAGAAGAGATGGAGCCATCCTTTGAAGAGTTGGCAAAGTGTTTTTGGAAGGGCCAATTGCCATTCCAACTTCCTACATAGCCAATGCCACAATTAAAACTCTTCCCTAGGGCCAATTTATGGATTCTATCACCTGTGAGAATTTTATTATTTAGAGTGAGCCATGTAAATGTTCCTGCTTTCAGAAGTAGAGCATTTGACTAGCATAAATGTGTTAGCCAATCTATAACACCTTTAGAGGCAAGCCATTTGTAGCCTTGCTTCACCTTATAGGAGCCTGGATTATCACCAAACCATATCAATTCATCTTCCTTTTGCAAGGGGTGTGTAATTCTGTCATCTAAAATAGACTTGAGGATGGATTTTTAATCTTGAGGGAAGTCAAAATTAGAGAAATCCTCCCAAATTTCTCTAGGTGGGCAGTAGCTCTAGTCAATCTGGAAATAGCTCGACACCTTCTCACCTCATTGTCTCTTGAGAACCATTTCAACATCCTTCAAATCATTTCTCTTTACAAATATGGGACCTCCATTCCAGGAGTCATTCCAAAAATTAGCCTTATCACCATTAAAAACTACCCATGACAGTTTGGGTAAGATTACTTCTCTACTTTTCACTATGAAATTCCATATGGAGAAGCCTTTTGGGGAATTAGCAACTGTGAAGATTCTCTCTGGTAGCTCATTGTCTAAATATTTGGATTGTAAAAACCTTGCCCATTTTGAATGCAGTTTCTTGTACATTTTCCAGGCCAGCTTTGCTCCTAGAGCCAAATTCTAAAAATCTTGGTTGTGACTCTTGCACCTCCGAGAGGGGTGGTTTTACATACTTTATCCCATGAGATGAGGTGAATCTTCCTTTCCTCTGTCGACCCTTGCCAAAGGAAATGTCTGCATATTTTTCCCATTTGTTTTGAGATTCCTCTAGGTAACTGTAAAGAGAATAACATGTACACAAAAATTTCCACATGGACACATTGCACATATCCATATCACATCACTACATCACATGAAGAATTATTGTATCACTTTCCATATAGGTAGAATTTCCTAACCTTTCTCTCTCTTCTCATTTTGATAGACATTTGAAACTACTTGTAAATTTGTGTTTATTTTGATTATGATGTGGGAGCTTCGCATTGTATATCTTTTCATTATTTTGTAGGGTTTGATAGAGCATGTTGACAAAGAAACACAGACTAAAGATTAGGTCTATATTATGTTTGTGTTGCACTTTGATGTGATAAAGTAAGAAATAAAACATATAACCAATAAAAAAGAAAATACACATGCATAGATGAATAGATATCATGTAATAAGATAATATGTATATGTGGGTGTGCATGTATTCCATCAATGTCGCATATAATGTCTCTTATATAATAATCTTTCTCTTTACATTCATATATCTTTATTTCTTATCACAGGTATAGATGTTCACATTACACTCATATTCAATCACACTCTCTTATTCTAACTTATTTTCATGCTCACTTTATATATTTCATCTCTCTTCATCTATTCATCCATCTCTTTCATAACATCTACTCATTCATGTTCTTATCTCACATTCTTCTCCTTATATCACCTAATAATGGCTCTTTGCAGTGTCATTTCCTCATGTCCTTCCATAATAACATTTAGTTATCATCTTCACATGACTTTCTCTTCTTTATTATTTAAGCATATTATGGTGTATTTTTAAACCTACTTAGTGATTTATGAGTCCTTTATGGGTCCAGAAAAGACTTCAATGATATGTTTGGTATAAAGCAACCTCTTGTATGTTGCCCTCTTAACCATTTATGTGGTACTAGAGAACTTTGTGGTATTTGTGGGGGTTTTATTACTCAATGTTCTTACTCTTTAGGCATAAACATTGTCTCATCCCCAAGAGAAACTTGTGAAATTTCTTCTAACTATCATCCTTCCAACTTTTTTTGGTGACTCTCCCTTCTCAACTCACACATATCGATTCCTAGGACCTTCTTCTTCCTATTATCATTCCTTATCTTCCTTCCTCACTTGAAAATGTGCATTTTTGTAGTACCAAACCTACTTTGTCAATCCACTCTATAATTTTCCAAATGCCTTCTTCCAGGTTATATGGTACAAACAACACTTCTTTACATCACATTACTTTCTCTTTGTCTTATCTATAGGTAGGTAAACTTGTCTACTTTGATATCCTCTCTTATTCTCCTCCTTTCGTACTATCATTCTTCACAGTATCGTAATCCTTTCTTCTAAATCTTCATTATGCACAATATATTTCTAGTTCTCCTCTTTTAATCCTCCAACAACCAAGATTTTGTTGCCTCATGTTTTTTTACCACATAACCAAATGCTGACATAAAAACACAAACAAAATATAGACCAAATAAAAAAAAATACGCACATACACTCAGCAATGTCTATCCAACATATTAGATGTACATATGATCATATTTATTAAATATTTGAAATTAAAAATCATGTTATATTCTAAATTTCAATTAATTAATAAATATAGTCAAATGTACATCAAGAATGTCAGATAGATGATATGCATACACCTATGGAAATCATGTAATATGATCATATATTTATTTCTTCAATGCCACATACAATGTCTCTTATATAATCATCATTGTTTATATTCATATTTCTTTATTTCTTATCACATAAATAGATGTTCATATTACACTCTCATATTCACTCATGCTCTAGATTATTCTCATTTATTTTTACACATGTTCACTTCATATATTTCATCTATTCATCCATCTCTATCGTAACATCTTCTATTCATTCATGTTCTTATTTTTTATTCTTCTCATCCTTATATAGCCTCTTAATGCCTCTCCATAGTGTCTTTTCCTTGTATCCTTCCATAAGAACTCTTAATTATCATCTTCCCATGACTTTATCACTTTCTTTACTCAATATTTATACTGTGTATGGCTTATTTAGGCATATTACATGGTGTATTTAAATTTATTTAGTACTTTATGAGTCATTTATGGGTCTAAAAAGACCTTAACGATATTTTTGGTATTGCACCTCCTATATCTTTTATGTTTCCCCCTTAACCATCTTTGTGGTACCATAATTTGACATTTGTAGTATATGTGGGAATTAGATTTACTCATGTTTCCTACTAACATTATATCAAGGAGAACAAAAAAATAATTAGTGTACCCTTTTCAGTGATTGTATCCTTTTATGAGTCTCTACATATTTACTTTTCATATTGAATAAAAATTTTAATATACTTTGAAGTGCATGCTCATGTTAGATTCACATGCACATCAAAGTTGGAGCAAAATGTAATGGTGAAATTTGCATAGCTATACCATTTTCCATTTAGCTTTGTGCCCACCTTGGTGGAATGTCTTAAATTCAATGTCATATTGATAGGTGGCATACTCTTCTACTTGGTTTGGCTCATGGCCTGATTACCCCTGTTTACAATTATTCTTATAAATTCATCATTTACTCATCATTATTGCACCATCATTCACACTTACTTCCACACATTTGTTCCGTACCTTCAAACTATCATTGTATCCTTAAGGTTCATTTCTAAGTGGCTTAGGATTGACCTCATTCAATCATGTGGCATGCAAGAATGAACCTAAAAATTAAAATTATAATTTTCATGCCCCCTTTTACTAGCCATTATGAGATGACTTAACATATGTTTGTGCAACATGTTATGTCATAGTATTTTAAGAGATTCAATGTCCACCTAATTTTCGCTAGGTGATTACAAGGAGAACTATTATAACACACTTCAATTTCTAAAGGTACAAAAAATTAGATCCATGTCATCTACATATAAGCCATATGCATGTTAACAAATGTCATCTTCAATATTTATCATCACCATTAACATGAACTACCAAAGGGGTTTGAATTAGGAGAAATCATTTACCTACTAAGTCAAAAAACTCCTAAATGGTGTCTCAAGACACTACCTTGACAATTCATCTTTCAAGATGGAAAAGGAAAGTATATTTATTGAAGCACAATCTCTCAAATTGTTTCCATGTGACACAATGCAATTCCACGCATCAAATCAAATTTATGTTGCTTGAGATTGATCCCATGACACTCAAGGTTGATCCACATGAATTTATAAGATTGTACTAACACATTGATCAAATTAAAACATTAATTTCTACATACTAACATGAATTTAACATGACATCAACAATGTGTAAGGCCCACTAGTGTATGATTTTATCCTTGGTACTGAACTTTCTGATGAGTCCTTGTAGTACCATTAAAGTGTTCTAATTGTGTATATTGGGTTCTTATGCTCTACTTTGATGTGTTTTATCAACTTATGTGGTGTTCCATGGTTTTCCATCAATGTGTTGTATCAATGAGGTTTTGCTTTGCGGTCTATGTATATGTATAATGGGATGCATTTGTTGTGATTCTATATGCATGGATTCTTTTGTGTTCTAATGTATTATCATACTTTCTAATGAGGTTCCTAGTTGATTTCCATCATGGGGTATGGAACTTGTATTTTGATTCATGTATGTGAATTGGTTTTTGTTAGACTATTTCAATGTTTTTTTATGAATAAGTGACTATATTTGTATTAATTAGAAATAATAGTACACATATCCACAAAAAAAGGGTGGGTGGTTAAAAGGCACACCCCAAAGTCACATAGGCAGCACCCAGAAAGTCATAAAGTCATGGGCTAAGCCCAGAATTTAGAAAACATAATAGAAATAGCAATAAAAAAAGAGGGTCATTAAGTGGCCAGAGCAATGCCAGTGGACGGAGGATCCTTGTCATCTAGGTTGTCCCATACTGCAGTGGGGTCTGGGATGACATCAGGAGGAGCCCAACCATCATCATCCTTCTATTTATGTATTTTTATCTTCACGGTGAGGTGAAATTGCCAAATCCAAACACGGGACCCATTTATAATTATCAATGGGCCAACCAGAACTGCTGCCAGGAGTGGAACCACCAAAAGGCCACCCAGAATCTTCACTTCCTCCCCTAGAGCTTTTCCAAAAGGCCACCCTAGGCCAGCCAGTAGAGGGGGAGAGGACAACCACCACCAGTGAGGGTGAGAGCTCAATGAGGAGGAGCTTGAGCACGGGGGAAAGAACCCCTGGCAGAGCCACTTTGCCACTGGCCCCGTGAAGGTGACCGGCCCCTAGAGGAAGTGGGAGAGGGAGGCACATGAGCCACAGTGCAAGAGGCATTGCCCCAGTGGTCCAACAGCTCCTGAAGGTGAGAAACTTCAAGCACAACTTTGTTAGCTTGCACTTGAATCTGTAGGAGACCATTAGAACAAATAATAGCTTTAGAATATAAAGAAACAACAGTATCCATCTTGTTGTGAGAAAATACATAGGAATTTCTATCTTTCCATAGACTGAAGAGGATTTCCACCCTAAAAGTGTGCCAAATATGAGTATACTTTGCAGGAATCCTGGGAGAGTCTCCCAATAGAACCATATGCCAAGAGAAAGGCTCTAGCCAAAATGGACGAAAGAAATCAAGGATCCAAGTCTACAACTGTTGCGCTCTGGCACAATACCAAAAGAGATGCTAGAATTATTCATCCTACCCATAGAAAGGGTAGTGAGGGTCCTAAATCCCTAAATGAAATAGCTGAGCACCCACAGGTAAGCCTTGGAAAAGAATACACCAAGCAAAGTGGGCAAGCTTGGGTTCAACAATTGCAGACCAAACAATAGAAAATATTTTATGCCAAACAGTTATCGAGGATTGAAGAAGACATTGTTGATTCAGGGCATCAATAATGGGAAAATGAGACAAAAACCATTGATAGCCAAGTTGAGGCTTGTAGTTTTTGAAAGGGGTTTCTAGAAACCATTTCCAATCCTTCCACCATGGTTTATTAGAATAGATATCCACTTTATAAAGCATATCAGTCAGAATGACACTCACCAGGCCATTGCAGGTTTCATGTTCATGGTTTTGAAAGTTGAACAGGGCATGAAAAGCTTCCCACGAGAGAATGTGCATGGTGGGCCTATGAAAGAGATCTTGTAAGGTCCAGATACCCTTCTTGTGGAATCTGAGAGCCTTGGCCAAGAAAGCTTAGCCAATGGCTAACTAGTATTAGAAAAAAGAGGAGACCACCATATATTCTATTGATTAAGGGAGAGCCCATCACAAAAACCATTCCCTGACTAGTGGATCCAGGGTTTTACCACCTCCCAGGCACACCATATGCTTTTGGCATCAAAGGTACCCAAAATCTAAATAGGCTCCCGCATAATAAGAAGGGTAGGGAGACCAATTCCCTTCCAAGAGGGTTTGTGAGTGGGAAAACCTGCTTCAATATTGTGCCTAAGGAGGATTTTCTAGGCCTTGTTACCAGTAAGAGCATGGATGATCCATTTGACACAGAGAACAATGCCTTGTTGCTAAGCAGAGAGAAGGCCAAGGCCACCAGAATATCTTGGAAGACAACAAAACTCCTAGGAAACATAGTGAAAGCCACGATGGGTCTCAGAAGATGCCCAAAGAAAATATCTAAGTAATTTCTCCAACTTAACATACGAGGCCTTAGAAGGGGCCCAACAAGAAGAGTAACATACATGAGTCACTGCGAGAACTTTGGAACAGACCTAAAATTTCCCAGCCAGAGAGCGGTTTAGTAACCCAGAAGGCTAATTTTTGCTCAATGTGAGAGAGAACCTCCTGCCAGAGATCAACAGAAGAAGCCTAAAAGGTGAAAGGAATGCCAAGAAATTGAAAGATTTCACCAAGTGCAATCCATTTCCACCCAAACTACTAAATCCAAAGGGGGCTGGGAAGAACTGATTGTCTGTAACATAAGGTTTTGTGCCACTGAATGGCCGAACCAGAGGCCAACCAAAAGGTCTCAAGACAAGCCAAAGTAGCTTTGATAGTATTCTCTTCTGCCAGTAAGGTAAGGAAGGAATCATCGGCAAAGTGGCCATTGGTAAGTTAAGCGGAAGAATTAGGCAAGGAGATCTCGTGAACCAATCCTTGGGAAACAGAATGAGCAAGAAGATAGCCAAACCCTTCAGTGGCCAATACATAAAGTGAAGGGGCAAGCAGGCAGCCTTGATGAATGGAACAAAACAAACCAAAGGAGTGGGATTGGCAGCCATTAATGGTGATGCAAGCTAAGGTGTCGAAAAATAACATTTTAATAGACTGGAGGAAATTTGGGTTGAAACCAAGTTTTGAAAGCATGGCTAAAATGAAAGGCCATTCAATGTGATCATAGGCTTTGGAAAAATCAATCTTGAGGAAAAAGGCCTATTAATTAGAGCATCTCACCCATTCCATATCTTCCCAGATAAAAATGATGTTGTCCAAGATGAACCTAGATTTGATGAAACTAGTTTGCTTAGGGCACACAACCTGGGGTAAGAGGTGGCAGATTTTGAGAGCAAGAGCTTTGGCAATGATTTTGTAGGAGATGTTGAGGAGCATGATGGGCCTCACAAATATCCTCAGGATCGCTAGACTTAGGTATGAATTTTATATTACATTTATTGATAAGATTTCCTAGGGATTTAGAATGAAAGGCTTCAAGGTAGACTTTATGTAGATCCTATCCAACACAATTCATTAGACCTTTGTAAAATTCATAGGGAAATCCATCAATTCCTAGAGCCTTATCATCTACCATAGTGCAGACAGCTTCTTTAAGGTCTTCAATAGTGAGCAACTGTTCACAGAAGGCTGTCTAGGCTAAGGAAAGCCTATTTGGCACAATAGAAAGAAATCCTGGAGCGCATTTGACCGCTCAGGACTATATTCTTGGGTTGTAAAAACTTGCTCATAGTGCTTAACAAATGCTTAAAGAATATCAGGTAATTCTGAAAGCATAGTGGTGCCTTCTTTGATGTGCTTGATTCCAGGTGAGGAATGTCTAGCTCAAAGTGCCATAAAAAGTTCTTTCGAGGCACGATCCCCAATCTTGAGCCAGTGTAACCTGGCTTTGAGTTGTGCCCCTCTGGCTGCATAGTTGTCAGCAACTTGCTTTTGATGCCAAAGTTTGGCAACCCTGACTTGTAGAGATGGGGAGAAAGGGTTGGCTGCCAAAGCCTCTGTGGTAGCATGGAGGTCAGCCATTGTGGCTACATAAGACTGTCTACAAAAAATAGCCAACTGGTACCCATAGATGAGAAGAAATCTCACAGTCCATGTAATAGCATCATTCCACCATTGGATCCAACCCATTGAGCAGGGTGGTTGGCACTCAAGATTCTAGATGGTGTGGATGTGGACCAACATGGGTTGGTGACTCAACAGAGAGGTATTCAAAAAAAATTGGCCCTACTGGCATGGGGTTGTCTAATGTGCCATTCAATGTAAAATAGAATAGAAAAGTGGTCTGATAACATCACATCCACTAAAAACAATACCAGGAGTGGTGAAGAGTTGGCCAAAGAGAAAAAATATTGTGTTGATATCATAGCCTGATCAAGGCATTTAAATATCCTCTCAGATGTAGCTTGAGAATTGCACCAAGTATGCTAGAGAGAATGAGAATGGTGGCGACCTATGTTGGGATCAAAAAGACCCAATTTATGTCATATGTAAAACCACACCTTTCTCTCACCAGCTACCCAACGAAATGGCAGATGACCATCTTTATCATATGTCATTTCAACCATGTTGAAATCCCCACAAAGCACCTAGGTGGAAACTAGTAACGATTCAATAATCCAATGCCAGAGATGAGATCTTTCAACAACATCATTTGATTTGTAAACATTAATAATCCCAAAGGAATGATTATTGAAATGTTTAGAAGAATCCAGATAAGGCGGTGTGTGGGGTTAGATACATGAGAAACCACTGAAGCATGCCACCATGGGGATAGAACAATGACCGCTCCACCACGACCGGCCTCATGATTTGTACAAAACATATGACTGGTTGGCCAAATAGAGCAACAAGCCGAAGAGAGCAAAAAACCAACTACTTCCACTTCCTAAAGACACAAAACATCAATACCAGCATACTTCTGAAGGGTATCCCTAACAGAATACTTCCTAGAGAGGTCAGTGAGACCTTGAACATTCTAGGAAAGAAATTTTATTGGAGAAACTCCACCATGTCATCAGAGTCTGGCTCTTCCAGAGAGGAGTAGCGCTTCTGCAAAATGGTGGGATTGTCCTAATATGAAAGGGAGGAGATGAATGTCTTTGTTTCTCGTGAACATATTCTCCTTCTTCAAGAGGTTGAGAAGGGCTACGAGAGTGCCTGAGAGATCCTGACACAGGAGGAGGTTTAGTAGGTTGAGTTATCATAATTGGAATAGGCTGGGGTGTAGCCGAAGGCCCTGTTTGAGCTGAAATGCTAAGAGAAACCTTGTGGGTTTTTTTCCCCTTTGTAGAAGGTTTTGAAACATCTTTTGTCAGTGCAATGGTTTTGGAAACTGCCCTGGAGCCATTGGACTTATTTTTCTAGTTGGTAACCGTTGACCATTTTTCATCTAGTTTAGTGGCAACACCTTCCACCAGATAGGGCTTGTTAGCTTCCCATGATGGAGACTAAGTACGGGGGATTGCAAGAGGACAATCCTTGATCTTATGTTCAGTGGACTGACACCGATAGCAGGTGTTCGGTAGAATGAAATAGGTAACCTTCTAGGTATGACGTAGAGAGCCAATTTGAATATCAATGGACTCTTTCAAATCCTGTGAAAGGTCCACTTCAACACAAACTCACTTTTGAGGGTGATCTTGAGAGAACCTATCAGTGTTTTAACATAACTATTTTTGTGAGAGTCGTCAATGGACTCAAGGAGACCTAGGATCACCTGTAATCAACACAACTTCCACAACAAGAGAGAAAAGCAATAACAAATATATAATGTTAAAGAAAATAATGGTACAAAATATACAATATATGACTCACACATAATGTACAAGAGAGGTATTTCTTATAAAGGCAAGGTTGAGAGGTAGGACTCACTCAGATGATGACAAGTGTCTTAATCCTATGACATGAGACAACTAGAGGATAAGATCACATGATAACTAACAATGTCTAGAAGCTACCTACGTCAACTCAATATGTGAACATGTGTGAATAGGTACTAACTAATAACTAGTTAGATAATGTGCCTAGTTCACACTACAAGGGGAAACCAATTAGGTAAAACCCATGTTCACACCAACACCCCCCTTAAGGGAAACTTAGGGAGAAGTAAACAAATACAAAGATACACATATGTAATGATGGGTCCTAGATACTAGGCCATGTTAGGTACCCATGTACAAAAGATCTCTCACAAATGGAGTAAAGGAGAAAAACTCGTAGGAAAAAATAGGCTCTTCAAAAGAGAGAAAATACAAACAAGTATGTACAAGTGATGGAGTAATGGAAGGACTCAACACCAATACCCCAAGTACTACATCCATCATAAATATAAAATCAAAATCCCCCCATAAGAAGGAAAGAAAGAGACTAGATATCCCCCCATAATGAAGTACCTCTTATGCCAATGGTGTATGCTTGAAGAAGAATACCAAAGAGAATCCAAAATTGGCAAACCACATTTCTCCCCTTGGAAATTAACCATTCCACCGATGTATGGAAAATAAAAGATAACTCCAAATCAAGAGAAGAGGAAAGAAGTCTCATGAAATATGATGCCTATAAAAACTGCTCAAGTTTCCACATGTCGATGCTGAAAGACACCACAACTAAATTAAGAGTCTCAGGCCTACTTTAAGAATGTGACAATCAAGCACAATAGGAAAACTCAAGATCGTCAATCTCCAAAGACAAACATGGGGTGACAAAAATTGTGCTATGACTATCATCAAAGAGGAGAGTTAGCCCCTCAAATGTGTCCTCCCAGTCTAAAATGTGAGACTCTAGAAACAAGAATGGTATGTCTGCAAGATAAGAATCCCAATGAGGTGGATCTAGGAAACAATAAACATCCTTCTGATCAGGATCAAGAGAAGTATCAATCAATTAATGTAAAGGATCAACAAGTGTCTATGTAGGAGGGTTGAAAACTCATCATACTCATCATATAAATGTGAAAGGTGTTTCAAAGAAGAAAACTCCTTTTGTGTGTCATAGTCATATGGTATAGTATCTGAATCATCAAGAGCTTCAAGACAATCTAAAACAGGATCATCTGGGAATGGCAGAATATCAAGATCTCCATATATCTCCCAAAGTTTGGTCCACACAAGATGAGGACACTCAAAGTCTATGATTAAACCCAATGTATCATCATCAACATGGTAACCAATTACTCCTAGAACATGGTCCTTTTGGGAATGCCAAGAAAACTTCTTCCCATAAGTACATCATTGAGGAACAAGACCATATAGATATGGCAAAAGTTGAAGCCAATGCAAGTGCTTCAAGATGCCATCTCTCCATTATTTATAGTTCCCAGTTTTCAAGATGATTAGAGAAGGATGAAATGAAAAACCCATTATGACTAAGATAAATCTCTCCAAATTACAAAGACATGAAACCTTCAACTAACATTATGAACCCCCCAAGAAAAAACAACCACTAATTTCAACAATTTTTCTAAGCATTGAGTGAAATGTACCTAATTAGACTCAAACTAAAAATCTCATGTCTATTGGTAAGAAATAGCAGGGTACAGTCCGGAGATCTGATCTTGAGTTAAGTCTCTAAAGTCATTTTATACACCAGATGTGACAATGATAGAATAACAAAGAACAATGTAATAAGAAACAACATCATGCAGTAGATCCAATCACATCCAATAAGTTAAACACATCAATGGGCACATAATCCTTTAGTTATAACCCTTATGTCTCCTTATATAATCATATGAAAAATATTAGATACAAAAGGCAGGTCTAAGTCTCTGCTCTATATATAATACTTTTAATATTTGTTTAGACTCCTTACATTATACTTACCTTATTACATATCTGTATACAATATACTATGATAGGGAGATGTCCCTTACAAGACTCCCTTAATTATATTACCCATGTCAAACTTATCCTCTGCACTCCACTTGTGGTGACCTATGGTAGGTTCTACTAGTTGTCCTATATCCTGCCAACATCATCCCCTATTTTTAAAAATATGTCTTGTCCTCAAGTCATGTGGCACTAGTTATAGGGGAGAATGTTCTTGTAGATCAGCTTTAGTTGTGTCAGAGTGGTGTCCCACTGCTTCTTTGCCTATTGTACCACTTGGATATGGCCCTGGATTTGTATGTGGGTTGTTTCTACCTTTGTAAGACTAGTAGGGATCTATATCTTCTGTGTGATCTACTTAGCCTCTCCGAGTAACCCTATCAAGTGAGCTAGTCTTAAGCTGACCACTTCTCTCAACTTCTTTATCTGCATCTTTATTTGTTCTGTCATGCCCACATTTCCCATGCAGTCACGACACGCATCACATGTGTCATGTCCACATTTGTCATGTGGTCATGACATGAAATATCAAAAAAATTTCCACGCTTCCCTAGAAACTCCTCGCACATGTAAATTTGCTCGGTGGCGTACGCTAAAGTGTAAACAAAACAGATGAATGTGGGGTAATACGTACCCTTGTGCATACCAATCGCAAGAAGGCCATCAAGGGGGTCATCGCGATGCGGTTAACGTCACCAATAGGGTTAAACTTCACTAACCTAACTAAACCCTAAATTCTAGGAAAATCTAGCAGTATAATGCCTCACGGGCATGAGTAGGGTTATTGTACTAAAACTAAAATTGAACAAGAGATTTACTGATTAGGATTAATAAATTTCTTACATCACACTAGTTGCATTAATAATACAGTTGCTTAAGATAATGAACATTTTTCAACAAAGTCCGATCATTTGTTCTCCTTCACGTTTTCTACAATTTTAAGATCAATTTGTTCTCCTTCACGTTTTCTATAATTCAAAACATTTTTCAACAAAGTCTGATCATTTGTTCTCCTTCACATTTTCTGTAATTTAAGATTAATTTGTTCTCCTTCACATTTTCTATAATTCAAAACATTTTTCAACAAAGTCCGATCATTTGCTTTCCTTCACCTTTTCTGTAATTTAAGATTAATTTGTTCTCCTTCACGTTTTCTATCAATCAGAGTTATCTCTGTATTATTTACATTATTCCTAATTTCTTGGTAGATCAGATCTCAGAATCAGGATTACTAACTTCGTTTGAATAGGTTTACTAGTTCTCTGATCTGGGTTTAAATCAACGTTTAAATTAATTTTGTTAATTAAAATGCCACAACATGGTAAAAAGAATATTAAATTTTAATTAGTACTCTTAGCCCTAAATTCTTCCAACAATAAAATATTATTTTTCTTTATGAGTGAAAACCCTATTTTCTCATTTTCATTGTAGGTTATAATGGCCACTTATGAAATGCATAAAATGGCTTCATATAATTATAAATATATATATATATATATATATATATATATATATATATATATATATATATATATATATATATATATATATATATATGTTCTTATTGAATATTTGTTTTTACTACTTTTATGAATATGTATTTATACATTTCTTTGTGCTTTCATTAGGGAAGATGTAAAAAGAACCCTAACATATTTTCTTTGTTTTGTTTGAAGCAGGTCTGAGAGGGAAATGGCAGTGGCGGTATTGAGGAGGCTGCAGGGTATGGTGATGAGGGGTGGATAAGAGGAACCCATGGCGGAGATAGTACAGGGATGGGTAAACCGTGGTGGAGGGTGGAGGTAAGGGGGGGCCACAGAGGGGAAGGTCCATAGAGGAGGTCGCAGGTGGTGGAGAGGGAGGCATCGACGGTGGTTGGGGACTGTGGCTGCAGGAGAGGGTATTGGGGGATGTGGGGAGGGGGCAGAGCCCCCACCCACATCCCACATAATGGGATACGGTGGGGGCTTCACCCCCTCCCCACATTTCCACTTCACTGAATATGGCGGCGATGGGGGGGTTCAAACCCCCCACCAAATGTAAATTTTTTTTATATACAATTAGTGAACTATATAAATCAGACAGTCGCTCCACTATTTACTTCAGCTTTCATTTTATAAGTTATTCAATATATTTAATATATGTATATATATATTTATATATATGTATATGTATATATATATATATGATATACACACAAAACATTTTCACAATCCCATTCAAAACACAGTTTGTTTAATATAAGAAAATTAACAATATATATATAATGAAATCTCAAGTGTATTTACCAAAATAATAAAATCAGTTTATAACATAAATACACTTATTCAACCATACATAATTATATATATATATATATATATATATATATATAATTAAAATCTCAAATATGATCTCTTTCTTCCAACACTTACAAATCCTTTTTTTTTTTAAACAAATGCGCAAAATTATATATAGCAATATTTTTCTTTTATCAATCTTCTAAGAGTCAAGGAACTCATTTAAAAATATAATCATTATATGATTAATATTTACTCATTTTTGGAGGAAGGAAATAAATACAATTGAAAATAATTAAATACCTCTAATACATATCTACAACCAATTTTCTTTCTTTTCAAAATAACAAATTACAACTTTCTTATTTGTCACAACAACAAAATCACAACTTAACAAATTGATATTGCTAATATGACATACAAATGAAATAGCTTATAAACTAAGTTTCTTCCTTCATCTTTACTAGAATGATAAAAACTAAATCAACAAATTAATACAATGAAAATGGCTTTCACACAAATTAAGAAAACACAATTTTACAACCAGAGAGAGAGAGACAAGTCGTCCTCTTTGAAATTTAACAAAGATGAAGCTCCTAAATAGGCCAAACTCTTTCCTAAGAGCTTAAAGAGTAAAGGAAAATAAAATATTAATTCCAAGCACAAGGAGTTTCTCCAACTTCACATTTAGCTCCAATGAACCTGTGTATCACAACAAGGGGGAAGAAAACCACACATCTTGCTCTCCTCCCTACCGTAGACCCACAAGAGGGTCACCCCTAAGCTAGGGAGGTCATCCACACACTTAGGATCTCATTCCACTTCACAACAAGGCATTCAAAACAACCAAAACACAATTTTTACACCCAAAGATAATCACAACACATGAACTCAACCAAGGTGATTTTAAAGGGGTAGGGGAGTGGACACACTCAACTCAAGAGTGCCACTCCTACAAAATATCCCAACACAATTTCTCTTCTGGCCTCAAGCCAACACATTAACAAAATTTCTATAAGTTCCCATATTTTGGCTCTCAAGCCATGTCTCAAATTGCTCAAAATTACATATATTGCCCTCAAGTCTTACAACCCCCCAAAAACAAGGTAATGACCCCGAGGAGGATCACTCCTCCCCTACCCCACACTTGTTTTCTCCTAAGTGGGAGAGGCTCTTACAACACCCTACAAAATTTTCACCACAATAACAAAATATAACTCAAGAAATTAAATCTCACACATATGCATCATGCAAGAAAACTAAAATACAAAGGGAAGGCCTTAGCCTTGAAATCCAACCTTTAAAAGCCCAATTATGGAAGAAAGTTGATGTAGAGCTTCTCCAAATTCTCCTCCAACATAAGCCACCAAACTCCCTCTATCTTTTTCTCCAAGTTAAAATTCAAGCAATTAAAATTTCCAAAAATTCAATAGCCCCTCACCTTCTCCCAAGTGGGATTAAAATAAGCTCAACCCATGAGCTTAGAGGAATGGGGAGCTGACACTTGTCACCTCCTCACTCTTCCTCCCTAGTACAAGCATGTCCCAAGGGATGGGTATTGACACATGTCACTCACCTATCCTCAAGTCTCCCTCACCCCTTACCACTTGTCCTCTCTCCAACATGTGGGAGAGAAAAGAGGAGTTAAAGAGGGAATGGGTGACACATGTGTCCCCTTCCTTTCCTCTTAAGAGGGACCACACAACTCTAGGGGTACTCTCACCAATTGTGAGAGAGACTTGGAGTCAAGTCCTCCACAATTGGTGGGTCTTGGAGTTATCTCCAACCTTGGGAAGTGAAAAGGGATGGGGTTGAGTGTTGGTACCACTCATCCTCTCCCTCCCATGCCTCCAATTTCGTCACTTAACTTTAGTGTGAAGTTAAGGTGACGATATGGAGGTTTACCAAGGGTTACCCAAGTTAAAAAGGTCCCTAGACCCATGGGGAATAACCCAGGGTCAAGTTTAGCCTAGTAAGAGCACTCAGGGTCAAGTTAAAACACATGCAAAGGGTCTCCAAAATAAAATTTAAAAAAAAAAAATTCAAAGACAAAATTCTTACAACACAAATTATAATTCAATTTAAACAACATTACAGAATTTTATCATATACAGAGGTTATCTTAGTTCCTCGTGGAACTAGATCGGCTTCACAAGGGATTACAACAAGTGTGGGATGATCTCCAATTTCTGTGGTTTGTTAGAAATACCTGCACACTCAATTGCAAAGTTAATTCCACATATAAATATCATAGCTGAAGTAATTTAAAACATACACTCACATAAAATATCACTAATTTTCATAAGTATCAAGGAAGTCACATTACAGTTAGATTTTGAATTCTACATTTCAAATATCCATTCCCAAGATTAAATCACAAAACCAATTTTCTATCTAACATCACCCAATTAGTTTTCCTTTAACATCATAATATAAACCAATTTCTATCTAACATCACTCAATTTGTTTTCCTTTAACATAAAACATCTATCTAACATCACCCAATTTGTTTTCTCATAATATAAAGCATCTATCTAACATCACCAAATTTATTTTCTCATAATATAAAGCATCTATCTAACATCACCCAATTAGTTTTCCATAACATCATAAAGTCTAATAGTTCAAGAATTCAGGATCAACAATCCCACAAGTCTAAATGTATCAGCAACAGTAAAGTAAATAGTCAAAGGAATGGGAATGAAAAAGGTAGACCTCACATCCTCCCCCCTAAGACTGTACTTCCTCCTAGAAGTCATCAAAGAGGTGAGGATAAAGAGTCCTCAATCTTGCTGCATCCTCCCATGTCGCAGTGACCTCGTAATACATGTCCCACTAGACTCTAACCTGGTCCAGCTCTCGACCTCGAAGGCCCAACATCTGACGAGCTAATATGTGAATTCGCTCCAAAGCCAGCTGACTGTCTGCCTCTACCTAAAGAGCACTCCAATCCAATACATGAGATAAGTCAGAGATGTAACATCATGGATACGCGACAGGCTAGGTGGCAAGGCTAGATGATAGGCTACAGGTCCTACCCACTCCAAGATCTCAAAAGGTCCTACAAACTAAGGTGTGAATGGAGAGCCCTTTTCGTAATGGATTGGACTCTTGTGCAGTCACACTCTCAAGAATACTCTGTCACCCACTGAGAAGCTCTGATCAATTCTCTTAGCATCAGCATACTTCTTCTGTCTATCCTGTGCCTCCTGAAGTATTTGTCTAATCAATGTGACCTACTGCTCCATATCCTAAACTAACTCTGGACCAATGGCAACCCTATCTTCTATTTGATTCCAACTCAATGGTGTCCTCCAAGGTCTACCGTATAAAGCCTAAAAAGGAGGCATACCCAACGAGCTGTGATGTCCATTATTGTAGGCAAACTCAACTAGATACAGATACTCCTCCCATCTAGACTAATGGTCCATAACATACATATGAAGCAGGTCCTCCAATACCTGATTAACTCTCTCTATCTGTCTGTCAGTCTCAGGAAGGTAAGTTGAACTAAAGTTGAGCTATGTGCCCAACGCCTGCTATAAGGCTCTCCAAAAAGCTGAAGTGAATACTGAGTCTCTATCAGAATGATACAGCGAGGTACTCCATGTAGTCTAAAAATTTGATCTAAGAACACTCTTGCCATAGATGGTGCATTGTGCATCATACGTATAGGTGAGAAATGTGCCACCTTAGTCAACTTGTCAACTGTCACCATGATGGCATCATGGAAACATGATGACATAGGAAGACCAACAATAAAGTCCATGGAAATGGTATCCCATTTCAACTCAGGTATCTCGTGAGGGTACAACAGTCCTACTGGATGCTGATGTTCAGCTTTGACCCTTTGGCACTCAAGGCAACAAGCAACATATTCTGCAATGTCTCGTCTCATACCTGGCCAATGGTATAACTGTCACAAATCAACATGCATCTTCTTCACTCCTAGGTGTGCTACATAAGGTGCTCTATGAGCCTCTAAAATAATCACTACACATAGATCACCCACACGGGGTACATAGATGCGATGTTGATGTCTAAGAAAACCATCAAGCTCAAGGGAATATTTTGCGAATCTACCCTTAAGGGCCCTCTATTTCTAGATTTCCTGTTGCACCTCAAGAAACCACTCATCCTCAGGTAGATGCTATAAGATATGCTCTCTCAAGTCCACCCTCAATGTCAAGGTTAGTATCTTGTGGTATCTTTGACTCAAGGTGTCAGCGACCATGTTCTCCTTCCCTTTGATGTAGTGGACATCAAAGTCATACTCACATAAGAACTCCATCCAATGCCGCTGGCAGGCATTCAAATTAGGCTGTGTGAAAATGTACTGCAAGCTATGGTGATCCGAATGGAGTGCAAAGCATTGACCCAATAGGAAGTGTCTCTAATGAACAAGAGCATGTACAGCTACTGTGAGCTCTAAATCATGAGTGGTGTAGTTCAGCTCATGTGTGTTGAGCTTACGCAACTCATATGCAATCACCCTACCACCTTGCATGAGCATAGCTCCCAAACCCTCAAGTGATGCATCTGTGCAAATGAAAAAATCCTCTGAAGGATTTGGAACTGCTAAGATGGGAGTGCTGATAAGATGCTCCTTGTGGACCCCAAAGGCCCTCTCACATTGCTCAATCCAAGTGAAACTCTTCCCTTTTCGTTGAAGGGAAGTGATGGGGTGTGCAATCCTAGAAAAACCCTCAACGAATCTATGCTAATAACTGGCTAATCCCATAAAGCTCCTGACCTCAGTCATACTAGTGGATGCTGGCTAATCCTAAATCGCTCTGATCTTCGATGGATCTATAGAGATACCATCACCTAATAAGATGTGCCCCAAGTACTACACCTCTGTCCTAAAGAATGCACACTTTGCCAGGTTGCCATAAAGCTGCTGCTCTTGTAAGCACTGCAACACCTGACACAAATGATCCACATGCTCCTCCTCAGTTCATGAATAGATCAAAATATCATCGAGAAAAATGATCACGAACCGATCCAAGTAAGTGCGAAACACCCCATTCATGAGGCTCATGAACACTATAGGGGCATTTGTCAAACCAAAGGCTACCACTATTAACTCATAATGGCCATATCTGGTTAGAAAAGTAGTCTTATGAATATCTACCTCTGTGATGCACAATTGGTGATACCCAGATTTTGATCAATTTTTTAGAACACTCTGGCTCCCTGCATCTGGTCAAAAAGGTCATCAATCCTAGGCAGAAGATAACGGTTCTTCACCGTAACCTTGTTCAACTACCTGTAATCCATGCATAATTAAAGAGACCCATCCTTCTTCTTCATGAAGATAAGTAGTGTGCCCCATGGCAAAACACTAGGTTGGATGTGCCCCTTCTCAAGTAACTCCTCTAACTGCAATTTGATCTCTGTAAGCTCATGTGTAGTCATCCTATAGGGTGTATGAGACATTGGCTCTGTACTCAGCACTAGGTCGATGTGGAAATCTACCTCTCTACATGGATGCATACCTGGTAATTCTAGCAGAAATATGTCGATAAACTCTCTCAGGATAGGGTGGTCATCCAATGAAGCCTCAGGCTCATCCTCTGATCTATCACTGACCATGATAGCGAACATATGACATCCCTTCTGCATGTAGCGCTTAAGCTGCTAAGCGGATATCATACGAATAGCAGTGTGCTTCTGAATGCCCACTATCTCAACTGGTGCATCATGATCATCTAAGCAGCTAATCACCCTTCGGCGATAATCTAGCTTGGCTCTATGAGCCGCAAGCCAATCCATATCTAAAACTACACCGTAGGATCATAGTGGCATAACTCTAAGGTCACATGATGTAGTGAAGGAGCCCAAGGAGATCTCACAATCTCTAACCAAGGTATCTACTAACATCCTGGCCCCAGAGGCCAACTCAACCTCCCACCTAATGTCCTACCTAGAAGCCACCAGCCTGTAACGTTCCACTAACGATGTAGATAGAAAAGAGTCGGTAGCTCCAGAGTCAAAAAGAATAGAGATGGGGAAATCCCTAATCATACCTACTATCTCATTAACTAAGGCCTGGAAGTCAGCCTAGCATTTGTCAACTACTACAAACATGCGGTGGGACTTGCCCACATCTCCTACAGTTTGCTCAGATCCTCCTGAACAGGGTTGTCCCCCTATTGTGAAACCCTGTGGACACTCTTTGGCCAAATGCCCTGCCCCACCACATACATAACACGGGCCCCTAGCCTGCAACTATCCTAACTGAGTCCTATCTGACTGTTGTTGTCCAGTTCGTCTATGGACCCCTATGAACCTCTGTAAGACTGTTGAGACCTCACGGGTCTTGTAGATGATCCCTGCTATCTCTGATCCCTACGCGGGCCCTGTTGTTGTCAACCCTGATTCTGTCCTCCCTGAGCCCTCTACTGGGGTCTAAACCTCTACTGATGCTGCCGTTGCTGCTGCTGTGGAGGCCTAGGAGGTAATGATGAAGAATTGAATCCTCCTCTCTGTGGTGTGGATTGTGGTCTATGAAAGTTCTACTGCTGCTGGTGATTACGGTCCTAAAACTGCAGGTGTGAATTATGCCCTCGTCCCGAAATTTCCTCTGCAATATAAGCCTTTTTGATAGTCTCACTCATAGTCTAGGGATCTTCCATACGTACTGGTCCTACTATCCCATGATTCAGACCTCTGATAAATTTGTGCACCAAGAGTTTCTCATCGTGGAGATACTCTGCATAACATGATAGCTCAATGAATCAGCTCTCATACTGAGCAGCCGTGAGTCCTCTCTACTGTAAGTCATGGAACTCATCTATCCAGTGCTATCTATAATGATCTGACAAATAACATGCATTAAAGTGGTCCATGAATATGTCCCATGTGAGTGTATCTAAGGATAACCAGCGCTTGCACTCCTCAGTGTGCCACCAGGTAGCTACTGCATCTCTTAGAAGGTGTACTGTCACTCATGCTTTTGTGTTGCTCCCATAAGGTCGCAACAGAAGCACCTATCGAAACTAATGAGCCATGCCTCAACCTCGGCCCCCTCTGTAGCTCCTGCGAATCTAGGTGGATTAAGCCTAAGTAGGTCTCTAATGGAATCTCCTCTATCTCTAAGTCCTATAACTGGCTCATCCAAACCATACTCAGAAGGTCCATGATGTATCTGCTCTACCCTCATAGTCTCATCTCGTCTCTGGTATTGCAAAGGACTCCTACTCTATACTCTGTAGGCTAACCCTAACTCCTCCATTGTAGTATCAAGTATCTCTACAAAAGGCTCCATATGTGGCACCTCTCACGGATCGACATGGGGCTCCACACGTGGCTTAGCACGCAACTCAGCACATGGCTCCTCACATGGCTCCTCTCACAGATCAATGCAAGGCTTATCACGTGGCGCTAGTATAACTGGCGATAGCCTCTCTAACATGGCCTGTAATGTCTGTAAAATCTGATGACCTATGTCAAGTACTGGTGGTGCCTGGGGTACTGGCTGATCTGCTATGGCTACGGGTAACTGTCCCTCTATAGAGGAATCATTGTGCACCTCAACGGATGCAGTGTTGCATGATCACACTCGTTGAACATGTCAGGGAGGCATCCTACAAAACAAGGTAGGCACTAATTAATCAAAGTTGCAGAATAAGTAACATGCCCAAATATGCCCAATGTTTAAACTTGGGCTCTAATACCAAATGTCATGCCCACATTTCCCATGTGGTCATGACATGTATCACAAGTGTCATATCCACATTTGTCATGTGGTCATGACACGAAATATAAAAAAATTCCATGCTTCCCTAGAAACCCCCTCACACCCGTAAACGTGCTTGGTGGCGTATGCTACAGCATAAACAAAACAGATGAATGCGGGGTAATACATACCCATGCACATACCAATCGCAAGAAGGCCATCAAGGGGTCATCACGATGCAGTTAACGTCGCCAATAGGGTTAAACTTCACTAACCTAACTAAACCCTAAATTCTGGAAAAATCTGGCAGCATAACGCCTCACGGGCGTGAGTAGGGTTTATTTTACTAAAACTAAATTTGAACAAGAGGTTTACTGATTAGGATTAATAAATTTCTTACATCACACTAGTTGCATTGATAATACAGTTGATTAAGATAATGAACATTTTTCAACAAAGTCCGATCATTTGTTCTCCTTCACATTTTCTACAATTTTAAGATCAATTTGTTCTCCTTCACGTTTTCTATAATTCAAAATATTTTTCAACAAAGTCTAATCATTTGTTCTCCTTCACGTTTTCTGTAATTTAATATTAATTTGTTCTCCTTCACATTTTCTATAATTCAAAACATTTTTCAACAAAGTCCGATCATTTGCTCTCCTTCACGTTTTCTATAATTTAAGATTAAGTTGTTCTCCTTCATGTTTTCTATCAATCAGAGTTATCTTTGCATTATTTACATTATTCCTAATTTTTTGGTAGATCCGATCTCAGATCTAGGATTACTAACTTTGTTTGAATAGGTTTACTAGTTCTCTGATCTAGGTTTAAATCAACGTTTAAATTAATTTTGTTAATTAAAATGCCACAACATGGTAAAAAGAATATTAAATTTTAATTAGTACTCTTAGCCCTAAATTCTTCCAACAATAAAATATTATTTTTCTTTATGAGTGAAAACCCTATTTTCTCATTTTCTCCTCTTTGTTTTCACTTTTATCTTTCTTTCTCATTTTCTCATTTTCTCATTTTCTCATTTTGATTACAGGTTATAATGGCCACTTATGAAGTGTATAAAATGGCTTCATATAATTATAAATAAATAAATATATATATAATGGCTTCATATATATATTCTTATTGAATATTTCTTTTTACTAGATTTTCTTTTATAAATATGTATTTATACATTTCTTTGTGCTTTCATTAGGGAAGATGTAAAAAGAACCCTAACATATTTTCTTTCTTTTGTTTGAAGCAGGTCTGAGAGGGAAATGGCAGCGGTGGTATTGAGGAGGCTACAGGGTATGGTGATGAGGGGTAGATCAAAGGAACCCACGGCGGAGATAGTACAAGGACAGTGAAGCCATGGCAAAGGGTGGAGGTAAGGGGGAGCTGCAGAGGGGAAGGTCCGCAGAGGAGGTCGCGGGAGGTGTTCAAAGGGTGGTGGAGAGGGAGGCACCGATGGTGGTCAGGGACTGTGGTCGCGGGAGAGGGTATCGGGGGATGTGGGGAGGGGGCAGAACCCCCACCCACATCCCACACAATGGGATGTGGGTGGGGGCTCCACCCTCTCCACACATTCCCACTTCACTGAATATGGCGGCGATGGGGGGGTTCAAACCCCCCACCAAATGTAAAAAAAAAGTTATATACAATCAGCGGACTGTGTAAATCAGACAGTCGCTCCACTATTTACTTTAGCTTTCATTTTATAAGTTATTCAATATATTTAATAAATATATATATGATATACACACAGAACATTTTCACAATCCCATTCAAAACACAGTTTGTTTAATATAAGAAAATTATATATATATATAATGAAATCTCAAGTGTATTTAGCAAAATAATAAAATTAGTTTATAACATAAATACACTTATTCAACCATACATAATTATATATATATATATATATAATTAAAATCTCAAATATGATCTCTTTCTTCCAACACTTACAAATCTTTTTTTTTTTGAAACAAATGCACAAAATTATATATAGCAATATTTATCTTTTATCAATCTTCTAAGAGTCAAGGAACTCATTTAAAAATATAATCATTATATGATTAATATTTAATCATTTTTGGAGGAAGGAAATAAATACAATTGCAAATAATTAAATACATCTAATACATATCTACAACCAATTTTCTTTCTTTTCAAAATAACAAATTACAACTTTCTTATTTGTCACAACAACAAAATCACAACTTAACAAATTGATCTTTCTAATATGACATACAAATGAAATAGCTTAAAAACTAATTTTCTTCCTTCATCTTTACTAGAATGATAAAAACTAAATCAACAAATTAATACAATGAAAATGGCTTTCACACAACTTAAGAAAACACAATTTTACAACCAAAGAGAAAGACAAGTCGTCCTCTTTGAAATTTAACAAAGATGAAGCTCCTAAATAGGCCAAACTCTTTCCTAAGAGCTTAAAGAGTAAAGGAAAATAAAATATTAATTCCAAGCACAAGGAGTTTCTCCAACTTCACATTTAGCTCCAATGAACCTGCATATCACAACAAGGGGGAAGAAAACCACACATCTTGCTCTCCTCCCTATCGTAGACCCGCAAGAGGGTCACCCCCGAGCTAAGGAGGTCATCCACACACTTATGATCTCATTCCACTTCACAACAAGGCATTCAAAACAACCAAAACACAATTTTTACACCTAAAGATAATCACAACACATGAACTCAACCAAGGTGAGATCAAAGGGGTAGGGGAGTGGACACACTCAACTCAAGAGTGCCACTCCTACAAAATATCCCAACACAATTTCTCTTCTGGCCTCAATCCAACACATTTAACAAAATTTCCAAAAGTTCCCATATTTTGGCTCTCAAGCCATCTCTCAAATTGCTCAAAATCACATATATTGCCCTCAAGTCTTACAATACCCCAAAAACAAGGTAATGACCCCGAGGAGGATCACTCCTCCCCTACCCCACACTTGTTGAGCATTTTCTCCCAAGTGGGAGAGGCTCTTACAACACCCTACAAAATTTTCGCCACAATAACAAAATATAACTCAAGAAATTAAATCTCACACATATGCATCATGCAAGCAAACTAAAATACAAAGGGAAGGCCTTAGCCTTGAAAACCAACCTTTAAAAGCCCAATTATGGAAGAAAGTTGATGTAGAGCTTCTCCAAATTCTCCTCCAACATAAGCCACCAAACTCCCTCTATCTTTTTTCCCAAGTTAAGATTCAAGCAATTAAGATTTTCAAAAATTTAACAACCCCTCACCTTCTCCCAAGTGGGATTAAAATAAGCTCAACCCATGAGCTTAGAGGAATGGGGAGCTGACACTTGTCACCTCCTCACTCTTCCTCCCGAGTACAATCATGTCCCAAGGGATGGGTGTTGACACATGTCACTCACCCATCCCCAAGTCTCCCTCACCCCTTACCACTTGTCCTCTCTCCAACATGTGGGAGAGAAAAGAGGAGTTAAAGAGGGAATGGGTGACACATGTGTCCCCTTCCTTTCCTCTTAAGAGGGACCACACAACTCCAAGAGTAGTCCCACCAATTGTGAGAGAGACTTGGATTCTAGTCCTCCACAATTGGTGGGTCTTGGAGTCATCTCCAATCTTAGGAAGTGAAAAGGGATGGGGTTGAGTGTTGGTACCACTCATCCTCTCCCTCCCATGCCTCAAATTTCGTCACTTAAATCTAGTGTGAAGTTAATGTGACCATATGGAGGTTTACCAAGGGTTACCCAAGTCAAAAAGGTCCCTAGACCCATGGGGTATAACCAAGGGTCAAGTTTAGCCTAGTAAGAGCACCCAGGGTCAAGTTAAAACACATGAAAAGGGTCTCCAAAATAAATTTAAAAAAAAAAATTCAAAGACAAAATTCTTACAACACAAATTATAATTCAATTTAAAAAGGGGGGTAGACTTAGCCCGATTAACCACATGCAAAACAACATTACAGAATTTCATCATACACAGAGTTGATCTTAGTTCCTCGTGGAACTAGATCAGCTTTACAAGGGATTACAACATCAAGTGTGGGATGATCTCCAATTTCTGTGGTTTGTTAGAAATACCTACGCACTCAATTGCAAAGTTAATTCCACATATAAATATCATAGCCGAAGCAATTTAAAACATACACTTGTATAAAATATCACTAATTCACATAAGTATTAAGGAAGTCACATTACAGTTAGATTCTAAATTCTGCATTTCAAACATCCATTCCCAAGATTAAATCACAAAACCAATTTTCTATCTAACATCACCCAATTAGTTTTCCTTTAACATCATAATATAAACCAATTTCTATCTAACATCACCCAATTAGTTTTCCTTTAACATAAAGCATCTATCTAACATCACCTAATTAGTTTTTCCATAACATCATAAAGTCTAATAGTTCAGGAATTTGGGATCAACAGTCTCACTAGTCTAAATGTATCAGCAACAGTAAAGTAAATAGTCAAAGGAACGGGAATGAAAAATGTAGGCCTCATGTTCTTGTTGATCCTGTAGTTGTTGTATCTATGTGTGGACATTTTTAATTTGTTCCCTAACTGATCCATCCATGTCCTTAAGTGGCTCATATGGTTTGGTTGTCTGTACCACTTGTGCCTCTAGGTGATCCACCTAATCCTTGATATTCTTTGTTGTTGTAGGTCATTGTAGGCAGAGTTGATATAAAACATTTGCTTTAGTTATGGCTTGTTGAAAGTTATTTATTTGACTTTCTAGTTGTGTATGTGTTGCCACACATTTCTTTGTTTCATCAGTCATTCTTTTCTTAGTCATTTCTTCACTGACCTATTGTTTGTTTTTTATCTCCTGGTATTGCTTTTTTGCTTGCAAGCTATCCACTAGTTGTTTGAGTTGTTGTGGTAGTGGTAGTTTTGTATCTCTTCTTGCATTGGGCAATTGATTTTGAATTATTGTTATAGTCTCCTACAATTGTTATGTGTTGTCCACATGCTTTTGTAGAATCTCTTCTCCTGCGGTGGTATGGAAAATATCCCCTAGCTGTAGTTTCTAGATTGGAGATATCCTTGACAAATTGACTTGTAAGCCTAATAGGGGGAGTTGTAGCAACTAAGATGTGACAATTGGTTGTATATGTTTCTATTGTGCCAAGAAGTCTTTGATATATTGGATTGGGGATGTGGAGGAAGATACCCCAAGAGTGTTTGTATGTTCTTGCTCTACTTCTTTTTCACTTTGTTGGGTGCTATGCTATGGAGAATTTCTTTCTTGTTCCTGTTCATTTCTCTCCTCCTCCCTAATTATTTCATACACCTTTTTTATCTCCTTTGTTTCATTTTGGAGCTTGCTTCTTTCTTCATCTATTTCAAGAATCAAGGTGTCTACTCTTTGCTTTGTTCTTAGCTCTTTGGCCTGGAACTATGCCATCTTCTCCTTTTCTACAGTAGACATGTTTGTGTCTACCTCTTCGATTGATTTTTGTCATATTGCTTCTTCTAATTCTATTGTTTTTTCCCTCTTTTCCCTTAATGCATTGCATACTTCCTCTAGAAAATCCTACATGATTTCTTCTAGTGACTGATCTGTTGTGTGGATATATCTTATTAGTGCCCTAATTATTCTTTGTTTATTCTCTTCACTCACGTGACTATATAGAGTGAGAGCCTACGATGGATATTCACATTAGTTATAGTACTTGTCATATTTTGCCCAGCCCAAAATATTCTAGAATCCCTCCTATCAAAAATTTTTTATTAGAAATAGCCTAAATAGAAGGAGGCAAAACCTAAAACCCTTCAAAATCCAATGAATTCCTCTGCAAGAATCCCCAAAATTTCTTGTGGAGAATCCTCTTAGAAAACCCAAAAAAGTCTAGGCTATTGCCTTAGTTTTTCACCTCCTTTTGGCCTTTATTAGCAAAAGGTTCAAGTTCCTAAACTTTCAAAAAACCAAAAATTGGCTAAGGCATCAGAGAGGAAATTCTCCCCCTTTGTCAGCAAATTTCATTTTTTATGAACTCTTCAAGAGTTTAAATTTTTAGCAATTCGCCGACTCGATGATTTTCTGATAGAAAAGGATGGAAGGGTGAGCTTCATAAAAAATGACTAAAGCATAAGGGAGTGGCACTTGCCTTTATTAGCAAAATGTTCAAAATGTGAACTTTCAAAAAGTTCACGATTTCCTCAATTCGTTGATTCAGCAATTTGTCGATAAGGCAGGGAGCCACGACGTAGGTAAAATTTCCTAAGGCACTAAAAAGTGAAGGCCTGCCTTTATCAACAAAGTACTAAAAACACGAACACTTCCCTAGGTTCAAAAATCCACTAGTTCATTGATAACACTTTTTGCCAATAAGGTAGAAGGAAGGAAGATGGTTGAGTTCCAAAAGGGAGGAGAATCGTCGATTAAGCAAAAAGCTCCAAAATTGTCTAAGGAATGGTAGGAAAGGTTTCCCTTTGTCAAGAAATCAATGGGGGACTAAACTGATGTATTAGTTTAGATGTGTGAAGGTTCTTCGAAAGGCGATTTTGTCGATAAGGTGAAAAATAGAGTGAAGACATCAAGGAAGGAAGTAGTTCAGCAAAATAAGGTTTTGCCGACAAGAAGGAAATGGTTTAGGATTTGATGATTTTGCCGATAAGGCAAAATTTAGAACAAAAATTGGCTAAGGAAAAGAAAAACAAAAGGGTGTATTTATAAGCAAAGTTAGAGAATCGTGAACTTTTCATATGATCGACATTCCTCTGGTTCACTGATAGGATATTTCACTAATAAAGGAAAGGGAAACAAAGTAAGGTTTGGCAAAATCAAGTTTTTCCATTAAAGAGGCCAAGGTTCATCAAGGGGAACTTTTGCCAATAAAGCAAAAGTGAAAATATTAGAATGGTTCGGCGAAGTAACATTTCGCCGATAAAGGTGAAAGTAGGACCAAAAAGCAAGCAGAGTTTAGGAAAGGTTGGTTTTGTCGATAAAGGCAAGAGTAAAAGATAAAGGCAATGGTTCTGAGGAGGAAGATTTTACTTATAAAGAAAGTGATTTGGCAAAAGGAGATTTTTTTGATAAATCAAAAATAGGCCCCCATTTGAGAATGGAAAAAATCATTGATGAGGCAAAAATGGCTAAGGAAAAGGTCAAGTCGGTAAATCAGATAAGGAGAGAACTCATTGGCTAAACTTCTTAGGTTCAATGTCAGGACAAAAGGCTAACAAAGGAAAAGAAAAGGTGTCTGAGTTCTAAAATGAAGTAAATCACCAATAAAGGCAAAAAGAGGGAACAAATGCATGGTTCGGTAAACTCAGGTTTTGTTGACAAGAAAGTCATAATTTGAGAAAAGAACAAATTGCCGATAGGGGCAAAATAGAGACAACCAAGCAAAGTTTAAGAAGAAGATAGTTTGATGATAAGGCAAAGGATAGCTAGAAATAGTTCTAGAAATTGAAGGTTTGTCGACTAAAGGTGGAAGAAGCTGAAAGGAAAAGTAAAGAAAGGTTCAGAATGCAGAGATTTTGTCAATGGGAAAAATAAAGAAGAAAATTGTGAAAATGGAACTTGATGGTTTTGAATTCACCTACCATGACAAATGTAGAGACGCCATAGAGTGAAAAGGTACAACACGTTGAAGTGTTGTAAAAGCTTGCCTCTCCCTAAATCATGCCATTTTCTCAAGGAGAGGTACCAGCATTAAAATTCTACAGGCCAAGGCCGAATGAGGGTGGATGGAATAGTGGAATTCTTTAATACTAGAGTACAAATGCAACTACAAAGTAGATTTATAGGGACAAAATAGGACTTTCTGCATTCCCTCTTAAATGCGCCCGCCATCCATTCATGCAAGTGATCTATTTTGTAGGTATGCAAGCTTATCAGAGGCGTGGCCATTGTCCTAGTCCATAGGTTTTTCAATAGATATTTAGGGTCAAAAATTTAATGGAAGTGTGGGTTGTCTTGGGTCAATTGACCAGCTCTAGTGCCACTATTGTAGACTGCTAAAAATTGTTATATATACTTAAAATTGTAATGTATTTCTGTTAGTTGTTCTTCTGGGCTATTGCAGGTTAGAGAATTCTTGTAACTAGGTCTCTGTAGTGCAATTACAAGAACCAATTGGATCTAATGGACTGTACTCTTCTACTAAGCCTCTCATGTCTCTAATTGACAGTTCAACTATGAGTGTAATTGACTATTTTGTGTCTATTTCTTCTACATCATTCTCTCTTTGGTAATGGTTATTTGGCCTCTATAATCAATAAAAACTGATATTTTGCCTCCATTATTCTTACATTGTGTCTATTTGATTGATGTGAGTTATGTATTGTGGGTAAAACAGTCCCTTTCATACTTTCACCTCTCTTCCCTGACCTTTGTATGAAATGATATGAATCTATGTGAGTTCTTTTCAGTTTTGAGATTATTACTATGTTGAGTCAGTTGCAGCTAAATGTATTCAATCTAGTGCATCACCTTCTTTCATTTTAGCAATCCTTCTTACCCCTTTTCCCCTGCAAGCATTAGCACTAGATTTAATTTATTTATTTGAGCCTTAAGCTCAGAAAGAGGAACTAGCCTTCTCTGGAGGTCTGATCTCATTTACAAGGTCCCACACCTTAAGATCAGTCCCATTGTGTCATTAAATTATTTGAACCACCTTCAAATAGGGTTTAATTTCACATGACAACAGTACCCACGTCTATTATTGGTTCTTCTTCCTACTCATCTTGTTGTGCTTCTTGTGTGGCCTTTATTTCCTTAATTTGCACTGAAGTTTGTTTTTTAGTTTGTATATTCTTCTGCAGATATTTTTAGACTTCCTCTATATCTTCTTCTTCTATTTTTGCTCCACTAGAGGCTTCAATAATTCTCCTTTTTACCCCTTACTTTGCTTTGGCTATTTTATTTTTCTTCTCTATGCTCATTTATACAAGAATTTTAGAGATCTCTTGCACATCCAGCTCTTTCCTTCTTTGATGTGGAGTTGACATTATCTGATCTAAGGAGGCTAGTTCTACCATAGTTTGGCTACTATGGGTTGTGGAGTGAAGTATTCTCGACCTCTATGTTTGTGGTGTTGCTATAGTATTGGCATGCAGTGCTGATGCACTAGGATGTGGTGCTGATGAGCTTGGTTATAGAGCTTCCTTCTATGGAATACTCATTACTCATGTATTTTTCCCTTGTTCTTTTCTACTTGTTCCTCTACATCCTTTTTATTGTTGGCTAACCATGAACTCCTTATATGTTCTGAACCTTTTTTCAGTAGGATCCTTAGTTTTGTTGAGTAGATTCTTAGCATATGTGTCTACTTCTTGTTTTATGATCTCATACGGGATCCTAGGTATCCATGAGGTCATGGGTTGTATGTCTTCCATGTACATGTAGTCCTTATCTACCAAAAACGTGATGTGGTTTATGTATTATTTGAATAACTCATATGGTATCCTCTCCCTAGCCTACATTTGTTGTTGTAGAGCCTTGAAAAACCCTCAATATGCAGTAGTATATGATGGTTTATCCACAAATATTTTTATATGTTGTGTGATTTGTGTGGTGATAGACATGTTTGATTTCCATGCTTTCTTGGCAAAATTAGGGAGTGCATTCATAAAATAGAAAACTAGGCACACAATTAGTGTTCCATACCAGAAGTTGTAGTCCAATTTTTTGGTCTTATATAGATTCTCCATTAGTTTTTCTCACAACACCTTGCACAAATCAAAATCTTTCCCTTTGACCACCATCTGGTATGCAGTGTGGATGGTTGTCATCCATTGAGTCCTTGCAGTTCACATAATAGATTTTGTAGGCAATGCCCATAGTTGCATACCACACTACAGGATTGATGATTTCTCTAACATTGAGGCTCCATTCATTTGGTGTTCTATCAGTTAGTTCAATCACTTTATCATTCTTAATTGTCTTTTTAGATCACAATTCCCCAACTGTAATCAGTCTTATGACTGCTTGAATAGCTTGCTTAGTTATGTGATATGGTTTATCTAGATAGATAAACTCATCATGAATTCTAGTCAATACTATTATTACCCACTCATTTTTCATGGAGAAGTCCAGATAATCTTTCCATATATCCATCTTCTTTTTCTCTATTTCCTAGTACTATGGTAGATAGCTAGTCTGATCTGGCTAGAGGAGTGTCCTATGGAGCTCCATGATATTTGTGTCATCGATATTTGATATGGGTTCATGTATATATTTCTAGATATCTTCTGTATAAACTACATCAAGTAGGATTCTAGAGAAATCCCCCTCATTGTCAACTTCCATATTCATATACGGATGCTTTTTTACTTGGGCTGCAGCTTCTTAGAAATATTGACTAGAACTAGGGTTGCCATTGCTATTATTCATAGACTCTAGCTGGGGTTTCTTGAATCTGATATGCTTTTATCTCATGATGTTTTATTTGAGAATGCAAAGTTATGTATACTCTATTAACTGATCTTTAATAGGTTTGAATAGTACCGTTACGCATTATTGATTTTTCCCATTTCCATTTTCTTAGGGTTTTGTAGTCGTTAACATTTCCCGTGACTTGATAATGGTATTTTGTTTATCTTATGTTACACTATAGTACATATGATACATTTTTATGAATTTAATGCATTTATTCCTTTATTCCACTGGCTTATGATGATGCTTTAGTCATGCTCCATTTAAATAACCTGTTAGGGTTTCTCCATCTATGGACTTGAGTCTTACCACTCTAAATTTTCCAATTTCTTGTATGTAGTAAGGTCCTAACCATTATATCTTAAGATTCCCTTGTTTCTTAATTTTTTTTGTCATAGAGTAGGACTAAATCCCCTTCTTTGAATATTTTTAAATGTAGGTTCCTATCCTACCATGCTTTATGCCACTTCCATTTTAAATTTTGATTATATAGTGCAATGAGTCGATTCTCATCCAGTTTCTCCATATCATCAATTCTTTGGGTTAGGGACTCTTCCTCACTTAAATTCATGGTTAATGTGGTGCAAAAATTAGGGATTATGAAATTCATAGGTACTATTGCATCCATTCCATATACCAATTCAAACGGTGTAAACTTAGTGGTTCTTTTATATGAAGTGTGATATGCCCAAAGTACCACAGGTACTTTTATATCCCAATCCTCTGTATTTCCATCACACATCTTGGTTAGGGTTGTCCCAATTATCTTATTTAGGGCCTCACTAGCTTCATTTGCTTGTGGATGATATGGTGAGCTTCTATTATATAAGTGACCATAAAACTCTGTAATAGCTTCGTAATCATCTTATTTACAAAGTGCTTGCCATGGTCACTGGTTATACTTATCAGACATCCAAACCTAGTGATTATATTTTCATATAGGAATCTGGTGGCAATTTTTGTGATGCAATCTTTGGTGGCTTCTACCTCTGCTCACTTAGTTAGATACTCTACCTCGATAATGATAAATCTAGCCTTAGAGTATTTTGTGGGGGGTCTACTAGGCCTATGAAGTCTATCACCCATTTTCAAATGGTATATGTGCTAGTACTGGTTTTAGCAACATTTCATCTTTTGCAATAGGTTTCCCTACTCTCTGACATATATCACAGTTTTTGACATATTGTTTTGCATCCCTATGTAAGGTAGGCCACCATAATCTTGCCAATTTGATCCTTTTTGTTATTGTCTCTCTATGGTTATGTCCACCATAAATACCTCTATGAGCTTCTTGTAGGATAGCTTCTCTTTCATGATCATAAAAAAATCTCCTTATTATATCATCTTTTCCTATCACATGAAGCTCCCCTTCTATTAGTGTATATGACAAAGATTTCTACATTAGGGTTTGTTTGTCATGTGGTGATATATCCTGTGGGAATTATCCTATTAAAAATAAGATTGCTATCTCATGTAGTTCTTCTGGTACCACAGTTACCCTAAATAAGTCTGTGCTAGGAAGGTCTTCTTCCTGGCTGTCTGGTTCTTTGCCTATTTCTATTCTAGATAGGTAATATGGGTCATGATTTTTCCTTCCTAGTTTCACCATTATTTTAAAGTCAAACTCCTAGAATAGGAGTAACCAATGGCATATTCCCCCTTGAGTAACTAGTCTATTCAATAAATATTTCAAAGGTTCATGATATGTATAGAAAGTAAATGGTGTAGATAGTAGATAGTGTCTGAATTTTTGTAAATCATAGACCATTTCTAAGGCTCCTCTCAGTAGTTGTATAATTTTTTTTTGTATTTTATAATTTTCTACTGGAAAAGGCTATGGGATGGTCCTTAGTCCCCTTTTCTTATGCCAACACTGCTCCTATCACCATGCTAGAGGCATCCACATGCACATGGAATGGTATTGTCCAGTTCAGAAAGATTAATATTGGTGCTTCTGTAATCTTTTTCTTTAATGTATCAAAAGAATTATGATATTACTTATTCCATTCAATAGCTTTCCTTGATTTTTTCTTTAATAGCTCTTCTAGTGGTGTCGCAATTGCCGCATATCCTCATATGAATTTGTGATGGTACCCTATATATCCCAAGAAATTTTTTACTTCTGGTGTTGTTTTGGGTGGTGGTAAGGTCATTATCAATGTTACTTTTCATGGATCCACCATTAATCCTTCTTTGCATATGATGTGACCTAATAAGGTACCAAATGGTACCACAAACATACATTTCTTTAAATTCAATGAGATTTGTAAACTCCTGCATCTGTTCAACATCATTCTCAATGTCTGTACATGATCTTTAACCAGCCCATACATTGTCCAATCATCTAGGTATATCTCTAAGAAGTCATGGATAAAGTCTTTGAATGCATTTACCATTATTCTGCTAAATACCATTGGTGCATTCTTTAAGCCAAAAGGCATAACTATGTACATGAAAGACCCCATTCTGATGCAAAAGGTATTTTAGGTTGGTCCTCTTCCCTTATTCTGACTTGATGGTACCTAGAGAACCCATCAGTAAATGAATATATTTCCCTTCTTGCAACTGATTCTAGTATTTCTTCAGTGAAAGGAGTAAGGAATGGGTCATGTATGAATGCTTTGTTTAGTTCTCTAAAATTAATGCATATTCTTACTTCACTCATTTTCTTATTTTGTACCACCATTTGACTTATCCATTCTATATCCTCAACTAGTTTGATTAATCTGGTTATGTTTATTTTGTCTAATTCCACTTTTACCTTTTTCTTCATGTTTGGACTCATCTTGTATGGTCTCATTTTCTGTGGTTTAACTCCTTTTAGTTGTATTTCCATTAATCATGCTTCCTCTTTTATGCCCTTTAAATTTGTAAATGTCCTTGGAAAGAGATCCTCAAATTTAGACAAGATTATTGCAACCTGTGCCACCAATCTTTCATCCCAATAATAACCTATTTTACCTAATTTTTATTCCCCCTCTGTTGCAATATTTTCTTATCTGAGTTTAATAGGTTGGTTATAGTATTTCTCTTTTGGCTCAATTGTTGTTTCAATTTCTCTTTCTCCTTCTTGAACTTCTATGTCCAAATTATGTTCATCCTCATCATTCTCTTGTTGGGTTTTAAAGCATTTTCTATTAATGTAGTTAGTCTCTATATCCATCCATTCTATAAGTTTACAAACTCCATCTACCTTAGGTGGCGGATGACTTTGTTTGGGTCTTTCTTCCTCAGCTTCTCCAGTAGGTTTAAATATTATTTCTTTCATCTTGAGGAGTGCGGTGTGAATATATTTATCTAGACTATAGAATGAAAATGTATGTAGGAAAAGTCTTTCTATATTTCATCCCATTCTTTCTTTTCTACTCTATGTTCCTAAATTATATACCAAGTTTGTACAACTAGTGTCAATTTCCAATAGAATATTTGGATATACAACCTTGTGTCATATTCATTTATGCCCTTCCAAACCATTATGCACATGTCTAGATGCTCCTGTGATGGAATTTAGTCTTGGTATTTTGGTACGATCTTGTATTCCCCTTCTTCTGGTAGATATCTAGTTTTTATTAGAATTTTAAATATTGGCCAATGTTGGATTGTGTTTTTATGTGTATACCACCAACTTGCGGCATTGCATACAAGTGTGAGTTGTAGTGCTTCTAACCTTAGTTTCTCTTCTACAAATGTATTTTCCATTTGTAGTAGGTAAGTGTGTAGATCTCCTATGCCTAATAATTTGGGAAGTTTTATGTGAGAAATTCCCCTTGTGATGTGGTTTATTTCATGTAGTTTTGGGGTTGTATCTTCCAGTTGGCCTCCTAAGTTACCGCATGTATTTTTTTGTACTGCATAATTAAGTGCAGTGTTATGCGGTAGGGATTCCTTTGTAAGTTTGACCATAAATACTCTATGGAATCCTATCACTCTCCAGGTTTTAAGTTTCAGTTCATCTTGTAACCATGCATTTAGTACATCCTCACTCTATGTACTATAATTTTCACTTTCTACTTCTATTTCCCCTTCTAAATTTTATTCCTCTAGTAGTTCATATTAGGGAGTTTGGATATTGAATAGAGAATTTTTGAATCCTCATCATTGTGGTCTTCTTGGCTAATCTCCTCTACATAGGCTTCTTCAATGTCCCTTCCTAGTGGAATATGTACTATTTTATTCTCATCAGTGAAGGATATTTCCTCCTTTCTAGAATCTACAATTCCATTAGCATTCACGAACCACTAGAGACCTAGTGGCGCATTAAAGTAGTCGAATGGTTCCTTCATTGCTACTATTTCAAAATATATTATTTGGTTAACTCCCATTATGTTAACTTCTACTTTTCTCCAAGTTCCTAGTGTACCCATATCTTACCCATCCACCAAGCTTAGGTTATATGGTGTTTCTTCTAGTCTTGGCCTTCCTAGTTATTCCCAAATCCTTTTTTACAACATGTTGACATCTGCACCAAGATCTACCATAACATGTTTTATCTTTTTGTGGTCTATGTGAACATTGATCATCAGTGGTCTAGTTTTTCATTGACAGTCTATCTTTGCTATTTTTCTTATTTGCGATTTACGATTTTGGTCCTTGTTCCAATATTTACATAATTGTTCCAATTTGTCTACTAGATTGTGTTTTTTTGTTAAGTGTGTTAGTTGTTTTAAGGCCACCACTTCTTCTTCAGAAAAGAAATGTTTTTGTTGTTTGTAGTGTTCTTTAGTTATTACTTGTTTTGATTGTTCTAGAATTTTTTCATGTTGTCTTTTGTTAGGGAAGAAGTTGTCCTCTTCTTCTTCTTCTTCATTATCGGTGTTTTCTATCCTTGTGGTATTGGTCCCTTGTCTTGTTACTACGTCAACTTTAGTTTTTTCTTTATTTTTCTTTTGGTCCTTTTATTTATATTTAACTTGTTATGGTAGCAGTCATCATATGATCTTTCATTGTATGTAGCATCTAACTCATATCTACTTTCCTTTTGGCATCGTCTAGCTGCTTGCGATATATCTTTTGATATTTTTCTTATTATGCAGGCTCCTTTTTGTGAATTGAACCCTTGTAATTCATCACTTTTAGACTGGAAGGGTGAATTTCTAAAATATTATTATGCGTTATCACAAGTGAATAAGTCATGCTTTGAATTCCCACGAAATGTACATTTTTTCTTCCTATCCCCCAACGTTCATTTCTGAAATGTCCTTGTAAACTGCATTTATAGCAAGTTGCATCATCTCTCCTTCTTCTACCTTTACCATAGCCTCCACCACCTCTGTATCCATTATGTTGTCCCCTTTCATCATTATTATAGTTATTTATGTATGGAATTTGATTGGGGTTAGTATTTTGCAATGTATTGACATTTCTTTGGTTTAGCCAATTAGGATCTTTATATCCATGGTTTTGCATGTAGAGTGGTTTCTTGGCCAATCCTTTGACATATTCCATGTCTTGGTTAGCCTTTCTATTGTTGCAGTGGGCATTACACCAAGGTTCATGGTCATCATCATCTTCTCTTAATCTAAACAGTTGTGATGGACAATCCTCTTTTTTGTGGTCATCCCATTCCTCACAAATTTCGCAATATAGTGTGTTATTTCTCATAGACATTGTTCTTAGGTCTACCTTTAATGCGGAAGCCTTTTTCTCACCTTTCATCATCGAGCATTCATTTCTCAAGTGTCCCTCTCTTGTACAGTATGAGCACCATATATTGGGTATTTGTTTTTGGGGACTATTTTCTTTTCTTCAAGGATCTCTTGTTTTAGTTTTAACTATTTTAATTCTAATCTAAGTTTTTCCATTTTCATAATTTCTTTATTTTTATCATTCCTATGCCAGGTTTATGCTTCTATGTGGAAAGCTAAGGTTACTACTTTTCAATAAGAATTAAAAGTTTTTCCATCTAGGGATGTTCCAATGTTAGGACTTAATCCTGAAACAAGCCATTCAATTCTTTATTTTTCTATCAATAGTTCTTCTAATTTCCAAGAAATTTCCTTAAACCTTTTATCAAAATATTTGATAGATTCACCCTCCTTCTAGACTAGGTCCCTCGTTTTACTTACCCCTTTAGTAGGCATCTCTGGGGATTCAAAGTTATCTAGGAACTCTTTATTTATTTCATCCCAAGTTTTTTCAAGATTAGGGAAATTCTTTCTATACCAATTCAAGGCTTTGTTTATTAAGGTTCCTACAAAGTCAAATAGCTTGGTCTAATCTTGATTTACATTTTTTCTTTGTCATGTTGATTCTAAAATGAATACATGTTATATTTCTTTAGAGGTGTCTTTAACAAACACTAGCAACTTGACGGGAGAGTCCTTTTTTGGTTTTTCTTTACAGTGTGTTTGTTTTATGTTCTTTTGTAGTTTCTTATTTGTCCTTTGTGGTAATGGTTTTCCTTCCCTTCCTTTATCTATTTTCAACTATATGTCAAAGTATTCTCTACCTAATACTTCTTCAAAATCTTTTACAAGTTTCTCTTCTTGTTGTCTTTGCTTGTCTAATTCCTTGTTATTTTGCACTAAAATCCTTCTAGTTTTAAATGGCACCAGGGATGACTCCTAGTCAAGGGGTTGTACCTCTTTGAAATGCATTTTTGTTTTTGGAGATATCTTGTCATTAGTTAATAACATATTGTTTGTTAAAGGTGTCATTTCATTGTGTTTTCTTATTTCAATTTCTTGGTTAATCAATAATTCATCTTTATCAGATACCATTTCTAGTTCTTTCTCTCTTACTCTTCTTACACTTTTATTTACTAGTTCTTCCAGGCATGCTTCATCAAATTTTAAAGGTTGGAGATTATGTATAGGGTTAAATAATGGTTTCCATTTCTCATCAATCCTAATATGAACTTTAGTGAATTCAAGTTGAATATGTGGTTATTTACCTAGTTGCGGTAGAGTTAGGTGTTTGTTGCATTCTTCCTCCCATGTCTTTCCATAATCTCCATACGTGTTAATGCTTCCTTCTAGATTTTTGAGCATCTTAGTAGCTTTATCAATATGTAGTATTATATGTTTTGAAGTGTTGCATGTATCACCTTTTGTTGTATTTGCCGTAGCCCCTATCGAATGCTCATTCCCTTGTTCTACATTTAGTGAATTTAGTTGTTCGGCTACACCCACAATGGCATGCTTAGTAGAACCCTCATTGGCACACTCATTTTTTGCTTCCTTTTCTACCACAACCTCCATGGTGTGTTCTCTCCCTAACTATTTATCCTTTTCCATTCTTTTGTGGTATCTTTCCTATCTTTCTTGAGTTTGTTTTTTCTTCTTGTCCTCCATGCTTATGTCCATTCTGGTTTGTATAGTTTTCTTAATCTCCCTTAATTTTTTATTATCTTCTTTTGCCATGGGTGTTTTAAATGTGGTGTTACATTAATCCTTTTCTATCCCATGGTTAGATTTTTTTGAATGGTTACATCTTTTCAAGGATCTTTTGAGATCCCTCCCCCTTTCCCTTTTCCATTCCTTAGGTGACTACCCCCCTCTCACAAGGGTAAGACCTAAGAGAATTCTCTGTAGATCATAAAAATAATTCTCTTTTCTTTTTACCTTCCTGATTATTCTTATTGTTCCATACTTTTCTTTCACTTGTCCATCTTATTAATTCTCTACTATTCTGTCTAGGGTCTTGGAAATGGAACCAAATGTTGGAAAGAAATAGCAGAATGTAGTCTGAAGATCTAATCCTAAGTTAAGTCTCTAAAGTTAGTTTATACCCTAGACGTGACAATGATAGAATAAGATAGAACAACAATAAGAAACAACATCATGTAATAGATCCAATCACATCCAATAAGTTAAACATATCAATGGACACATAATCCTTTAGCTATAACCCTTATGTCTCCTTAGATATTCATATTCAGTATTAGATAAAAAAAGGTAGGTCTAAGTCTATGCTCTGTATCTAATACTTTTAATATTCGCTTACAATCCTTACACTATACTTAATGTTATTACATATATTTATACAATGTACTATGATAGGGATGTGTCCCTTACAATACTCCCTTAATACTATTAGCCCTATTGGCCTTATCCTTCACACTCCACTTGCGGTGATCTACGATAGCTTCTACTAGTTGTCTTGTATCCTACCAAAAATGTCTAAGGAAAAATCTAGAAAAAATGGCATGGACAAATCTGTAAAGCACATAAATACCTTTCCAACGCCTATAAGAAGTTAAAATTTGAACACTATGTTTGCAAGTTGTGAGCTTGGGAGTGAAAAATGCAAGTATAGACTTTAAGTACCAAAATCTAACACTTGCCACAAAAATTAGTAGAAAATACTTACACCACAACAAATTTCTCAGAATCATCTTTCTAACACTTATTTATTTTTAAAAACCTAATCCTATATGACGAAGTTATTGCCAAAAGAAAAAAATGCCCTATTAGGGCTATAGGAGGGCCAAAAATGGCCCCCTAGTGGTTGGCTAGCAGTTCGGCAGTGGCACTTGGGTGGTTGTTTGGTGGTCGGTGGTGATTTTGAACTTCTAGATGGCTATTCTATGGTAGATTTTACTGGTGGTGGTGCTAGATTAGTGAAGATCTGGGTTGAGGACCCCAATGGTGGTGGAGATCACTAGATGAGGCCACTCCAAAGGTGATAGAAATAGGTGGTGCTTTTAAATGGTCATGCACTACACTAATAGCACAACACTAGTGGCAGTGAGTATGCAGTGGTAGCCGCTCGCATGTTGCCCATGGTGGTTAAGGCCCTTGTGCCTAAGTGTGACTAGGAGCATGGGGGGCCCACGACCAAGGGCTTGGCCCCTCTAAACCAAAGAACTCTCGCCTCTAAAATTTGAGACCAGTGGTTTATTACCGTAGAAACAAAAAATCTGTTGAATAAAGAAATTGGTCCATTGGACAAAATACAACCCACTTGCTTAGAGGGCAAATGACATCACCCTGCAAAAGATTGATGCCTATGAAAGAATATGCCACCAAATATTTCAGTGACCTCATGATATTTCTGTAGACCTCTAGATAAAAACCCACTACAAATGACATAGAAGGCAATGGTGTAGACCTATAGTGAATGTATAGAAATCTATATAGATCTGTATAGATTGTATAGATTTTTAGACGACAAAAAATCTGTAAACCCTCAGAAATGGCTAAAAATCACCTATCACCAAAAATATAAGTGTTATATGTCAAAAAACTCAAAACAGACCATTTGAGCAATGGTACAGTTTGTTTTGGACCAGGATAACCAAAAAAATATATTGGTAGAATCTCCCAAAAATGAGGGAAGAAGATTGCAAATCTGGAGATCGCAGATATGGAGATCTAATACCATGTGAGAGTCATCAATGGACTCAAGGAGGCCCAAGATCACCTAAAATCAACACAACTTCCACAACAAGAGAGAAAACTAATAATAAAAATATAATGCCAAAGAAAATAATGGTGCATATAATGGTACAAAATATACAATATATGACTCACACATAGTGTACAAGAGAGGCCTTGCTTATAAAGGCAAGGTTGAGAGGTAGGACTCACTAAGATGATGACAAGTGTCTTAATCCTATGACATGAGACAACTAGAGGATAAGATCACATGACAACTAACAACATCTAGAAGCTACCTAAGTCAACTTAACATGTGAACATGTGTGAATAGGTTCTAACTAATACCTAGTTAGATAATGTGCCTAGTTAACACTAAAAGGGAGAATCAGTTAGGTAACACCCCTCTTCACACCAAAAATTTTCACTATACCTATTATATGTGATTTGATTATGATTATCTAGTTTAGCATTATTTTATGATGATTATCAATTTTTGCACTTGTGTTCCTTAATCACGCGGCTTAGAATGATTATTAGATGATTTAGATATTGATTTATTCCATTATATATATGTATATCATGTTGGGTGGTTTTATTGTGCTTCAGCTATCTTGTATGGAGTAGGTATCCCTGATGTTTCATTGAGTGTGCAGGCACATACTCTAGCCCCAACCGTGGTTATTTGGAGATGGTTCGGTTTGGGAAAATATGTTGTATCTTCCCCATCTCAATTGATTTGAATTGTGAGGTGTAAACTATTCATACTTGTGAAATTGTAACCCAAATCAGTATCAATTTTGGGTCCTTATGTTTTGAATAAACCCCTGAAGTATGTGTTATCCTTGCATGTGTTCATTTTATCATTTTCTTTCCATTTACATTTTATCAAATTTTGCACCAATTGCTTGTTGTGAAGTGATTGCAAATGATCTTTATTCCTTATAGATGAAAATGTTTTAATTTAATAGTTGTCATGGTATGCCCCTATGTATTTTATTATGGTAATATTTGAAAATGCATTATGAATTTAAAAGAGTATTTGGGCTTTATGCCATAGCCAATTAATTAAATTGTATGTGTTAATTAAATTGTGAAAAGAATTAATTTAATTCATATTATTTAGAAATATTAGTAATGTTAGTATTTTCCTATAGTTTTTTTTATTTTGTTTGGAAAAATATTTATTATTGCAAAAGTTTCTTTTTGGAAATATTTGTATATGCAAATATCAAAAAAAGGGAAATGGAGGAATAAAAAGAAAAAGAAAGGGTTTAATTGTTCACTTCTTATTATTTTTAAAAAACAAGACTCTCTCTCTCCCTCTTCTCCTCTTTGAAAAGAAATTCATGTAAATTGATTAGCATGGATTTGGATCTAGCCTGGGATGGGATTGCTTAAGAGTGGCAAAAGGATTGCATGTGTGGTTTTTTCTCCATTGTCTTCAAGTTGGAATGTGAAAGGTATTTGCCTTTTTATTTATGCTTTTAAATATTCAATAAGTAGAATAGATAGTATGCAATTAGAATTAGAATTAAATTAAATTTATTTGCATTTTAAATATTTTTGAAATGTCCAAAATAGAGCCAAAATTATGGAAAAAAATTCTACAAATCTCTCTGAATCCCTTGAAAGTTGGTATACATGTTGTATATTTTAGGAACCAAAGGGTATTTTTAGATTTCTAAAATTTTGTGTAATTTGGTTTTTTTGAATATGAAGTCCTTGGGTGATGTCATCAATGGTGTATTTGGGGGTTTTATGGTTTTAAATATTTTTATGAAAACTAAAACTTGAATTCAAACCTTATTTTTTTGTTTTATTTTATGGGATGAAAAGTCTCATGAATATTTTGAGATTCTCAACCTTTTTGATATGAGGAACATGAACTTTGTGTTGCATGTATGTGCCTAATCGGTGTTGTCATTGATGTCAACATATCTTTGTTGTCATTGGCGTCAACTGTATCCTATTTTGTTATTTGTTTAGAAGCTTTATAAGTTGAGGATATTGAGAAAATTGGCCCCTCCGAAAGAATCAGAAAGTAAACAGTGAATTAGAGTGAAGACAGTGAGTTGCATACTGAAGAACAGTCTAGAAGATAGATATGCATTTCTTGCTAACTAAAGATCTTGGTCTGTGGATTGGAAGTTATTTAGAAGCATGGTTGAAGATGCTAAATCCTGAGTGTGAGCCTCCAATATGAAGATTTGAGTGAGTTACATTCACCAGAGTAAAACCTACTTTTTCTAATTATTCACTGGTGCCTGAGATAAGGTATTTTGCTTCGCATTCCTCCACATTAAAGTCTTTTGCTCTGCAATTCTAGAGGGAAGTCTGGGATGATGATAATTGCCTACAATTGCAATGGTTCATGTTTTGGTGGTCTGCAAGCTATCTTTCTTTTATGACAGTTGAAGACAGTGAAGTTCATGTGCTCTGGTGTGAAGAATCTCATGGATAAAATGGTTTGAGTTTGTGTAGTTGCTCCTGGTGATTTCAATGTGGTTCCTACCTTTACATTGCTCTGAATTAAGGAATTGAGATCATGTTTGAAGATTATTCCCAGATAACATAACATGTAACCAGTCTTAGCCTACTTGGTTAATTCCAGTGATTGCAGAGATTCCTTGAAGATTATGAAAGCGTGTTGTGGTGTGGAAGATCATGTTTGAGTCCCAGCTAAGGCATGGTGTGATCCACATACATCTATACTACAAATCCTTAGCATAATTTTGTATTAGGTCAAGACCTATTTTGTAAATGTTTGTAATGCCGACCTTGGAGATTGTTCCAATGGTTGATGATTGTAGTGCCAACCTTAATGATCATTCCAAGGTTGATGAAGTGTATAAATAGTTGTAATTGAGTCATGGAAAAGATGTCCTTGTGTGAAGATGGGAAGATAAGGAAAAGACGTGGAAAAGTAGAGCAGAGCAGAGGAACCTTGTACTTCAATGTATTAATCTCAGACATGAAAAAGATGATGATCTTGGCAGTGAGCCTAGCAGTGAGCTGCCAGTAGGGTTTAATAGCCCTCAGGGTTTAATAGCCCTCATTGTAATCTTTCTAGTTTTAGGGTTGAGACAGTGAGTTTGCTAGACCTAGCTGTACTTCATGGTAGTGAGCCAGTATGTTCTAGGCCCATGGAGTGACCAAGCTTGAACATCATTTTTCAAAGATTGTAATATGTTTTGAGAGCTAATCCTCTCTGTGGTTTTTCCCTACCTTGGGGTTTTCCATGTAAAAATCTAGTGTCTCTTGTGTTTAATGTTGCATCTATGTTTAAGTTACTATTTTCATGCATTCATTGTTTAATCATAATAATTGTGGACAAGTGATTAATGTTTAAGTGCAGAAGTGTTTGAGTTTTTGGAACAACTGATTCACCCTCCCCCTCTCTTAGTTTTCTGGTGCATTTCAACAATTGGTATTAGAGCCAAGTTCCTCTTAAGAAAGTTTAACAACTTGAGGAAGATCCAAAATGTCTTATAAGAAGGAAGTGTCGCATTTTGATGGGATGAACTATGCTCTTTGGAAGGCATGAATGAAAAGCCATCTTCTTTGTCTTGGTTACAAAGTATGGAAAGCTGCAAAAATAAAATACACCATGCCTCAAAATGGTTTGATGACTAAAGATGAAATCAAAGAATATGAGGTTGATATCAAGGAAAAATATGCTTTGTTAAGTTTAGTAAATGACTCAGTACTGACAAAAGTTGTGGATCTTCAAACTACAAATGAAGTATGGGAGAAGCTGAAAAATCTGTATGAAGGAGACAATTCTATGAAAGAGGCCAAGCTACAAAGTCTAAAAGTGAGATGTGAGAGTTTGAAGATGAATGAAGATGAAAACATAACAACCTTTATGCAAGGAGTTGACGAACTTGTCAATGGAATAAAAAGTATGGGGGGAACTCTCGGTGATAAGGAAGTTGTGATGAAAATTCTCAGATCACTACCAAAGTCCTATAGTCACAAGATAGTTGCAATTGAAGAATTTATTCAAGTAAAAGCTATTGACAAAGATCAGTTACTTGGTAAGCTTACTGCCTTTGAAATAAGAGAATTTGGTGATGCCTTGCCAAAAGTAGAGACTGCCTTCAAAGCCAATACTTCTGGGAAAACCTCTAGATCATAAAAGTACAAGGTAGAATCTGATGATGAGTTTGATGAAATTGAAGACAACTTTGTGGATAGATTGTTGGAAACAAGGCAGATAACTGGGAGGGGGGGTGAATCAGTTATCTCAAAATTTCCTTGACTTTCTTTTCTTTCTGTTATCTTAATAATCAGTGTTGCATCAAAACATGAAAGCATATGTAAGCATAAAATCAACACATATAACACAAGGATTTTTACGTGGAAACCTTGTTAAGGGAAAAACCACAAGGTGACTAACCGAAGATTGTATTCTCTGTTAAAAGAATAAAGGAGCACAAAATGGCACTTGCCAATTAGGGTTCATTTGCTTGAGCACACTGCTCACAAGAGATACATTGCCTACAAGAGACTCACTATCTACAGAACTTGCAGAAGATAATCAAGTGTTTGAACTAATGAGAAGCATCTACAAATGCAAGAGTTCAGTACCGGTTAGGCACAATACACTGATCTGATGCACTTCATTCTTCCTATGTTTTAATGTTGTTTCTCTATCACATACCAGGCTTGAATTGCTACTCTCACACTTATCCCTTCTTTTCTTTGCACCTTATTTCATCACTTGTCCACACCACACACTTACATGCTGAAATCTATCTGGTATATATATCTGCATCAAGGATTTTTATCAACTTTCTAGTCGCTATCAAGAACACTGCAAGTAATTAATCTGTCGACTGAATCCATGCTTGATTTGTGATACGTATCAAAAACATAGGCATAGAATTCATTAATCATGTCAGTCAATAATATATAATCCCACAAATTGCTTGATCAACACCTTTTACGCATCCAGATTGGAGTCTGATACTCTGTCGGTCAGTTCTTCCTCTGTTTGCTCTGCCTGACTAGAACCCAACACTTAGATGCTCATATATTTTCCTTGATTTATCACCGAAGGCTAAATCTCTAGAGTATAGTAGTCATGATACCACTCTTGACTTTCCCAAGTCCGCAACTTACTAAGTTACACCATCTAAGAGATCTGGACCTGATTGTCAGACCTTGTTGCATACCCTATTCTTGTTCACCGGACTAAAACATTCTTCAATCTGACTTCCGGTGAAGACATATTATGTACTACAGATGTGTGAGATAGATTTGTTGCCATTAATAACAACAGTTATGAAGCCACATAGTGTCTCTTGCCAACAATCTCCCCCTTTGGCATTGATGGCAACACTTAAGGAAAAATGGCTAAGTGTCACAGTAACTCGCCCTTGGCTGATGCTCTATCTTTTACACTATTATACCAGAACTCCCCCTTAGCTAGATTCCATATTTTTCACTATTCTTCACTCCCCCTTTGACATCAATGGCAAAGGGTGGAATCCGCATACCAAAATTTTGCAAAAATTGTCCTATACATGGTTGCATAAGTATATATATGTTATACTTACATGTACTTAAGTATATCCGCAAAAGTAGTCTTCAACTATACAAACTCTATGGCCTAGCTCTGCTTCATCCTATCCAAAATGGAGATGTAACCACTTAATAAAAAAGCATAAGCTTCTAGCCTTCTTAAATTTGCTAGATCACTGGTCCAGGCTATGGTCTGAGCATCTGTCAAGGCCTCATGCATTGCCTCTAACTTAGGGATAATTATCCCTCTGAGTTCACTCATTCTATTCATTATTTTCTTCTTTTCTTTGTTCAGCTTCTTTATTTCATTTATGATAACAATAGCCTAGCATTCTTGATTCATTAGAGAGGTAGTAAGGGGATCAAAATTCTGAGATAAACTTGACAGTTTTCCTTCTTGTTCTTTCACTTTCTTCTCAATGTCCTCTATCACTTTGGGCCAAGATAAACAGAATTTATATATGTCCCCACCATCTTTAAGAGTGTTTTCAAGGCTCTTTATTCCAATGTTTAGGGTCCTCCTATCATTAGCAATCAGTCCTTGCACTTCAGTGAATCTTTTTCCTAAAAACTCCTTCCGGACCTTTGCTTCTACTGATTTCTCTAGAGATTCAAAATGAGTGCTAACATAATTTACAAAAGTTTTCAAGTTACCAAATGGTGAGGCTAAAGGATCCTTTTGGAAGGATGGCATGATCTTCTCCAGCATTCTGGAGGAAATCTCCAACAGTTCATAGTCTTCTATGTGAGATTTTAGGATTTTTTCTTTTGCTTTGGCTTGAGCAAAAGATGCTATTTTCATTGTCTGAACCGGGGGAAAGTTAAAATTTAGTGGCCCTTGAAATAGCTCAGGTTCATCTATCGCCACAATTTCTCTGTTTAAGAAGTTCTTCACTACCTCTACAGTGTCTCTTGCCGGTGATTGAGTCTTCTTTTCTTTTGGGATATCAGAACAATCATCATTAGTCTTTTCTACTTGTTCTTCTTCTTTTCCCTTAACCTCCTCTTCTTGACTTACTTTCTCCTCTTTTCTACCTTCTCTTTCAGCTTCAAAGTCTGGAACATTTGTAGTGGGATCCGAAGGAGAGATGTCACCTGTATTTACTATTTCATGAACTTCCTCTTCTAGAACAAAGGAATCTAAGTCCTCAGACTTTTCTTCATCTATTTCCTTTGATCCTTCTATATCCTTGTTAGAAGATTCTTCATTGGTTACATTTAATCCTTCAACATCCATGGTAGAAGGTTCTTCAACTGTTTCTTCTACAATAGGAAGATTGAATCTTTTTAAGGCATTCTGGAGGATATCTTTTGTTTCGCTTGCTACTTGATCAGTTTCTCCAAGCATAAGTTTATTCATTATTTCCTTACTCTGGAACTCATCCTTACAGTCCTTGAAAATCATGTCCATTTGTTTTGGAGTGATAGAAGGATAAAGCTGAATTGCTATATGTTCTTGAATCTCTAAGTCTTTTGCCTTTGCATTCTCTTTTCTTAGTTCAAGTACATTTTCTAGAATCTTAGGAATTAATGATATAATTTCAATGAAAGCTTTATTGTAAATGTTCAGGTACTTGACAATAGCTTCTTCCAAAATTCTCTTATCAGTATCACTGTATTCATCATAGAACTCTATTATTGGTTGTAGGTTCCCATCCATAGTAACTACCTTGATGATGTCATCAATGGAAAGAGTGGGCTTTTCAACAAATTCCTCTACCTTTTCTTCCTCATTTTTACTGGCAGAGAATTTCCTAGATGTTTTCTTCTTCTTCATTTTCTTGATTTCCTCATCGGATTCTGTTTCTTCATCATCTTTAAGGTTTGTATATGACCTTGTGGCTTTGGTCTTTGTCCTCTTTTCTCCTTTTTTGGATGTCTTGACTTCCGGTTTGGAAGCCTTTGATCTTTCAGGAGTGACAGGTGCAGAGCTCTTGGAAGATCTAGTTCAGGAGGAGGCTTGTACCAGAACATCTCTTTTCTTTGTTTCTTGTTTCTCTTTCTCGACCTTCTCCATATTCTCTCTATTTGCATCCACAGCCTCCTTTGATAGGCCAAATCTTTTGGCAATTTCTTCAACTTCTTTTCTCACTTTCCTCTTTATCTCCAGCTGTCTTAGTTCAACATGTATTTTTATAGTTAGCTCTTGAAAGGTGCCAAACCTTTTTGTTTCAGTGTCCTTGGGCTGGCTCAATAGGTGTTGAATATGTAGCTCCAAGATTTTTTCATCGACCTTGTATCCCATAGGCATTATCCACACAGTTCTAGGCTCAACTACCTCTATTATGCATTGATCAGTGTCAACCATGAAGCACATTGTGTCCTTGTATTTCTCAACTATGGATTGAGGTATTCTCTCTTTGGCTTGCATCATGCTTTGGAAGTTCTTAAAGTAACCCCGGAGGGCTATGTTTTGGGCTTGAGCATCACCAACTCCATACATATAATCTCTGATTTGGATTGCAATCAGTTTATCATTTTACCAAACCCAACCACTTGATCCAGGTAGCTCATTCATATAATAGAAGAATAGACAGAGTATTAGACAACCATATTTAAAGGAATTCTTTTTATCCTTTTTGATCTTCTGCAGGTTTTCCAATAGTTGATTTAGAAGTTCACATAAGTCATAATCTACATCTTCCCTTAGCATTTGATATGCTGCATAGATTGTTGTGTCAGACAAAGAATTTTCCCTGCTTGAATGATAGATTTTGTATCCAATTATTATTGAGGCAAACTTGACATTTGGATCTGTGATGTCATCAATGGTCATTGCCCTTTTGTCAAATTTGGATCCAGTGGCCTCAGTTACTATTTGGTTCTTCACATATTTAAGTGTAAGTAACCCATCGGATGAATTTAGTCCAATCACTACCCTGATGGCATCTTTAGTTATATTTAAGGGCCTCATTAACCACATGAAATTATCATGCATCCTGCTTAGGACATACCAAACCCAATCATCTTCTGCAAAACATGGAAAATGTATACAATGTCTGAAGTGTTTATCCCAGAGGACCTTGAATCTAGGTTTAAGTTTAAAGTTTTCATATATTAGCTAGTTGTGATAAATATCCATCAATTTTGAGTCTCAAAATTCTTCAATGTTGGCATGGATATAAACCCTAGCATCTTCTACATGCAATACAGCGTGTGGAATGCTAGAAAATGCGCCCAAAGGATAAACTTATAGAGATTTATAAGGGTGTTTCTTGAATTTAGGTCGCGGCCTATTAGAGATCTTAACAACCATTGGAGTAGCCATTTTGCAAGAGATTCAGAGAGATATTTTTAGAATGGAAGTACCTTTTCACGTTTTAGGGTTTGAAACATGAGCTAATACAAATTGCTAGTTGAATTTGTTTTTCAATTTATCTTGTAAAATCTTTGTTGCAGAGCTCTTCTTTTCTTCTTCACGAGTGCAAGTGTGCAAATAATGAGTGAAAGAACCCTTTTATCCTTGCGCAAACCCTAATTTCCTTATGTAATAAATGCATAGCTTAAGTTATCCAGTTGCCCTGTTTTGAGAGAGATCTTCTTGAATCACTGCGCTGGACTTAGAATCATTGTTAATGAGGATTGATAATGTATCTTCTTTTCTTCAATCATGCCATGGGTCCGCAAATCAAAGTATTTCAATTCTCAATCATATCAGATCTATTTATGAAATTCTACTTTGCCGAATAGCTATCGGAACTAGATTAACTTGAGCAATTATAAGTCTTACAAAACTTCATGCAGATCTTTCAAATTTTGACTGAAGATTATTTGAAGGTTTCTCTAAGAACCCTTTAACCTGCAGAGTCAGATGTTTACTCAATGTGCCAAATTTAGGCACTAGCTGACTGGCTAGGGGAAATTGTTTTTCTCTATGAGTCCCCCTGAGCCAGAGCTCACCTTTTTAGTTTCCAGAAGGAATATCAGCACCGGATTCCGGTGCGGATCCATCCCCAATATTTTATGTACTCTTCTTTACCCAAATCTTTCTCATCTCTTTTTGAACTTCATCTGCATTCACTTTACCTTTGCTCTTATCTTGATTATGTTGCACCAAACCTTTTCTATCTTGATTTCTGCTTCTGCAAAATTTGGCAATATGACCAGATATATTGCAGTTGTAACAAACAACATTTCTTTGCTTACTTGATTGATATCCTCTTGATCTGCATTGATTAGCCATATGTCCCATTCTATTGCATGCAAAGCATCTACCATTGAATGAATTATTTATTTGCATATTTTTGCATTCATGAGATTTGTGACCATACCTTTTGCAGTTGAAACATTGTCCGGAGAAGGATGGATTAGTCTAATTCATTCTCCTCCTGCACTGAGTTGCTTTATGACTGAAATTGTTGCAATTAAAGCAGTATCCATTGAAGGATAGATATCTTTGAGCATTTAGTTTCCTTACCGGAGGTCTTCTAGGCCTGTTTCTTTGATTTCCTGATCCAAAGTTCTTCTAACCGGATCTAGAGCTTTCACCTTTCTCATATCCCAAACCACGCTTATCATCTACCCTCTTTTGGCTTTCAAGAACTTCAAGTTGGGCTGAGCTTATCTTGAATTTCTCTTTGTATTCATTTTTTGCTTGAAGATCTTGTTTAAGAGTGTCTATCTGATTTTCAAGTTGTTCTTCATTGCCTCTAGCTTCTTCAAGATCAAATTCAAGATGCCTAATTATTATGTCCATTTTGAGGTAGTCCTCTATTTTCTCCTTGAGGGATTGTTTTAGATTATCTTCAATCTTTCTTTTTTCTTCAATTTCTTGGGTGAATCTCATAACCCCTAATTCCATTTCATGCCTTACCATAATGACTTTTTTTGTAGCTTCTCACATAGCTGATTTTTCTCATTCAGATCTTCATTAGTATCATTGACTTCACTCTGATTGGTTAATTATTGAAGTAGTTCCTTTCTCTTTTTCATAGAAATACTAAGTTTTTCCTTCAGCTCATTTATAAATTCATCAGCTTGTTTGAGTCTTTCTCTCAAATTATTGACTTCAGAGTGGGATTGTTCAAGATCATCTAGGGTAGACTGAAGTTGTTCCATCATACCATATGCATCCATTAAGATTCCCAGTTCTTCCTTAAGCTGTTAGGCTTTGTTCAGAGGAACTTGGCTCTGATACCAATTGTTAGAAACAAGGCAGATAACTGAGAGGGGGGTGAATCAGTTATCTCAAAATTTTCATAACTTTCTTTTCTTTTTGTTATATTAATAATCAATGTTGCATCAAAACATGAAAGCATATGTAACCATAAAATCAATACATATAACACAAGGATTTTTATGTGGAAACCCTGTTAAGGGAAAAACCATGGGGTGATTAACCCAAGATTGTAATCTCTATTAAAAGAATAAAGGAGTATAAAATGACACTTGCCAATTAGGGCTCACTGCCTGAGCACACTACTCACAAGAGGCACACTACCTACAAGAGACTCACTATCTACAAAACTTACAAAAGATAATCAAGTGTTTGAACTGATGAGAAGCATCTACAAATGCAAGAGTTCAATTCCAGTTAGGCACAATACACTGATCTAATGCACTTCATTCTTCCTCTATTTTAATGTTGTTTCTCTATCACATACCAGACTTGAATTGTTGCTCTCACACTTATCCCTACTTTTCTTCACACCTTATTTCATCACTTGTCCACACCACACACTTACATGTTGAAATCTATCTGGTATATATATCTGCATCAAGGATTTTTATCAAATTTTTAGTCAGCATCAAGAACACTGCGAGTAATTAATCTGTCAGCTGAATCCATGCTTGATTTGTGATGCATATCAAAAACATAGGCATAGAAGTCATTAATCATGTCGGCCAATAATATATAATCCCACAAATTGCTTGATCAACACATTTTATTCATCTGGATTGGAGTCTGATACTCTATCGGTTAGTTCTTCCTCTGTCTACTCTGCTTAACTAGAACCCAACACTCAAATGCTCATAGCTTTTCCTTGATTTATCACCAGAGGCTAAATCTCTAGAGTACAGTAGTCATGATACCACTCTTGACTTTCCCAAGTCTTCAACTTACTGAGTTACACCATCTGAGAGATCCAAACCTGATTGTTAGACCTTGTTGCATACCCTGTTCTTGTTCACCAGACCAAAACATTCTTCAATCTAACTTCCAGTGAAGACATATTATGTACTGCGAATGTGTGAGATAGATTTGTTTCCATCAATGATAACACTTATGAAGCCACATAGTGTCTCTTGCCAACATAGACTGCAAAGAGGATCTGATAAGTTTAAAGGTAAATTACCTTTTAAATGTTTTTACTGTGGTAAAGTAGGCCACTTTGCTTCCAGTTGTCTTGAAAGAATTGAAATAAATTAAAAAAAGATATGAGAACAGGCCTAGGATCCAAAAGAAATGTTATTATGTTGAAGATTTTGATGATGATGAAGGAGTATCAGAAAACGGTGAACTAGATAATGATAGTACTTCTAGTAATGAATGTTTGTTTATTGCTATTAAGGAAGAACCTATGTAGATACTAATGTTGCTAGCTGTGTGAATGAAGAAAAACCAGTGAAAAGTGCTTTGGCTGCTCAAGTTGTTGAAGACAAAGATGAATGGGTTATTGATAGTGGTTGCTCTCACCACATGACTGGTGACAAAAGTAAGTTTGTGAGTTTGGAAAGATATGATGGTGGACTAGTTAGATTTGGAGATGATACAGTTGGTAAGATTTGTGGAAAAGGATCTATTTCTTTTGATGGCAAGCATAATACTGAAGATGTCTTGTATGTGAAAGAATTAAAGCACAATCTTTTGAGTGTGGGTCAGATGTGTGACAAAGGTTATGATTTAAGCTTCAAGGACAATGGATGCAAGATCAAGGAAAGCTCTGGAACAGTCATTGCAACTGGTAAGAAGACCAGAGGTAATATCTATCACTTGAAAGTAACTAATAATTATTGTTTGTTGCCTCAGGCTGATGAAAGTTGGCTATGGCATAGAAGGCTATGTCACATCAATTTTGATAACATTATGAAGATAATTATTGTACAAGCTATTAGAGATTTGCCTAAGCTTGTGAAGCCTACTAATCCTATTTGCAACGAGTGTTAATTTGGGAAACAAACAAAAACAAGTTTCAAAAGCAAGGACCAATCAGTTGATGGACTATTGGATCTAGTGCATACAGATTTGTGTGCACCTACCAGAGTAAGAAGTTTGCAAGGAGATAGGTATTTCATGTTGCTCATTGATGATTATTCTAGAATGACTTGGGTTACCTTTTTGAAAGAAAAAGCAGAAGCTCTAGATAAGTTTAAGGCATTTAAGGCAATAGTTGAAAATGAGATGGATTTAAAGATCAAATGTTTAAGGTTTGATAGAGGAGGAGAGTTTACATCAAATGAATTGAATTTCTTTTGCGAAGAACATGGGATAAAGAGACAGTTATCTGCACCTAGAACTCCACAATAAAATGGCGTTGTTGAAAGGAAAAACATAACAATTCAAGAAGATGCTAGAACCATGATGAAGGAAGCTGGTCTTTCGGAAGTATATTGGAGAGAGGCAATTCACACTATTGTATATATCCTAAACAGAGTCCAAGTCAAAGGTAACAGTTCTAAGACTCCTTATGAATTGTGGTATGGTAAAGTTCCTACTATGAAATATCTCAAAGTTTTTGGTAGCAAATGTTATATCAAAAGAGAAGAAGATCTAAGCAAGTTTGATGCTAGGTGTGATGAAAGAATCTTCCTTGGTTATTCCACCAAGAGCAAGGCCTACCAGTTCTATAATAAAAGGCTGAATAAGATCATTGAGAGTGCAAATGTCAAAGTTGATGAAAGCAAGGAGAGGTCTCTAGAATTAAGTGGATATGAATTAGATAAACTAGATGCTTCAGAAGTGGTGCAGCATGAAAATAGCTTAGATGAAGGGGAACAAGCTCCGGAAAGTGCTACCAAGACACCAAGATATGTAAAACTTAATCATTCTGAAGATCAAATCATAGGAGATAATAGAAAAGAAAATCTGACTACAAGAAGAGCTACAGAAGAACAAGTAAATTTCTGTCTAATTTCCAAGATTGAACCTAAGACTGTAAATGAAGCTTGCAATGATGAGAATTGGGTAAAGGCTATGAAAGAAGAATTGATGCAAATAAAGAAGAATCAGACTTGGGATCTTGTTCCCAGACCAACAGATAAAAATGTAATTGGCACCAAGTGGGTCTTCAAAAACAAGATGAATGAGAATGGTGAAGTAGTAAGAAACAAAGCAAGGTTGGTATGCAAAGGATACTCTCAAGTTGAAAGAATAGATTTTGAGGAAACATTTGCACCAGTGGCAAGGATTGAAGTTATAATAATGTTTTTGGCATTTGTAGCCTACAAAGATTTTAAGGTATATCAGATGGATGTAAAGTCTACATTCTTGAATGGAGAGGTAGAAGAAGAAGTCTATATTGAACAACCCGAATAATTCCAGTCATCACATCAGGGTGACATGGTATGCAGATTGAAGAATGCATTGTATGGGTTAAAACAAGCCCCTAAGGCCTAGTATGCTAGGTTGGATAAGTATCTAATACAGTTAGGATTCAGCAAGGGTACTACTGATAGCAATCTCTATTTCAAGATCAATAATGAACAAATCCTAATTTTTGTAGTCTTTGTTGATGACATTATCTTTAGAGGCAATGAAGGTATGTGCACAATTTTTACTGGAGAAATGCAAAGTGAATTTGAAATGTGCATGTTTGTTGAAATGAATTTCTTTCTAGTTCTACAAATAAATCAATCAGATAAAGGTATCTTCACTTCATAGTCTAAGTATGTGAAAGAGTTGTTAAAGAAGTTTGGGATGGAAGACTCTAAACTGGTAAATACTCCCATGATAACTAGTTGTAAGTTGAGAACAAATGATGATTCACCTATGGTAGATCAGAAAAGGTATAGATCTATGATTAGAGGATTACTTTATCTGACTCAAACTAGACCTGACATAATGCATTAAGTTTGTCTTGTGGCAAGATTTCAAGCAGAACCTAAGGAGTCACATGTGATGGCATTCAAGAGAATTCTAAGATATTTGAAAGGCATAATGGATTATGGTTTGTGGTATCCAAAGACAATGTTTTCACTCTTAATACATACACTAATGCAAATTAGGCCAGAGATGTGGATGACAGAAAAAGTACAAGTGGATGTACATTCTTTTTGGGAAAAAGGATGGTATCTTGGATAAGCAAGAAACAAGATTCAATATCTTTGTCCATTGCAGAAGCAGAATCTATTGCAATAGCATGTAGTTGTACTCAAGTGTTATGGATGAAGCAGACATTGAAGGACATCAAAGTTGAGTATGAATATCCAATTGCAATCTTTTATGACAATACAAGTGCCATAAACATATCAAAGAATCTGGTAATGCATTCAAGGACAAAGCACATATCCATAAGATATCACTTTCTGAGGGAAAAAGTGATAGAGAATGAAGTCAAGTTGGAATATGTATCTACAAAAGACCAGATTACAAACATTTTCACCAAACCTCTACCTAAGGATACTTTTGAGTATCTCAGAGAAAAGTTAGGGGTTATTACTAATGAGGTCAAAGTAGTGCTTTATTAATGCATCACCATTTACTTTTATCAATCCAGAGGTGTCTAGAGCTATCTACGATAAGAGTTCTTAGAATGGGGGGGTTTTGGTCAAGTGTTTTGGTGAATGAGATTTGATTTGTCAGTCTCGTCATAATTGAAAGTGCATGCAGAAGTAAAGATCCATCTAATTGCTAAGAAATAAACACACTTTGCTAGGAAGGAAACTATCTTAAATTGCTAGAAAGGAAACACAATTTGTAGGAAAGGAAACTATATTAAATTGCTGGAAACGAACACACTTGCTAGAAAATAAATTATTCTATCATGCTGAAAAAGTAAATGAAGATCAATTGAATCCACTGTTATTCTACAACAATGAGACACTCTTAATATGACAATGTTGATAAAAAAACATAACTATCTCTTTTTGGTATTTTTAGGATTTTTAAGAACTAACTTGCAGGGAACAATTAATAACAATCACATAGAACATTAAGAAAAAATTTAACAGAGATTAAAACAAAATTGCATATCCCAAATAATTGAGATATCTTCCCTTAGATGGGTAATCAGGCCCTACTTCCCCAACTAGAGATGATCCTCTTGCTCAACTAACTTCTTTCAGTAGAAATTCCCCTTCATATTAAATCATGGTCTAGAAATGGATGGAATTACAAGCATGAGGAGTTTTCCTCTTGTTACAAAATTCTAGCGATAACTACTATGAAACTTAAAAACTTCAAACTAACTAGAAAGAAAATGAATTGCTCCTACTTATACAGTTGAGCATTATTGGAAGAAGAAAACTAATAGTAAGTCTAACTAGAGCAAACTGGGACTAAAGCCAGTTGCATGGTTTATTACATTCAGAATTCCTAAATAGAACTATAGATTAGAGATCTACATTAATTCTAACTGCATGGTGAACTAGACGATTCTCTAGAAATGGTGCAATGTGCGATGGGAGTCACTTCAGTTGAGAATGAGGTTAGTTAACCGATATTTCAGTTAGTCACCATGATTGTGGCATCATGGCAATGTTACCCTTCTTAGCTGTGTGATTGAAGCACAAGTTATGTTTGCACTCAAGGATGGACTTGTGGCGATCATCGACTCAAGGGGAGGATGATTCGAGGGAGGTTTTCAGCATTTGGAACTCTCTGAAGTTCAAGTCCTTCTCAGGACAGAGGGCTCTAGAGGGATCCAGAGACCACCGGTTGTTCATATTGTTGCAAGCCTTATAAAAACATTCACAACTTTGCACCATAATTCATAAAATATGCACGTTTGAAATGTAATCTAGTAAAATAAAGCAAGATATTTCATCAAAGGAAATGAAAACTAATCATGTGCATAATCTTACCAAAAGACAAACATAATTATAATAATATGTATTCATATATGCCAAAGTGTCTGTGAAAGTTCTTAAGAGTAGAAATAACATGAAATAGATGAGTCAATTATATGGCTAATCAATTACCCCTCCTACTCTAAACTAAGATGCACAAGAGTGCATTAGTCTACTGGTGCTTAGAGTCCCTTCTCTAGATCCGGATTGATGCTTTTAGGGCTACTTCTCAGGGGGAATGGTTAGAGAGTTTAGAAGAGAAAATGGATCAGAGTAGAAGAGTGCAAGTATGTACCCTTTGCCATTGATGTCAAAGGGGGAGAGAAATCATGTGAAAAACTTAGAGGGAAGAGTGCAGATGTGTAAAAAGATAGGGGGACAATCTTGCCTTGATGATTGTAGATGTGTAAAGAGATAGGGGGGTAATCTTCTCTTGATGACTGCTACAATTTTTCACATGATATGTCGCCATCAATGACAAGGGGGAGATTGTTGCAAGTATGTGCCTAATCAATGTTGTCATTCATGTCAACATATCTTTGTTGTCATTGGTGTCAATAGTATCCTATTTTGTTATTTGTTTAGAAGCTTTATATGTTGAGGATATTGAAAAAATTAGCCCCTCCAGAAGAATCAAAAAGTAAACAATGAATCACAGTGAAGACGGTGAGCTGCATACTAAAAAATAGTCCAGAAGATAGCTCTACATTTATTGCTAACTGAATATCTTCATCTACGGATTGGAAGTTATTTAGAAGCATGGTTGAAGATGCTAAATCCTGAGTGTGAGCCTCTGATATGAATATTTGAGTGAGTAACATTCACCAGAGTAAAACCTACTTTTTCTAATTATTCACTAGTGCCTGAGAGAAAGTTTTTTTCTCCGCATTCCTCCACATTAAAGTGCTTTGCTTTGTGATTCTAGAGGGAATTATGGGATGATGATAAGTGCCTACAATTGCAATGGTTCATGTTTTGGTGGTCTGTAATCTATCTTTCTTTTATGATAGTTGAAGACAGTAAAGTTCATGTCCTATGGTGTGAAGAATCTCATGGATAAAGTGGTTTGAGTTTGTGCAGTTGCTCCTGGTGATTTCAACATGCTTGTGGATACCTCCTGATCATGTTCCTACCTTTACATTGCTCTACATTAAGGAATTGAGATCATGTTTGAAGATTATTCCCAGATAACATAACGTGTAACTAGTCTTAGCCGACTTGGTTAATTCCAATGATTGCAAAAATCCCTTGAAGATTATCAAAGCATGTTGTGGCATGGAAGATCATGTTTGAGTCCTAGATAAGGCATGGTATGATCCACATACATATATACTACAAATCCTTAGCATAATTTTGTATTAGGTCAAGACCTATTTTGTAAATGTTTGTAATGCCAACCTTGGAGATTGTTCCAATGGTTGATGATTGTAGTGCTGACCTTGATGATCATTCCAAGGTTGATGAAGTGTATAAATAATTGTAATTGAGTCATGGAAAAGATGTCCTTGTATGAAGATGGGAAGATAAGGAAAAGAAGTGGAAAGGCAAAGAAGAGTAGAGGAACCATTGTACTTCAATGTATTAATCTCAGACATGAAGAAGATGATGATCTTTGTAGTGAGCCTGGCAGTGAGCCGCCAGTAGGGTTTAACAGCCCTCGAGGTTTCACAACCCTTATTGTAATCTTTCTAGGTTTAGGGTTGAGGTAGTGAGCCTGCTAGACCTAGTTGTACTTCATGGCAGTGACCCAGTATGTTCTAGGCCCATGGAGTTACCAAGCCTGAACATCATTTTTCAAAGATTGCAATATATTTTGAGAGCTAATCCTCTCCATGGTTTTTCCCCACCTTGGGGTTTTCCACGTAAAAATCTGGTGTCTCTTATGTTTAATGTTGCATCTGTGTTTAAGTTACTAATTTCATACATTCATTGTTTAATCATAACAACTGTGGACAAGTGATTAATGTTTAAGTCAAGAAGTGTTTGAATTTTTGGGACAACTGATTCACCCAACCCCCCCTCTTAGTTGTCTGACGCATTTCAACACTTTGACCTTGTTTCTTGTGCCCAGACCATAGGGACAAAGGTTGACTTTAGACCTAGGATTGCATGCTAAGGGAAGGAGTAGAGTGGACCATGCCACACCTTCAAGATTGAGGATGCCCCATCAAGAAGTGTTGTATGGGTAACATAGATAAAAATTAATTTGAGGCTTAAGCATTTAAATAAAATTTAAATCAAGATAATTCTTATGTCATTACTTGTTGAATGCTTGTTTAGGGGATCATGCAAGATAACAATGAGACTCTACATCTGAACCTTAGTTTCCATTGGGTCATCAGTACTTGATGTGTCCTTGAGATTTCTTTCTATAGTGTGATGTCGTGAAAACTCATTTCTTGATTTTGGAGGTTGTTATTGTACGTGCTTGTGTGCTACTAGCTAGAAACTATAACTCTTATTTTGTATTGCGTACTTGATTTCATGGCATATGTTCTTAGTATGTGTGATGTCATGATTGTGTCATACCATATATTGTATTATATATGTTCTTGGTATGTGTGATGCAATGATTATGTCATACCTTGTATTGTATTACATATGTGTATGATTGCTTAATCGATCATCTCTCAGTTCAGAGGGGTGGGCTTGAGGGTTCCACATGGTTGGGTGGTGTTGTACCACCATTGGGGCTAACTAAGTTCCTAGATTTTCTTGGAGAGAAGGCTGAGTTCCTTTCTACTTTCAACATGGTGAGTTTTCTAGTATTGATCATTTTTCCTTCTATTTATATTATGCTCTTCGAGTAAAGATGTTTAGATGTATTTTATCTTCCTTGCTTGAAGATGTAGTTCATGTTGCTTTCCTTGGATTTTTGAAGTAAGAGTCCTTGTAGACACTATTTCTTAAAAACTATGCCCTTTCAGGAGTTCTCATTTGACCAACATAGAGACCATAGGTGTTCAAACATTTGGTATAATTTACTTTTGTACAACTCAAAAATTGAGAAACTTATGCCTTGTCGAGTGAGAAAATTAGTCTTACTAGTTTTTCTCTTGTCTCCTTTTCTATTATCTATTGTTGCAAATCATACTTCATAGTTTGAAATGCATTCAATTTGTAGTTTCCTGTCCAAACTATAGGAGGGTTGCAATTTGGAGTCCCATCGATAAATTGCATGGTGCAAAATACATATCGGACCCTGAAGTTCAAGTTGTCAAGGGGTTGGAGTTTGGAGTTGACCTGACACTTTGCATGATACTAAATGCAAGTTAGACCCTAAAGTTTGAATCACTGAAGGTGTTTGTTCCAAACTTTTGTTAGGTCTTTGCGAAGTGTGAGTTGCATTTTAGACCTCAATGTTCAAAATGCATGTTATTTTTTAGACCTCAAAGTCCAAAGTGCTTGGTGCACATCTGACCCTAAAGTATGAGAGGCTTATTTATGTTTAGTGTTAGTCAGAATCTAAAGTCCAAAGTTGTGTGATTTCAACTTAGAAGTCTGAGTAGGTGTAGGACACAAGTTGCAATCCAAATGCCAAACCCTAAGTGAGTGTTGCAAGTTACAAAGTGTAAACTCCATCTTGAAGTTTGAGGTAGTAGCGTTTGTGCTAAATGCAACCCAAGGGCCAAAGGATAAGTTTTAAGGATTGTTTTCAAAGAGAATTTGCAGGACCGAGATGTAAGGCCGAAGGGAAACTCCAAAAATTTAAACTTTTGGTAGTTTTGACTCTATGCTTTATGTGTTCTGAGATATCAAGGGAGTGACCAAGTAGGCAGGTTGTAGGGGTTCATTAGTGGTTTTTAAAACCCTAAATCTCATCCATATCTCATTTTCAATGTTAACGATGGTGTTTTTTCCCATGGTGCTTTTAAGTTTCTGCTTTTGTCACCTTGAACTATGCATTGGTGTGCATCCCAAATCTATCATTACATGTTATGACACCTTGGGCACGTAGGAGTGTAATGTGGCTTGCTTAATGCCACTTTTGAATTGAAAAAAAATCAATCCTCTAGTTTTAAACCATTAATGTCTTGAGTGTAATCTTGGGGCATTAAAATTGGTATCAAAGCCCATGTTTCAATATTAGGAGCTTTTGGTTGTGTGTGTTTATGTTGGTCTTGTCTTGGCCACGTGTTTTTGTGTGCATATTACGATTTTCCCATGGTGTCTTTTCCATGTAGTGTTGTGTTGGAGTATACCATGAGTGGGGATAGTAAGACCCTTATTTTATTCTACTTGTGTCTTCATCCCTTGTGTGTGATGGATCTTCTTGATGCTTTGAGTACTATCCTTGAATTGACTAGGAAGGTAGAAGTGTTTATATTATCCATGTGCATTGATTGAAATATTGTATGCTTTATTGGTAAATAATTCATATGGAAACTTGTGGAGTTGTGACCAAGTGTTATGCATGGTAATTTATAAATATTGGCATGTGTTTTTGAATGATAGCATTAGTGAATAATGTGTTCGATGACCATATCTATGTGCTTATCATTTTGTTTAGTGTGCATGTGAGTCTATGAAGAGATATTGTTGCTTGAAAGGATTTACTTGTTGGGGTAGGATAGGAGTTCCCCAATTGTATTTCTCCTTTTGTATGTTGTTTGATTAGTTGTGCTAACAATGTTGACCATCAGAATTGTCCCTTCCATGATGTGAATTTTTCATTTTATTACTCTTGATCATGTGTGAATCTTATTGCAATGTATGCATACCATGTAGAAGAAGTGCTTGATAGTGGTATGATAGCATGTTTGGGTAAAGACTTAAGTCCATAATGTGATTCTTCTTATTGTGTCATAAGTGAATGAATTTTATTGTTGAATGAGTGTAATTTTTGTACTTTGGAATATTGTTAATATGATGTTGGGCAATAGAAAGCTCCTTGTTGTGTTTTGTGTTGTGATTGTAGACACCTAAAATTGTCTCATCGATATTCTAGCCTCAATTAAGACATCACTTGACCATTTCCTCTATAATTAAATGGATAAATTCCCATTTATATAATTAATTATCCATTTTTCATCCCAACATTGACTAAATAATATTTTATTATTTAATTATTAAAATCACTATTCATATGACCCTCTTCCTAGCATTAATTAAATAAATTCAATCATTTGCTTAATTAATCATCCATTTTCTATAGTCTAAATTTAGATAAATAAATCCAAATATTTATTATCTAAGTTCATTATTCTTCATCCAAAAGTTAAACAAATATTATATTTATTTAATTCCCTATTTTGTCCACTTTTCATTAAGTTGGCTAAAACTAATTAGCCAACTAATCCCCCACTTGCATAATCCTAACCATCATTAACTCATTCAAACCTTTCATATCCTCCAAAATTGTACATAGGCATGGATATTTGTATAAAAGATATGGGTCTTCTTACAAAGGGTATGAGAAAGTCCTTTACACATCCCTCCAAAAGGTACCCTTGGTACTCTTTTGATCCTCTCCATCCACTTCTTTCAAGGAGATCCTCCACCATTGATCTCTCCTCAATCTAAGGACTCCATTTGTACACCAGCCAAATGATGCCACTTGGATGATCCTCATCAACCCAATCCTCTCAATCATTCTTAATCCTTGATCTTCTGATCAAATCTCAACCCTCCATCAACCCATTCAAAAATCTATAAATTGAACCTCTTGCAAGCCATTTGCAAGACTCCATGTAATGCAATGTTATGTTGTTGGTTTAAGGACAAATCACACATCAAATATGAAGGAGCACATTCAAAGATCATAGGTTTGCATTTGAGTTCATTATTTAATTTCATTCTATATTATATGCATCCCTATTTGATCTAATCAGAGATTACATGTAGATGTAGATTAATAAGATAAATTAGTTTAGTTTGTTCTTACATATTTATATTTACTCATACATTTTTGGCACACCAAATGGGACCCATGTCCCTTTTACTAATCATCAAGTTGGAGTGTTTTTGTGTGAATTTGTGATTTTTGTAGGTTTGCAACACCTTTGCCCTGTCACCTAGTTTCTCTACCTCATTTTTTTGTTTTATGGGTCATTATGGCACATACGACACACAAAATGCATCCTTAGTGGTGCATGTGTCCTGTATAGTGGTGCCTATGTAGATGCTACACAAACTGACTCCTAAGTGGTACATTTTCCCTTGCTAATGGCACCACTTCATTTCTACAATTTTTTGTCAAATTTATCCTCTATTTTGTAGATTCTCAAGTCAATAGGGTCTCTAACCTTGTCATTTTGATGTTTAATCCTTCCTTCACTGATTATTAGTAGCTGATGTTGGTCATTTGGCTAATTTTTAGCTAGCATTTGTGGAGTAGCCCCTTACAATGTTTTGGCTTGATTTATCTTATTTTGACCCTTGTACTAAATATTTCTTGTAGGGTGTACATGTTTGTGGTCCTTGGAACCTAGTTTAACCTCTGTTTGAGAGATCTATTGGTTTTTGTGGACTAATTTTTGTGTCTATAGGTTCTTGGGCCATTCTAGCATAGAGAAATGTCGAATTCATCCTAAGTGGTGCTTGTGCATCCTAAGTGGCACTTGTGCATCTTGAGTGGTGCCTTTGACTTCTGTTTGTTGCATGTGCATATTGAGTTGCACTTCTACCTTTTGAGTGGTGCCTATACATTTTGAGTGGCACCTCTACCTTATGTGTGGTACCTCTACATCCTTAGTTGTGCCTTTGCCTCCTTAGTGGTAGCTCTACATCCTATGTGGAAATTGTGCCCTATGTGTGGCACCTACACATATACATACATTTTCCAACTTGTTTTTTCCATCATTTTGACTAATCTTTAGTGGATCTTTTGGATAAGTTATCTTGTGGGTTTTGGTTACTAACAACTTGTAGGTTTGTTTGTCCAATACACTATCCAATCAAACTACTAATCTTGTTCTTGTATCACACTTGTCAAAGCACATCATTTTATCACTAAATTCTAGGAACACTACAATTTTCCAAGGGGAAATTAATCTTTGTTTGTCGTTTCTTGGATCCTACTTGTATGTATGTTCTCTCCTCATGCCCTTGGGTGATCTTGGAGATCAAAAGCACAAGTTGGATCTCTTTTTTATCATTTTCATCCCAAGGGCTTTTGTGTGTATTCTCTTCTCACATCCCAAGGTAATCTTGAGAATCAAAAGCACATAAGTTATTTCCCTTAGTAGACCTGCGTAAGGATTTGATCACCTTAGGGGATGATCCAAACCCTCATGTTCTGACAAGGTATACAAATTTTGGAGAGAATAAAAAGACTCTCCCATTGGGGGACACTTGTCACTTTTGTCTTATCTTGCAAGAACTTTATACCTTACAAAGTGAATGAGGAGAGTGGGTTACCCTATCAAACCATGCCATTAGACATACCCTTCATTTCACATACATTTGCCTCATGTACCTTGAGTATATCGGGGATTCCCTTAGAAGCCATGTTCATCCTATCTTAAGAATAATCAGTCATATATGTGTGTGGTGCATTAGTAGGTGGTTATCTTTGATAAGAAACTCACCTCATGCCCCCAAAAATACATGTCCATGCTATGTATGCTCTCCTCTTACACCTTTTGAGCAATCTTGGATGACCAAAAGTGGTTAGTTTCCCCATCATAGGTCTTGCACTTGATGCTTGGACAAGAAATATTGGTTGATCCACATATGTATACACTCCTACTTGAATAATTTAGGATTGTTCATGTGCTTTAAGTGTTTTCTTGTCAAAACCCATGCAAATCCCTCAAATCCAAAATCAAAATATTTTGCAAGCTTTTGTATGTTGATTGAAAACTTTTGTTTGCAATCATTGAAACATTGGTTAAGATCAAGAATCCATCCAAACCATCCTAAATAATCCTAAATCCACCTCATCCTAATCATCCACATCATTCTCCAATCTTTCTTAAAGCATCAAAATCATTATCCCAATCAATCACTTAATCTAAGGTCTTATGCCTAATCCTTAATTTAATCCCCCAACCCAGATCCTTATCAATGACCCTAATCCCAATCAATCTCACCAAATCCAATCAAGTGTCCTTAACCTTATCCACCTAATCATCATCATAATCCGCAACCAATCCCAACATTGAGATTTATCATCACCCTAATCAAATCCTAATCCATCCCTTAACTTGTCATTCATTATTCATCTTAATCTAATCATATTTTATCTAGGTATCCTTTCACCATCTAATCCTCTCATCCAAATCCCCATCTAATCCAATTAACCTTTTTCCAAATCCATTATCCATCCACCTCATCATTTCATCAACATCAAAATCAAATTCATTATCATCCTTAATCCTAAAATTATCCATTGAAAATTGAACTTGGTTAAGGACTTAACCCCATTCAAACTCATCCAACATCAAATCAACCAAGGGGCCTTGGCCTAATCCCATAATAATCCATCCACATAATCCAACAATCATCATCAAATTCATCATATAAGGGACCTATACATAATCCTTGAAAATCCAAATCAAAATCATCATCCAAATCAAACATCAAAGGGTCCTTGACCCCATCCAAATCCAATCATCAAAGTGGCATGCATCCTTGGCCTTGATTAATCCAAATCAATCCATCCAAGTATCAAGTTTCATGAATCCTTGACCTTGATCAATCCAAAATCAATCCATCAAGTTACCCAAATCTCACAAATCCAAATCATAATCATTTTGATATCAAATCAAATATTAAGGTCCAAGCCTTGGAAACCCAAAGTCATCAAATCCAACATCAGATCATCTCAAATCCAACTCATCAAATATCCAAGTTAAGTCATGAATCCATTTTGTTTTGATGAGTGCCCTCAACACAACCATCCAAAAAATCCTTAGAATCTGATGATGGTGATACTCTTGTTGAAAAGACAAATATGAAATTATTGGTAAACAGATTTGTTGCCACGAAATAACCTTTAAAAATGACCCGTTGCCCTTTGAGCGGTGACTAAATTGTCCCAACAGTTGGAGAGATCACGACAGAGCAACGATCTTCCTCTATGTTTGAGAGGGGTAGCTCCCTCGTATGATGGGAATATTTGTATTTTCTATGTACTTTTAACCTGAAAGTATAGAAAGGAGGAAAAGGAAAATAACATGAGAAATGGGCATGTAGAAACCCTCATGGTAGATGTACAAAAACCAACAGGAGTTTCACAATCTTATTGAATAGTAAGAGGGGCATTCACCAAAAGATAGAAACCACTTTCTTAAACTCCATGATGAATTTCATGACATATGTGCAACAATGATGAAGAAAGATGGCAAATCCCAACATACGAAGAGATAATTTATCTTAACACTTTCAAATCAGGATACCGAGACATGATTGTGCTTCATCACCCCAATTGCATGCTTCAATGGATAACTTTGATTTACACAAAATACATAGAAAGATCACCAATTTGACATACGAGAAACTAGTAATCATAACTTAGAAATACATCAAGAACATATGAACTGAAATGCATTCTTCATTATCTTTTTGAAATTATACAATTCCAAAAGCAAACTATATAATGTGTAAGACCAAAAATATTCCAAGAAGTTTCTTCATAAGTTCCCCCTTAAAAGTTCTCTAAAGAGTCCTCCTTTTTACATATGAAATAGCCTTGTATTTATAGGCTTGTTCTCAATAACTACCTTGTAACCACTTTGTAACAACCTAGTAACTACCTTTTTGAAAATAATAAACCTTATTTTTAGTTACAATAAGTGACATAAGTCACTTTTACAAAAAGGTAATTAGAACTTGTGACTTTCAAGTTGTGTATTTCACTAAGTCCTTTCCATCTTTGTTCTACTCCATTGTGGTGATCCAACCTCGTTGAGTGTTAACAACTATTTTGAATATCTGAATCTTAGAGTCCTGTGTTTGCTCATACAAAATATGGATTGTGGAAAAACAAGTTAAGCAAGAATTGTTTTAATTAGTACATCTTGACACAATTTTAGAATTATATCACCAATGTGATGGAGTAGTGTGCAGATCAACTCCTCAAATGTTTTTCCAAAATTTTACCAGAGATCTGCATCTTGAAACTTGTGTTGATGTGTTTGTAACAACAAATTCCGCATCTTTTTGACCAACCAATGCTTTGGCTAGTGCATTCATCTTAATAAACTCCTATACAGAAAAAGCCATTCGGGACTTGATTCCATCATCAAGCTTGGTTTCATTTACCAGAGCCACAACCATGTACAAAAGGGACATGAAGTAAAGACAACCATTTTATCTTTTCCAACAATACTCTCAAGACTTTGCAAAATACTTGAAGATGTAACAAAGTCATTAGTCCAACTATATAGACCATCAATTACTCCTAGAACATTGTTGTTGCTTGAAATGATTAAACCAGTTCACATCTCTCACAATGATTTCTCCTGCAACAATCTTGGAGATAATCTAGGATGCAATGCACTCACTCGCATTCATGTCCCCTGCACTCGACTACCTAGATATGGATGGGGGGCCCCTCTCTGTAGTAGGGGCATTTATCTTGACACATACTCAAAGGTTCTTGACAACTCTAATAATTCTATTGTTAGCATCTCATTATGGCGGCAGGGGAGATTCTCCTTTTACATCATTTAGTACATGCCTTGCATCTAGAAAATATGCTGCTTCCCTCATCTACCTAGTCAATTTGTCCAGCTTTGCATAGATCTCATAAATTTGTTTTCTACACCAAAAACATGTACCATTTTATGGACTCAAATCCAACTACACCCAGGTACCTTTTTGATTCCTCTATCTTTCATCAATCTCCTTTCCATGACATGGGTTCCCATGAATCCTCATTCTCATCATAGCCTTTCCAAATGCACCTTAAAATCTAACCCAAATTCATTATCCTCACTTGGATCAACATGGTGAATTTGGAGTAAACACTCTATTGCAAATTTATCCTCTTAAATGTCAGAATCATAATCAAATTCATCTTCTTTTTGGGTTTCCTTATTCTTAAGGGGTGCTCAGAGAACACAAGTGATTTCCATCTAATGTTTCAGTTCATAGCTCCTTAGACACAACTTCTACCATTCTTCAAGCATCTCCAAGAAATGATCAGCAGATTCACTGTGGAACTCCGTTTCTAAATGGTTATGTTTTAAACTTTTGTGGGCATCTTCTTTCAAGTCTATCATTCCACGTTGGCATACATGAATGTGGAAGAATTTCCAATTATAATATCTCACAAAATCCTTCCCTGTGATGCTTTGATGGATGTTCATAAATGATATTAACGTTCCCATTTTTGGTTTAAACCGAGAGGATTATGGCAAAGGTCAAACAATTTCGCTCTACACCTACCAATTGCATTTTCTTTAAACATATCTACAATATTTTCAACAAACATATTTTTTGCATGTCATGCAATGATTGTAATCCATGAAATTTCATTTCTTCAGAGGCATTATGTCAAATTGTTCAGCGTTAGCTATGTTTCTATGTTATGCATACATGTCTGTAAGAGCATCATACTTGAGTTATCCTTTCTAAGTGCCCAAAACCCTACCACGAGTTGGGAGGATTTTGGCAAGGGTTACACACTTTATGAGACAATTTTCTGAGTGTTATAATGTTTACACATAAAACCCATAGGCTAAATAACTTTGAGACTTTCTGTCAAAATTTATGTTCATTGTCAAGATTCCACATTTTGTATACAGGTTTTGATGGACGTTGATACTCTCCTCCACATTTATCTTTATTGATAGGCAGTGAGTAGAATGGTAAAGGTCATGGAATTTAGCTTCATGCTTGAAAATTGTATTTGCTAGAAAGTTTATAAGACCTTTTCACGCATATATTGCAGTTCATGATGGCACATTTCTTTAAACAGTTCTTGTGCTTTGTCTATGCTTCCACTCTCTGTATATATCTATTAGAAAGTTTACAAATGTAATCTCTAACCAAAAGCCTCTTATTCGATGGCATGGGTAGGAAGGATACTGGAAAAGGTCATGGAGCTTGCCTTTACACCTGCCATTTGTAATTGCTTGAAAGTTTATAAACTCTTTTCAACGAATCCATTTTTGTGTAGCTTAAAGGTTTCTAAAGCCTCTTCAACAAAATTCATGCATATTTTGGAATCATTACATGACATGAGATGACAAGACTTTGAGGCTGCTATCATATAGTTCACATACACTATAAATATGTCTAACAGAATGATTACAACAATAATATTTGATGAAGATGCTATGATGAATATCCACACCTTGCGCCAGAGCATTTTACCAGAGCAGTTGAAGCTGTAGTGAACATCAATAATCTTGCTGGCTGGGAACATCTCCATTGTTACTGGTAATGAGAGTCATCCACACACCATCTATGCACCTACCCTTTGCAAGATCAAGCAAAGAGCCTGACAAATGATTCAACAGATAAGACTTGCCACTGCTTTGCTTTCCCATGGATGAGATAACCTTAATTTTACCCTGCCAACTATTGAGAACAACATCGTAGAACACAAAACATAATTGGTTTGCAAGTGATATGATGTCATTGTAACTAATATCAGGAGAGATTTGAAGTCCATTCTTTAAAGAAACCATCCCATTCTTCTTTGCTCGAGCCATTTGAATCGGTACAGGCAAACAAGTTTACGAACTGAATAGTCAAGACATGCTTCCACATTTTGTATGTATCCCGCAGTACCATTTCATTAAAGCATTTTATCAAACAGTTCAAGTGCGTCCACATTTTGCATACTTGTTCACCAAATGAACATGGCGTAGGTCTACACCTGCCAAGTGCACATTTCCTTGGAAATTTATAAGACCTTTTCATTGAAACCATTTTATGAGTATCCAACCGTCATTGTAGCATGACGTTTCATAAGCTTTTGCATGCATGTTTATTGGCTTGCTTGAAGGTTTTACGAAACTAATCCATATATTTCTCAACAGTTATTTGATCTCATAAGATTACATCTCTTTGAGTCATTCGATCGAGCATTTGTGCATTGCTCTTGCCTTTATTTTAGGAGGAATAGTGAGTGTTCGATAAAAACTATTGTAAATAGCTAATTCCATCCATATTCGTCATGCCACGATACCATAGCTTCTTATCATTTGCTAACTACACACAGGCATTTCTTTATATTAACGTTTCCATTTCATGTTGTTTTCCACACGTCGACTACTTGAAAACTAACGTTGGAGTTACAGTTTTTCACATGACCACCTTCTCCGGCATGCAGCTCCTACATAATTTGTTTATTTGAGAAAAGGTACAATACCTGTTGTGTGCCTTGAAAACCATGATAAATGCTAGTCATTATTTAATAGTCAACTTTTGTGGCACAAGTTTAGAGGAGTGTGACCACCTAAATGCCTTCGTCCCAAAGACTCAACAAATATTTCCTCGATTTTGGGAGATGAACGTGGGCAAATGTAACAAGATTTTACCCAAGTGAATAATGAACATGAAACTTTGGATGCCATTGTAAACTTATGCCTTTTGATTCTTCTTGCACTTGTTCGAAGAAGAATAATGTGTTATTTGTGATTTTAAACAATAAAAAATCACTTTATAACTCCCGGCTGCCACAAGTGAATGTGAACTTGTAAAATTACGCCATCGGTAAAAAGATAAAATGTTCAACTTAGCCAAACTCACAAGTCACGCAAACTTAGTGAAAGATGAAAATTGACGCAAGCTTTGCGAAGAATAGAAACCGACGCATAGTGGACTTTGCAAAAAGCAAAAGTTGATGCAAGCTTAGTATAAAATGAAAGTAGATGTGAAATATAATATTACTAAGCGGACGTAACATAAAATTTGACTAGGGATAATATTGAATGAACAAGACAAAATATGACGTATTGATAACCAGTTACTGATATGATTGACACGCACGACATCGACAAGTTGTAACTGAAAAAGATGACTTGGCAAAGGGATTTGATGCATGATCAGATTTGGTCTTTTGGACACAAGAAGTTTAAATTTTGAAGTGCAGAAACAGGGTCAACAGCTGGCCCTAACTGGGGACAAGGACCTTGTGGAATCAGGATGAACCTAGAATCTCTGGAAATGAACAGTGTCTTATCCATTGGGCTAGTAGAGTCAGGAGATAACATGATGTAAAAGGGGAAATAAGGGGATAAGGACACACAGAAACAAGGCAAATGACGAAAACAACAGAAACTAAAATAGGACAAACAACAAAAACTTCTAATTAACCTATGTACATGGTAGGTGACTCCTACCTCAAACTGCCTAGGAAAGATCAAGTGAACCCATTGACAGACTGAGAAAAATATGCACTTGTATGAAAAAGAGAGGTGCATGGATGACGTGCCTATGAACTCAATAGACATTTTAGGATGATGAGAAAAATAAAATATACGAAATGTGAGGACTCCTTGAATAGTGCCCCGAACAACCAATTTTCATCATAAACTTCTGAGTCCTTTTGGATCATATTGGTATTGCCTTGCGTAGTGTTGATCATATCTTCTGGCATCATATCAAGCATACCAATTTTCTCTATCTGAAGATTGTTTTGATAGTTTGAATCAGATAAGGAAGTTGAACTAGGAACCAGACATCCTTCATGTGAAGTAAGAAGTGAAGAAAACTTGATATCTTGTTACTGATCTTCTTTATGAGTAATGTCCTCCTTTATCATTGAATCACTTTCTGCAAAAGAAAATTTCTCCTCCTATATTATTACTAACTCAGGATGTGCTTCATTGAAGGATTACACACGAGGATGTGCTTTATCCTCCTAAAAATCCTCTTGTATTGTTGATGAAGGAATAATATTTTCCTCCCTTGGAAGTAGAGAAGGAGAAAGTAAAACATGCATCTCTTCGTTAGTCTTTTGAATACCAATAGTTTCATGCATATTTTCATGAACATTTTGACCTCCTTTATCACTACCATAAACATTAATCTTATTTCTCTCTTCAACATTATTATCAACAGGTAAAGGATTATGACATAGAATGAAATCACTCAAACTAGAATATTTAGGAACCAACTCACTTCTAAACTCTTTTTGTATAGATTCACACCTAGTATCCTTACGATCTTCTTGCACATTTGGACCAGGAGTACTCAACACTTCATCTTGAGTAGTATCTTTAGTTTCAATAGTTGAGTATTCTTGTTCAACATATGATAAAGGAGAAAGGATAGCTTCTTCTTCACAAACAAAGTCATCAACAGGAGTATTGAGACACCAATTTGTGATCAAAACCTCATGACAGAGATTTTTCAGTACCATTTCATCATGATTCTCCTCTTGCTCAAATTGCATGCATGATAAGAGAACATTTCATAACTCATCTTCATCCTCTAGGATAGCCACCATGTGATGGAAATCTCTCTCGAATGTTGTAGTTGTGGAACCAGAGCAAGTTGTCACAAGAGGAGTGACATTCTTTGAAGAAACTAAGAACATGTCATTGTCTGGACAAATTTCTTCTTCATCATTGCTTACTTCCATACAATCTTGTTTTTCTGTCTCCATCACTGCTTCTTTTTGGTCTTCTTTAAGTAAACATGCATGTTCTGATGAGTCTCTTTCAGACACTTCCTTCAATACAGGTTCATTTGTAGGAAAAATATTTGCCTCTTCATTGATGTCTTCATCATGCAAATGATATAAATTAGCATAATTTCTTTCATCTTCTGGTGCATGAATCTCCTTTAATAGGGAATTGTGACCATGAGCAAGAAAATGAGTCTCCTTCCCATCTTTTTGTTCAATCTTCTATAATGTTTGAAGCAAAGAAGGATGAATCTGGTTAGAATCGAGTTGCATGCCACCATAGAAATTCTTCAAAAACTCTACTTGCTTAGGGTCATCAAGAACTTGATTTTGTTGAGCAGAGGACGTAGGAGAAGGATAATCTTCATCATCACTATCACTATCTGATTCAGGAAACTGCGAGTTATGCATCTGGGTTCTTCGATACCAAACCATTTTTTAGGATTTTTCTTTCAGATAGAGTTGCCAATTTCTTTTCTGGGGGAGATAACTGTAGATTTTTCTTTTAGGAATGAAAGGCACCAACGCTTCATCTCATTCGATCCCTAATGGAGTCACCAAAACTCTGTTGGTAAACATATTTGTCACCATGAAATAACCTTTAAAAATGACTCGTTGCCCTTTGAGAGGTGACTAAATTGTCCCAATAGTTGGAGAGATCGCGACAGAGCAACGATCTTCCTCTACGTTTGAGAGGGGCAGCTCCCTCGTATGATGAGAGTATTTGTAGTTTTTGTGTAGTTTTAACCTGAAAGTACAAAAAGGAGGAAAAGGAAAATAACAGGAGAAATGGGCATGTAGAAACCCTCATGGTAGACGTACGAAAACCAACAGGAGTTTCACAATCTTATTGAATAGTACAAGGGGGTTTCACCAAAAGCTAGAAACCACTTTCTTAAACTCTATGATGAATTTCATGACATATGTGAAACAATGATGAAGAAAGATGGCAAATCCCAACATACGAAGAGATAATTTATCTTAACACTTTCAAATCAGGATATTGAGACATGATTGTGCTTCATCACCCCAATTGCATGCTTCAATGGATAACATTGATTTACACAAAATACATAGAAAGATCACCAATTTGACATATAAGAAACTAGTAATCATAACTCAGAAATACATCAAGAACATACGAACTGAAATACATTCTTCATTATCTTTTCAAAATTATACAATTCCAAAAGAAAGCTATACAATGTGTAAGACCAAAAATATTCCAAGAAGTTTCTTCATAAGTTCCCCCTTAAAAGTTCTCTCTAAAGAGTCCTCCTTTTTACATATGAAATAACCTTGTATTTATAGGCTAGTTCTCAATAACTACCTTGTAACCACTTTGTAACAACCTAGTAACTACCTTTTTGAAAATAATAAACCTTATTTTTAGTTACAACAAGTGACATAAGTCACTTTTACAAGAAGGTAATTAGAACTTGTGACTTTCAAGTTGTGTATTTCACTAAGTCCTTTCCATCTTTGTTCTACTCCATTATGGTGATCCAACCTTGCTGAGTGTTAACAGCTCTTCTGAATACCTGAATCTTAGACTCCTCTGTTTGCACATACAAAATATGGATTGTGGAAAAACAAGTTCTACAAGAGGTGTTTTAATTAGTACAACATCTTGACACAATTTTAGAATTATATCACCAATGTGATGGAGTAGTGTGCAGATCAACTCCTCAAATGTTTTTCCAAAATTTTGCCAGAGATCTGCATCTTGAAACTTGTGTTGATGTGTTTGCAACAACGAATTCTGCATCTTTTTGACTAACCAATGCTTTGGCTAGTGCATTCATCTTAATAAACTCCTGTGCAGAAAAAGCCATCCGGGACTTGATTCCATTGTCAAGCTTGGTTTCATTTACCAGATCCACAACCATGTCCAAAAGGGACATGAAGTAAAGACAACCATTTTATCTTTTCCAACAATACTCTGAAGACTTTGCAAAATAGTTGAAGATGTAACAAAGTCATTAGTCCAACTATTTAGACCATCAGTTACTCCTGGAACATTGTCCTTGCTTGAAATGATTAAACCAATTCACATCTCTCACAATGATTTATCCTGCAACAATCTTGGAGATAATCTAGGATGCAATATGACAATCTTGACACATACTCAAAGGTTCTTGACAACTCTAATAATGCTATTGCTAGCATCTCATTATGGTGGTAGGGGAGATTCTCCTTTTACATCATTCAATACATGCCTTGCATCTAGAAAATATCCTGCTTCCCTCATCTACCTAGACAATTTGTCTAGCTTTGCATAGATCTCATAAGTTTGTTTTCTACACCAAAAACATGTACCATTTTATGGACTCAAATCCAACTACACCCAGGTACCTTTTTGATTCCTCTATCTTTCATCTATCTCCTTTCCATGACATGGGTTCCCATGAATCCTCATTCTCAACATAGCCTTTCCAAATGCACCTTAAAATTAAACCCAAATTCATTATCCTCACTTGGATCAACATGGCAAATTTGGAGCAAACACTCTATTGCAAATTTAGCCTCTTGAATGTCAGAATCATAATCAAATTCATCTTCTTTTTGGGTTTCCTTAGTCTTAAGGGGTGCTCAGAGAACACAAGTGATTTCCATCTGATGTTCCAGTTCATAGCACCTTAGACATAACTTCTACCATTCTTCAAGCGTCTCCAAGAAATGATCAGCAGATTCATTGTGGACCTCCATTTCTGAATGGTTATGTTTTAAACTCTTATGGGCATCTTCTTTCAAGTCTATCATTCCACGTTGGCATACATGAATGTGGGAGAATTTCCAATTATAATATCTCACAAAATCCTTCCCTGTGATGCTTTGATGGATGTTCATAAATGATATTAACGTTCCCATTTTTGGTGTAAACCGGGAGGATTATGGCAAATGTCGAACAATTTGGCTCTACACCTACCAATGGAATTTGCTTTAAACGTATCTACAATCTTTTCAACAAAGCCATTTTGTGCATGTCATGTAATGATTGTAATCCATGAAATTTCATTTCTTCGGAGGCATTCTATTAAATTGTTCAGCGTTATCTATGTTTCTGTGTTATGCATACATGTTTGTAAGAGCATCATACTTTAGTTATCCTTTCTAAGTTCCCAAAATGCTACCACAAGTTGGGAGGATGTTGGCAAGGGTTACACACTTTATGAGACAATTTTCTGAGTGTTATAATATTTACACATAAAACCCATTAGCTAAATAACTTTGAGACTTTCTGTCAAACAATTTATGTTCATTGTCAAGATTCCACATTTTGTATACAGGTTTTGATGGACGTTGATACTTTCCTCCACATTTATCTTTATTGACAGGTAGTGAGGAGACTGGTAAAGGTCATGGAATTTGGCTTCATGCCTGAAAATTGTATTTGCTAGAAAGTTTATAAGACCTTTTCATGCATATATTGCAGTTCATGATGGCGCATTTCTTTAAACAGTTCTTGTGCTTTGTCTACGCTTCCACTCTCTGTATATATCTATTAGAAAGTTTACAAATGTAATCTCTAACCAAAAGCCTCTTATTCCATGGCGTGTGTAGGAAGGATACTAGAAAAGGTCATGGAGCTTGCCTTTACACCTGCCATTTGTAGTTGCTTGAAAGTTTATAAACTCTTTTTAACGAATCCATTTTTGTATAGCTTGAAGGTTTCTAAAGCCTCTTCAACAAAAGTCGTGCATATTTTGGAATCATTACATGACATGAGATGACAAGACTTTGAGGCTGATGTCATATAGTTCACATACACTATAAATATGTCTGCCATAATGATTACAACAATAATATTTGATGAAGATGCTATGATAAATATCCACACCTTGTGCCAGAGCATTTTACCAGAGCGGCTGAAGTTGTAGTGAACATCAATAATCTTGTTGGCTGGGAACATCTCCATTGTTACTGGCGATGAGAGTCATCCGCACACCATCTATGTACCTACCCTCTGCAACATCAAGTAAAGAGCCTAACAGGCTATTCAACAAATAAGACTTGCCACTACTTTGCTTTCCCATGGATGAGATAACCTTAATTTTATCCTACCAACTGTTGAGAACAGCATCGTAGAACACAAAATGCAATTGGTTTACAAGTGATATGCTGTCATTGTAACTAATATCAGGAGAGATTTGAAGTCCATTTTTTAAAGCAACCATCCCATTCTTCTCTGCTCAAGCTATTTGAATTATTACAGGCAAAAAAGTTTACGAACCGAATAGTCAAGACATGCTTCCACATTTTGTATGTATCCCACAATACCATTTCATTGAAGCATTTTATCAAACAATTCAAGTGCATCCACATTTTGCATACTTGTTCACCAAATGAACATGGCGCAGCTCTACACCCACCAAGCGCACGTTTTCTTGAAAATTTATAAGACCTTTTCATTGAAACCATTTTATGAGTATCCAATCGTCATTGTAGCATGGCGTTTCATAAGCTTTTGCATGCATGTTTATCGGCTTTCCTAAAGTTTTTACGAAACTAATCCATATATTTCTCAACAGTTATTTGATCTCATGAGATTACATCTCTTTGAGTCATTCGATCGAGCATTTGTGCATTGCTCTTGCCTTTATTTTAGGAGGAATAGTGAGTATTCGCTAAAAACTATTGTAAATAGCTAAATTCCATCCATATTCGTCGTGCCACAATACCATAGCTGCTTATCATTTACTAACTGCACACTGGCATTTCTTTATATTAACATTTCCATTTCATGTTGTTTTCCACACGTCGACTACTTGAAAACTGATGTTGGAGTTACAGTTTTTCACACGGCCACCTTCTCCGGCATGTAGCTCCTACATAATTTATTTATTTGAAACAAGGCACAATACCTTCTATGTGTATTGAAAACCATGATAAATACTAGTCATTGTTTAATAGTCAACTTTTGTGGCACGAGTTTAGAGGAGTGTGACCACCTAAATGCCTTCATTCCCACAAGACTCAACAAATATTTCCTTGATTCTGGGAGATGAACGTGGGCAAATGTAACAAGATTTTACCCGAGTGAATAATGAACATGAAACTTTGGATGCCATTGTAAACTTATGCCTTTTGATTCTTCTTGCACTTGTTCGAAGGAGAATAATATGCTATTTGTGATTTTAAACAATTAAAATCACTTTTTAACTCCCGGATGCCACAAGTGAATGTGAACTTGTAAAATTACACCATTGGTAAAAAGCTAAAATGTTCAACTTAGCCAAACTCACAAGTCACGCGAACTTAGTGAAAGACAAAAATTGATGTAGGGTTTGCGAAGAATAGAAGCCGACGCATAGTGGACTTTACGAAAAGCAAAAGTTCATGCGAGCTTAGTATAAAATGAAAGTAGACGTGAAATATAATATTACTAAGCGGATGTAACGTAAAATTTGACTTGGGATAATATTGAATGAACAAGACAAAATATGACGTCTTGATAACCAGTTACCGACATGATTGACACGCATGACATCAACAAGTTGTAACCAAAAAAGATGACTTGGCAAAGGGATTTGATGCATGATCAGATTTGGTCTTTTGGACACAAGAAGTTTAAATTTTGAAGTGCAGATAAGGGTCAACAAAAATAGAAAACCTTGATTATATCATTGCAAGAAAACTTCCCATAAGCGTTCATCCCTCATCCATGCATAATCCAACCATATTTGGCCAAGAATTGGCTAGAAAACACTATCATGCCCCTTATAATTATATATCTAATTATGGCACCTTTGACAAGGAAAATCTACTCTATTCCTCATCCATATCCTAACATCCATCCTTATATGAGGTCCTTGTCATCTCCACCTCCTATCCAAATCCTTCACACCATTATCCACCAATTGACTATCCAATCCACCACCCACTCCCACCAAACATAAATCATCCTTTTCGTATTTCCTCCAAGGACTCCTAGCAAAGGACCACAACCAAAGTTAGACAAGAAAAGTTGTGGAGTCATGCCACACCACTAATCTAATAAGTGTATTGTTGATGATGTCATCATCCATTCCTATCCTATCCAAACCATTCCAAATCCTATCACACCCATCAAATCCATAATCCATGAACATCCAATATCCCTCATCCCTCCATCTACCCAACTAGAGGAGCCTATCCAAATAATTGAAGCTACACACTCCTCCCCCATTACATCATCCAAGCAAATTAAGCTATGTCAAGAGTCCATTCCAAAGCATGTCAAAATACTTCCGCATTTAAATTATGATCCAAGCATCCACACTAATCCCTTTCACAATCCCATACCATCTCCTATCAACTATTTACCATCCTTTATCGACCACATCCCAAATCCATCATCCTATCCCCTTGGTCCCAACACCTATACCCATGGTGGTTCTCATATAGTAGAGGAAAAACTCATGCCCACTACCAACTCCTCCCCATCTAAGACTAGATTCATGTCTTGTTTCTGAAACAACAAGCATCCCATCATAAATTGCATGCTCCAACACATGAAATATCAAGGATAAGGCTTAGGCATTCATGAAAAAGGAATTGTAGAGCCCATCCATGTCAAAACAAATGTGTGGTCACAAGGCCTTGGCTATATATCCCAAGGAAAACAATCTAAATACATTGGTACCACCTTTGTAAATCCTAAGAGAGCTCTTTCAAATCCAATATCAGGTGTCTCCCATCAATCCTCCAAAACATTTCCCACCATCCCCCTCCTCCCTCATATCAATCCAAAAAGCATTCTTCTATCCCTCCTCCATCATCGTACCAGTCTAAAAAGTATTCTGCTATCCCTCCTCTATCTTATTCCACCCATCCCTCCAACCATAAATCCCATAATCCTCCCATCCACAAATCTTCCATTTTTCATCATAAATCCACCCATCCATCCATCTATAAATATCCTAATCCTCCCATCAACAAATCCTCCAGTCCTTTCAATCATAAATCCATGCATCCTTCCATCTACAAATCTACTAATCTTTCCATCCATAAATCCATGAATCCCTCCATCTATAAATCCACTAATCCTTCCATGCATAAATCCACTAATCCTTTCATCCATAAATCCTTGATCCCAATCACCATCCTTAAATCCTCATCCCTTACAATCCCTAATCAAGACCAACACACGCACACATTATTGGACTTATTCCAAAATGATGAAGTTATCACAAAAATCATGGGATTCCATGATGATATTCCCCATGGGGCCACACCATCAACTATGGACACAATTTAGATGCCTCCACACATAAATTAAAAAATCCACAAAATCCTAAGGATTATCAAAACATAAAGCATTGATATACAAAATCAAAGAAAAATACATCCAAAAGCCCACAAAAGCCCACCCATCCACAATAAAAAAAAAACAATGTGGGTCCCCAAGAAAAAAGAAGTAATAAATCCAAGTGGTGCATCTAAATCCCACTCCATCCCCAAATTCCTATCCTCCATCTTGTATCCAATCAAAACATCCCAAAAATCTTAAGTACATTTGGGCCCCAAATTGATAATCCCACAATACCCTATCTTAACTCCATGCTCAAAAATCCACCATCCTCACACATCCCAAACCCCATGCATCTAAAAACCCCCATCAAAATCACAAGCTTCCAAATCCAACATGGTGTGTGCAAATATTGGTCCTAGTTCCCCTTAACCATAGGATATTCCCTCATGCCTCCATCACCTTGTCCTATCTCCCTATCCAAAATATATCAACCCTCACACCTTATAATCCATGATTTCACCTAATCCAATTGTCCTCCATCCAATCCACTTTCCATCCCATCTCCCTTGGCGGCACTAAAGATGAAAGAAAGCAACAAGGCATAAAAACACAAGAAAATGAAAGAAAATACAATATTATACCTTCAAAAGCCTTGAAGAGTCATCCACTCCTTGATAAGGTGGAGTGTTGCACCCAAACACTCTAGATTTACCCAAACTTAATAAAATTATGTGGATTTCTCTCAAGAACACAAAGCTAAATTGGAATGATAAGGATATGATGGATGGATTTTAGAGCTATTTTGGCATTATGGATTTGCATAAAATGAGATGATGAAAATGTCTTGTGGGGAGTCTTATTTATAGGGATTTTTGGAGGGATTTTAATCCAACTGTTGAGATTGAAAGTTGACATCAAGGGTTGAGATTTGATCAACAAATTTGGATGGTGGAGAATAAAAATAAATTTTAAATTCATTTTGGGGAAGGCTTTACATTTAATATGATAATGACTTGTGAGGAAATAAAATACTATTTCCTTGGGAGGATGTGGAATTTAAAATTCCATTTTATGTGGAAATGTGAGAGACATGTGACACCTAGGCAATTTTGGAACTCACATGTGTGAGCTCATGACATAGAGAAGAGATTAGCATGGAAATAAGTAAGGTGAGGTGGAAGAGTCATGTGACCCATGGGATTATTTTATAATTTTTAATTTGTGGGTTGTGGAAGAATGAGTTAATGATGCTTTGACCAAGTTAATCAGGGTGATTAACTTAATTAATGTGGCTGGAGAAAATTAGTGAATGGGCTAATTAGGGTTTAGGATTAATTAAATAATGACTTATTTAATTAATCTAGGTCTAAGGGTTATGTAGGCTAGGGTAGCTAATAAAATAATAGCTATTTGATCAACTAGGCTAGGTTTAGGTTGATTAGTAGGGTAGATTAATTAAATAAGTAAAATTTAATTAATTAATTAGGTTTAGGAAAGTGGACAAATTAATCAAATAAATATTTAACATATTTTTTTAATTAATTGGGATGATGTTTGTAAGGTATAATGTTGAGTTAATTAAATTAATTCAGGACTATGGGTAAATTGATGAAGGATGGCTAAGGATGGGTGATCAAGGATGATGTAGGGATAATTAATTAAATAATTATGAATTTATTTAATTAATTGGGTGAAAGGAGAAATTAGTGATATGGATGGTGTAGAAAAAAGGTTGAAGGGTTAAGACATTTTTAGGTGTCTACATTTGCCCCTCTTTGATGTGGAGTCGTGACCTAGTAGGGAAATGGTGTCAAGTAAAAGAATTTTACCCCAGCTAATAGGAAGGAATGAAAATGGATGAGGGATGCCCCCTTAAGAGGTCAGGTGAAAAAATAAAAAAAATTGGGTGAACTCTCGAAAAGGAAGGAACGACGGTGAAAAAAGGATGTAAGACGGTAAAAGGGGTTGACAGGAAGAAAAATGAAGGGAAAAGGTTATGATTTGTGGCCTGGGGGGAGAAAAAGGTGAATGACATGGAGGTTATATATAGAAAGTGTGGGCCCAAAGTGCCACATTTAAATACTCTAAGCTTATTGGATGAGAGAAGAGTAGAAGGAGACATGGCACAACCTACATTCCTGTGACATGCACATAGATCATAGAGGGTATGAGATTACCAACGAATGGAGGAGACTGACCCATAGGTATGTCAGCCAAACTTGATTTTGTGATTTTGGGTTTCAAGTTAGGTTAGGGGGTCGAGAAATGGGTAGTTATGTAGATTAGCGCTATCATGCAGCTGCGTAGTGCTATAGGATTATAATTTAGCGCAATCCTCTAGATCGATGCCATGGGAAAAAGGGCAAATCCAAATGGTTTAGTGCCATTCACCAAAGGTTTAGTGCTATCCTCTCATTTAGTGCCACAAATTATTAGGGTTTATGGTTTAGCACTATCAGTTAGCGCTTTAGCGTTATTCTCTTGTTTAGTGCAATATAGGTGGGGTTTAGTGCTATCCTCTCATTTAGTGCTAGGAAATTTAGGGTTTTTAGGTCAAATGGTGGATTAGCACCATAAGGTTAGCAATGAGTGATTTTATCTCATTTAGCACAATATGGTTTGGAATTAGCACTATCCTCTAGTTTAGTGCTATTGGGGTCAGGATTAGCACAATCCTCTAGATTGGTGCTATATGGTTCTGAATCAGTGCTATCTTCTAATTTAGCACTATAGGGTTCTAGATTAGCGCCAAAGTGTTGTTTTGGGAAATGAATTGATTGAGGTGATTTTTAAATGCAGATTGTAGGTAGGATATTGCAGTTGCAAGAGTGATGTGTTTCATCAATGATGGCATTGAGGTTGTAGTTTACTCCTGCAAATTTGGCTTGACTTGGGAGGATAGGGCTATAGATTATTTCAGAGATGCCCTGGTTATGGGCACATAGGGCCATGATGATGGCCCTAGTGGAGAGGTAGAGGAGCGAGACATGCCCCCTTTTACTACCTACAGGTGAGATTACCATCACCCTAGAGGATGTATGAAGGATCCTTAGGATCCCCATATGGGGAGAGAGTGATTTACAAGATAGGTTATGGAGTGGTAGCTTTGGATAGAGCATTTGCACCTTCATGTCCAGTGTACACTAGGGATTGACGAGAGTTGAGATATGCATGGACTCGGGTGGATGGACCTAGTTGGTTTACATTATATGTCTGTGGATTCATTGGAGGCATACTGATGCTAGATCGATGGTTATAGGATTTTTTAATTGGCTGGGGGAGAGTGATTGAGGTGATGATTACTCGAGAGGTAGTGTTTACATGGGGCCCATGTTTGTTAGCCCAGTTGTATCATGAGATGCATCTGGTTGTATATCATTTTGATGTGAGTTTGGGAGTAGGGGTTAAACTACTCCATGTGTGGGCATGGGAGCACATCCGCATCATGCAGCCTAAGTGTGCATATCAGAGGGGATGGTTTGAGCCCTATGTGTTTTGTATCATGCACCTATCCAGTACACACATATGGGGTAGCCGAGATACTGGCGGTGGCAAATAGATGATATGGATACAATCATTTGGTGACAGTACATAGGTGTGGAGATGTGGTTGGACAATCACATACACATGCCTTACACATTCCAGCCTTGGTATATGATGGGGTGGGGAGAGCACACCATTGAGTGGTATATTCCATCATGGGTGATGTGTCACTTTGGGCCAGTGCAAGATTTTCCTCAGGTGACAGCAATCTATGCACAAAGACCTATAGATGTACCATCTTGGCCTACATAGGTATAGCCATAGGTGGCTTTATTGGATTGGATGACACTGCAGCTAGTGTAGTGGGACTAGGGCAGCTATACGGTGGATGCGAGCATGACCCCATCTTATGATATGTGGTGGCAGCAGGCGAGGCCTGTATGGTTTACGATTCCTAATGTAGAACTGGAGGAGGAGGAGGGGGATGAGGTAGAGGTGGAGTATGTGATGGAGGAGGTGGTGGTTGAGGAGGAGGGAGATGGTATAGATGTGTTGGAAGCAGCAGCTGTAGGGAAGGTAGCAGGGTAAGGGCAAGTGGGTCAGGTACCTATTGGACAAATTCTAGTGGCATAGGTACAGATTGGACAAGTTCCACCAACATAGGTATCTGTAGGATAGGAACCTTAAGTGGTGGTGAGTTAGGGACCACCGATAGTATAGGTAGCAGTGGGGGCTTCAGGGCAGGTGGGCACTTCAGGTGTCAAGACATCAAGAGCAGGGCCATTAGGTACAGGGATTGGTCCCATCCCATTTGCTAGCTATTGATAGACGCGATTGAGAGGAGATGAGGAGGAGGACACAGTGACACTGTAGGCATACGTGGCTAGTTTGGAGGTGGTAGTCATGAGGTAGCAGTAGGGTTTAGCCACGGTGAGAGCAAAGTAAGATAACACTCTAGCTCAACTGCAGATTCTCTAGGGTGTACAGGTCCTTTTAGATAGGTTGAGTGGTGGGGATGAAGATCCATAGATCTAGATCCTACAGGTACTGATAGGCCACCTCTAGAGCCAGATGCAAGTGCAGCTAGTATAGATGACAGCTGAGAGAGATGCTAAGAGGGTACAATGGTAGGGTATAGAGGTCTTATTGCAAAAGGTTGAGGCTAGGCCACAATAGTCTGAGGCATAGGGGTCAGCTGCAGTAGTAGGTTACACAGATGTAGGGTGTCATAGCTGGCACCAATATGGCATAGATGGGGAGTGACTATGTAGCAGCTCAACAGCAGGTGGTACAGGTGCAACAACAGTTGTTAGACCAATGAGCTAGGGTTGAGTATTATTAGAGAGCCTATTGCACAATGGTTCCTGAGGGATAGCAAGTACCAAGATATAGTCAGTGTAGCTAGTCCAGTATGTCAGGTTCCCAATGAGAAGGTCATTCTCAAAGGTTTATATAGCAGCCACTGTCTCAGTAGCAATAGCCACCACAATAGATTCCTATTGGGCCATCTTCTCAGTGTCATCCTAACTCACCTACAGACTCTATTAGGGGCTCATCTATCCGTGGTTGATGTATGCCTTTGGGTGTTTATGTATTTTGATGTATTTTGATCCCTCAGGACATACATGTTTGTATCATGACATTTGAGTGATATATGTATGATGGTTTTGGTGGAGATATATGTGATGTGTTATGGTTTCTATGCATTATGGTTATGATGATGTATGATATGATGGATGTGTTTATAGATTATATGTTGTATGGATGCATTGATGTTTATATGATGACTATTCATGTTTTGATATGATGGTTATGGATGGATGTTATGATTATGTTTCTATATGATGATTATGGATAGATGTATGTATTGTATGCACATGGATGGCTTTATGGTTTTATGGTTTATGTGGATTATAATATGGATTATGTGTACATGTTTTTATGGGATGAAAATGGAATATATGCTTAGATTAATAAACATATATTATGTATTGATGAATGCAATGGAAATGGAATATATGCTTAGATTAATAAACATATATTATGTATGGATGAATGTAATGTAAATAGAATATATGCATATATTATGTATGGATGAATGTAATGGAAATGGGATATATGCTTAGAATAATAAACATATATTATGTATGCAAAGTGAAAGGATAGATGCAATGTTGGTGATTAATGATATGCAATGATATAGTGGTGTATGCTAATGATGGTGTTGTGTATGCAAGATGGTGGCCATTTGTCATGATACATTATGATGCTTTAGAACCATAGGAGATAGGTTGGGGAGGTTAGATTGGGTTTAGGGATGGTTGGGATTGCTTTAGGGATGGGTGGGATAGGTTTAAGGATGGTTGGGATTGGTTTAGGGATAGTTGGGAGTGCTAAGTTACTAATGCCACATTGTTAGATGGGCTTTGTTGGAATGGTTATGGGATGGGGGATAGGAGTTTATTAGATTGATTAGGGTAGTTGTGGGATGGTAGGGAATGGAATTGATTAAGGGATTGGGTTGGTTAAGTCTTTTTAACAATGTAAAGCCTATGTGATGATTTTGATTAAGGGATGATGGGTTGGGATGGGATATTGTGTTGACATTTTTAAGAGCAATCCTAGATTTATTATAGAAAAAGGGGATATTTTCACCAAGGTATGAAAGACCAAGGTAATGATATATATCCTTCTTTGCATGGACTAGACCCACAAACAATAGGATGATCCCATGCATGCCCAAGGTAGTATAATCCTACCTAGATGAGGGAAGGGGACTCATAGCATAAGTCCTTAGTACATAGAAGGTATGATGAACCTTAGATGCAAAAGGGGAACAATATGCTAGAACCAACCCTACATCTACAAGATATGAATACTAGACTTAGAGTAATGAGACCAACCCACAAGCAAAACACACAAAACAATGACCATGCCTCCTTCCAAGTGTTTTTTGCCACATACCATGATATAGTGAGATTAAGGTAGCTTTGGAATGGTCCTTAGAATGAGACAAAAGATAAAAATCAATAATTAAAAAGACCAACAAACCAAACAAACAACCATTGTATCTCTTGCTAAGATAAGTATTGATTTCATAAGATGATAGATTTTGCCTATTGTAGGAACAATGTATCCATTAAGGTAGGAATTGGTTGGATGATGTTGGATAAAATTTGAAGGATGGGCAAAAAGAATAGTTTGCCAAGTGTCATTATTGTAGTTGGTTTGTTGATTGATGATTTTTGAATGAGATAAGATGTTTCTCAAATTATGCTTAGAAAGTGTATTGCTCTTGAATTTAGTATGCTCAGGGAATAGGGACCATCCAAGTGGGTTGGATGGGTGCATCTTTTATATCTATGTACTGGATAATTCCTTCATATTCTAGACTACCTGCATACCTTGTATCCACAAGATCAAGGCACATCAAGATGCGGGTGATGATGAATATGTAGTTTTGGTTTGTAGTGATGATGTAGGCATGGTTCGAGGTGGATGATATTTTGTGATGTGTTGGATAATTGTGGTGATGATTGGGATTATTTTTGGGATTTTATAATTTTCTCATTTTTGGGAGGTTTTTGGATTTTCTATTGTTTTTGGATTTTGTGGCTGTTTAAGAGTAAAAAGAGGGGTTTTAGTTTCAAGGGTAAATCCTCCTTTCACAACAAACATTCAAGGACATATCAATCGAGTTGAATCTCTACTTAGCAAGAGAATTCACCTAATAGGTTGGGCTATCACTTGGAACGATGTGGAAGCTCATATGTTATCAATCAATATCTCAATTTAGTGCTCAAATACTCTTAAAACCCTAAGTATGGAAAACAGTAAGCAAATTGATGAATTATGACAAATCCTTGCAGATTAAGAGAGTAGGTAGAAATTAATAACTGACTATTTTTTGAAGTTCAAAATGTAGAATATTCAGGGACACCTCCACTAATGCCCTTGTCCAAGGTATTATTTTCTATATAGGATCCTGATCTCCTCCCAACACTGACATCCACTGTATCTTTTATTTTTGCCTTAGAAAATGCAGAGGACAACTCCACTAACACCCTCATCCAATGCCAAATGTTTTTTAGGAATTCAAAAGCTCTTTCAATGTTGATTATCACTATCCAAATTGTTTCTGTGTTTGCAACTTTGGGGGACACTGGCACTAATGCTTGCGTCCAAGTAATCCTTTTCTTTAGGGATTCAGAATATGCACATTGTCTTACTGTTCCCTGCAACTCCATTCCATCCAGATGTGAAACCTATAACCTGCAATCACAAGGAGAGTGGTTGGGGGTTGTAGTGTTTAGAGGCTTGCCTTAGTCAAGCCCCAGAGAGACATTTAAGTCTTCCAAACACCGTTGTCAGATAAAGATTGTGTATCTCTACAGGATAAAGGTAAAAATCCAAATGATAAATGATTCAAACACAAATAGATGTCACCTTAGAAGTGTAGATCTCACATAAATGAAGGCTCTTCAATCACATGAGAAGATGAAGGTAAATATACAATCACAAACATAATAACAATGCTCTACTCTGCAACAATGAATATCATGGATGCTCTAAAATCACAAGTATGCATAAAGTTCACCATCATCTTCTTTAGTTTACAAATGAAATGCTAAACATTCTTATATATGTAACTACAAACATTCCCGCTAACAATTCAAACTTGAGATGTCGGCATAGGACCTAAGTAACAGTCATAAAACCAACATTTGAATTTAGGGCTGACCCAAAATAGGGTAGGACTAGGGCACTAGTGCCCAAGTCCACCCTCTTAATTTTGGTTAGGAGTCATCAAAGTGGCATCCCCTAGGTCCTATTTGCCATAAAACTTCAGGGTTTTCTTATTGGGATTCACAATTAACATGCAATATGATCTAAATGCATTCTAAGGACTCAGGAGCTAAACCTTAAGAGGGAAAAGCCCCCAAGGGGACATTTTTTGACATAACATTTAACCCCCACTTTAATGTATGTATAAACGCAAGGCCAATACATACATTAAATTATGGTCAAAACATAACAAACATGCAAGGCATGGTGAAGACATGCCAAACACATTAAAGATAGTAATAGGCATGTAAAACATGGAGAAGACAGTTACAGTCACGTAAAACATGAAGAAGACAACATTGAAGACATGCAAAAAATAATGAATATAGTGATTATTTCTTTTTCTTTTTCTCATATATGAAATGCAAATGCAAGTACATGGAAATTAAACACACAACCCAAAATGCAGGAGGAGCTCATCACCACTAGTCTTGAAACTACATATGAGGCAATAGACACGCAATACAAATCTCAGAGTGTAGGAGGAGCTCATCGCCACCAGTCTTGAAACTACTCTTGAGAACAAACATGCCATACAAATCCCAAAGCATAGGAGGAGCTCATCGCCACCAGTCTTGAAACTATGCTTGGGAACAAACACGCCATACACACACACATGGAAGACATGGAGAAAACACAGAAAACAAGCGATGGAAGAAACCTATTGCTAGGTTTTCTACCATCTCAGGCACATTATAGGCACACACCGATGATTGGCTTTGCCACAACAATTGTCAAAGACGTGCTTAAGGGAAGATACACCAACCCTACCTACTCGGAGGACTTTTAGAAAATGACAGGATATGAAATCTCCTCGAGAAATACACCATCCCTACCTCCACAGAGGGTTTAATGATTGCAATATAGAAATAAAGATGTGCGCTCACATAGAGATACAACATCCCACCTCTACAGATGGCTTACAAACATGCTTCGTTAGTACCAAAATCATCAAACATCTTACCTTATATATGCCCAACCTTAAGGTGGTTGATATCATGTACCGATATCAAGCACGTTAGGGTAGAGAGAAAACACACAAGGGAACACGAGCTCTCGCAAAGCCCATGCCCCCAGAGGTGACATGCACTTTACGATCACCAAATGTTCCCACAAACACACAATTTCCTACAAGAAAAGGTATTAGAAACTATATAATAATGATAAATAACAATACATGTAATCATTCACATAAAGAGCTAAGGAAGGCGAGATCCAAGATAAACAAAGTGCACAGAGCAGTAGTATTGTTATGCTTTGTTATTGCGATAAGACAACATCAAAATATCACACGGAGTGATTCTACTAGCTAATCATTAGATAATATATATCAACCCCATCATCATGTATGGAGGTCCATTTTTTGATTTCTTTCTTAAGGGACATGTTGTGACCTAGTCACAACTCACCCCATTGCAAAAGGGGGCCCCTAAATTTTTGTTTTTGTTTTTTTGTTGGTAGTCGAGAGATTCTTGGTCACCAATCTTGTCCAATCTCCATACAAATGGAAGACATCTATCAAAAAAGGTATAATGGTGTATTTCAAAATCAATCTCAGAGTAGGAAATGAAGAAACCTTGTCAAATTTGGAAAACTAAGGAAATGAAGAAACCTTGTCAAATTTGAAAGGTAAAAAAAAATCTTAAGGCAAAAGCACAAATTTCAAGCACTTAGGAAATTTGTGCCACTTCTAGTTCACCTTGCTCAAGTGAAATCCGCCATCATCATAGGCTAAAGTCGCAAATTCCACAAGAGGCTAGAAATTGTGCCCATTTTGGGATTGTATAAAATCTCAAGAAAATTGAAATTTTGTTTGAGTATCCTTTGAATCATCAAGCGAACCTCAAAATCTTTGCAAATCATTGAGAAATGTTTAAAGAGAAACATCATGAGAATAGCTCAAATTTTGATCACAAGTGGAAATTGTGCCTAAATCAGAACTTCAAACTCTAAACCATTCAAAAAGGCTTTTAAAAATCCATTGAAAACACTTGCTAAGGAGAAGGAAAAGTTCCAAAGAAAAATCCACTATAAGTAAATTTGCAAATTCCAAGTAGGGCTAGAAATTACACTCAAAAGGGACACAAATTCCACATTTAAGTGGAAATCCCACCATACTCTATCATGCCTTCAACAAAAAAAATTGCCAACATTATAGGGATAGGTCAACCTTAGTAAAAAAAATTGAATTTTAAACAAGAAAAAAATCATTAATCAAAGCAGGTCGACCTACACTAGGCCAACCTACCTAGGAAGGTAAGAATGAAGCCTATATGAGGAGGGTTTTGATTCTCATTTTTCACATTCAATTTCAAAACCAAATAAACAAATTGAGAAGCAGAATTCCACTAAAAGGACCAGATTTTATCTAAGAAGAAAGGCAAATTTCCTAAAAGTTAAAAAGAAGAGTGGGAGCGCTATAAGGGAAAGACTCCAATTTTCATTTCTTATCAAATTTAAACTAAAAAAATCAGGCCTGCAGAGCACAATAGCAGAATTCAAAGTAGAAATTTTCTATAAGAAGAGTGAATTTCGTGAAGGAGAGGAAAGAAAAACTAAGGTTTTATCCTATTGTGTTCTTCCTTGCAGCAAGTTTGGTTAGCTATTATTAAGTATTTTGGAATAATTCAATGGAAAATTGTTTCATAATCATGATTTATTTATCCCACATTCACAAGGTGGTAGAGATTTATAACTTTTTTCTTTTATATCAAGTGTCAAATCAATGTAATAACTTAAGAAATTTTCCACTTGTCGGTAGATGATGAATGCAAAGGAACGCCAAGCCTTGATCAAAAGTGACATGAAAGGAGTCATGCCTGAGACCAAGATCACATCAAGATGGAGGAACTTGAGTGACACCAACTTGGGACACATCAACATGGATGAGATCAAGAAGGAATTGAACAAGCCTAGCAGCTCCAAAGTCATCAAGGAGATGTTCAAGAATGGAATAGTGCAAGCTGCATGCTTTCCACCCACATTGCCAAGTGCCGAATTGATGCTAGAGTGTGCTCGACACTATGATCACCAAGGAAGTTGCATTGTGACAAAGGATGGCAAAGTATTAGCTCTCCTAAGGAAAGAGGCTATTCTAGATACATTTGACATCCCAAGATACAAGTCTACCACATATTGCACCAAGGAGAAGGCTCAAGAAATATGATTCTAGAGAAAAGGATTGTTTGAATGAGAACAACACCAAGTGGATAGCACAACCAAGACACCATCATAGCAAGATGCCAAAGAATATCCATAAATCAAATTTCCTTCTAGAGTATGGATACATGGTGATATTCTTGAGTCAAATCATGGGTTTTCGGCAATCGTCTACATTTGAGATGTGGATGTTCTTCTACATGCAAGAAATTGTGAAAGGAAAAAGGATGATTGACTGAGCAGAGATGATAAGCAACAATATCCATGAACAATTGACAAAGATGGAAGAAACAAGGTCATTCTACATGAGTTCATATGTCATTTAAATGTTAGCAAGATGTGAAATATATGCAGGATTGACTTGTAGAGGCAATGTTGGACATGGTCCCAGACAGTTCAAGGTTATGATTATTATCCACAATTGCAATTAGAAACTATTGGCCACTACTGGAGATTCAATGATGCAATCTTCATGTATATTGTAAGGAAATTGCAAGGAGATATTCATAAAAGGTTATCAAAAGAGGTCATGAATTTGGTGAAGAAGTATGGATGATGGTACATTCAATTTCCAAAATTCACCTACTTAAGAATTCAAGGATTTTCATCTTTTCCTTACTGCTTGCCAAGGTATCCTACTGACAAGATGGTATTGCTAGAGGTGACAAGGCAATTGACAGCATATGATAAAATTCAAAAGAATAAGAAGAATGTTGGAGTCAATTTCCCAATTGGAATTGGAAGATTAGAAACTTGTTCATCACTGCAAGCTGCACAAAATTTAGAGTATGAGCTACAAGTGTACAATATGGTACTTCATGACTCCAAAAGAGACAATTTTGATCCATTCAACTCTGTCTAGAAGGCATTTGGAAGGAAATATAATCATAGAGCACACCTTAAAGATCATTGGGCCGATGCAATAGATGAAGAGGAAATAAAAAAGACAAAATGTTTAAGGTTATCCTGGGATTTGGTAAGAGAAAACAGAGTATTCAATATTCCTGATCAGCTTGAAGAAGATGATAGGTTCATTTTCCAAACTACATATGATGAAGAAAGGAATAAGTCATCCATCATCAATTGGTCCAAAACGGAAGTTACACATGATGATGATTGGATGCAGTCAATCATACCTCGCACCAGAAAGTATGTGGATCATCAAATACACAAAATGCTTAATAAATGTTATCAATTCACATACAACTTGATGGAAGATGTAGATTCACAGTCATCCAAAGAAGTAAGTGATAGTGAATCTAGTAGTGAACATGATAATGAGGTCAATAGTGAATCCAGTGGATATAGTGATAGTTTGGAGGAAAGAGCTCAATCAAAAAAGAGGCAAAGACTGGATAGCTCGCAAGGTGGATGTAGTAAAAGGAAGAAATCAAATTCAAAACATGAAGTTAGCACTTCTTCTAGGCTAGGAGAAGATCCTTCTAGAAATGCCAATGTGACATCTACAGTGGAAGATCAAGAAAGAGAAGAAGTTCCAGTAGCTCCGAATGTGCAAGATCAAGGAAATATTCATGAATATTTGGAGTCAACCTGGCATGAGAATCAAGTTGAGGAAGATCATTTGATTCCACAAGAAAGTCATGAGGTAGCTATGATTGAAGATGATGAAGAAGACCAAGAGATGGAGGCACCAAATGATGAGTTTGATGGGGAAGCATTTCCAATAATACAAGAAGAAGCCAATGGGACTTATCCTTGTTGCTGGAATGGTTAAAGGAGAGAGTGAAAGAAACATGCATTGTGGAAAGAGAACTAAAAATTAGTTTAGATGAGTTGCTAGACAGGACAGGAAAAGACAAGGAAAAGAAGAAGGCAACTAAGCTCTCCAAAATCACAAGGGATAGTTCTAGTTCTAGGAAAGCACATACTATAGTACCAATAATTGACAAGATGATGGATGATATTCTTTTAGAAGATTATGATGTGACTACTTTTGAATTGGGTCCAACAACAAAAGAACAGGAAGTAGAGGAGTTGGAAAATATTGTCACAGCTATCAAAGAAAGACTGAGGCAAGAAAAAGAAAAGAGAAATTAGTTAGAGAAGGAGAACTTTGGATTCAAACATTACATTCAGCAATTGATGAAGCCAATTCATCAACATGAAGGAACATCAACTCCAACTGTCATGCTTTCACAAGGATCTATTGCCCATTTGGAGGGAATGAGATCATCATCCCAAGTAATGAAAGAATGGATGGAAAGAGTCAAAGACATGACTAATGGATTCATAGAGGAAATTATATAGCAATATGGGAGAGTTTCTGATGCAGGAGCATCTAGTGGTGTAAGGGCAATCTTGCATCACCCAAAAAAAGATGTGTTTCAAAATTGTTGATGTTCTTTCCATTTCTTTTCAAAATTTGTGGTTCTAGTTTCATAATCACTTGAATAATGATGTAGAACTTTTAGTGTTTCCAAACTACTAAAAATAGCAACCTACTATTTTTAGAAAGTTAGCATTTGGGCACAGATTGAACTGAAAATTTACAGGAAGTTAAATAAAATAAATATAAGACCTTTTGTGAAGGAATCACACAAAGAACATTTGTGAGCTGAAAGATATTAAAATTTCTATTTCCTAAAAAATGCCTGAAAATTAGTCAAACTCAGGTTTGAGGCAATAAACTACCCCGTACAGCCCTAAAAATGGATGGAACAAGTAGAGCAGGTTTTTACCACATAAAGCACTCTGTGAGCTTTCTAACACATAAAGCAGTTCGTCAATCGGACACCCAGATCAAAAGTTATAGCTCCCAGAAGTTGACCTATTTTTGGAGGGAGATGTAAATTTTGAAATTAGGTTGTTGGATGCCAAAAGGCTATTAATAACCATTTTTGGGAACCCTGGGCAGTAGTAGAGTTAAGGGGGCAAGTCTGGAGTCAAGAATAGGTAGGAAAATAGAAACCCTAGCTGATTTGGGGTTATAGAAGGCAAAAGATTCTAGAGCCTAGTGATGTGTAGCTGTAGTGTGTTGCAGCCTATGGAGGATTGATTCCTTTGATTGTCATTAAGCTTTTGTAATGTAATGAGTTGCCCAGATCCATAATAAAATATTCTATTTTCTGTGTTCTATTTCTATTGTTTTTTGTTTTATGATTTACCCCCTTCATCAATTGGTATCAGAGCGAGGGTTCCTGAGTGTGTAGACAGATTGTCAACTGTGAGGTAGTTTGCACCAGGACCTAAGGTTGTGGGTTTATTGCAGAGATCAAGATGCCTCCATGAAGAAATTGTATTGGATGAATACTTTGATAGAACAGGGTTTTAGAGCCCTGCAAAGACAAATCAATGCATTGCAAGAGGAGCTACGAAGAGGGTTTGAGCCAAGAACAAGAGAAGAAAGCGAGGATGAAGCAGAAGCGGAGCTATCTGAGGAAGAACAAGAAGCTGTAGGAGATCCTACAGAGGTTAGGTTGTTAAGGGCCATTTCAAAGATTGGAAAGAGGCCCAGGATCAAAGTTTCTACATATTCTGGAGATTTGAATCTAGAATAGCTTATTGATTGGATCAATGACATGGAGGAGTATTGTTGTTCATGATGTTAGTCATTCACAAACATAGAATAAAAGTTACACAACAACCTTTACTCATCTTGAAAGATACGATGAATTCAGAGAATTCATGATCCCAAGTCTCCGTTGATTAGGTCTTAATCTACTGACGTTACTCAGTGGTTGATGTGTGTTGCTGTTTTCCATTCAGGGGCCTTACGTATTTCTGCAAAGTTCATCATCATTCTTCAAATATCCTGCTCTGTATGTCTGCTCTGCATAAATCTCCAACAATTCTACCTCTGCACTGTAAATTTAGTCAAATAATGTTCCTACAGGCTGATATTTGCATGATTTCTACCATTATTTGCAATTCTTTGCATGATATTTTCAGTACTGCATGCATTTAACTCAAATATGCTAATGATTTTCAATTACCTATGGGATTTCAACATATTTCTCTGTTTCTGCTTATTATTTATCATGATTTGCAGTTATGGTGATGAATTTATGAAATTAAAAAAAGGAAAAGGGTTAAAGAATGAGATTCCCAAAACTACTTGACTTAGATCACTGATCCACATACAAGCTCCCATACATGCAATGAAAAGAAGGAAACTAAAATCATACTTCACCAGGACATTCCACAAATCCGCATGATCTAGTGCAAATCTTCAAAGGAAAAGTTGACAACAACATGTAATGAAATGAAAGCGCTTCCAGTTGAACACAGCATTCACCAGTACATATCCAGAAATCAACATGAAGATTACGTAAAATTTACAATCAAGATGTAATCTGAAACTTCATATCCATTCAGTATGCTCAAGAACAGGTACATTTACAGTGATCTGAAGAAAGAACCTTGACATTTCAACAATTCAGTCTTCATTAGTCTCAGTAATCCGATCTCCTAATTGATTCTACAGTAATTGGCCTTAATGCGCCAGATGCGTCTGTGTATTTTTCATATCTCTATCCCCCCAGGATCTGGCCTTTATATAGAGCAAAAGCCAGAAAACAGTTACAATCATCCAAGGATCAGGATCCTCTCATAATAATCAACGGTCCAGATGACAAGCACATGCTTCGCCAGTTGGCAAATGTACAGCTGGCATAGAATATTCCAGCATCTTTGATTTGATTCGGTCTCTAGCTGGCGAACAGCATATTTGACAATATCCTCCTCATTTCTAGTTCATGTTGCCTCCATGTGCAACCATACAATGCTCAGCTTCAGCAGCAGCTCTAACAGCATCATGACTTCCTGCAAGTAAACAGACAAACATTAAGTTCATCATCATGTGGATAAACAACAGGAATTTAAACATTTTATTAAACAAGCCTCCAAAATGTGTAGCTACAGGCAATCGAGTTTCAAATCAGTGGAAAATTATGCACTAAATGCATAAACAGCATCAAAACACTCGGGTCAACCATCGTTGACTGGAAATCAGCAATCGGGTCTTCAAATTTCCATCGCTTCATTTTCCCGCCCATTTTCTTGTATATCGGGCTCAAATATGATCATGTATCTCAAAATATACAAGGAAATAACCGCTTTTAACAAATTATTTCAAATCTGGCTTTGCATGCTCTGTTTGTATGTTTCGGGTCATCATCATATTCGCATCGGTGTGACCACATATGATCGGGGTGACAAAATTAGACTTGGCCGATGGCAACAGTTATACTGACGCCAAAAATCATGATGATACCCAACTCTATGTCTTCTATCTAGCTGCAGGATATCATGAAATATGATGCTCCTCCCTTCCGAATGCTCTGATGAAAAGCACATCAGGATGTTTCGCTTCTGCATATTGGGGAAATAAAGACATCATCGTCATCATCATGTCGAAGGAAAATAGGAAGATTTGGAATATGATCCTGCTACTGAAGAAAGGAAAAACATGGTGACGTCATCGTCATATTCGGGCTTCATTAAAATGCAAAAGATGACGTCACCGTCATGTTTCGTTAAGATCAGGGGATAAATGTAATATCGGGTCACCTAAGGAAGATGATCGGGTGGTGCATGTAATATGACCCCTTTGCGGCCAAGGTAACCCTCTCGAAAGATCAGGATGATGATGATCATCATCATCATATCTGCACTAGGTGATTTAAAATATGATCCTACTGAATGTCCAGATGACGTCATCAGGATATCCGGGGCTTTTGTTGAACTTAGAACATGACGTCATCGTCATATTGGCGAACAGGATCATGCCTTGGAAAATATCCTGCCGAAGGAGAAATGTGATGGTGATGTCATCCTGATATTTGCTTCTTCGTTTATCAGGTCGGGATGACGTCATCAGGATATTTGCAAAAGGTTATATTTCTCGGCAGGAGGACATTACGAAATATCGGGTAGACAAACAAGATCATGATGATCTTGACAACATGACTTAGGAATGGAATATCACCCTCCCTTTGAAAGATAGGGTGATCATCATGATTGTGCAAAAGGAGATCAGGAGGATATGAAATATGATCCTGCCTTGAAAGATCAGGATGATGATGATCACCAGGACTTTGACGTGCGCATGCAAATTATGCAGATGGTGGATTTTCTAAGTAGGGTGATATTATAATATCAGCATGATATTATAATATCGGGTGATGTTAAAATATCATGATGCTCGTAATGTGCCCAAGGTCATTTGACGGGTAAAACACACTATCACCTAAGATTGACGTCCGGATATTGGGACTGCATGATTTTTATCGGGTGATAGACCAAGATCATGATGATGACCTTTCGCGATACAAAAGACCGCTCGACGGGGAAAACTTACTATGACTTAAAGTTGACGTCCGGATATTTCAACCTCAGGATATTATCGGGGGGCGTTTCAAATATGATGATGATGCTCTTCATACAGCAAAACCGAGTTTATAAAATATGACCCTCTTCATGCGAATATCAGGTTTGACCAAAACTTTGACTGTGCATAACTCCCTCATATGGACGAATTTTCAAGTGATGTAAAAGGCAAACCTGCATGGAATTTCAAGCTCTTTCTAAATATGAGGTCATAGAAACAAAATATGAACTTTGACAAACTGACCTCATGATGATGACCAACCTCATCGAATATCATGATGATGATGCACCTGACCTATTTTTACCAAACCGCCAAAAAGCAGACAACACAAGCCAAGCCAAAAGTTGGGTCCCTGTTTTGATAAGTTAAAATGGGGCATGTTGTGTAACCACACAACAACTTGCCACCAAAGAAAACAACAAAATTCAAATAATTCAAGTGATATGATCATATTCATCTATAGTATTCTAATTCTTTCTAAGTAAAATCATCATGATCTTTGAATGATAAAGTTTCATCAAGGTAACAGTGCTAACAAAGGATCATGTGTGTGCATATGATTAATTATCCTCATCTTGAAAGCAAGTTGAAAATATAAGTAACTGGTGTTAAATTACATAGTTGGAGATCATCCCTCATAGCCAACCTGGATAGAGCCTTGCTGCCAGCAGGCGTCCATAGCCCCGGCAAGGTTATCGATACAATCTCCCTAAGTAGAGCCCCACTGCCAGCAAGCGTCTATAGCCCTGGTAGAGTTACTTAGATGGCCTAAGTTTATTGTTTATATATTTTTTATTTATATATCTGATATCATCATGTCAGCTCATTTGTACAAGGTATGGTCACTTGCAGCTTTAGGTTGGAGATTGTATTGGTAGCAAGGGAGTCCCTTTAGATTTTTCACTTAACACCTATACTCATATCTTCAACAAGCCCAAGGCTGTTAGGTGTTTCATTGTGTTTGATTCACTTTGGACAAGAAAAGGCACCTGATGAAAAGATATTATAAAACCTGATCATGAGTATTTATCAGAATGAATTACAATCTATATCTAAATCTGATCTCATCACTTGAATCCTAACAATTTAGTTATTTTCTTAGGTGATGAAGTGCATCATCTTGACTTACCAAAACAAAAACTCAACCAAAACAACACAAAACAGAAGAAACACTATACAAACAACTAACCTACAAAAAGGAAACAACAGGAACAGAACAAGAAAGCAAAACAAGCAAACTGTACAAACAACTAGCCTACAAAATTATATACAAACCACTACTAGGCAAACAAAAACCAGAAAACGACCTAAGTACACCTGTATTTGCATACTTCTTTTGATTGTGCAGGAGCATCAGGGTATTAGTTATGGTTCTCCACCTAGCAAATTTATCTTTATATTCTGAAAAATATTCTGATATTCTGAATTCACTGTATTCAACAGAATAACTCTTCATGATCAGCAACTGAGGAAGCTCATCATGTTCATGATTAATCCATATGCATGTCCTATCTCCTGAATTTCCATAATTAAAATAGTATTCAACATCATTTACTGTGGAAAGGAGAAATACAACCTAGTGTATTTCTGATTTTGTTGGACATGCTTCTTCATTGGCAATTGGTCTTCCATTTGTCATTATATTTTCACTGCTTGGCTCAGTGCCTGGTCTCTCTTCAAATTGAAGGATGTATGACTCTTGATGTATTAATTCTTCATCTTTATCCAGCCTTATCCCTTCATTCAGGATGTTCAGTTTATCCTCCAGTTCAGGAAACTTCTCAATATTTTCTTCAATTTCCTACACATCAGCATCTAAATAAGTATCTTTATTATCACAACCTGATATACAAAAATTTATCATTTCTAAATCATGTGACTGTAAAAGAGAAACAACTTTCACTTGATAAGGACACTCCCCTGTTTCATTCTCAAAATATTTCTGGAGTGACATCTGATTATGCATAACAACTCCAAAGTCTTCTACATCTTCATCTTTCAGGAATTGTTCATTAAATAATTCACATTTTCTATCTATTAGAGTCCCTGGTTCCATTAACCTGCAACATTCTTGCATTTGATCATTTAATTCAAAGAAGTCAGGTAATAAATCAGTATTTATTTTATTTTCTATGGCTCCCTGAGCTACCACTATAGGAACTTCATCATCAGCAATAGTGAATTTAAATTGTTCTACTATCTGTTTACACTTCTCTTTACCATAGAATGACTCCAGGAAAGATGTTTCATCTTCTTTATCAAAAGTATTAGGATCAGAATCAAAAATATTATCCTGATGAGTGATTTCTTCTCTGAAATTTTCACAAGATTCATACCTGCATACTGACTGGTCCTTACTTGTATCAGGAAGTAGAGAACTCCTATCAATCTCACCATAAAATGAATCCAGGAAAGATGTTTCCTCTTTTTTACCTTCTGGAACTGATTCAGCTACTGTATTTTCTAGAATCTTTTTCAACATGACCAAGCAAGGGTAACAATCCCTTTCTGAATGCTCCTCATCATGTAATCTGCACCAGCTTTCAATCAAGACATCATCAATGGGTAAACCTAATATTTGACTACACTGTATATTTCTAGACAAGTATAATTCAAAATTTTCAGAGCGATCCACTTCAGTGTCTGGACAATTAATAACTTCTGGTGCTGCATCTGCTTGTTGCTCCAGAATTTCCTCATTTTCCTGGCAAATTTCTTCATTTTCCTGGCAAATTTCTCCATTTTCCTGGCAAATTTCAACCCTAAACACATCCAGAAAGAATATTAGTCCTTTCAAGTATAAATCCAACCTTGTAAGGAAAGTTAAACAATTTATTTCACTGTGTTCCGCAGTCTGGTGTATCCTGCAACAGGTAGATAAACCAAAGTTAGACAAACTGTGAGGGTAAAGCTGCCTATTCAAAGTTTCTTGAAATAAAGGAATGTTAATTTGACAATTGCCTTCATATACATCCATCAAAATGAGACTCTATTTTTCAATTTTTAGGATTTTGAAATTTTAATGAGATCTATCATATCTCAGACTAAAACTTGAAAGTTCAGAAAATCAAACAAATCTTTGATGTTTTGGGCTAGATCTTTGCAAAGGTGCAACCAAAACATCTCAGATAAGAGATATTTGCAGACATTTAACTCAAATGCCAAAATATTTATGCAATATTTGCAGAAATCCAGAAATTCACAGCTCAGCCCTCCTTCTAGCGCCAATTTATGTTGCGTTAGAAGCGAGGGGCCTGCACATATGTTAGCAAGATTTAAAGCGGGCTGCTAAACAGAAGCAGGGGATATCACGTCAACTGAAAAGAATTTATTATTCGGCCCTCCTTCTATGTTGAAATCCAAAAATTCTCTGTCCAGCCCTCCTTCTAGCGCCAATTTATGTTGTTCATGATGTTAGTCATTCACAAACATAGAATAAAAGTTACACAACAACCTTTACTCATCTTGAAAGATACGATGAATTCAGAGAATTCATGATCCCAAGTCTCCGTTGATTAGGTCTTAATCTACTGACGTTACTCAGTGGTTGATGTGTGTTGCTGTTTTCCATTCAGGGGCCTTACGTATTTCTACAAAGTTCATCATCATTCTTCAAATATCCTGCTCTGTATGTCTGCTCTGCATAAATCTCCAACAATTCTACCTCTGCACTGTAAATTTAGTCAAATAATGTGCCTACAGGCTGATATTTGCATGATTTCTACCATTATTTGCAATTCTTTGCATGATATTTTCAATACTGCATGCATTTAACTCAAATATGCTAATGATTTTCAGTTACCTACGGGATTTCAGCATATTTCTCTGTTTCTGCTTATTATTTATCATGATTTGCAGTTATGGTGATGAATTTATGAAATTAAAAAAAGGAAAAGGGTTAAAGAATGAGATTCCCAAAACTACTTGACTTAGATCACTGATCCACATACAAGCTCCCATACATGCAATGAAAAGAAGGAAACTAAAATCATACTTCACCAGGACATTCCACAAATCCGCATGATCTAGTGCAAATCTTCAAAGGAAAAGTTGACAACAACATGTAATGAAATGAAAGCGCTTCCAGTTGAACACAGCATTCACCAGTACATATCCAGAAATCAACATGAAGATTACGTAAAATTTACAATCAGGATGTAATCTGAAACTTCATATCCATTCAGTATGCTCAAGAACAGGTACATTTACAGTGATCTGAAGAAAGAACCTTGACATTTCAACAATTCAGTCTTCATTAGTCTCAGTAATCCGATCTCCTAATTGATTCTACAGTAATTGGCCTTAATGCGCCAGATGCGTCTGTATATTTTTCATATCTCTATCCCCCCAGGATCTGGCCTTTATATAGAGCAAAAGCCAGAAAACAGTTACAATCATCCAAGGATCAGGATCCTCTCATAATAATCAATGGTCCAGATGACAAGCACATGCTTCGCCAGTTGGCAAATGTACAGCTGGCATAGAATATTCCAGCATCTTTGATTTGATTCGGTCTCCAACTGGCGAACAGCATATTTGACAATATCCTCCTCATTTCTGGTTCATGTTGCCTCCATGTGCAACCATACAATGCTCAGCTTCAACAGCAGCTCTAACAGCATCATGACTTCCTGCAAGTAAACAGACAAACATTAAGTTCATCATCATGTGGATAAACAACAGGAATTTAAACATTTTATTAAACAAGCCTCCAAAATGTGCAGCTACAGGCAATCGAGCTTCAAATCAGTGGAAAATTATGCACTAAATGCATAAACAGCATCAAAACACTCGGGTCAACCATCGTTGACTGGAAATCAGCAATCGGGTCTTCAAATTTCCATCGCTTCATTTTCCCGCCCATTTTCTTGTATATCGGGCTCAAATATGATCATGTATCTCAAAATATACAAGGAAATAACCGCTTTTAACAAATTATTTCAAATCCGGCTTTGCATGCTCTGTTTGTATGTTTCAGGTCATCATCATATTCGCATCGGTGTGACCACATATGATCGGGGTGACAAAATTAGACTTGGCCGATGGCAACAGTTATACCGACGCCAAAAATCATGATGATGCCCAACTCTATGTCTTCTATCTAGCTGCAGGATATCATGAAATATGATGCTCCTCCCTTCCGAATGCTCTGATGAAAAGCACATCAGGATGTTTCGCTTCTGCATATTGGGGAAATAAAGACATCATCGTCATCATCATGTCGAAGGAAAATAGGAAGATTTGGAATATGATCCTGCTGCTGAAGAAAGGAAAAACATGGTGACGTCATCGTCATATTCGGGCTTCATTAAAATGCAAAAGATGACGTCACCGTCATGTTTCGTTAAGATCAGGGGATAAATGTAATATCGGGTCACCTAAGGAAGATGATCGGGTGGTGCATGTAATATGACCCCTTTGCGGCCAAGGTAACCCTCTCGAAAGATCAGGATGATGATGATCATCATCATCATATCCGCACTAGGTGATTTAAAATATGATCCTACTGAATGTCCAGATGACGTCATCAGGATATCCGGGGCTTTTGTTGAACTTAGAACATGACGTCATCGTCATATTGGCGAACAGGATCATGCCTTGGAAAATATCCTGCCGAAGGAGAAATGTGATGGTGATGTCATCCTAATATTTGCTTCTTCGTTTATCAGGTCGGGATGACGTCATCAAGATATTTGCAAAAGGTTATATTTCTCGGCAGGAGGACATTACGAAATATCGGGTAGACAAACAAGATCATGATGATCTTGACAACATGACTTAGGAATGGAATATCACCCTCCCTTTGAAAGATAGGGTGATCATCATGATTGTGCAAAAGGAGATCAGGAGGATATGAAATATGATCCTGCCTTGAAAGATCAGGATGATGATGATCACCAGGACTTTGACGTGCGCATGCAAATTATGCAGATGGTGGATTTTCTAAGTAGGGTGATATTATAATATGAGCATGATATTATAATATCGGGTGATGTTAAAATATCATGATGCTCGTAATGTGCCCAAGGTCATTTGACGGGTAAAACACACTATCACCTAAGATTGACGTCCGGATATTGGGACTGCATGATTTTTATCGGGTGATAGACCAAGATCATGATGATGACCTTTTGCGATACAAAAGACCGCTCGACGGGGAAAACTTACTATGACTTAAAGTTGACGTCTGGATATTTCGACCTCAGGATATTATCGGGGGGCATTTCAAATATGATGATGATGCTCTTCATATAGCGAAACCGAGTTTATAAAATATGACCCTCTTCATGCGAATATCAGGTTTGACCAAAACTTTGACTGTGCATAACTCCCTCATATGGACGAATTTTCAAGTGATGTAAAAGGCAAACCTGCATGGAATTTCAAGCTCTTTCTAAATATGAGGTCATAGAAACAAAATATGAACTTTGACAAACTGACCTCATGATGATGACCAACCTCATCGAATATCATGATGATGATGCACCTGACCTATTTTTACCAAACCGCCAGAAAGCAGACAACACAAGCCAAGCCAAAAGTTGGGTCCCTGTTTTGATAAGTTAAAATGGGGTTGTTGTGTAACCACACAACAAGTATCTCGAGTATGAAGATATGGAGGACCCAGATTGGGTTAAGTTTACAAAGACAAAGTTGAAGGGCCATGCCAGTGTTTGGTGAAAGGAGGTCTAGCTAGAGAGGAAAAGGAAAGATCACTAGATGGGATTAGATGGTGGAGAAACTGAAGAAGCAGTTCATCCCTGTGGACTATGAGATGGAGTTGTTGAAGAAGCTGCAAGGACTAAAGCAAGGTAACAAGTCTGTTAAGGAGTATACAGAAGAGTTTTATAAAATTACTATTAGGACAGGCCATGCAGAGCCCAACAAGGAGAAGGTATCCCATTACATTAATACGTTGAGACTGAGTATTCAAGAGGAGCTAAGCCTAGTTAGAATGACCACCATAGAATTTGCGTACTAGTTTTCCCTAAAGGTGGAAGAGAAGCTGAATAAAAGATTTGACAACAAGCAAAGGGGAAGAGGTTAAGGCGGAAGGACTGGTGGAAGACACTATGGGGGCCGAAATGAAGATTCAAAGAAAAGTGAAGAAGCCGGCACCAGTCAAAATTAGAGAGGAGATAATACCTACCACCCTCGTGACCAGAACAATGGTGAGCAAAGAGGAAGAGGAAGAGGCAGACTTGGGCAAGGACTTGGAAGAGGAGGTTTCAGAGGAACTTGTTTCCAATGTGGAGAAGAAGGGCATCAAGCATACGAGTGTCTGCAACATCAAGGAAGGACAAATAAAAAACCTGAAGGTAATGCATGAGTTGCACATGTAGATGAAGATGCACAGTCTGAGCACTCTGAAGATGCTGAAAGGGCAGAAACCCTAGTTGTTAGAAGAACTTTGTTGAATGAGGAGAAAGAACCCAATCAGAGGAAGAGTTTATTCCGCACAAGGTGCAAATGTGAAGGTAAGTGTTGTGACATTATTATTGATAGTGGAAGTACTGACAATCTTATTTTAGAGGAGATGGTTGACAAGTTCAAGTTGACAATAAGAAAGCATCCACATCTTTATCAGATTGCATGGTTGCAGAAGGACCATAGAGCTTTGGTCAATGAGCAGTGTTTAGTGAAGTTCAATCTTGGGGACTACCATGACGAGGTGTTGTGTGATATCATACCAATGGATGGATTTCATATGCTGTTGGGGAGGCCATGGCAGTATGATAGGAGCGTTGTCCATGATGGCCATGCAAACACATATCCCTAACAAAGGATGATGTTTGTCATAAGTTGAAGCCCTTGAAGGACGTGGAAGAAAAGGTATGTAGTACTGCTAGAATTTGCTTGGTAGATGGTAGAAAAGTTTTGGAGGGTATGAAGCATGAGCGTCATTGCTTTGCATTGATTCCTAGGATTAGTTAAGAGAAATGTAAATATGTACCAACAGAAGTCTCAGAAATGTGGAAGAATTTCAAGATATTGTCTCTGATAATGTACCAGAAGGTTTACCACCAGTGAGGAAGATAAGTCATCAAATGGATTTGATACCAGGAGCCAGTTTACCGAATAAGGCAGCCCATAGAATGACTCCAGCAGAGTGAAGAGTTGAACAGACAAGTTTAAGAGTTGTTAAGGGGCTGATAAGAGAGCCTAAGTCCATGTGCAGTACCTGCAGTACTAGCACCAAAGAAAGATGGAGAGTGGAGAATGTGTACAGTTTTTTGAGCCATCAACAAGATCATGATCGAGTATAGATTTCCATTACCTAGAATGGATGACATAATGGATTGTTTGAGTGGAGCCAAGTACTTCACGAAGATTGATCTAAAGAATGGGTATCACCAAATTCGAATAAGAGGAGATGAGTGGAAGACAACCTTCAAAACAAAGGAAGGTTTGTATGAGTGGTTAGTCATGCCATTTGGGCTAACCAATGCATCGAGCACATTCATGCAACTCATGAACGAGGTATTGAAAGAATTTTTGGGAAGTTTTGTTATTGTTTATTTAGATGATATTTTGATTTTCAGTAAGACTTGGGATGAGCATCTGATGCATATCAGAAGAGTTATAGAGAAGCTGAGGGAGGAGAAGTTGCAGATTAATTTAAAGAAATGTAGTTTTGCAAAGAAAGAGTTGGTATACCTGGGATTTGTTGTCTCAGAGGAAGGTCTTAAGATGGACCCAGAGAAGGTGAGAGCTATCATTGACTGGCCTATGCTAAGGAGTGCTTTCGAGGTAAGATCTTTTCATGGTTTGGCAAATTTTTACATAAAGTTTATCAAGAATTTTAGTAGCATTTGTGCACCCTAACTAAGACAATGAGAGGGGATAGAAAAGAGTTTAAATGGACTAAAGGAGTAGACAAAAGCTTTGATACATTGAATCAGAAAGTCATAGAGCAACCTATTTTGGCACTTCTAGATTTCAATAAGGTATTTTAGGTAGCTTGTGATGCAAGTGGTAGTGCTATAGGATCTATTTTGAGTCAAGAAGGTAAACTCATTGCCTATTTTAGTGAGAAACTTAATGATGCCAAGAAAAAGTATTATGTTTATGATCAGGAGTTCTATGCAATAGTTCAGGCTTTGAAGAAATGGAGACATTATTTGTTGCCAAAAGAGTTTGTCTTATATACTGATCATCAGGCTTTGCAGTATCTTAATAGTCAAGGGAAGTTGAACCAAAGGCACTTAAAATGGGTTGAGTTTTTGCAGAGCTATACTTTTGTTTTGAAGCACAGGAGTGGGAAGTCCAACAGAGTTACAAATGCCTTGAGTAGAAGGCAAAATTTGTTGACAAAAATGAAGATAGAGGTTGTTGGGTTCAATGAGCTCAAAGGTTTGTATCCTGAAGATCCAGATTTTGCAGAGGCTTGGAAAGCTTGTTTGGAACCTGTTACTTTGGACAGGACAAAATGGTTGGATATCATAATCCAAGATGGCATGTTGTTTAAAGGAAGCCAGTTGTCCATTCCAAGGAGTTCCATGAGAGAGAACCTAATTAAGGAGAAGCATAGTGGAGGATTGGCTAGACGCTTTGGTCAAGATAAGACCATTGCTATTGTTGGTGAAAATTATTATTGGCCACAGTTGCAGCAAGATGTAAGGAAATTTGTGCAGAATTACAGAGTATGTCAGATGGCAAAAGGAGCAAGTCAAAATACAGGTCTATATCAGCCACTACCTGTACCAGAGAAGCCATGGGATGATATTAGTGTGGATTTTGTTCTTGGTTTACCAAGGACACAGAGAGGACATGATTCCATTTTTGTGGTGGTGGACAGATTCTCAAAGATGGCACATTTTATTCCTTGCAAGAAGACTAATGATGATGTTCATATTATAGAGTTATTTTTCAAAGAGGTGGTGAGATTACACGGTCTACCAAAGAGCATAGTTTCAGATTGAGCTACCAAGTTTGTTGGTTATTTCTGGAGGACATTGTGGAAGAAGTTGAAGACAAATTTGAAGTTCAGTTCTGCACACCATCCATAGATTGATGGATAGACTGAAGTGGTGAATAGGAGTTTGGGTAACCTGCTATGATGCTTAGTAGGAGATAAGCCCAAGGGATGGGATTTGATTTTATCACAGGCAAAATTTGCTTACAATAATTATGTCAATAGGAGTATTGGTAAATCACCATTCCAGATTGTATATGGGAATAGTCCAAAAAATGCTTCAGAGTTAAGGAATCTAGACAAAGGAGAAAAGACAAGTGTTGAGGTTGAAGGCTTTGCAGAACACATGAAGAATTTGCATGAAGAGGTGAAAAGGCACATTAATAAGATGAATATTTAGTACAAGGCTAAGGCAGACCAGAAGAGGAGATATAAGGAATTCCAGGTAGGAGATGAAATCATGGTTCACTTGAGAAAAGAAAGGTTCCCAATTGGAACATACAATAAGTTGAAAATGAAGAAATTCGAACCATGCAGAATTTTGAAGAAACATGATTCAGGAAATGCATATGAGGTAGAGCTGCCGAGTGGGATCAACATTTCCCCTATTTTCAACATTCCTAATTTATCAAAATATCATGAAGGTGGAATAGAAGATGGACCAACAGAAGAATAATGGAGTATTCCAACATCTACTTCAACCAAGGAGATAGAAGAGATCTTGGATAGCCATGTGGGAAGTACTTGGAACAGGCAATATGAAGAATATCTAGTGAAAGGGAAAGGAAGGCCTGTTGAAAATTCTTCTTGGTTGTCTAAGATAGAGTTTGACCGTTTGGGTTTTCCTCACACAAACACCTGAGACGTGATAGGGTCACTTCTCAAATTACCTTGGGTGTCTGATGCAGGAGCATCCAGTGGTGTAAGGGCAATCTTGCATCACCCAAAAAAAGATATGTTTCAAAATTGTTGATGTTCTTTCCATTTCTTTTCAAAATTTGTGGTTCTGGTTCCATAATCGCTTAAATAATGATGTAGAACTTTCAGTTGTTCCAAACTACTAAAAATAACAACCTGCTATTTTTAGAAAGTTTGCATTTGGGCATGGATTGAAGTGAAAATTTAAAGGAAGTTATATAATAGAAATATAAGACCTTTGGTGAAGGAATCATGCAAAGATCATTTGTGAGCTAAAAGATAATAAAGTTTCTGTTTCCTGAAAAATGCCTAAAAATTATTCAAACTCAGGTTTGAGGCACTAAATAGCCCTATACAACCCCAAAAATGGCTAGAACCGGCAAAGTTAGTTCTTAGCGTGTAGAGAACTCCACGATCTTTCTAACACATAAAATAGTTCATCAATCAGACACCTAGATCAAAAGTTATGGCTCCCAGAAGTTGACCTATTTTTGGAGGGAGATGCAAATTTCAAAATTTGGTTGTTGGCCGCCAAAAAGGCTATTAATAACCATTTTTGGGAACCCTGGGCAGTAGTAGAGTTAATGGGGCAAGTGTGGAGTCAAGAATAGGTGGGAAAATAGAAACCCTAGCTGACTTGGGGTTACAGAAGGTAAATATTCCAAAGCCTGGTGATGTGTAGCTGTAGTGTGTTGCAGTCTGTGGAGGATTGATTCCTCTGATTGTAATTGAGCTTCTATTATGTAATGAGTTGCCTAGATCAATAAAGAAATATTCTATTTTCTATGTTCTATTTCTATTGTTGTGTGTTTTATGATTTACCCCCTTCATCAGTTTCCACGCTCTTGGAGAGGATCCAAACCATTTTGGTTGTAAGTTCTGAGTTTGGAACCATCAAGGAAGAACTTATGCTGCATTTGAAAGATTTGATGAATACTCCAGAAGTAGCCTCAAGATAGATGGAAAGGTGATTGAACAAGGATCGTCATATGATTTTTCTTCTTGGTATTTTAGTTTACTCATAAGGGAGTAAGTTCTTGAGAAGGTACAAAGTGAAAGTGTTTGAATGAAAAGTGTAGTCCAAAGAATTCAAGACAAGATAAGTAGTTCAGTCAAGAAGATATGTGATCCTTTGGGAGAAGTTGATATTGATGATTTGAAGAATCACATACATATAATTTACTTTGACAACATTCATACCATCTCTGGACATCAATTAGATAAATTTTCCATACTTACCACACTCATTGGTGCAAATCAAGTTTGGATGGCAAAATGGGAAAAAACACTTGTCACACACACAGAAGATTTGGCAATTGTGGAAGGCACCATTTGGAATGCACCAAGTGCACCAATTAATGATATTGCAGAAATTGTGTCCAGATTCATTGCATTCATAGGAAATGACAAGCACCAATAGGGCATGCCATATGGATAATCCTCATAGATTCCAACATGACATGCTTATCATCTTGGAAAATGTGCCTTTATTACCTATTAGTTTTTATGTACACAAGTTGTATCAACTTTTACTTTTTCTAAAAATAGCAAGTTGTTGTAATTAATTAATGAGGTGGAAAAATCTCAGCCATTGATTCTCAAATCAATCTTGGCCATCATTGTATTCTGAAGACTATAAAAGGCCTCACTTCTCTCTCATTTGAAGATTGAGACTTTGGAGAATTGTTGCAAGTGCTCTTTGAGATAATACAAGACTCATTGATTTGGTGATATTGTTTTGTTTCAAGTGTTGCATGGTTTCCAATTCCTCAAGCATAGAATTAGTTTTATTTTCAAGAATTATGTTATTTGATGGAAGTGACTATTGTTGTTTCATGGTGAAATCTCTAAGTTCATACCATTTGTTAATTGTGGCTTCCAAGTTGCAGTGCCTGGTTAGACTAAACTCAAACGAGCTTAACTTCAATTATTTGTGTTTTTTGATCCTTCATGAACATGAGTGATCTGAACATCATACATTACCTTAGAAGATTGCATCGTCTTTATGTAGGTGTTTGATTTGGCGAAGCAAAGTCGGTTGATTTCACCTAGTCAACAATAGTTTCTTGCATGTAGGATTAGAATAGCTTCCCTAAAACCTATATCCTTTTGCACTTTTTTTTTCAATCCTTGTTAGGAATTAGGATAAAGAGCTTAATAGCAATATCATACACCTCAAGTTGTAGTACTTAGAAATTCTAAGTCCTCCTTTGAAAGTGAAACAAGCTTTGTATTTGAATGATTGTGTAAGTCCCTTTGTGTAAACATCATATCACATCCAACTACTGAGTTTATCTATTGCTAATCACATATAAGGAACCTTGGAGTGCTCTTGTTTGATCATATAGTTTAGCATTCAAGAGACTTTATTCAAGAGAGGATAGGACACCTAGTGTTTTATTCTATTGTTGTTATTGTCACAAAAACATCATCAACATTTTTGGTGCTCGAAAGAGGGCCACACAACAAGTTGTTTCATTTCAAGGTTAGGTGAAAGTACACGCTGGATTGAATCATCTCCTTTTCACCAGAAAGGCATCAAAGAATTCTAAATTCTACACTAGGAGCATCCAAGGATTTGGTTGAATTGGAATTTCTTTCCAAGTCAAGGAAATGGAAGAAAACAAGTTCATCAAGCTAAGGATCTCCAAGTGGAGGAGATATTTCAAATTTGTTCCAAACTCCTCCACCCCAAAATCTAGGAGTTTCTCAATCAAGTAGTACACAAGGAGTCATCTAAGCAATTCCACTTCAGCTAGGAGCTACTCAAGTGGTCCCATTACTGTTGAATACTAAGAGGGGGGGTGAATCAGTATTCTAAGATTTAAATAATTAAACCAAATACCAACTTTAATAATCAGAATGCAAAGTAACCATAGAAATACAAGCCACATAAACATGACACATAGAAACCAGATTTTTATGTGGAAAACCCAAGAAAGGGAAAAACCATGGAGAGGATTATCTCTCAATATATATTGCAATCTTTTACAAAAGGTGATGTTCAGGCTTGGTCACTCCACGGGCCTAGAACATGTTGGCTCACTACCATGAAGTACAACTAGGTCTAGTAGGCTTACTACCTCAACCCTAAACCTAGAAAGATTATAATGAGGGATATTAAACCCTACTGGTTTCTTAAATCTAGGCTCACTAACAAGTACAAGTGAAATTGTATAAGGAATATGAATACTGCATCAGCATCTATCAGTATGCCAATGTGCAGTCATTTAGCAACTAAATACTGAGTCCTGAGTCTTCATCATCACTGATCTTCTATCTCTGCTCTACTATTCTGATACTCACATCAATTGCATTCACAATAGTTCTTTTCACACTTCACATTCATATCACACACCTCAAACATTGAATTTGATCCCATATATATATCAGCAACACTTAAGATCTTCATATTAGGTCGGCATACTCAGATGAAGCGTATAGTTAATAAACATGTAGCTTGTCAGCCAAATCCATTCATCAAAATGCATAGAGGACCTAAATAACATTTGAAACATCTTCTCATATGTTGGCTTCAACTATAGAACCACTTAGGATAAAGTTCTAATTAATAGAACTTACCGCACATAAATCAAATTATCATGTTGGCCTCAAACTCAGACTGCTACTAGTTTAGTTCAACTGTCAGACTACATATTTTATTGCAGACCATAGGGCTTTCTCAAAATCATATCAAAGACTCCTCAGACATCACCAATCATACCTTCAGAACTGCAAAGAAAAATATTCTTTAGCAGCAAAATGCAGACCATTAGAACTCAGATTTTATCATAGTCAAACTCTATCAAACACTGTAGCGATACTCAGCAGCTTGCAACTATCTTTTAGGTGGACTTCAGATCTTACAACTCTAGATTTAGACACTTCATACAAGTGTTTACAACACGTCAAAACCTCATAATAGAATATGCACTTGCGGAGAAATGCAGATCATTTTGCTTTGTATTGTACATTATCCCTGTCTTACTTCTGTTCATCCAGACTTTGATATTTTCTCCAAATGACTTCCAAAGGAAGTCATGACTTGAACACTGGAGTATATCATCATCAAATAGCTATAATTAAACATACCTAAATTGCATTTTCTAGTCTTCATCTGCGGAGGATACTGATCCACTCTCTACCCCTTACTCTGAATATTGTCCATACTTAGTCATTCTAGCCTTCCAGTCTTGAATACGTGCTTTGTTGCCAATCCAAGTTGGTCTTCCAAAATAATGTCTTTTTTTCATACTGATGTATGCCCTTTTCCATGTTTCCATCAATGAGAACACTCAATTATTCAACATAGTAGTGTCTCTTGCCAACAATCTCCCCCTTTGGCATTGATGGCAACACTTCGTGAAAAATGTTTGACTGCCTTGACTGCTCCCCCTTTCTATATACACTCTATATTTCTTCTGCATCTGAGATGTTTACCTATTTTTCACTGATCATCTTCTCCCCCTTTGACATCATTGGCAAAGTGTAGGTTCTGGAGTCAAAAATTGTCAAAACTACAAAATTTTCTATACTCTGCCGCATATGTACAGGTACAATCTTCAACTTTATTTTACATGTGATGGAGGATGTTATTGAAAATGTTCTTTATTTGGGCCAGCTCACCATCCAAGCTTTTCTTGGCATTGTCAAAAATTTGAATATGACCACTTAGTAGAAAAACTACAGTCTCTACCTTGTGAAGATTAGAGGGTGTGTCAGATTGTAAAGTTACTTGTGCTTCAGCTGCTAGATTAAACATAGAATCTAACTTAGGATTGATTATTCTTCTTAGATAACACATTTTGATTTTGATTTTGTCTCTCTCACTTGTTAGATTGTTCAAGTCATCATGAAGGTTGATGACTTGACTTTCCTTGCTACTCACAGATTCTATTGACGGATCGAATGACTTAGAAGTGTTCATCAGTTTCTGCTCCAACTCCTTGATCTTTTCTTATGTTTTCTTTGTGACTTCTGGCCAGGATAAAAAAAAATTGTATATAGTACCAGCTTCTTTAATGGCACTTTGAATGTTTTTTATTCTATTGTCTAACTGGGCTTTGTCATTAGTTATCATTTCCTTCAACTCATTCAATCTTTTCTCATTAAACTCTTGCCTAACGTTTATGTATGCAGATTTCTCAAAGGATTAAAAATGTTTACTTATAGAGTTTAATAGTCCTTTGAGTTAATTTTCTAATGATAAAGAAGCATCCTTTTGGTATGTTGGCATCAGCTTCTCCAAAATGCTAGATGCCTCACCAATGAGCTCACTATCCTCTATGTGAGACTTTAACATTTCCTCTCTTACCTTTGCCTGTACAATTGATGCCAATCTGAATTTTTGTATAGGGGACATTGTGTCCAAGTTTATTGGACCATGTAGAAACTCAGGATCAACCAAAACTTGTTTCTCTTTCTCCAATAGCTCTTTAACCAATTCTACAGTGTCTCTTGGTGTAGTAGAGACTTCTTTTAAGCTCTGCTCTAGATCATCTAGATCCATATCCTTATTAGAGTTCTTCTATTCTAGTGAAGGATTTTCTTTTACCTATTCCTCCTCAGTCCTCTCCTTGTCAATTTTATGTTTAGCTTGATGTTTCGGAAAGAATCTTATTTCAACAAGAACTTGTTTCTCCTTAGTTACTTTGACACTTTCATCTATTTCTTGATCAAGTTTTACTTTCGGAATAGATGTATTATTTCTAGCATGTGTTTCTTCATTGTCATAAATGGTTGGAAGATTGAATTCTCTTAATGTTTTCAGAGTGGCTTCTTCAGTTTCCTTTACCACTTTTTCAATTTCTCCTAACATTAGAGCATTCATTCTTTTCTTTGACCCAAATTTGTTGTGAATTGCTTTGGATATTTTTACTTTTTCTTCTGGAGTGATTTCTAGACATAGTTTTATTAAAGAGTGCTCTCTTAGTTCAGCATCCTTTTCCTGGGCTGCTTCCTTTCTTGCAGACATTATTCTTGCCAAGTTATGTGGAAGATCATCAATTATTTCAATTAGGGCCCTATTGTAGATGTTGAGATACTCTACAATAGTAGTCTCAATGATTTTCTTGTCCAGATCATTATATCCATCATATAATTGTGCAATAGGCTTCAAATTGCCATCCATTGTTATGGCTTTGAGAACATATTCAAGACTTATGGTTGCTTCCTCTGTCAGGGACACATCTTGCTTTTGCCTTTTTTATAGCTTTACCCTTACCGAAAGGTTTCTTTTTTCTAGTTTTGGAGGCTTTTGTAACTTTAGTTTTCATCTTTTTCACTTCTTCATCAAACTCTATTTCTTCTTCATCAACTCTTCCTATACTAACATACATCCTTCTTCCTTTTGCTTTTTGTCTCTTTGTGCCTTTGTCAGTGGATTTCTTGGACAGATGCTCCATACTTGTAGATGGTGTGGGACCGGAGAATGTAGCAGAGCTTCTTGTAGAACTTTGTGTTGCTTCAGACTTTTCTTGTTTCCTTTTAGGCTCCTTCAAAGCCTTAACCGGTTCACTCTCTTTCTTTTCTCTTGCTTCCCTTTCTACTTGTGCTTTTTCTCTCACTTCTCTGATCTATTCTTTAGAGAAACCATATTTCAATGCAACTTCTTCTACCTCCTTCCTTACTTTCCTAGAGATTTCTAATTTCCTGAGTTCAACATGTAATTCCACCGATAGCTCTTCATAGGTTCCAAACCTTTCTTCTCTATTATCCATGGGTTTTCTCAGCATGTGTTAAGCATAGTTATCTAATATTTGTCCATCCACTTCATAACCCATTGGCATTATCCAGACTGTCCTAGGCTCAACAGCCTCCATCAAGCATTGATCTTTTGTAACCATAAAACATATAGTGTCATTATACTTCTCAACAATTTTCTTAGGAATTTTTTCTCTTGAATGCATTATACTTTGAAAATTCTTAAAGTACCCCCATAGGGATGTTTTTTACTCATCATGACTTCCAATTCTACTTAAATGATTTCTAATTTGGACAACTACTAGTTTGCTAGTTAATCAGAACATATTCTTCATTTTTGGCAACTCATTCATAAAATAGAAGAATAGACAGATAATCAGCATACCAAATTTGAAGGGATAGTTTTTGCTTTCCTTGATCTTCTTTATATTCTCCAGTAGTTGGATTCTCAGTAACTCACACAAATCATAATTAGCATTCTCTTTGACCATTTGATATGCGGTGTATATCGCAGTACCGGAGATAGAGTTCTACCAGTTTGAGAAATAGATCTTGTAGCCTATGACCATAGAAGCAAATCTTACCACATGGTATGTGATGTCATTTATGGTTAATGCCTTCTTGTCAAATTGGGCTTCGGTAGCCTCTGTAATAGTTTGATTATTCACATCTTTCAACAAGGGTACACCTTCGATGGAATTTAACCCTGTTACTGCCCCAATCACTTCCTTGGTGATTTTGAAGTGCTACCCTAACCACATGAATTCATCGTGAATTTTACTTAGGATATACCAGACCCATTCATCCTCTGCAAATGAAGGAAAATCTACATACTAGATGAATTTCTTCTCTTCTAAGACTTTGTATTCTTCCTTTAGGTCAAATTGATCATTGTTTAAATGCTTTAGGTATAAATCTGAGAATTTGTCACCACTAAGCTCATCTAGGGCAACATGGATATATGCCCTAACATCTTCCACATACAAAACTCCATATGGTATTTTTGAAAATGCACCCATTAGATCAATTTTGGTTGCTTTGAAGGGATGTTTCTTTAATTTGGGTCTTGGTCACTCAGTAACATCAACAACTTGTGGGGTTGCCATTATAAAGATTTAATGAAGTTCCAACGATAAATACCTTGTTATCCTAAATTAGGGTTTTCTTCGCTTGGATCACTCTGAGAACTTTGAATCTCTGTTATCACTTGAAATCGGTTTCAATCTCTCTTGGATGTCTGATAGCTTGAATGCAAAGTGAGTTATAATGCAAAAGTGTTTTCTTTTTATCCTCCGCACTTGACCTACTTTTCATAAATGCTCATTCTCAAAAGATGCCTGACTTGACTATGATAGATATATTGATCAAAATTGCTCCACAATGTACCATACTAACTTATTTTCTTCCAGATTTTCTTCCATAAGATGTCTTATTTCAAATTCCACCACATATCTTCATTCTGGACTCCAACACTAACTATCTAGCTGGGGGTTTTGATTTTCAACACTAGTCCCCCTGAGCCAGAGCTCCCAATTTACTTCCCAGAGGAAGTATCTACACTATATGGTGGTGCAGATCTATCATTAACTTCAATTACTTCTTTCTTGATCCAGAGCTTGTCCATTTCTTTCTAAGTTTCAACTGGATCAACTTTTTCTTTTCCCTTATCATTCCTCTGCTCTATTTTCCTATCTTCAACATAGTAATTTCTCTTCACATTCTTGCTTTTACATAATCTTTCAACATGTCCAAATTTGTTGCAATTGAAGCACATAATGTTTCCCTGTCCTTGATTCCTTCCTCTAAATGAATTCATCCTTGATCTACATTGATTAGCCATGTGTCCAAATCTATTGCATGCAAAACACTTTCCATTGAATGATTGACTATTCCTTGCATTGTAAGACCTATTTCTTACCAGATTTCTGCATTCATTTGATTTGTGACCAATTTTATTGCAATTGAAACATTGACCAAAGAATGATGAAACATTCTAATTTACTCTACTCCTGCATTGAGTAGCTTTATGACCAAACTTATTGCAATTAAAACAATGGCCATTGAAAGATGGATACCTTTGAGCATTTGGATGTCTAACTGGAGGTCTTCTAGGTCTTTTTCTGAACTAGTTTCCTCTGTTTTGCTTTAACTCAGTGTCTGTTTCACCAGATTTTGATCTTTCACCTTTCTCAAATCCAAATCTTGCTTATCATCAACACTCTTTTGACTAGCAATCATCTCATCAAGCTTTGCAGAACTTAACTTGAACTTTTCTTCATAGCTCTTGGCTTTTTCCAAGTCTACTTTTAGACTCACAATTTCTTTTTCAAGTTTGGCACAATCGTCTGATTTTATTTTCATCATTAAATTTAGATCTTCTGCTACTTTTGTTCTTTGTATAACTTCTGCTTCCAAATCATTCAAGGTTGCATTTGTTGAAATCAATTGATCACTAACTTATTTGTATTTGTCTTTAAATTTATTGACTTGTTCTTTTAATTTTGAGATGCACTCATTATCTTCTTGTAAGTTATCCTTCAAATCCCTGACTTCTGCTTCAGACTATTCTAGGTCAATAAGAGTTGATTCTAGTTCCATGTTTCTTTCATAATTTCCAAATCTTCTTGTTGCCATGATTACACTACCCCAGATCTTCCTCAAGTTGTTAGACTTTTTCCAAGGAAATTGGCTCTTATACCAATTGTTGAATACTGAGACGGGGGTGAATCAATATTCTAAGATTTAAATAATTAAACCAAATAACAACTTTAATAATCAGAATGCAAAGTAACCACAAAAAAACAAGTTACATAAACATGACACATAGACACCATATTTTTACATGGAAAACCCAAGAAAGGGAAAAACCATGGAGAGGATTAGCTCTCAATATATATTGCAATCTTTTACAAAAGATGATGTTCAAGCTTGGTCATTCCACGGGCCTGGAACATGCTGGCTCACTGCCATGAAGTACAACTAGGTCTAGTAGTCTCACTACCTCAACCTGAAACCTAGAAAGATTACAATGAGGGCTATTAAACCCTACTGGTTGCTTACATCCAACCTCACTGCCAAGTACAAGTGAAATTGTATAAGGAATATGAATATTGTAGCAGCATCTATCAATATGCCAGTGTGCAGTCATTTAGCAACTAAATACTAAGTCCTGAGTCTTCATGATCACTGACCTTTTATCTCTACTCTGCTATTCTGATACTCGCATCAATTGCATTTGCAATACTTCTTCACACACTTTACATTCACATCACACACCTCAAACACTAAATTCAATCACATATATATATCAACAACACTTAAGATCTTCATATTAGGTTGGCATACTTAGATGAAGTGTATAATTAATAAACTTGTAGCTTGTTAGCCAAATCCATTCATCAAAATGCATAGTGGACCTAATAACATTTGAAACATCTTCTCATATGTCAGATCCAACTATAGAACCACTTAGGATAAAGTTCTCATCAATAGAACTTACTGCACAAATCAAATTATCATGTCAGCTTCAAACTCAGACTGCTACTGGTTCAGTTTAACTGTCAGACTACATCTTTTACTACAGACCATAGGGCTTTCTCAACATCATATCAAATAATCCTTAGACATCACTAATCATACCTTTAGAATAGAAAAGAAAAATATTCTTTAGTTGCAAAATGTGGACCATCAGAACTCAGACTCTGTCACAGTCAAACTCTATCAAACACTGTAGTGTTACTTAGAAGCTTGTAACTGTCTTTCTGGTGGACTTCAGATCTTACAACTCTATATTTAGGCAATTCATAAAAGTGTTTACAACACCTCAAAACTACATAACAGAATATGCACTTGTGGAGAAATGCGGATCATTTTACTTTACACTGTACAATGTCCGTGTCTTACTTCTGTTCATCTAGACTTAGATATTTTCTCCAAATGACTTCTGAAAGAAGTCATGACTTGAACACTAGAGTATATCATCATCAAATAGCTATGATTCAATTTACTTCAACTACATTTTCTAGTCTTCATCTACGGAGGCATACTGATCCACTCTCTGCCCCTTACTCTGAATACTGTCCATACTTAGTCATTCTGGCCTTCCAATCTTGAATACTTTTGTGCTTTGTTGCCAATCCAAGTTGGTCTTCCAAAATGATGTCTTCTTGGTATACTGATGTACCCTCTTTGCCTTGTTGCCATCAATGACAACACTCAATTATTCAACATAGCAGCATCTCTTACCAATAATTACAACAAGCAAACATTCCAATAGCTTGGCCCCTAGAAAATGTTTTTCCTCTTGATTCCTTTGCAAACTACAATGACATGCCCAAGAATCCTAAACTCTTCTGCTCTAAATTCCACATCGATGATGTAAATCAAACAACAAAGGAGCATATAAATATTTTTGAGGATACCCTTCAAAACAAGAGAATTGTACATGAAGATGTAGCCTATAGACTATTTCCTTACTTGAATGGAATGCATTCAATTGTTACGTCAATTTGCCTACCAATTCCATCACCACTTGGCAAAAATTGAAAGATGCCTTCTTGGCTAAATTTTGGATTCCTATCACTCCAGTGGAACTATACAAGCAGTTGGTTGAAGTGAGAAGACAAGAACATGAACCAATCGGTGCCTTTAATAACAAGTTCCACAAGGATTATTTAAGACTGCAGGCCCCATATACTATAAATGATGTGATGGCTAGAGAAGTTCACTATGCAGTGTTGGATCGTCTCACTTCCATGTTCATGAAAAGGGCAACTACACTGCCTAATACTCTAACGGAAGCTTATGTTGAAGCTGTCAAAGTGAATACAGACTTAGGAATGAACATCAAGGGCCACTCAATCACATGGGATACTCAGCTATGCCAAATCAAATCCAAGGAATTAATCAAGCATTAGCACATCACATGCCAGTAATGAATCCCATTCTTGCTCTGAGCAACTAGCTAGTGCTTCACCCTGGTGTACCACTTTCTCAAGAATCATCTTCACAGACAGTATATCTTCAAAACACACAAGTGAAAAAAGTACAAGAAGACAACAATGAAATGAAAGAATTAATTAAGAAAATCAAGAGGTTGTCAACCAAGGTAACTCAATTATAGAATCAGAATAATTAGATTTAAAGCATGCAAAGAGGATACCAAGGGTAATCAAGGAATTTCTAGCATAGTTATCAAGGCAATAACTACCAAGGGCCTAATCAAGGTTTATGAGGGAATAACCAAGGTTTTCAAAGGCAAACTTGAACATGGAACACAACACCTAATAATGGAAGTGTGCCTTCACCCTTGGATAATCTAACAACTTCTGAGAATAAGCCAGCTGATAAAGTATTCTGGCTGAAGAAAAATCGTCTACATGTCATAGACTACATAACACAAATCAACATTCTAAGCTATAATTTCCTAAGTTCAAGATAGTGGATGATATCTTTCAAAAGGAAATGCATGGTTCACAAACACCAGAGAATCCTCCTGTCACTGGGTATGAGATTGTACCAACGACAAGATATGATCAAGCCTTGATTATTGAAGATTTCACATTTCCACCTATGATGGAATATGACATGATGGAGTACAATTGAAGGTTTCCTCCAACATCCGCAAATGGACCAGTTGAAGATTCATGTTCCTATCCTCCATTCAATAATGATCATCAAATTAAGGAGACAGGCAAAGTACAAGCATTTCAACAATCATCTAGAAATGCACCTCCAAGGGTCTATCAACAGAATTATCAAGCACAAGATCCCATAACTACGTCAATTCCTCCAAATAATTTTTGAACTCCATCTAATATAAATGCAAACAATAATCCAATTTATCCAAATGATTTGTTGGAATATAGATAGAGGGATGTTGCCCAGAGAATCACTCCACCACGAGATGTTCTGTCATGAAATGTTGCACCAAGGGTTGATCCTCCAAAAAATGAGGCTCATAAAGATGATTTTAAAAGATTGAGTCAATGTGTGATAGAAGAGCTCAAGAAAATGAAGATAAGTCTACTGTTGATAGAGTTGATGAGAGTACCTGAGATAAGAGAAACTTTCTTAGGGAGTTTCAACGATACTGCTACAAAGAGTGGAACTCAGAATGTACAAAGTGCTTCAAGTTCCTCAAATCCATCCACGCCCAGTACACATCAAAAAAATGTTGTTTAGAATACAAGTGTAGCTCAATTAGTACCTCCTCATCCACAAGGACAATCAAATGCAATTTATGTAGCACATAATTCATCTGACATAGCCGAAGATATGCAAGCTAAGAAAAAAGAACCTGCAGAAAATAGTAATAGAGTAAAAGGTCAAGATCCTAAGGGATATCTAAATCCATGAAAATTTTAAGTTTCATTGCTCCAAAGAAGAAAATAGTAGTCTTTTATCAAGGGAAAGATGAGCCACCACAGTTTCTTCTGTTGGTAAGAATTTTTAGAAAACTTTTGTACCATTGTCTAATGGATTTTAGAGCATCAAGTAATGTCATGCCACTAGGTGTTTGCAAGAAATTAGGTTTGATTCCAAAACAGACTTCCAAGAAGGTTACTCAGCTAGATAAAACTAAAGTTCTAGTTGTAGGAGACTTACATAACATCCACATGCAATTGGTAGTCGATACAAGGATTCAACATTATATTGATATTTCAGTTGTAGACATTCCTGAAGGGTACGGTATGCTGCTAAGTAGAGATTGGATGAGAAAGCTAAATGGATACGTATCTACTGATTTCTCACACATGTGGTTGTCATGGAAAGGACTTCCAAATCAGATCTGGATAGATAGCACTCCTTGATTGAAGTTGATGATCACCAAATATGGGGAAGACAATGAAATTCTTTTCATGGAAACTGACCTCGGTGTCTATAGGACAAAAGTTGAAGAAGTTCTAATGTTGTACAGCCCAACAAAAGTTCTTGTAGAGATTGATCATGATTCTACATCTAATGAAGAAAGTGAGGGCATGTTCAAGAGCTTTAGGAATTCTGTTTTGAAGCATGTGAAACAAGGTATAGAATTGGGAAGCCATGCTAGTATTCAATATCTATTACTTCCCAATTGGTGTAGAATCCATAATGCATTTCATTCAGAGTTCTCTTGTGCAATCTGTGACGTGGCTCTAGAGAAAGTACAAAAGAGAATTCCAGATGTGATGAGATTAGAGATTCCTAAAATACCAAAGCATGAAGAACTTGTTCCGAGTGAAGTCTCTGCAGATGATGAAATTTCATCAACTTCAAAAGAAATAACTCAAGCATGTGAAGAGAAGAAAGGAGACAATGAACAGAGTTCAAAGTAAGAAATTGATCAAGTTTGGATGTTGAAATTTTATGGATCTAAGTCAAAGAAAGGAGGTGGTACCAGTTTTGAGCTGATTAGTCCTTTCAGAGAAACTTACTTATCTGCTCTCAGATTACAGTTCCCATGTACCAATAATGTAATAGAGTATGAAGTACTTAGACATGGATTACTACTCGCCATCAGGAAGAAAGCCAAAATCCTGCTTGTTATTGGGGATTTAGAAGTGGTTATAAGACAAATCAGGAAATAATATGTGTGCCATGATAAAAGATTGAAGAAATATAGGAATCGAGTATGGGACCCCATTAAGGATTTTGATGCTTTCAATATTCAGTCAATTTACAGGTCTAAGAATTAAGTTGCAAACACCTTAGCCTAGGCAACAGGTTCTCTTGAGCCATTGGCGATGGAAGGATTGAAGAAGTTCACAGTTGAGTTGACATCAATGCCTTCAGTTCCTGATAACATCACAAAATTCCAAGTGTTTAAAGATGACAAGCATATACTAGATTTTCTAATCAATTCTTGGATATTCACTACTCAAATTATTGATGAAGGGGAAGTTGAAGAAGCAAAATTTGATCCTGATGGGATAATGAATTTGAAGAACAATACCATCCCAAAGGGAATAATAGAGTTAGAAAGAGTTTTTTATTCAGATAGATTAAGCACTCTTCAGTATCGCAGTGAAGATGGAAATAAGTGCGACACAGTCAATTTAGGAATAGAAGATGTGAAAAATGTTTTCATAGGAAAGGTATATACACCAGAAGAAAGAGAAGACATAATCAAGAGTATGAAAGAGTTTCAAGATGTAATTGCATGGGGATACAAAGATCTAAAAACCTATGACACTTCTATTATCACACATACAATTCCCCTTAAACCTGGTAGTAAGCCTTTTCGGCAATGACAAAGACCAATAAATCCTCTATTGGAACCCCTTATATATCAGGAAGTGAAGAAACTACTACAAGAAAGAATAATTTTTCCAGTAAGGCACTCTACATGGGTCGCCAACCTAGTCCTTATTAGGAAGAAGAACGGAGAGATAAGATTATGTGTAGATTTCAGGAATCTCAACCAAGCATCAGAGAAGGACAATTACCCATTGCGCTCACTAGATGAAGTACTGCAAATTGTAAATGGATCTCAAATGATGTCCTTTTTGGATAGATATTCAGGGTATAATCAAGTCATGGTTGAGGAAGAAGATCGACTGAAGACAGCTTTTACCACCAAGTGGGGAACTTACGCTTATAGGAGAATGCCCTTTGGATTAATTAATGCAGGAGCTACCTTTCAAAGAGCCATGGACATCGCTTTCAGGGATATAGTAGGGAAATACATAATAATTTACATGGATGATCTCACAGTATTTTCAAAGAAGAGAGAAGACCACATGGAACATTTAAGGAAAGTTTTAGAAGGATGCAGAAGATATGATATTTCTCTCAATCCAAAGAAATGCATTTTTAGAGTATTAGAGGGGAAACTTTTGGACCATGTGATTTTAGAGAAAGGGATTTCCATTGATCCTGATTAGGTGGAAGCTATAAAAAAGGTCAATATGCCTACAAGCAAGGATTTAAAGTCTTTCTTCAAGAAAATCAATTTTGTAAGAAGTTTTATCATAGGATTTGCAGAAATTATCAAGCCATTAAATGAGATGTTAAAGAAAGATGTGAAAATAGATTGGACTCCATAGGCAAGGAAAACATTTGAAGAGATAAAGAAAGCAATTGCTAGTGCCCCTATCCTCATCATTTCTGATTACACAAAGCCTTTTTATTTGTACTCCTTCGCATCAGATCATACTTGTGCAGGAATCCTAACTCAAAGAACAGAAGAAAGGGATGAACATCCCATTGCATTTATGAGTACCCCTTTCAAAGATGTTGAACTAAGGTATCCATGTGTTGAGAAGAAAGCATATGTTTTGGTAAAGGCAATTAAAAAATTTAGACACTATATCTTGAGGAGCAAGGTTTATGCAATAGTTCCAAATGTTGTTGTCAAAATGTTGTTAATGAAAAATGAGCTGGGTGAAAGAAGAGGAAAGTGGGTCACCATTATACAAGAGTATGACATTGAAATATAGCCAATGAAGTTAGTATGAGGGCAATCACTCATGTAAATGATAGCAGTTGAGGGTCTAGGTTTAATGCAACAAGCATATGTACTCGAAGATGTATCACCAGACGAATGGCATGATGACATTGTACATTATTTGCTAACTCAAAGATGTTCAACACATATGAATTCAACATAAAAAAAGCCCTGAGGTATAGGAGTTAGAGTTTCATGCTACAAGGGGCAGTCTTGTTTTGACAGAACCATGAAGGAGTCTATTTGAGATGTGTCCGAAAGAATGAAGCCAAGTAAATCATGGAGCAATTTCATGATAAATTCAGAACCTATCATGGAGGCAGATTAGCAGTAGCTCACCAAATCTTAAGGGTAGGATACTACTGGCTCACCTTGTTCCATGATACTCATCAGCATGTCAAGAGCCACACCTGTCAAGTAGCAGCTTCAAGGGAGAAGAATCCTGCAATGTTCCTTCATCCTATTGTCAAAGAAAGACCTTTTGCCAAATGGGGATTAGATTTTATTGGCATGATCAACCCACCTTCCTCTATGCAACACGGGTGCATTCTAACCACAACTGATTATTGTACTAGATGGTCTAAAGCTCATGCTCTAAAACTTTACACTACTGATGTGGTAATCAACTTTTTGGAAGAGAACATCATTACCAGGTTTGGTTGTCCTAACGCCTTGTTTGTGATAATGGTCTTGCATTCTCATCTTTGAAATTTTCAAATTGGGCATTTGAACATGGAATAACATTAAAATTTTCATCAAATTATTATCCACAAGGTAATGGTTTGGCCAAATCAACAAACAAGAATCTTTTGAATGCAATTAAGAAATTATTGGATAAGAACCTAAGAGATTGGCATACACAATTAAAGTTTTCTCTTTGGGTAGACAGAACCCATGTTAAGTCTTCTCTAGGTACTTCTCCTTACCATTTAGTTTATGGCCAAGACCCCATCTTTCCAATGCAACTAAGGATCCCAACTTTGCAATTTATGCAAGAATATTTAGAGGAAGATGAAAGATTGCAAACTAGACTTTCACAGTTATTACATTTGGAAGAAAAATGAGACATTAATTTGGATAAATTCATGAAACACCAAGGAGTTGTGAAGTGTTGGTTTGACCGACAAACAAAGATAAAATCATTTAGGATTTCTGATTTGGTCTTGTTATGGGACAAATCACATGAAAGACGAGGAGAGCATGATAAATTTGACTATCTCTAGAAAGGATACTATCAGATTGGTGAGATTTTAGGAGAAAATGCTTTTAAACTGAAAACATTGACTGGGGAAGACATCCCATTGCCTGTCAATGGGCAATTCCTGAAACACTATTTCCAACCGTGAGTCCCCTGTGGGACTTACTTGTACATAGGTTAGAGTAGGTTTTCCTTTCTGTTGTTTTCCACTTTCCTTAGATTAGTTTTTCTTGCCTTGACATCATTTGACTCAAGCCTTTCTCGTTACTGGTAGTTTAGTTTGCTTTAATAATTAGTTTGCTTTAGGTTTTCTTTGCTTAGGTTAGTTGTTTTTAGAGATCCTAATTTGTAGCAGAGTGATGAATTTTTACACACAAGTTTGGTATGATTTCACTAAGCTATGTTAGTTCATTTATTAAATATTCATCCATGAAATTCTTAGAATCAAAAGATCTTTTTCTTTCAATTTATCAGCAAATTAGATTTTGTACTTGACTCAGAAGTTAATCATATATTGTGTCTTGACATTGCTATCTTTTGATTATAATGTTTTAAAATGATAAATCTAAATCTTATGAATTCTTATGTCTTGTTTTGAGAAACATGGGTCATGACTAATGGATTTCCTGTGGATTCCATTTCTAGTCTCAAATAGCATGACTGCTTGCTCATGGGGGATAAGTCAGTTGTTTAGTATTACTTGAAGTATTTTGAGATCTTATACCTTAAACATCTTAAAAATTATAAATTATCTAAGTGAGTCTTGGTGAACTTACATTAAGTGAAAAATCTAAAGGTCCACCTTTGCCACCATCAGAATTCCACACCTAGCTAGCTGAGTTATCAACATAACTCGTGTCATAAAAAAGCATGTGTTGCAAGGGTAAATGGTACTGCATTGTACTCTACCAAATCTAAGCTTAATGGGATATCAATAATGAAGAATAAAATGCAAAGAAAATCACAATCACACACTATAACTCAGTTAGATGGACAATTGAGTAATCTCTATCGGGGCTATGGATGCCTGACTGGTAGTGGGGCTCTACTCGAGTGGAATTACGAGACAAACCCATCGAGGCTATAGACACTCGTTGGCAGCGGGGCAATGTCTAGGTAGTTCATGAGGTGTGTACTAAACACATAGCTTAATGTAAAGGAGCTTAGACGATCTTAGCTGCCAAGGGATGGGAATGAACAAATGCGCACACACTTGGATCCTTGGAATATGGATGGTTGTGCTAGCAGTTGGTTTTGATCACTTGCTCATGTAGTTATGTATATTCAGTCTAGTGTGTGGGTGTACATGGAAATTTTGAAACTTGACTTTTGTTTATCCTTGGAATACTTAAGAACCTTGTTTTAATTAAAATCAATCTTTAATCACGCAACAAAAAATGAAGTGTCTTGATCCAATCTATGATTCTTTTCCTTTTCAAGTGTCCCTTTTAATTAGTTGATGAGTTGAGAAGAATTATCCAAAGGCTCTGGGTTGGGATTGGATCCTTATTTTTGAAATGTTTAGGAACATTTCTTTACGTGGAGTCACCAGATGTTGTGACCTACTCACAACTCACCCCATTACAAAAGGGGCCCCCCAAATTTTTGCTTTTGTTTTTTATTGGTAGTCTAGAGAGTCTTGATCACCAATCTTGTCCAACTCCATGCAAATGGAAGTCATCTATCAAACAAGGTATAACATAGTATTTCAAGATAAATCTTCGAGGGGGAAATGAAGAAACCTTGTTGAATTTGGACAACTGAGGAATGAGAAGTTTGCACTGCTGAAAATGACTAAGTTAAAGGTCGCATTTTCCATGCACCCATGGAATTTCCTCCAAGGAAAGTAGAAATTCCCTCCACATAGGGAATATGCACTCTAGAAAGAGGAAATTTCACTGGCTCAAGATCTTGAAGTTGCATTGCAAGTTATATGAATAATCCTCTGAGAGACACTTCAAACCCACAGAAGATGCATTGGAAACTTGTGAACAATTTGTCAAAAGTATTTGTCAGATTTGGAGATGAAATGAAGAATACAAGTAAATAGTGGAAAATCCTTGTCCATGAGGATAATGCACCCAAGAGTGAAGTAAATTCCACTTACATGAGGAAATCCCACCCATTGAAGATTTGTAATTTTGATATAAAAATGAAAAATCTACCTCCTCACTTGAAATCCATGCAAAACCATTTGAAGACATTGAGAAATTTGTCTAAGGCAAGTAAAAATTGAAGGAGAAAAGATGTTAAGGTACAAGTGGAAGTTTGAGAATGAAAAATACTTAAGGTGGAACGCAAAATCCTTGTCCATAGGGAGATTGCACTTAGTGCAAAGTACCTTCCAATTAAGAAAAATGTGCTCAAGACAAGTGAACTCCTTCAAGGATAATGAAAATCAATGCAAATTCCCTTAAAAATCACTAAGGAAAGATAATTTGAAGGTGAAGCATGCCAATAAAAAAGAGGAAAGTTCCCATACATGAGGAATATGCACTTCATAAGAGATGAACCCTCGGAGACAAGGAAAGTGTGTCAAATTTAGGTTCAAAGTTTTGTTCAAAATGAAAACTCTAAAATCACTTGAAATTTCCAAAACTCATTGAAAGCACTCACTAAGGACATAAGAAAGTTGGAATTGAGAAATCCACACTAAGGCAAGGTCACAAAATCCATGCTCTTGAAGAAAATGCGCTCAAAAAGGAGGAAATTTCATGCTCATGTGGAGAATGTGCCTAGACTTTATCACAAAAATTCAAATCAAATCCTCTAGATAATCACTTCCATTTAAAATAACTTGCAATTCAAGTAAATTTGTGAAGAAGTTTTAAAATTTAAAGAGCACCTTATGGAAATTTCACAAATTCAAAGCACTCATGGAAAATGTGCTCACTTGAGATGAAGGCTCCAAGATCAAATTTTCTAAAAATTACTTGAAATTCATCAAAATTCATTGAAACCTATTTGAAATCACTGAGAGTCTGCACCAGGGGAGTGAGAGGAGTTGAAAGGTTAAAAAAATCCTAAGGCAAAAGCACAAATTCCAAGCACTTAGGGAATTTGCGCCCCTTCCTGTTCACCTCGCTCAAGTGAAATCTACCATCATCATAGGCTAAAGGCACAAATTCCACAAGAGGCTAGAAATTGTGCCCATTTTGGGATTGTATAAAATCTCAAGGAAATTGAAAATTTGTTTGAGTATCCTTTGAATCATCAAGCGAACTTCAAAATCTTTGCAAATCATCAAGAAATGTTTGGAGAGAAACATCATGAGAATATCACAAATTCTAATCACAAGTAGAAATTGTGCCTAAATCAGAACTTCAAACTCTAAACTATTCAAATAGGCTTTTAAAAATACGTTGAAAACACTTTCTAAGAAGGAAAAGTTCCAAAGAAAAATCCACTATAAGTAAATTTGCAAATTCCAAGCAAGGCTAGAAATTGTGCTCAAAGGAGCGCAAATTCCACATTTAAGTGGAAATCCTACCATACTCTATCATGCCTTCAACAAAAAAAAAAAATGCCAGCATTAGAGGAACAGGTCGGCCTTAGTAAAAGAAATTGAATTTTAAACAAGAAAAAAAATCATTAATCAAAGCAAGTCGACCTACACTAGGCTGACCTGCCTAGAAAGGTAAGAATGAACACTATATATAAGGAGGGTTTTGATTCTCATTTTTCACATTCAATTTCAAAACCAAATAAGCAAATTAAGAAGAAGAATTCCACTAAAAAGGACCAGATTTTATCTAAGAAGAAAGGCAAATTTCCTAAAAGGTAAAAAGAAGAGTGGGAGAGCTACAAGGGAAAGACTCCAATTTTCATTTCTCATCAAATTTAAACTAAAAAAATCAAACCTACAGAATAGAATAGAAGAATTCAAAGCATAAATTTTCCATAAGAAGAGTGAATTTAGTGAAGGAGAGGAAAGAAAAACTAAGGTTTTATCCTATTATGCTCTTCCTTGCAGCAAGTTTGGTCAGCTATTATTAAGTATTTTGGAGTAATTCAATGGAAAATTGTTTTATAATCATGATTTATTTATCCCACATTCACAAGATGGTAGAGATTTATCATTTTTTTCCCTTTATATCAAGTGTCAAATCAATGTACTAAAGAAATTTTTCACTTGTAGGTAGATTATGAATGCAAAGGAACGCCAAGCCTTGATCAAAAGCGACATGAAAGGATTCATGCCCGAGACCAAGATCACATCAAGATGGAGGAACTTGAGTGACACCAACTTGGGACACATCAACATGGACAAGATCAAGAAGGAATTAAATAAGCCTAACAGCTCCAAAGTCATCAAGGAGATGTTCAAGAATGGAATAGTGCAAGCCACATGCTTTCCACCCACATTGCCAAGTGCCGAATTGATGCTAGAGTGTGCTCGACACTATAATCGCCAAGGAAGATGCATTGTGACAAAGGATGGAAAAGTGTTATCTCACCTAAGGAAGGAGGCTATTGCAAATACATTTGACATCCCAAGATACAAGTCTAACAGATATTGCACCAAGGAGAAGGTTCAACAAATATATGATTATGGAGCAAAGGACTATTTGAATGCGATCAACACCAAGTGGATAGCACAACCAAGACACCATCATAGCAAGATGCCAAAGAATCTCAATAAATCAGATTTCCTTTTGGTGTATGGATACATGGTGATATTCTTGAGTTGAATCATGGGTTGTCTACAATTGTCTAGATTTGAGACGTGGATGTTCTTCTACATGCATGAAATTGTGAAAGGCAAAAGAATGATTAACTGGGCGGAGATGATAAGCAACAATATCCATGAACAATTGACAAAGATGAAAGAAACAAGGTCATTCTACATAAGTTCATATGTCATTTACATTTTATCAAGATGTGAAAGATATGCAGGATTGACTTGTAGAGGCAATGTTGGACATGGCTCCAGATAGTTCAAGGTGTATGATTATTATTCACAATTTCAATTAGCAGCTATTGGCCACTACTGGAGATTTAATGATGCATTCTCCATGTATATTGTGAGGAAATTAAAAGGAGATATTCATAAAAGGTTATCAAAAGAGGCCATGAATTTGGTGAAGAAGTATGGATGATGGAACATTCAATTTCCAAAATTTACCTACTTAAGAATTCAAGGATTTTCATCTTTTTCTTACCGCTTGTCAAGGTATCCTACTGACAAGATGGTATTGCTAGAGGTGACAAGGCAATTGAAGCATATGATAAAATTCAAATGAATAAGAATAAAATTGGAGTTAATTTCCCAATTGGAATTGGAAGATTAGAAACTTGTTCATCACTGCAAGCTGCATAGAATTTGAAGTATGAGCTACAAGCGTACAATATGGTAATTCATGACTCCAGAAGAGACAATTTTGATCCATTCAACTCCATCTGGAAGGCATTTGGAAGGAAATATAAGCATAGAGCACACCTTGAAGATCATTGCGCCAATGCAATAGATGAAGAGGAAATAAAAAAGAGAAAATGTTTAGGGTTATCCTAGGATTTGGTAGGAGAAAACAAAGTATTCAATATTCCTTATCAGCTTAAAGAAGATGATAGGTTCATTTTCTAAAGTACATTTTCATATGACGAAAGGAATAAGCCATCCATCATCAATTGGTCTGAAAGGGAAGTTACACATGATGATGATTGGATGCATTCAATCATAGGTTGCACCAAAAAGTATGCAGATCATCAAATACACAAAATGCTTTATAAAGGTTATCAATTCACATACAACTTGATGGAAGATGTAGATTCACAGCCATCCAAAGAAGCAAATGATAGTGAATCTAGTAATGAACATGATAATGAAGTCAACAGTGAATCCAGTGGATATAGTGATAGTTCAGAGGAAAGAGCTCAATCAAAAAAGAGGAAAAGACCGGATAGCTCGCAAGGTGAATGTAGAAAAAGGAATAAATCAGATTCAAAACATGAGGCTAGCACTTCTTCAAAGCCAGGAGAAGATCCTTCTAAAAATGCCAATGTGACATCTACAGTGGAAGATCAAGAAAGAGAAGAAGTTCCAGTGGCTCTGAATGTGCAAGATCAAGGAAATATTAATGAATCTTTGGAGTCAACATTGCGTGAGAATCAAGTTGAGGAAGATCATTTGAGTCCACAAGAAAGTCATGAGGCAGCTATGATTGAAGATGATGAAGAAGACAAAGAGATGGAGGCACCACATGATGAATTTGATTAGGAAGCATTGCCAATAATATAAGAAGAAACCAATGAGGACTTATCCTTGTTGTTGGAATGGTTAAGGGAGAGAGTGAAAGAAACATGCATTGTGGAAAGAGAACCAGAAATCAATTTAGATGAGTTGCTGGACAGGATAGGAAAAGACAAGGAAAAGAAGGCAACTAAGCTCTCCAAAATCACAAGGGATAGTTCTAGTTCTAGGAAAGTACATATTGCAGTACCTATAATTGACAAGATGATGGACTACTTTTGAGTTGGATCGAACGACAAAAGAATAGGAAGTAGAGGAGTTGGAAGATACTATCACAGCTATCAAGGAAAGACTAAAGCAAGAAAAAGAAAAGAGAAATTAGTTAGAGAAGGAGAACTTGGAATTCAAACATTACATTCAACAATTGATGAACCCAATTTGTCAACATGAAGGAACATTAATTCCACCTGCCATGCTTTCACAAGGATCTATTGCCTATTTGGAGGGAATGAGATCATCATCACAAGTAATGAAAGAATGGATGGAAAGAGTCAAAGACAAAGCTAATGGATTCATAGAGGAAATTATATAGCAATATGGGAGAGTTTCCACGCTCTTGGAGAGGATCCAAGCCATTTTGGTTGTATGTTCTAAGTTTGGAACCATCAAGGAAGAACGTGTGCCACACTTGAAAGATTTGATGAATACTCTAGAAGTAGCCTTGATAGATGGAAAGGTGATTGAACAAGGATCATCATATGATTTTTCTTCTTGATATTTTAGTTTACTCATAAGGGAGAAAGTTCTTGAGAAGGTACAAAGTGAAAGTGTTCAAATGAAAAGTGTATTCCAAAGAATTCAAGACAAGATAAGTAGTTCAGTCAAGAAGATATGTGATCCTTCGGGAGAAGTTGTTATTGATGATTTGAAGAATCACATACATATAATTTACTTTGACAACATTCATACCATCTCTAGAAAGTAGTTAGATAACATTTCCACACTTACCACACTCATTGGTGTAAATCAAGTTTGGATGGAAGAATGGGAAAAGACACTTGTCACACACACAGAAGATTTGACAATTGTGGAAGGCACCATTCAGAATGTGCCAAGTGCACCAATTAATGATATTGCAGAAATTATGTCTAGATTCATTGCAGTCAAAGGAAATGATAAGCACCAATAGGACACGCCACATCGATAATCCTTATAGATTCCAACATGACATGCTTATCATCTTGGAAAATGTGCCTTTGTTTCCTATGAGTTTTTTATGTATACAAGTTGTGTCAATTTTTACTTTTGCTAAAAATAGCAAGTTGTTGTAACTAATTGATGATGTGGAAAAATCTCAGCCCTTGATTCTCAAATCAATCTTGGCCATTCATTGTATTTGAAGACTATAAAAGGCCTCACTTCTCTCTCATTTGAAGATTGAGACTTTGGAGAATTGTTGCAAGAGCTCTTTGAGATAATACAAGACTCATTGATTTGGTGATATTGTTTTGTTTCAAGTGTTGCATGGTTTCCAATTCCTCAAGCATAGAATAAGTTTAGAATAAGTTTTATTTTCAAGCATTATGTTAGTTGATGGAAGTGATTATTGTTGTTTCATGGTGAAATCTCTAAGTTCATACCATTTGTGATTTGTGGCTTACAAGTTGTAGTGCATGGTTAGACTGAACTCAAATGAGCTTAACTTCAATTATTTGTGTTTGTTGATCCTTCATGAACGCAAGTGATTTGAACATCATACATTACCTTAGAAGATTGCATCGTCTTTGTGTAGTTGTTTGATTTGGCAAAGCAAAGTCGGTTGATTTAACCTAGTCAACAATAGTTTATTGCATGTAGGATTAGAATAGCTTCCCTAAAACCTATATCCTTTTATACTTTTTTTATCAATCATTGTTAGGAATTAGGATCAAGAGCTTCATAGAAATATCATGCACCTCAAGTTGTATTACTTAGAAATTCTAAGAAGTCCTCCTTTGAAAGTGAAACAAGATTTGTATTTGAATGATTGTGTAAGTCCCTTTGTGTAAACAACATATCACATCCAAATACTGAGTTTATCCATTGCTAATCATGTATAAGGAACCTTCGAGTGCTCTTGTTTGATCACATAGTTTAGCATTCAAGATACTTTATTCAAGAGAGGATAGGATACTTGGTGTTTTATTCTATTGTTGTTTTTGTCACAAAAACATCATCAACAGGACACTAGGTCCGTATTAGTATTATATGTTTTTCGTCATCCACTAGCTAAATAGAACCACTAGAAGAAGGTAAACAATAAATCAAGGGAGGAGAAACAAGTGCCTTAGGGACAATCAAGTAGGAGGGTGCCCCTAGGTCACCAACCACAATGCTATGCCCATAAGACACAACACACAACAATGAAAATAGAGTAGAGGCAATATAGACGAATGATGATACAAATAGAAGAAGGGTCACAACAGAGGCAGTCTCCCAGTATCCTTGACCTTACAAGAGAATCAACGGTCATCCTAGGAGGCCTAAACAACACATAACACATCATAGGGGAAACACAACATGGAGGTAAAGGTTTAGAAATACTTACTTGTAGATAGGCTCATGCTAGAAGTTATCAACAATCAAATCATCCTCTTCCCAATCTCAAATGCTAGAGGAGAGAGGTGTGTAAGGTACCATAGTCCAACTTTTGTTCTTATCTCCAAATTGTTTATTGTTAAGTTTGTCTAGGTTTGATTCAATGTTAGGTTGAATGTTTTCTTGTTGAGTTGCATTTCGTTGGGCAAAAGCTTATCTTCTCTTCCTCCTTTCTCTTGCTTGTCTATTCCTTCTTGTCTTACTGTTTATCACTTCAAAGGCATTGTTATGGTTTTCCATAGGAGTTTGCACATTAGAGGAGGAAGTACCATGTTCAAATCTCATTGATCTTGATGAAATGTTTTGATGTCGATGAATACCTCCCGATCCTTGTAAGGATGGCGAAGGAGGAACCTCAGCATAAATACCATCTCTTCGTGGATGAGGTGAGTTATGAAACGTTTCCTTATCCACTTCTATCATGCTAGTTATTTCATCATAGTCATAATAGTCTTGTTTTATTCTTATTTCATTTTGTCATTTTCCTTTTGCTTTAAGTCGATCTTCGGATGCATGTTGTTCTTCCCTAATTGTTTGTAAAGGAGGCCTAGCCACTCTAGCTAGTTGTTTTGCTTTGTATCATCTATATTCTAGGAAAGATTGGTCTCTTCATGGCTCAGGGTCTCTATCATGTTGCGGCCAAAAGTAATCAAGAGTGAAGTTCTTGTCCTTAGCTGAAGGTTGATATGAATTACGGCAAATAGTACGTATCTATCCATGCAAGGGGAATTTTATGCATTTATGAATAGTTGAGGGGATGGCATTCATAGCCTTAAGTCATGGATGTCCTAGTTTTAAATGAGAGAGGTTGGATAAGGGGATAACATCAATAACTGATCTACGGCTTTATCATACACCGAGACTAATAAGGTTATCTTCCCAAATGAATTCATCAAAGTTCCATTATGTGTTTTAATTCTCAAATCCAATGGTTCATAAGAATCGTGTGCCAAATCCTGTTTAAGAAGAAAATATTTCACAACCACATTAGTCATGCAATTACAGTCTATAAGTGTTGCATGCACAAGTCTTTCCATTATGTTCACTGTAATGTAAAGAGGCCCTTCAGTATCTACCATTTATTTGTCATGAGGTGTAAATGTTATTTCAAGTTCAAGGGCTCTTATTTTCAAATAAGATCTAGGAGCAAACCTAGCATTATTGTTGTATTGAGAAGCCATGTGTATGTTTTCAAATGAATGCCAAATCAGATTTTAAAGATTTTCAACACTTATGCAAGAAACAAATGTAAAAGTATGTATGAATATGACCTAAAACACTTGATTTTTCACCTTTTTCACAAATTTTCAATGAAAATGACTAAGAGAAGAGGTGTTGTGAAGAATGTTAAGAGGGGCAGTGAATAATAAGGTCAATATCAGTCCAATAATGCAATAATATCCTTCACAATGGATATGATGCAATCTTATATGCAAAATAAGCCAAATTCTAGTGAAAATGCAAGGTTTTCAAACCCTTGACATGAAATTTTGCAATAAAGACACTATGATGAAACACTATAGTTAGAAATCAAACCTAAATGAGTATTTAAAATAGTAGTAAAATATGAAACAATATTTAACTACAAACCCTAGCTAATGCAAAAATAAGGTTATATGAAAAATGCACAATTTCAAGTAATTCTCACCAATTTAAGCACAAAACTGCAATGCAAATGAATGATTAATCACAAATTTCTATAATTTAAGTCAGATATAATAAAAATAATAGAAATTAAATGCCAGTTAATTTAAACTATGCCAAAATGCAAGTCTAAGATACCAAATTTTTCAAAAATTTTATTTTCTTTTGTAATTTCTCAAATGCAATAAAATGAATGAATGTAAATCTATCACACAACACTCAACAAGGTGCACAAATTCAAAAACATGGGTTCACCAAAATCTTTAGGATATGAAAAGAGGGGTTTTAGTTTCAAGGGTAAATCATCCTTTCACAATAAACATTCAAGGACATATCAACTGAGTTGAATCTCTACTTGGCGAGAGCATTCACCTAATAGGTTGGGCTGTCACTTGGAATGATGTGGCAGCTCAGATGTTATCAATCAATATCTCAATTTAGTGCTCAAATACTCTTAAAACCTTAAGTATGTAAACAATAAGCCAATTGATGAATTACGACAAATCCTTGCAGATTAAGAGAGTAGGTAGAGATTAATAATTAAACATTTTTCAAAGTTCAGAATGTGGAATAGTCAAGGACACCTCCACTAACACCCTTGTCCAAGGTATTTTTTCTGTATAGGATCCTGATCTCCTCCTGACACTGATATCCATTGTATCTTCTATTTCTACCTCAAAAAATGCGGAGGACACCTCTACTAGTGCCCTAGTCCAATGCCAGATGTTTTTCAAGATGTCAGAAGCTCTTCGGGTGCTAATTGTCATTGTCTAGATTATTTTTATGTTTGTAACTCCAGAGGACACTTCCACTAACATCTGTGTCAAAGAAATTCTTTTCTTCAGGGATTTAGAATCTGCACACTGTCTTACTATTCCCTACAACTCCATTCCATCCAAATGTGAAACCTATAACCTACAATCACAAGGAGAGTGGTTGGGGGTTGTGGTGTTTAGAGGCTTTCCTTTATCAAGCCCCAGAGAGACATTCAAGTCTTCCGAACACCATTGTTAGATAAAGAGTGTGTATCGCTGCGGGATAGAGGTAAAAATCCAAATCATGAATGATTCAAACACAAATAGATATCACCTTAGAAGTGTAGATCTCACATAAATGAAGGGTCTTCAATCACATGAGAAGATGAAACTAAATCTGTAATCACAAACACAATAACAATGCTCTGCTCTGCAATAATGAATATCATGGATGCTCTAAAATCATAAGTATGCATAAAGTTCACCGTCATCTTCTCTAGTTTGCAAATGAAACACTTAACATCCTTATATATGCAACTACAAACATTCTCACTAAGAATTTTGCAATTCAAACTTGAGATGTCAGCATAGGACCTAAGTAATGGTCATAAAACTAACATTTGAATTTAGGGTTGACCCAAAATAAGGCAGGACTAGGGCATTAGTGCCCAAGTCGACCCTCCTAATTTTGGTCAGGAATCATCAAAGTGGCATCCCCTAGGTCCTATTTGCCATAAGACTTTAGGGTTTTCTCATTGGGATTCATAATTATCATGCAATATGACCTAAATGCATTCTAAGGACCTAAGAGCTAAACCTTAAGAGGGAAAAGCCCCCAAGGGGACATTTTCTAACATAATAGTGGTTTTCTAATTTTTTTAGAGTTTTGGTGATTTTGTGATGTTTTTGGATTTTTTAGATTTTACGTTGTACAAGGAAGGCATACAAGAGTCCACTAACTCAAGAATCTGCCTCGGGTGGGTGATAAAGGGATGGGATGGATGAAGTTGAATGTTTATTATTCCAAGCCATGGGATGTACAGGATATGGAGTGATATGAAACAATGAATGGTTATGAGGACTTATTAGATGGTAGGATTGGCCACTACACATGGCACTTGAGATAGGTTTTCACCATAGTACTAATCCAAGGTGTCACCAAAGTGATTTTCACCATTGGACAACTTTATTGCACTCGGGTTTTTCCTGATTTTTTTTTTTGATTTTTTTTTTTTTTGTGTTTTTGACTTGGGATATTCAATGGGTTAGGCATAGAACTTTTTCAGGTGCATGATGTTCATCAGCTCATCTAGATGCTACCCCTTAGGTGTTATAAGTTGATATGCTATTGATCCATAGCTAGTTGTGATGACATAGGGTCTCAACCAATTAGTCTCAAATTTTCCTTTCTTGTGATGCTCTTGTAGATTCCTTTGATTTTCCATAAGGACAAGGTCACCTATCTCAAATCGGTGGTTCTTAATCTTCTTGTTGTAGCTTCTATTTAGGTGATTTTGATAGGCCTGGGCATGATTTAGAGCATTTAGATGCTTTTCATCCAGAAGTTCTAGCTCATTTAGGTGTGCAACTCGATACTCCTCAATAATGATATTTTGCAATGAAATTCTGAGAGAGGGGAGCTCGACCTTGATTGGAAAAATGGCTTCAAAACCAAATACTAAAGAGTATGGAGTGGCTTCTGTGGGGTATGAATGCTTGTGTGATAAGTCCATAGGGCAGGATTAAGATAGAGGTGTTAGTCATGGCTAGCTTCATTAACCGTCTTTTTCAGGATGTGTAAGTGTCATGCCCACATTTCCCATGCGGTCACGACATGACATGACATGTAACACACGTATCATGTCCACATTTGACATGTGGTCATGACATGAAATATGAAAAAAAATTCTACTTATCCCTAGGAACCCCCTCGCACACGTCTGCGTGCTCGGTGGCAATACGCATGAGGTGAAAACATGTCAAACATATTTCAGGGAAGTGTGTTATCATACGCCATCTCCTACGTGATGAAATTCATCTAGGGGGTATGCGACGCGAAGTGTGCAACTTTTAGGGTTAGAATGGTTTTAATCCAAACCCTAAGTTTCCTAGGTGAGAAGGTGATTTCGTCAGATTTGAAACCAACTCTATCTCTAATACAAAAATAAAGTCGAATAAATAAAATATGAAAATCAATGGCATGATGGTTGTATGATAATATGGGGTGATAAAATGATCGTCGTAAAAAGGTCATAAACATAAAACCCTAAAATCTAGGAAAAATTCCATAGCATAACGTGTTTTCAATAAATGAGATAAAAATTTTAAAAAAGAAACACTATAAGAAATTAATGCAAAAATTAAATAAATTAAAAAAATCGTAAATAATATTAAATAAATTTTCAAGGTGAAATCAATTGATTCACACAACAAAATTATAAAATTTCAATATAAATAAATGACCAAATTAAAACTCAATACTTAAGTTCATTAATAAATATAATCTCGACAATTATGTTTATTAATTAACTCAAGTTAAAATAATTTGAGAGAGGATAAAATAAAATACTCCCTTGGGAATAAAATCGATAAAACTAAAATTAAAATTAAATTCAATAAAGAGGTTTTTTCCTCCATAATATTTTAAAAAAATGCTCTAAATTAAATTAAATGCCCCAAGAAAATAAATAACCTACCAAGGGATAAGGCATCCCCTTAAAATAAAAACAACCCACTCCCACTAAATAAATTACACAAGAAATTAAAAATCCAACCCCAAAATTAAAATTAGACAACTAAAAGGAAGCATAAGAAGTCAAATAGTTTTAAAAGGGGGTTAAAAATCAAAAGTGGAGGGAACTTGGATTCCCGTGCACATGTGAGGAAAAATAATGGAGTAAATAAAATAAAAACTCCTAATTTCCTACACAACCTCCAAGTGAGCCCTAACTCCATATTTTAATATTCTCTAAAATGGAAGCCCTAATCTATTATTTTATTCTTTTTTTTTGGCAAAACCCTAGCATGTTCTTTTGTTATTCCTCATTTGTTTTGTTTTCTATTTTCTCTTGTTGTTTATTTTCTCCATCTTCTTTATTGCAGATTGAAGATTAAGAAGATGGAGGCAGCCATGAAAATACCTTATGGAGGTATATTTTTGTTTACATTTCTGGTATATATATATATATATGCATACAATCCAGATCTAAAAGTGTAACAGAAAAAGACATTTTTCTTTTGAACAAGACTCGGTGAGTATATATATATATCATAAATTTTAGGTTAAACTGAATGGTAAACAGACAGGAGATGACTTGGCAACGTTGGGAGAAAGGGGGCCACCACCGTGTTACTGGCCACGCCGTGGCTGCGAGGGTTATTGGGTGCGAGTGGAACTTAGGGGGTAAGGTGTGGGGAGGGGGCCATGCCTCCCCCCACACCCTTGGGTGTGGGGGAAGGCACGGCCCCCTCCCCACACCACATATCCAATGCAGTAAGGAGGGGCGGCGGCTGAGGCCGTCGTCTCTCTAAAAAAAAAATTTAATTTCCTCAAACAAACAACGGACCCTATGTCGTCTAACATTCGGCTGAAAGATTAAAAAAAATAGTTGTATTTTATATTGATTATAAATGTATGTATCATTGATACAGTTTGTCATTGCATTCCAAAAAAAACAATACATATATATACAGTGGTATATATACACTGTGTGTTGAAGTCATAGTAAAAATGAAAATACTCATTTAACCAGCACCACATATTTATGATTAATATATATATATATATATATATATATATATATATTTACACACATATATATATATATATTTATATATATCCTCTACATAAATACCCATTTTCTAAATAAATTAATAGGACAGTCTATTTCATACAATAACTAGATTTAAATTTCTTTAAGCACCATTACAATATAATTTTTTTTTTTGCAGAAAATAACTCAACAAAATAATTACTCTCTTCCTTCTCATTTTGACAGCATATAAGGTAAAACATAGTACTATTTCTTTGATATAATAGAAAATATATAATCTCATTTCGATGTTTCTCTAAGAATAAAAGGTGGTATACATAGCAAATTTCTTCATTTCCTAAAACTTTATTCAAGGGTTACTTCAGCATTTAAACTCCCTTTTCTCTTCCAATATAAAATGACAATATATATAAGGATCTTTTATGTCATACTTTCAACTGCACATGCACAAACGACAAAAGATAAACATGTATTCTATTGTATACAAAACAACACTGCTTATTTCCCTCCTTTTTTTTTTGCATACAACAAAAAAATTCAATAGCAACACATATATTTTTTTTAATGACATAACCACAATACAAATCAATGAACATATATATATAACAAATAGAGAAATATTACACCTTTGAATTTCTTTTTCACACTCAAGAACAAGGAGAGTAATAATTTACAGCTCAACAAAAAGGGGCACCAAAGCCATGGCTTCCAAAAACTGGCCAAACAAATAAAGTAAATAATGCTGAAATGAAACTTCTTCTTCAATTTTCCAAGAACCCAACAATGACCTGCAAAACATAAACACAAAGGGGAAACCAAGCCACTAAGGAATGGCCTCCTCCCTACCATAGACCCGCTAGTGGGTCACCCCTGAGTTAGGGAGGTAGGAATCACACAGTTTCACAAACACACCACAACAAGGAACACAAAAACAACTCAACAATCACCCAAGGATTTGCACATAATAAAACTCATGAAAATGAGTTTGATGGGGGTAGGGAAATGGACCCCTCAACTCAAGAGGCCACTCCATGATCTCAAATCACCAAGTCTAAAGACCTCAAGCCATAACCACCAAAATACATATCTCCAAATAACTCAAAAACTATCATGGCACTCTTGCCATCAAAAATGTTCTCAACAACAAAAAAAACCCTCAAGGCTATAAGTAGCACAAAATAAGGAGGTGACCTTGAGCAGGTTCACTCTCCCCTACCCCATAGAAGTTGAGCCTTACCTCCAAATGGAGGTGCTCTCACCAAACTCCCAACCCACACAAAAAAGAAAACAACCAACAACAAAAACCACAATACAACATAAATGAAATATGCAAGGGTAAATGGCCATAGCCATGGAGCTTACCTTCAAAAGACCTAAAAATGGAAGCACATTTGGTGAAGAGCTCCAAGCTTCTCCAAGTCTTCCAATCTCCAAATTTCTCTAACTCCCCCCAAAAGAATCTCCAAGAATAGAAAGAAAATATGCAAAATGCAAGAACCCCACACTCCTCTTCAAGAGGAGGTAATATAGGCCTTCCAAATTGCCCTTGATGAATGAGAAGGTGGCACTTGTCACCTTCTCCTTCCTCATCCTATGCCACCTGCAAGGGAGAGGAAGTGTGAGGGTGACAAGTGTTACCCTTCAATTCCCTTCTAATCCTCACCTTATCCACTTGTGCTCTCACACGTGTGAGAGACCAAGTGGTGAGGTGGCAATCCCCTTCAAGCCTCTATGAGGATAAAGGATGCCATATGGCATCCTCTTATTATCCAAGAGAGCCATCTCCCTCCAAGATGCTCTCACACATGTGTGAGAGTCTTCGAGGGAGATCCCACACACTTGGGAGTCTTGGAGACCTCCCAAGTCTTCTTGGTGAAGGGATCCCCAAACTTTGGGAAGGGAGATGAGTCTTTCCCAAAGCATGACTTATCTCCCACCCTTAGCCATTTCAAAATTCGCCACTTTAACTAAACTTCAGTTTAGAGTGACCAAAAGTGGTTTACCCCAAGGTTTAGTTAGTCAAAATTGACCCTAGACCCATGGGTAACTACCTAGGGTAAGTTTTGGGACACTAAGGTTCACCTAGGGAGTCATCAATTCACTTTAAATGGCCCAAAAATAAAAAACAATACCAAGTGGTGTAACACAATAAAAATATACAACACATGATATAAATTAATTAAACAAGGGGTACTAGGCCAAAATAATAAAACAAACAAGTACTTAAACATCATCCGAATCAAATGTGATCCTCATCCCTCTTGGGAATGGATCAGTTTCACAGGGAATAACATATGTGTGAATACTACCTCTAATTTCCTGTGGCCTGGGAATATAACCTTGCAGAACTAGATCAAGTGTTAATCATATCATGAATAATCATAGCCAAAGCAACTAGAATTAAATTCATGCCATTGTAGACAACATTAATTATTTACAACATAATTCAAGATTAAACTGCATTTTCTATCTAATGTCACATAATCATCATCAATTAATCAACCCAAATAATGAACTAGAAATCACATCAATAATCATCATCTAATATATCTCGCATGTCTAATCTCATCATAGTATCAAAATATGATTTAAATTGAATCACCACATGTCTAATCAATGTCAAATCAAAATCAGGAGATATACTCAAATCTACATAATAGAACAATAGTCTCTAAAAGTCTGATAATGTCATCCACTGAAATGTAAAACAATCAAAATAAGAAAGGAAAAATAATAGGCCTCACATCATCCCCCCTAAGACTAAACCTACTCCTAGAAATCGTCAAAAAGGTGTGGATAGAGTGCCCTCAAACTAGTTGCATCCTCCCAAGTCGCTGTGACCTCATCATAACGATCCCACTAGACCCTAACCTGGTCCAGCTCTTGACCTCGAAGGCCCAATGTCCAACGAGCCAATATGCAAATTGGCTCCAAAGCCAACTTCCCGTCTACCTCTACCTATAAGTACTCCAGTCCAATACATGAGATAAATCAGATATATATCGCCTTAATACAGAAATATGAAAGACATCGTGGATACGTGACAGGCTAGGTGGCAATGCTAGATGGTAGGCAACATGCCCTATCCGCTCCAAGATCTCAAAAGGTCCTACAAACCATGGTGCAAGCTTAGAGCCCTTTCCATAACGGATTGGACTCTTGTGTGGCCACACTCTAAAGAATACTCTGTCCCCAATTGAGAAGCTTCGATCAAGTCTCTTAGCATTGACATACTTCTTCTATCTATCATGTGCCTCCTGAAGTCTCTGCCTAATCAATGTGACATGCTGCTCCATATCCTGAACCAACACTGGACCAATGGCAACCCTGTCCTCTATCCATTCCCAACTCAATGGTGTCCTGCATGGTCTATCATATAAAGCCTGAAACGAAGGCATACCCAATGAGCTATGATGCCCATTATTGTAGGCAAACTCAACCAGATACAGATACTCCTCCCATCTAGAATGATGGTCCATAACATACATACAAAGCATGTCCTCCAACACCTGATTCACTCGCTCTGTCTGCCCATGTCTCGGGATGATAAGCGGAGCTAAAGTTGAGCTGTGTGCCCAACTCCTGCTGCAAATCTCTCCAAAAGGCTAAGGTGAACATTGAATCCCTGTCAAAAATGATGCAGCAAGGTACCCCATACAATCTCACAATTTCATCCAAGAATACTCTCACCACTACTGGTGCATTGTACATCATGCATATAGGTGAGAAATGCGCCACCTTGGTCAACTTGTCGACTGTCACCATGACGGCATCATGGCGACACGAAGACATAGGAAGACCAACAATGAAATCCATGGAAATGGTGTCCCATTTCCACTCAAGTATCTTGTGAGGGTATAAAAGACCCGCTGGATGCTGATGCTCAGCCTTGACCCTCTAGCATTCAAGGTATCGAGCAATAAACTCTGTAATATCCCGTCTCATACCTGCCCAATGGTACAGCTATCGTAGGTTGGCATGCATCTTCTTCACTCCCAGATGTGCCGCATATGGGGATCTGTGAGCCTCTAATAACACTACAGTATGCAGGTCACCTGCATGAGGTACATAGATGCATTGTTAATAACAAATAACCCATCTGCCTCAAGTGAGTACCCTGCAAATTTGCCCACAAGGGCCCTCTGTGAACGGATCTCCTGTTGCACCTTAAAAAACCACTCATCCTCAGGCAGATGATGAATAATGCATCCTCTCAAGTCTACACTCAGAGTCAAGGTCAAGATCTTGTGGCACCTCTGACTCAATGCGTCAGCAACCATGTTCTCCTTCCCTTTGATGTAGTGGACATCAAAGCCATACTCACAATGAAACTCCATCCAATGCTACTAACAGGCGTTTAGATTCAGCTGTGTAAATATATACTAAAGGTTGTGATGATCTAAATGAAACTCAAAGTGACGACCCAATAAGAAATGTCTCCAACGAACTAGAGCATGAACCACTACCGATAACTCCAAATCGTGAGTGGGGTAGTTCATGTCACGGGTCTTGAGCTTTCGCAACTCATACGTGATCGCTCTACCACCCTACATAAGTACGGCTCCCAAACCCTCAAGTGATGCATCCATGCAAACCATAAAATCTGCTACAAGATAAGGAACCGCTAAAATGGGAGCTCTGGTAAGATGCTCCTTAAGGACCCCAAAGGCCCTCTCACTACTCAGTCCAAAGAAAACTCTTCCCTTTTTACTGAAGGGAAGTGATGGGTTGCGTTATTCGACAAAATCCCTCAACAAATCCATGGTAATAATTAGCTAACCCCATAAAACTCCTAACCTCTATCACATTGGTGGATGCTGGCCAATCTCTAATAGCCCTGACCTTCGATGGATCTACTGAGATTCCATCACCAGATAGGATGTGCCCCAAATACTATACCTCTATCCTAAAAAATGCACACTTCACCAAGTTCCCATAAAGATTCTACTCCCTCAAACACTGTAGAACCTGACGTAGGTGCTCCTCATGCTCCTCCTCGGTCCATGAATAGATCAAAATGCCATCGAGGAAAATAATCATGAACCGATCCAAGTAGGTACAGAACACCCCATTCATGAGACTCGTGAACACTACAGGGGCATTCGTCAAACTGAAGGGGACCACGGTGAACTCATAGTGGCCATATCAAGTCCAGAAGGTAGTCTTATGGATGTCCACCTCTGTGATATGCAACTAATGGTAACTGGACTTTAGGTTAATCTTAGAGAACACCCTGGCTCCCTACATCTGATCAAAGAGATCATCAATCCTGGGTAGACGATAACGGTTCTTCACTGTCACCTTATTCAACTACCTATAATCCATGTATAAATGAAGAGACCCATCTTTCTTCTTCACGAAGATGACAGGAGCGCCCCAAGGTGAAACACTCGATTAGATGTACCCCTTCTCAAGCAAGTCCTCAAGCTGTAACTTGAGCTCTGTGAGCTCGTGAGTGGTCATCCTGTAGGGTGCATGAGACACTGGCTCGGCACCTGGCACTAAGTCAATATGAAAATCTACCTCATGATGAGGTGGCATCCCCAGTAACTCTGCTAGAAACACATCGGCAAACTCTCTCAGGATGGGATGATCATCCGAAGACGCCTCAGGCTCGTCATCTAATCTATCACTCACTATGATAGCAAACATCTAGCATCCCTTCTGCATGCAGCGCTTAAGCTGCTAAACGGATATCATACGCATTATCATGGGCTTCTGAATGCCCACTATCTCTATTTATGAACCATGATCGTCTAAGCAGCTAATCACCTTTCGGCGGCAATCTAGCTTGGCTCAATGAGCCACAAGCCAGTCCATACCCAAAACCACATCATAGGATGCTAATGTCATCACTCTAAGGTCACAAACTATGGCAAAGGGTGCCAAAGAAATCTCACAATCGTGGACTAAGGCATCTACTGTCATCTTGGCCCCTGAGGCCAACTCAACCACCCACTTATCACCCTGCCTAGAGGCCACCAGCCTGCAACGCTCCACTAATGATGGAGATATGAAAGAGTCAATAGTACTAGAGTCAAAGAGAATAGAAATGGGGACACCCCCTATCATACCTAATGTCTCAATCACTGATGCCTAAAAATCAGCTTGGTAGTTATCAACCACTACGAGCATACAGTGGGACCTACCCACATCTCCAACCATCTACTCTGATCCTCCTGAATGAAATTGTCCCCCTGCTATAAAGCCCTATGGACACTCTCTAACTAGATGTCCCACTCCATCACACACATAACATGGACCCCTAGCCTGTACCTATCCAGTCTGAGTCCTACTCGACTGCTATTGTCTAGATCTACCTGTGGACCCCTGGAACCCCTGTATGACTGTTGTGACCTCGTGGGTCCTACAAGTGGTCCCTGCTGCCTTTGATCTCTACGCAGGCCCTACTTCTGCCAATCTCAATTATGCCCCCCATGTGCCCTTTATTGTGTCCTGGTTGTGGCTACTACTGTGGGGGCCTAGGAGGTAAGGATGCAGAAGTAAATCCTCCTCTCTAAGGTGGCAGTGGTGGTCTGTGGTAACTCTGCTGATGATGCTGCCGCCCACGATCCAAAAATTGAGGGTGTGAATTCTGCCCTCATCCCTGTATCTCCTCAACTATGTATGCCTTCTTGGAAGCATCACTCAATGTCTAGGGTTCTGCCATGAGTACAGGCCCTGCTATGCTATGGTTCAATCCTCTAATAAACTTATGAACCAGGAGTTTCTCGTCATGGAGATACTCCGCATATCAAGACAACTCAATGAACCTACCCTCATACTGAGCAACCGTAAGTCCTCTCTGTTGAAGGTCGTGAAAATTGTCTATGCAACGTTACATGTAGTGATCTGATAAATATCGTGCATTGAAGCACTTAATGAAGGTCTCCCGTGTGAATGTGTCCAATGATAGATGGCGCTTGCACTCCTCAGTGCGCCATCAAGTAGCTATTGCATCTCACAATAGGTGGACTGCCACACGTGCCTTCATGTTGCCCTCATAAGGACGCAATGTAAAGCATCTGTCTAAGTTGATGAGCCAAGCCTCTGCCTCAGCTCCCTCTATGGTCTTGACGAATGTAGGAGGATTTAGCCTCAACAAATTCCTAATGGGGTCTCCTTGATCTATGTGCCCTCTAATAGGCTCATCTGCATAATAATCATAAGGCCTATGTACAATCTGCTCCACTTGTACTGTCTCCTCACACCTAGCATGACGTGGAGGGCTCCTGCTATGGGCCCTATCGGCTGATCCAACCTCCTCTGCCGTCGCATCTGGTACCTCAACATATGGCTCCAGACGTGGTGCCTCTTGCAGCTCGACGCGAGGCTCCACATGTGGCTCGACACGTGACTCTACTTGTGGCTCTAGGAATGGCTCCTCTCGCAGATCATCATAGGGCTCAGCACGTGGCTCTATGTGCAGCTCAACTATAGCTGGTGGTAGCCTATCTAACACTGCCTGTAGTGCCTACAATATCTGTGGTCCAATATCTGGTATAAGTGGGGCCGGTGGCGCCTGTGGTACCTATGGGGCCGGCGCTACCTGTCCCTCAACTAAAGAGTCACTATGAACCTCTACAAACTCCATGCGGCATGAACACAATCACTGAACTCATCGGGGAGGCATCCTACAAAAATGAGGTAACCACAAATTAATCAAAGTTGCGGAATAATAATGTGCCCTAAACAAGCCCAATGTTTAAACTTGGGCTCTGATACCAAATGTCATGCCCACATTTCCCATGCAGTCACGACACACAACACACATGTCATGTCCACATTTGACATGTGTTCATGACACAAAATATGAAAAACTTTTCTACTTATCCCTAGGAACCCCCTCACACGCATCTGCATGCTCGGTGGCAATACGCATGAGGCGTAAACATGTCAAACATATTTCAGGGAAGTGCGTTATCATACGCCATCCCCTACGTGATGAAAGTCATCTAGGGGGTATGCGACGTGAAGCGTACCACTTTTAGGGTTCGAACGGTTTTAATCCGAACCCTAAGTTTCCTTGGTGAGAAGGTGATTTTGTTAGATTCGAAACCAACTCTATCTCTAATACAAAAATGAAGTCAAATAAATAAAATATGAAAATCAATGGCATGATGGTCGCATGATAAGATGGGGTGATAAAAGGATCATCGTAAAAAGGTCATAAACATAAAACCCTAAAATCTAGGAAAAATTCCACAGCATAACGCATTTTCAATAAATGATATAAAATTTTAAAAAAGAAACACTATAAGAAATCAATGCAAAAATTAAATAAATAAATAAAATTGTAATAATATTAAATAAATTTTCAAGGTGAAATCAATTGATTCACACAACAAAATTATAAAATTTCAATAGAAATAAACGACCAAATCAAAACTCAATACTTAAGTTCATTAATAAATATAATCTCGACAATTATGTTTATTAATTAACTCAAGTTAAAATAATTTGAGAGAGGATAAAATAAAATACTCCCTTGGGAATAAAATCGATAAAACTAAAATTAAAATTAAATTCAATAAAGAGGTTTTTTCCTCCATAATATTAAAAAAAATGCTCTAAATTAAATTAAATGCCACAAAAAAAAAATAACTTACCAAGGGATAAGGCATCCCCTTAAAATAAAAACATCCCACCCCCACTAAATAAATTACACAAGAAATTTAAAATCCAACCCCAAAATTAAAATTAAACAACTAAAAGGAAGCACAAGAAGTCAAATAATTTTAAAAGGGGGTTAAAAATCAAAAGTGGAGGGAACTTGGATTCCCGTGCACATGTGAGGAAAATTAATGCAGTAAATAAAATAAAAACTCCTAATTTCCTACACAACCTCCAAGTGAGCCCTAACTCCATATTTTAATATTCTCTCAAATGGAAGCCCTAATCTATTATTTTATTCTTTTCTTTTTTGGCAAAACCCTAGCATGTTCTTTTGTTATTCCTCATTTGTTTTGTTCTCTTTTCTCTTGTTTATTTTCTCCATCTTCTTTGTTGCAGGTTGAAGATTAAGAAGATGGAGGCAGCCATTCTGGAGGTATATTTTCGTTGATTATACACAATAGTTTTATTTTTGTTATATCTTGTACTTGTATTTGTATGTATTTTTACATGTATATATACATTTCTGGTATATATATAAATAATTATGCATACAATCTAGATCTGAAAGTGTAATAGAAAAAGACTTTTTTTTAACAAGACTCAGTGAGTATATATCATAAATTTCAGGTTAAACCGAATGGTAACGGACAGGAGATGAAGGCAACGTTGGGAGAAAGGGGGCCGCCACCCCCACACCAAAGATCCAACGCAATAAGGAGGGGCAGCGGCTGAGGCCGTCGTCCCTCTAAAAAAAATTTTAAATTTCCTCAAACAAACAACAGACCCTATGTCATCTAGGGTTCGGCTGAAAGATTAAAAAAATAGTTGTATTTTATATTGATTATAAATGTATGTATCATTGATACAGTTTGTCATTGCGTTCTAAAAAAAACTATATATATATATATATATATATATATATATATATATATATATGTTTGTGTGTGTGTGTGTGTATATATATATATCCTCTACATAAATACCCATTTTCTAACTAAAATAATAGCACAGTCTATTTCATGCAATAACCAGATTTAAATTTCTTTAAGCACCATTACTATATAACTTTTTTTTTGCAAAAAATAACTCAAAAAAATAATTACTCTCTTCCTTCTCATTTTGACAACATATAAGGTAAAACATAGTACTATTTCTTTGATATAATAGGAAATATATAATCTCGTTTTGAAGTTTCTCTGAGAATAAAAGGTGGTATACACAGCAAATTTCTTCATTTCCTAAAATTTTATTCAAGGGTTACTTCAGCATTTAAACTCCCTTTTGTCTTACAATATAAAATGACAATATATACAAGGATCTTTTCTGTAAATATATACAAGGATCTTTTCTGTCATACTTTCAACCACACGTGCACAAACAACAAAAGATAAACATGTATTCTATTGCATACAAAACAACAATGCTTATTTCCTCTCTTTTTTTGCATTCAACAGCTACACATATTTTTTTTTAAATAAAGAACAACAACTAAATAAAATCTCCTTTGACAAACCTTCCAAAAACCACATAACCATAATACAAATCAAAGAACATATATATATATATATATATATATAACAAATAGAGGAATTTATTACACCTTTGAATTTCTTTTCCACACTCAAGAACAAGGAGAGTAATAATTTACAGCTCAACAAAAAGGGGCACCAAGGCCATGGCTTCCAAAAACCAGCCAAACAAATAAAGTAAATAATGTTGAAATGAAACTTCTTCAATTTTTCAAGAGCCCAACAATGACCTGCAAAACATAAATGCAAAGGGGAAACCAAGCCACTAAGGAATGCCCTCCTCCCTACCATAGACCTGCTAGTGGGTCACCCTTGAGCTAGGGAGGTAGGAATCATATGGTTTCACAAACACACCACAACAAGGAACACAAAAACAACTCAACAATCACCCAAGGATTTGTACATAATAAAACTCATGAAAATGAGTTTGATGGGGGTAGGGAAATGGACCCCTCAACTCAAGAGGCCACTCCATGATCTCAAATCACCAAGTCTAAAGGCCTCAAGCCATAACCACCAAAATACATATCTTTAAATAACTCAAAAACTATCATGGCACTCTTACCATCAAAAATGTTCTCAACAACAAGAAAAGCCCTCAAGGCTATACGTAGCACAAAATAAGGAGGTGACCTTGAGGAGGTTCACTCTCCCCTACCCCATACAAGTTGAGCCTTACCTCCAAATGGAGGTGCTCTCACCAAACTCCCAACCCACACAAAAAAGAAAACAACCAACAACAAAAACCATAATACAACATAAATGAAATATGCAAGGGTAAATGGCCATAGCCATGGATCTTACCTTCAAAAGCCCTAAAAATGGAAGCACGTTTGGTGAAGAGCTTCAAGCTTCTCCAAGTCTTCCAATCTCCAAATTTCTCTAACTCCCCCCAAAAGAATCTCCAAGAATAGAAATAAAATATGCTAAATGCAAGAACTCCACACTCCTCTGCAAGAGGAGGTAATATAGGCCTTCCAAATTGGCCTTGAAGAATGAGAAGGTGACACTTGTCACCTTCTCCTTACTCATCCTATGCCACTTGCAAGGGAGAGGAAGTGTGAGTGTCACCCTCTAATTCCCTTCCAATCCCCACCTTATCCACTTGTGCTCTCACACATGTGTGAGAGACCAAGTGGTGAGGTGGCAATCCCCTTCAAGCCTCTATGAGGATAAGGGATGCCATATGGCATCCTCTTATTCTCCATGAGAGCCATCTCCCTCCAAGATGCTCTCACATGTGTGTGAGAGTCTTGGAGGAAGATCCCACACACTTGGGAGTCTTGGAGACCTCCCAAGTCTTCTTGGTGAAGGGATCCCCAAACTTTGGGAAGGGAGATGAATCTTTCCCAAATCATGACTCATCTCCCACCCTTATCCATTTCAAAATTCGTCACTTTGACTAAACCTTAGTTTAGAGTGACCAAAAGTGGGTTACCCCAAGGTTTAGTTAGTCAAAATTGACCCTAGACCCATGGGTAACCACCTAGGGTAAGTTTTGGGACTCTAAGGTTCACCTAGGGAGTCATAAATTCACTTTAAATGGCCCAAAAATAAAAAATAATACCAAGTGGTGTAACACAATAAAAATATACAAGACATGATATAAATTAATTAAACAAGGGGTACTAGGCCAAAATAATAAAACAAACAAGTACTTAAACATCATCCGAATCAAACATGATCCTCATCCCTCTTGGGAATGGATCAGTTTCACAAGGAATAACATATGTGTGAATACTACCTCCAATTTCCCGTGGCCTAGGAATATAACCCTGCACAACTAGATCAAGTGTCAATCATATCATGAATAACCATAGCCGAAGCAACTGGAATTAAATTCATGCCATTGTATACAACATTTACAACATAATTCAAGATTAACCTGCATTTTCTATCTAATGTCACATAATCATCATCAATTAATGAACCCACATAATGAACTAGAAATCACGTCCATAATCATCATCTAATATATCTTGCATGTCTAATCTCATCATAGTATCAAAATATGATTTAAATCAAATCACCTCATGTCTAATCAAAATTAGGAGATATACGCAAATCTGTGTAATGGAACAATAGTCTCTAAAAGTCTGATAATGTCATCCACTGAAATGTAAAACAATCAAAATAAGGAAGGAAAAATAATCGGCCTCAAAGAAAGATGGTTTTATTGGAAGCTTTGGCTTGACCGTTACCTTGAGGGTAATACAGTGTGGAAAAGTGATATTAGATGTGGAATATTTTGGAAAGAGTGCAAACTTCTTGGTTTTTAAATGGTTTCCTGTTGTCGGTGATGATGGATTGGGGGATGCCATAATGACATATTATGTAGTGGAGGATGAATTTTGCGATTTGGATGTCAGTGGTGTAAGTGAGTGGAATGGCTTCTACCCACTTGGTAAATTACTCAATGGCAGTGATTATGAACTTATTTCCATTGGATGAAGGTGGGTCAATTTTTCCTACAAGGTCAAGCCCCCATTCTGAGAAGGGCCAAGGGATCGTAATCGGCTGCAATTCTTGTGATGGGGCATGGATAAGGTCACCATGTTGTTGACATGGCAAACATTTCTTTACAAACTGATGAGTGTCTTGTTCCATGGTGGGCTAGTAGTATCCCATCCTTAAAATCTTCTTTGCTAGAGTAGGTCCACTAGAGTGTGCCGCACAAATACCTTTTTGTACCTCTTTTAAGGCCACCTCGGCTTCCCTAGAATCGAGGCATCACAAAAGAGTACCATCAAGACTTTTTTGGTAAAGTGTGTCACCTATGATGGTGAAGCAGGAGGCTCAACAGATGAAAGTGTGATTTTGTATGGATGTTAGGTTGGGTGGGATGATGTTGTCATGGAGGTACATGTAGGTCTCTTGGTACCATAGATATAGGGGACCAACAATGTCACATACTATCTCAGATTTTGGGACATCATAAGCTGGCATTGGAAGCTCTTCAATCAAGAACTCACATTTCTTATTGTCCTTTTTCATGTCAACCAGGGATCCTATGGTATCCATAGCATCTGTTGCTTTGTTATTCAACCTTGGTATTTTCTCAAAATGTATGTCATGAAAGTAGTCCTTGAAAGCATCTACTATTCTTTTATAAGGCAGGAGCTTGTCATCTTTTGCTATATATTCATTGTTGACTTTTCTGATAACTAGCTAGGAGTCACCATAAATTGTAAACTTTTCAATCTTCCATTACATGGTCATGTGAAGCCCTGTGATGAGAGCCTCGTATTCTGCTACATTGTTTGTGCATGGAAATGTTATTTTGTAGGATTTTAGAATAGTGTCTCCTTGAGGGATAACAAACAAAATCCCTGCCTCTGAGCCACAATTTGTGTAGGATCCGTCAAAAATACATTTTCCATGTATCTTCCATTGGTGCTATTGTAAGTATTGACTCATTCGGGAATTCTAAAACCAATGGTTGCTTTGTCAGAATAGGTGCATCAGCTAATTGATCAGCAATTACTTGTCCTTTGATAGCCTTTTGTTCTATGTACTCAATGTCAAACTCACTTTGGATCATAACCCACTTAGCCATTCATCTAGTGAGAGCTACTCTAGTCAATAGATATTTCAGCAGATCAATTTTGGTAATGAGCTTTGTCTTATGATTGAGCATATAGTGTCTTAGCTTTTGTGAGGTAAATACAACTGCAAGGCATGCTTGTTCAATAGGAGTATAGCTTAGCTCATAGGTCAACAAAGTGTGGCTGATATAATATATGGCTCTCTCTTTTCCTTGTTCATCATGTTGTGCTAGCAAGGCCCCTATTCTTGTTTCTGTTGTTGAGATGTATAAAAGGAGGGGTTGCCCTTGTTTTGGAGGAATAAGGACATCTTGCATAGCAATATATTCCAATAGTTCAAAATCTTTCTAACAGTTTTTATCCCATACAAATGCTATATTTCTTACGGAGAAGATGTTGGAAAGGTTGACAGTTATTTGCAAGTTGTGCTATGAAGCAGCGGATGGATTGAAGCTTCCCTTGAAGACTACAGAATCATTTGAGTATTTTAGGTGAAGGCATGTCCACTATAGACTTAACCTTAGCAGGGTCAACTTTAATTCCTCTTCTTGATATACTGTACCCTAGGAACTTTCCGGAGGTGACTCCAAAGACATATTTCTTAGGATTTAGCTACACCTTGTATTGTTCTAATCTGTCAAAGATCTTTTCCAACACATTCAAATGATCTTCTCTAGTATTTGATTTTCCCATAAAATCATCTACATAATCTTCCATTATGCTATGGAAAAGGTCATGGAAGATGACTGTCATCGCTGTTTGATATGTAGTTCCTGTGTTTTTCAACCCAAAGGGCATCACAACCCAATAGTAGGTTCCCCATGGACATATGAAGGTTGTTTTATGTTGATCTTCTTTTGCTATCCTAATTTGGTTATAGCCAGAAATCCATCCATGAGGGACAACATTTCGTGTCTGACGGTGAGATCCACAATGATATCTATGTTGGGTAGCAGAAAGTTGTCTTTAGGGCATGCCTTATTAAGATATCTGAAATCAGTGCACACACATATGCCCCTAGTGACTTTAGCTACCGGCACAATATTCAACACCCATTCAAGGTAGTCGATAGGTCAAATGAATCCAACATCTAGGAGCTTTTCAAGCTCAGCTTTGATGAGGAGTGCAACTTGGGGATTTATTTTCCTCAACTTTTGTTTTACCGACTTTGCTTAAAGATGTATAGTGAGATGATGTACTACCAATGCAAGGTCCAAACCTGGCATATCAGCATATTTCCATGTGAATTTATGACTCCTTTGTTTAAATAAGGCCAAGAAGGTCTCTTGTTCTATTGTTGTAAGGGATTCTTCTTGGAATGTGATCTTGGGTACTTATGTTCCAAGGTTCATTTCATGTGATGCTTCTACTAAGATTAGTGATCTTTCTTTATACAATTTTGGGACTTCAGGGAGATCCATTTTCTCATACCCTAGTGCCTCGGGGAGGTTTTCATTAGGGGATACATCCTTTATTTTAATTTTTTCATCAGTCGAAAGTGCCACGAAGTGGTTTTCACTATGGGATGTAATTTTTACGTTTATACTTTTGTGACTAAGAGATTGGATTGTCTCCCCAAGGTATGTGGAGGTATTGATTTCCATGATGTATCTAACTCTATGATCTCCTAGGGGCATATGGTCTCTAACCCCTAGGAACTCTGTAATAGCTTCATCATTTTGTGTGATATCAAGGACGAGAGGCCCTTGGTGGTCCCAATCTATGAGTTGGGGGTAGATGAGAGGTAGGTCATTAGATGTTGATGGCATGGTTGTTAGGGTGTAGATGGTGAATATGGATGATTTGAAAAGTTTAATGAAATCAAAAAATGAGTCTTGATGGTCCTCTTCATTGACCTTATCGATCATAGGGAAAGACCTAACATCCTCACTCAAGATACACTCAAGTTTGGTGGGGGTAGACTCTTGTTTTCCATATCCTATCCTATGGAAATAAGGATTCCTTGTTGCTTGAATAGGTTCAATAATTCCTTGTTCATGAAGGCCTATGTTGCCTTGTCCTGTGTAACCCATGTATTTGACAATCTTGAGACCCTTTCCATAGATCTCGGTTGGGAGGATAGAAGCTTCTTGTTGTTCATCTTCATCTTTGTATAACCAAGAGGATATGTCTTCAAGGACATCTTGTTCCATGAAGTGTTTGCGCTCAAAGATGGGAGATGGCTTGCATTTGATGATTATCGTGGAGACTTCATTGTCCTTAAGGGCACCAAATGCCTTAGGGGATGGTGGGAGTAAGCCTACACAAAATGTGCCATGTAGATCATATTCTTCACATCTCATGTCACTTATCTTGATCTTGACCTTGGGAGGTGTGGAGGTTTGTGACGTGGATGCTATGTTGGAAGGATCAATGTATGAGATGGAAGATTTTGGATTGGTGTTAGAGGTAGATGCTTTGGTAGCATTGTTGTATGGGCAAAAAGTTCAATCATGTCCTTCCAAAAAGTTGTAGTATTGGAAAGGATGGGGATCGGCATAGATAATAACTTTTGTGCTGTTATATGGGAAGTTTAGGCATTGATGAAAAGTGGATGGAACGGCTTGCATGGCATGGATCCATGTTCATTCGAGGAGAATGGTGTATGCGAGGTCAAGATCAAAAACTTGACATTTAGTTTCTAAAATCTTTTGTCCTACTTGAATAGGAAGTTTAATGGTGCCCTGAGACAATCTTTCAGTATCATCATATCCTTTGATGGTTATACACTCACTAGAGTCCACAACCACATCGGAGTATCCCAAGTGTTTCAATAGTTTTAGAGTGCAAATATTTAGGTCAGAGCCACCATATATTAAGACTCGTTTGATAGTATCTTTATGGATTAGGACTTCAATGTGAAGGGCTTCATTATGTGAGGCGTTGCATGAGGGTAGGTATTTCTTGGAGAAGGTGAGATGATGAGGAGAGGTGATGTGTCCCACCATGGCTTGGAATTGATCAACATTCAAGTTAGTAGGGACTTGGGTCTCCATCAAGGCTTTGTCGAGGATGTCCTTGTGGAGGGGGGATGTACGAAGCAACTCAAGGATAGAAATTTGAGCGGGGGTCTTTCCAAGGTAATCAAGGAGGTTATACTTGTGAGTGGATGGAGGATTGTATGTGAAGATGTAGAGGATTGATCATTGGTGGTGGCTCTATGGATGAAGATGCAGCCTCGACGAGTGGTAACAACACAATTGGGTGTCTTGGCTCTAATGGTGATGGTATTGATATGGTTGGAAGAATCTTCTATTCATCCCACAATGGAGTCAAAAGAAGAGGGAGGGCATAAAGTTGTAGGTTTGATTGGAAGATGAGGCTTTTCCCTTATTATGATTTGGAAGTGGATCCTTGTATGTTCCTAATTTGGCATTAGGTGATTGTTTTGGAGGTTTGTCAATGGTTATATCACCTCTATCTACAAGATCTTGGATGCAATGTGTTAGTACTAATTTTGGTCTGGAGTTGAGCTTTGGTGTTTGCAGATTCTTCATTTAAACCCTAGGTTTTCTTGTCCATCGGCTTGAGGTCACTTGTGTCTTGGCGATCATGTCGATAGCATGGTGTGTTCTTTATATCACCAAGACTTTGTGCTATCGGCCGAAGTGTTTTGTGGTTCACCGACGCGTTTGATCTGGCCGATGGGATGCCATCAGTGAAACATATGTTATCGGCATTACTTTTTTAGGTCTCACCAACGAGGGATGCGAGGTGGCCATCGGGAGGACTTTGTGTTTGGTCTGGCCGATGCAGTGCTATCGGCGTAGCTTGGTGTGTCAGCGAAGATATTTTTGCTTCCGCCGATGGAGGGAGGTCACCCCGATGGAGGATGTCATCGGAGTGACTTGGCTTGTCGAGCAGATCGTAGGACGTTGGTCCGATGGAGTTTCTCTGCCTGATGGATTGGTTTGGATGTCATCGGTGTGATTTTCTATGTTGGCGTAGGTTTGGAGTGTTACACCGATGGTTTGGGTCTCGCTGAAGACCTGGGAATGTGGTGTGTGCATCAGGTAGACAATGTGGATCGGCAAGAGAAATCTTGGGCTGGCCGATGTGAGGGGTCTGGCCGATGGGGTGTGAAGTGAAGGCTTTACGATGGGTCGAGCGGGGCAAAACACTCAACACTTGATATGCTTGCGGCTGTGTTTATAAAATAATAGAAAGGTCTCCGTGCCATGCATGTGGGATACATGGTTCCTATGTATTTTGAATTATCAATGATTATGTTTTGGCGGGAAACGTCAAACACACTGTTGTTACATTTCTCGGTGGCTGTGAGTGGTTGAGCCATCAATGGCGGTTGTTACAGGGGTATGGGTGATGGCATGAATGGTCAAACTACCTATTTGAAACTAGGTGACGGTGCAAGGCTCGAGGCCTCCCCTGTCCCCTCCCTTGCTAGTTGCATTCATTTTGATGAGCGCCATTCTTTCTCATGTACTATATCTGGCGAATTTGAAATGGGCCATGTAATTAATTGTTGTAGGTACACTTTCTTGTTGTTTTAAGTAGACTGTGTTACTTTTTTGGTTGTTGTTGAAAACTGGAAATCTCTGGCTCTGTAATAAGATATGACTGGTTTTGGTTGCCCTGTGCAGAAAATCTTGTGAGTTTATGTATCTCCTATTGTATGTCTCCTGCATGAATCTATTGATTTCATGATTAGTTTTATATGAGAAATGTTGTATTTGCATGTGTTCTGTTAATTCTGTCTCCAATATTACATGTGTCCTTCTAAGTCTAGATATTTAAGGAATGTCTAAGATTCTAGAATATAGAATTCTTGTATTGAATGCTTGATCTTTCAACTTCTGCTCAAGGGGTAGATTAAAGTGTTTTTAGATTAAGTGTTGGGAAAGATATACTACAATAGGGATGCCATAAGTAGAGATAACTTAACACTCTATATTGGGAGGTATCTCTAAGGTAGATATCACACACATCCCATTGAAATCTAGTTTTAGTGTTCATGATGAACATTCACAGGTGTATGTCTACTGACTCCAAGCCCTGGATAGGCACCAATCTAGCTCTGTGTTGAGGTTATACACCAAGTCCAGGTTTGCATCCAAACATAAATCAAAATCAAACTTCAACCATAACCATTAGGACCTTAGAAGTAGTTTAGGACCCAAGTCCTCTATCTACAACTGAACATAGGCCCAAAGCTAGCCCCTTTGTTCTTGTCTCACAGTTTTGGTCTACTTACAGGAGGACTTATCTGCTTTGTGTCAGCATCCTAGTCTTTGTATGCATATTCTCATGGATGTTGAATAGGGAATACCCCCTAGGTTTTGCAGAGCCTGAAGAAGAAGAGGAGATAAAAATAGAGTCTCTCTCCTATACTGTTGGCCCCTGGCCCAGAGATCCTGTTGATCACCAATGGCTACCTTGTAGGGAAATCTGGGAATAAGCATCCAGTCTGGGAAAAAACCAACAGAAATTGGTGACTCTGCTGGGGATTGATAAAAATAGAATATATTTGTGGCCCATCCGAGTTGCAACAGAAATTGGCGACTCCGCTGGGGACTGTGACTTGAAAGTTGTTATTTTTGTTATCCCTGGTGAAAATATTTCCTAGTAATAGGTGGCGACTCGGAAGTAATCACCCAACTGGTCAAAGTGAAATTTATATGCAAGGGAGAAGATCCCAACTTAATCCTCTTTTTGAAGAGTTACCAGTAGAAAGAGGGATGATGTATAGAAGAAAGGGAGCCGTCTTAGTCAGTCGTGAGGGTTCCCCCATGAATAATGATGATATTCAGGATAACCCTAGGCCATCAAGGCAGCATGTGTCTTATTTTTCAAATGCAGAAGCTGATATCCAAGGTGCATATGAGAGGCAACAGGGTGGTAGTTTAAGAATGAGGTCAGAGGTGTTCCAAGAATGCCCTTTCTTAGACCCTGGTGAAAGATTTGAAGAGGCAAATCTCTGAGGGATGATGAAGATGATGACCAGAATGGTATGAGACCATCTACCTCCATGCCTAAAGAAGAATAATTAGCTAAAGAAATCAAAAGCCTAAGAGCAGAATTAGAATATCTACAAGCCATGAAAGTTAGAGATGACATGAGACAGAAAGTGCAAGCTTTAAGGACTACACTAGGATGCAGTTCCTACACTGGAAAATGCAAATATGCAGAGACACCAGCAAAGAGATGAAGTGCAACATCAGCATAATGATCAAAGACAGAATATAAATGATGCCAAAATACCATTAAACAACATAAGAAATCATAATGCAAACAGAAATATTAATGCTAATCAGTTTGATAGACAACCCATGCAGTTGGATAGATTCAGACAGCTGGTGTTTGATGGTATTCTTGGTTATCCTAACCCCATTGACAAGCATGTAAGGCTGCAAGTGCCAAAATTCTCAGGAAATAATACTGTGTCAGGGGAAGATCATCTAAAATCTTTTTAAAATGTCATGGACAATTTTGAAGTTGAACATGAGGATGTTTTCATGAAGTCATTCATGCAATCTTTGGTTGATGAGGCTAGAGAATGGTACAAGAATCTTCCTAATCGGAGCATTTCATCATGGGATGATTTCAAAAGGATGTTTAAGGAGCAGTATGGTGACAAAACTGACCCTAGATTTTTTGTAAATGAGTTCACCAATATCACCAAAGGATCAAATGAGTAGGTTGCAGATTTTAATGCAAGATTTACTAAAGTGTTGAACAAATTGCCACATCACATGAGACCAAATGAACCAATGTGCATAATATTGTATATCAATGCTTTTGATGCCAAAACTACATATGGGTTAAGAGATAAAGGTCCTGCTACTCTCAAGGATGCTTTTAAGATAGCAGTACATATTGAGAATAACAGGAAAGCATCAGGCAAGACAAACAGGAGGGATGATGTGAAAATTCTGTAGAATCCAAACAAGCCTCAAAACACTCAAGGTAATACATCTGCCCCTGAAGATAAAATTGACAAATTAGCAAATGTTGTTAAGGACCTAAGCTATAGACTGGCTAGAAGTGAAAAAGGGATAGGTCCTAATAGACAAGTTTATCAAAGGCAAGAAAAGAGACCATCATTGCATGATATGCCATATAATACCAATTGGCACAATGGTAAGCCTGTATTTCCTCATAACAACACAAATTAGAGAGCTCAACATACCAAGGAAACTCTTGATCCTTTGAAGAAAGCTATAAATATTGTTGATGATACTCCATGGTGCATAATCTGTCAGATGCCACATTCACAATCACAATGAATGATTGCTTAGTCTTTGTATGATAATGCTATATCCTGTAATGAATGCAATGAGCCACATTATGTATAGGATGATGATGTTAATATGTTGTCCATAAGTAGTGGACACCCTCCTCATGATGCTGATGAGAGTACAGATGATGGGACTCAGCCCTGTCAACAGATTTTTTATGATGAGGATAATGAAGATAGTTATGTATATGCTCAGGGCTCACACAGTTTTTTGAGTAACCTGCAAAGACCTTCTGATGAGGAAATTAGAGCTCTCACAACTGCAGCAATAGCTCAAGTCAAAAGCAATTATAACCTTAGAGGTAAAGCTCAGATAAGCAGCCCACATCAGCCAGAAGGCATTTCTGCAAGTCATCTAGTGCATAGTCATCAGGGGATTGAACCACAAAAAAGGCAGTGGAGTAATAACAAGCAAAATTTTAAGCAAGGAACAAGTCATGAATCTCAATGACCAGAAAATAGAATCCCCCAAGTTGAGGATCAGGGCAGAAGTTCCCAAAACAACAATGATTATCAAGCAGCCATAAAGACTAAGGCCGGATCAGTTCAAGATAAGAATAAAACCATGGAGCAAGCTACAACTGTTATACAAAATTATGCTCCATTTGATATAGCTCAAGTCTTGTCTTAGGTAAAGGTTTCTGTCCCATTGATGGAACTGATGAAGGTTGAAAAATTAGGAATAGGACAGTATCCCTGATTTCAGGAGTGCCTTGTCAAGCTAAACAAAATGTTCAGGTCCAAGGTAAGAAGCAGGCCTTGTGCAATGAAGAGGATGAGGTCCCTGAGGTGTATTTAGGAGTGACCATGACAAAGTGCCCTTCACAAGTGGAGCCATTTTATATATCCCTGGTTATAAATGGAAAAGTAATTAAAAATTATATACTTGATTCTGGAGCATCTACAAACATCATGCCTTTAGCCATCATGCAACAAGCTGGATTGAAAATAGACAAGGCATGTGGAAAATGTTATGCTATGGATGCCAGAGAGGTACATGTTATTGGAATCATGAAGGATGTGGATTTTAGACTGGCAGCATTTCCTGAAAAGACATACAAAATGAATATAACAGTGGTTGACATCAAGCCACAGTATGGTATGCTGTTGTCAAGAAGATGGGCAGCACTGATTGGTGGAAGTATGTAGCTGGACCTGTCATATGCCATGATTCCAATGAATGGCAGGGATGTTAAACTGATCAAAGAAGAAAGATCATCAGAGACAGTGGAAAATCAAGAATCAGAAGAATAGATATGCTTTGTGAACACTGACTGTGATAACTTCAAGGTTGTCTCAGATGATAAAGAGGATAAGAAGAAATATGTTTGCATTGAAGAGCTGGACCAGCAGGGTTTATGGACCATGTATTTTGATGGAGTTTGTGCAAAGGAAGGTTCTAGAGCTGGAGTTGTTTTCCTATCTCCAACTGGTAAGCTCCTCAAATTCTCCTTCTTGCTAAGGTTTGCTTGTACAAACAACATTGCAGAGTATGAAGCCTTACTCTTAGGCTTAAATATAGCTCTCAAACATGGAATCAAGATGCTAAGGGTATTTGGGGATTCTGAGTTAATTGTATCCCAAGTTAGAGATAGGTATGCTTCAAAAAACAAAAGATTAAAACAATACAAGCATGTTGTTTGGGATACAGTTGAATTATTTGATGCATTTTCAATAGGCTGGGTAGAGAGATCAAAAAATATCATGGCTGATTTCTTAGCTAATGTGGCAATAAGACCAGATGATATCACTCTATCAGATGTTACAAATGTTGAAGTTAAAATCAGACCTGCAGTACCAAAAAACATATGCAGTTGAAAAGTGTTTGATGATGATAAGGACTTGTTAAAATTTTTGCACTGCATAGATGAATATGAGAACCAAGAAATTAATTTTCAAGCTTTTGTAGAAATTGTAGATGGAAAAGAAACTCTTATGGGGAAAGAAATAATTCAGTTGAAGACTAACAAAATCCCTAGAGGGTTAGTAGCTTTAGAAAGAGCTTTTGACAATAGAGACCAATTGGTCACAAAGACATCTCCCACAAACAAAGATGACTTAGAGGAGATAAATTTGGGGACATTTCAGGCCCCCAAGAAGGTGTACATTGGTAAACAGCTCAAACCACACATTAGGAGCATGTTGATTGCATTACTAAAAAGATATAAGCATGTTTTGCCTGGTCATATGAAGACCTTAAAGCTTATAGAGAAGACCTATTCTAGCATGAGATCCCTTTGAAGCCTGGAGCTAAGCCATTTAGATAGAAGCAAAGGCCTATTAATCCTACCTTAGCTCCAAAAATGCAAGAAGAACTCAAAAAGCTTAGGGAGGCTGGAATAATTGTGCCAATCAGACATTCAACTTGGGTGTCTAACCTTGTCCCAGTCAAAAAAAAGAATGGTGATATTAGGCTTTGTGTTGACTTTAGAAATTTGAATGTATCCTCTTTAAAGGATAATTACCCCTTGCCTAATATGGAAGCTATGTTGCAGAAAGTGACTGGTTGTGAACATGATGGATGGATTCTCAGATTATAATCAGGTGAAGGTAAAAGAATCAGAACAATACAAGACTGCCTTCACCACTCCATGGGGAACATATGTATATGTTAGAATGCCATTTGGGCTAACGAATGCAGGTGCTACATTTCAAAGAGCAATGGATGTTGCTTTTGCAGGGTTGGTTGATTCAATCTTGGTTGTTTATCAGGATGATCTGACTACCTATTCAAAGAAAGGAGAGCAACATTGTATGCACTTGGAACAGATTTTCATTAGAGCACTAGAGTATGGCATTTCTCTAAATCCAAAGAAGTGTTCTTTTGGGGTAGTTGAAGGAAAGCTCCTGGGGCACATTGTTTCCAAAGATGGAGTTAGGATTGATCCTGAAAGAGTAGCTGCCATTGACAGGATTCAGATGCCAAAAATAGTAAAAGGAGTCCAGTCCTTCTTTGGACAAATAAATTTTGTTAGGAGATTTGTTCCCAACTTTGTAGAAACCACAAGGAACATTTCTAAAATGTTGAAGAAAGGTGAGACTGTCAGTTGGGAAGGTGAAGCAAGCAGATCTTTTCAGGACATCAAAGAAGCAATCAAGATGGCCCCTATTCTTAAATCTCCTAATTTCTCTAGCCCATTTCAATTGTTTTCATTTGCTTCTTTCCATACTGTTGCTACATGTTTGTTACAGAAAAATGAGGATGGTTTTGAGCAGCCCATAGCTTTTTTTTAGTATGTCCTTGCAGACTTCTGAGTTAAAGTATGACATTATGGAGAAACAAGCATATGCACTAGTTAGAGCAATCAAGAGTTTTAGGCCATACCTGGTAGGATCCTAGGTAGTTGCATATGTGCCTCATGTAGCAGTCAAGGACATCTTCACTCAGTAGGAGGTGACAGGAAGGAGGTGCAGATGGGTAAACAAACTGCAGGAGTTCAACATAGAAATACAAATTACCAAGTTGGTAAGAGGACAAGGATTAGCCAAAATGATAGCACAGTCAAACTTGGAAGCATGCCAAGCCAATGCAGTCCAGAATGAGATTGTCAATGTATCTAAATCTGAATGGTATAAGGATGTCATATATTACTTGCAAAATCTGAATTGTCTTTCCCATTTCAGTGACAGTCAAAAGAGAACTTTAAAACTACATGCAATCAAGTATGTTATTGTTCAAGGTGAGCTGTACTGGAAGAACCCTGATGGTGTGCTACTAAGATGTGTGGATGAAGATGAAGCTAACAATGTTTTGAATGACATGCATAAAGGATTGTGTGGTGGACATTACACTGCCCAAACAACAGCTCATAAGATTCTCAGAGCAGGATATTGGTGGCCCACTCTCTTTTCAGATGCACAAAGGTTAGTGAGGAAGTGTGACCCTTGCCAAAGGTTCTCAAGAAAGTTAAGATATGAAGGTGTACTGCCCCTTAGAACTATAATAGTAGATGCTCCATTTTAGCAATGGGGAATTGACTTCATAGAGGAAATTGCAGAGAGATCAAGTGGGAGGCACAGTTGGATTTTGGTGGCAACTGATTATTTCACTAAATGGATTGAGGCCATTCCAACTAAAAGAGATACAAGTAAGGTGGTGATGGATTTCATACTCGAAAATATTATCATCAAGTTTGGAGTACCATTCAAGATAGTCACTGATAATGCTATGTGCTTTAGATTAGGTGACTTTGTTGATTTTTGCAACAAATATGGGATAAATCTATCATATGCATCACCATACCACCCACAAGGAAATGGTCAGGCAGAATCAAGCAATAAAAGCCTCATGAAAATCATCAAGAGGATAGTGGATAAGAACAAGAGAGCTTGGGATTCAAAATTAAAGTTGGCATTATGGGCTGACAGGGTGACAGTGAAAAAAGCTATAGGAAGGTCACCTTTTGAGCTGGTATATGGTGCATCAACCAGGCTGCCTATAAACAATCTCTTGCCAGTCTACAAATTCATCCAAGAGAATGATGAGGAGATTGAAGACTCCATGACAGAGACAATAAACCAACTGATTACACTAGATGAAAGCAGAAGGGAGGCCCACCAAGTCAATCTCAAGAGACAACAAAGTATGAAGTATCTGTTTGATAGGAGAGCTATAGGAAGGAAGTTTCAAATCAATGATCTAGTGCTCATTTGGAATGCAAAAATTCAGGACAAGGGCAAGCATGGTAAGTTTGAACCCTTATAGATGGGCCCATACCAGGTTTGCAATACTCATGGGGAGGACTCTTATATTCTCCAGGCCCTAGATGGTGAGATACTAGAATTGTTTGTGCATGGTCAATTCCTCAAGTTTTATCTTGCGTAAGTGATCTGTCTCTGTGCACATTTGTAAAAGTATGTGTATATTGTAAATATCTTGTACATTTGGTGTTTTTTTGTGTTTTGTCTGGTCTGCCTGGAGATCTGGTTCTCGCTGCAATTTTGCACCTGCACGTCCCCATTCGGAGCCTAAGTTAGTACTTATTTTGGTCTAGAGTTGAGCGTTGGTGTTTGCAAATTCTTCATTTAAACCCTAGGTTTTCCTGTCCATCGGCTTGAGGTCGCTTGTGTCTTGGCGATCATGTCGATAGCATGGTGTGTTCTTTATATCGCCAAGACTTTGTGCTATCAGCGAAGGAAATTATTGTTCCACTGAAGGAGATGGTCAAGCCGATGAGGGTAATTCAAGTGTTCATCGGCAAGACTTGGTGTATCAGCTGAAGTGTTTTGTGGTTCACCGACGCGTTTGATCTGGCCGATGGGATGCCATCGGTGAAACATATGTTATCGGCATTACTTTTTTAGGTCTCACCGACGAGGGATGCGAGGTGGCCATCAGGAGGAATTTGTGTTTGGTCTGGCCGATGTAGTGCTATTGGCGTAGCTTGGTGTGTCAACGAAGATATTTTTGCTTCCGCTGATGGAGGGAGGTCACCTCGATGGAGGATGTCGTCAGAGTGACTTGGCTTGTCGGGCAGATCGCAGGACGTTGGTCCGATGGAGTTTCTCTACCTGATGGATTGGTTTGGATGTCATCGGTGTGATTTTCTATGTCAGCGTAGGTTTGGAGTGTTACACTGATGGTTTGGGTCTCGCCGAAGACCTAGGAATGTGGTGTGTGCATCGGGTAGACAATGTGGATCGACGGGAGAAATCTTGGGCTAGCCAATGTGAGGGGTCTCCACGCTGTGCATGTGGGATACATGATTCCTATGTATTTTGAATTATCAGCGATTGTGTTTTGGTGGGAAACGTCAAACACACTGTTGTTACATTTCTCGGTGGCCGCGGGTGGTTGAGCCATCAATGGCAGTTGTTGCAGGGGTATGGGCGATGGCATGAATGGTCAAACCGCCCATTTGAAACTAGGTGATGGTGCAAGGCTCGAGGCCTCCCCTGTCCCCTCCCCTACCAGTTGCATTCATTTTGATGAGCGCCATTCTTTCTCATGTACTGTATCTGGTGAATTTTGAAATGGGTCATGTAATTAATTGTTGTAGGTACACTTTCTTGTTGTTTTAAGCAGACTGTGTTACTTTTTCGGTTGTTGTTGAAAACTAGAAATCTCTGGCTCTGTAATAAGATATGACTGGTTTTGGTTGCCCTGTGTAGAAAATCTTGTGAGTTTATGTATCTCCTGTTGTATGTCTTCTGCATGAATCTATTGATTTCATGATTAGTTTTATATGAGAAATGTTGTATTTGCATGTGTTTTGTTAATTATGTCTCCAATATTGCATGTGTCCTTCTTCTGAGTCTAGATATTTAAGGAATGTTTGAGATTCTAGAATATAGAATTCCTGTATTGAATGCTTGATCTTTCAACTTCTGCTCAAGGGGTAGATTAAAGTGTTTTCAGATTAAGTGTTGGGAAAGATATACTGCAATAGGGATGCCATAAGTAGAGATAACTTAACACTCTGTATTGGGAGGTATCTGTAAGGCAGATATCACACACATCCCATTGAAATCTAGTTTTAGTGTTCATGCTGAACATTCACAGGTGTATGTCTACTGACTCCAAGCCCTGGATAGGCACCAATCTAGCTCTGTGTTGAGGTTATACACCAGGTCTAGGTTTGCATCCAAACATAAATCAAAATCAAACTTGAACCATAACCATTAGGACCTTAGAAGTAGTTTAGGACCCAAGTCCTCTGTCTACAACTGAACATAGGCCCAAAGCCAGCCCCTTTGTTCTTGTCTCACAGTTTTGGTCTACTTACAGGAGGACTTATCTGCTTTGTGTCAGCATCCCAGTCTTTGTATGCATATTCTCATGGATGTTGAATAGGGAATACCCCCCTAGGTTTTGCAGAGCCTGAAGAAGAAGAGGAGATAAAAATAGAGTCTATCTCCTATACTGTTGGCCCCTGGCCCAGAGATCATGTTGATCACCGATGGCTACCTTGTAGGGAAATCTGGGAATAAGCATCCAGTCTAGGAAAAAACCAACACAATGTTTCAACCTTATACATTTAGACGTTTTATGCCCTTTCACACGATGATATTCACAATAGGCATTTTCATCAAACCAAGAGGGTTTAAATTGGTTATCACCATAGGGGTGAATGGGTGGAAATGTGATTAGATATGCCTTGATGAGATTTCTCAAAACATCCTTGATAGGTTCACCCAAGGGTGTGAATCTCTTCTTGGCTGTGTTGTTTTGTTTGGGTGGTTCCTTGGGAATGTTTTCATTGTTTCTTGTGGATGGATTTGAAAGTGCAGTGGTTTGTATGTTTTGGACATTCTTAACATCGATAACACCATCATTAAGAGTGTTTTTGTATTTGCCTTAAAAGTGGGGTTTGTCGTGGGATGAATTGTTGTTGGTGGTGTTGGGGGTGTTGGTGTTGTCACCATTGACTTTGTTGTTCTTGTTCTTGTTCTTGTTCTTGTTGTCAGTGTTGTAGATTTTGATAGCCCCCTTAGCAATGAGGGCTCTCTCTAAGGTTGTTCCTTTATCTATAACCTCCTCAAAGGTTGGTGCACATTGAATTTCTAAACGGAATCCCATTTTCTTAATTATTTAAATTAGTCACAAACTTAGTGACTAATTGTTTCTTGAGAATAGGCCAAGGGAATTAGCTTGCTAGGCTTCTCCACCTTTGTAAAAAGGCAACGAAGGATTCCCCATTCCTTTTTTTTGTATTGCAAAGGTCCATCATGTATATTTCATGTTCAAAGTTATAGGAGAAATGATTTACAAATTTCTCCACAAGCTCATGAAATCTTTTGATGTAAAGGGGAAGATAAGAAAACCATTTAGTGGCTTGGACACCTAGGAAAGAGTCTCATCAAGTATGTGTCATCATATGAGACTTCTAGGAAAGCAATTTGAAACTCCCTTAGGTGTTCCCTAGGGTCTCCTTTCCCTTTGTACTTGTCAAATTTTGGTGTTTCAAAATTTTTAGGGAAGGGTGGCATGGGAATGGTTCTATCAAATGGATATGCGAAAATATCTTCGAAGGAATATTGTTTTCTCTTGTGCCCATGTTACATATCATCAACCTTTTGGATCAAGGTTTACACAATGCTATATAAATCTTGGGTTGGTGGAGGTTTTGGTACATGTGATTGATGTCGATGGATTAATTGTTGGAGGAAATGGGGTATTAGTTGATGTTGAGGTGGTTTTTGGTTTTGATTTTGTTAGGCTTGGTGTTGTTGATAGGCAAGAGTTGTATGACATGTGGTAGAATTTGTTGTTGGTTACAATTTTGAATGGAAGATGACACAATGGGTGGTTGTGAGATAGGTGGTTGAGAGACATGGGGTTATGTGTATGTGAAGTTAGATAAGGGGTTGTTACATGTGTTGGATGTGTTATAGGTTGGTTGGGAAAATAATTGAGTTATGAAGGCTATGATGTTAGCTTTGCATTGTGGTACACTCATGGAAGCACTAGTGTATGTGGTTTTGTTGGGAATATTGAGGGTGATTTGGGCAGTGAATGTGGTTATAGTTGATGTTGATGTAGAGATAGGATTTGTTATGGTTGATGTGGAAGTGGGATATGTGGTAGTGTTTGAAGTTTGGGACGTGTTAGGAATGGTGTTATATGAAGATGGTTGTGAAGAGGTGGGTATGGCGACACCATTTTGGATGAGGAACTGTCATGCCCACATTTTTCATGCGGTCACGACACACAACACACATGTCATGTCTACATTTTCCATGTGGTCATGACATGAATTACGAAAAACTTTTCTACCTATCCCTAGTAACCCCCTCGCACGCATCTATGTGCTCGGTGGCAATACGCATAAGGCATAAACATGTCAACATAATTCAGGGAGGTGCGTTGTCCCACACAGTCCCCTACGTGATGATAATCATCTAGGAGGTATGCGACACGAAGTGTATCACATTTAGGGTTAGAATGATTTTAATCCGAATGCTAAGTCTCCTAGGTGTGAAGATGATTCCGCCAGCTTTGAAACCTAACTCTAACTCAGGTCAAAATGGCAACGAAAAATGATTAAGAAAATAATGACATGATGGTCGCATGATTAAAGTGGAATAGTGAAATAAAAGTTGATAAAATGCCGTAAAATTAAAACCCTAGAAATCTAGGAAAAATTTGACAGCATAACGCATTTTTAATAAATGACTTAAATTTTTTTAAAAAAAACTCAAATAAGAAATTAAATAGAGTTAAGAATAAATATTCAAACTTAAAAACAAATTTAGAATAATTAAAATAATAGAATAAATAACCTGCCAAGGTAGAATAAATTGACCTTGCATAAAAGATTAAAATTTTGAAATAAAATAATAAATTAATAACAAGGCACCAAATTGGATTTCAAAATTTGAGTCCGTTAATAAATATAATTTTTGGCATTACATTTATTAACGAACTCAGAATTAATATAGAAGGGAAGAGATTAAATTTCTCATTCCCGTAAGAATAATAGTAAAGTAGAATAAACACTTAAAATGATAAAAAGAAACACGCTAAGGAGAAATAAAATAATCTCATTTAACCCAACTAAAATGAATTTAAAACAAGGGAAAAAAAAAACTCTTCCCAATTTAAAACAAAAATTCAATTCCCTCCCCTATAAAATCTAAGTCACAAGGCAAATAAACAAATGCAAAAACCCCATTTAAAAATAAAAACAAATTTAAAAGACACAAGAGATAAATTAAAAGCAAGGAAAAGATATAGAGGTTTTTAAATAAAAAAATGAAACAAAACCTCACAAAATAAAATCCTCACAAATAGAATATTGCTTCTTAAATAAGAAAATCCCTAATTTCATTATAACACTTGGTTTTCAAAAGGAGAACCCTAATTTTGTTTATTCTATTATTTTCCTTTGTTGCCCTAACTTTCTCTAACTCAATCTTCTTTTTCTTTTGTTTTGTTTGCCTCCTATTTTGTAGGTTAGGGTTTTAGAAAAGAGGTGGAAGCCATGAATGGGGCTTTCCACTACCTCTCACAGAGGTATACATAGTAGATTTAAAGTTATACATTTTTTTTAAATCACAGTGATATATATATATATAAATAATTACTGAAAGTGTTATAAAAATCTACATTGCAAGGTTGTCTGAGAGTGGAGGTTTCAGGGGGGCGGCGGACGAAAAGCTGGTGGCGCCACTTGTTGGAAGTACCGACCAGAGGGGAGGTGGAACCAGGGATGGAGGACGGCGACGAAATGGAAGTCTGTGGGGGGGGCGCGGGAAGTAGGCGGCAATGGAGGGGAGGCCACGGAAGTCGGCAGGGCTATGAGGGTTGGGGTGTGGAGTGGAGGCAAGCCTCCACCCACACCATATACATAAGATTGAGAGGGGCTGTGGGCGCTGCCACCCACAGTCCCCTCCCCATTTTCTTTTCTATTAACACTCTTCTCTAAAAAACATTCAATCCACCGATATTAATTTTTTTTTATATTCTTTCTGTAGAGTATAAACTCCAATCTGATATATAAAATGTGTATTTCTCTTCATAAATGTATATCTCAAAAATATAAATATATATATGTATATATATATATATGTATATGTATATGTATATGTATATGTATGTATATATATGTATATGTATATGTATATATGTATATATATTTACATAGAGATATGCACACACTGTATTTTCATAATATCACAGTTTACAAAAAAAAATCATTTTTATTTTATTTTGATATATATGTATTTTTTTTAATATGCACTTATTTATATATATATTTATATATTTATATATATAAGTGTATATATATTTAATACCTACAATAAATATTAAGTCTCTGTGGTTATTATAACTTTTTGAATATACACATAAAATGAACAGCAACTAGATTTAAGAAAATAAGGATGTAATATATATTTATATATACTCAATATCTATCTTCTCATAACAATGGTTAAGCTAACAAAGTATTAACTTTCAGATCTATAGCATAACTACACCAGTAGCATTTTTTTTTTTGAAGAGCATAATTAAACTTAGGTATCTCCATTCTTTTTTTTTAATACTAATAATTTATTTCTGAATCATAAATAGACAACCTAGTATTAAATTTCTTTTGAACACAAATAAACAGAGATATATATATATTGAAGGAGCTTGAAAGGTAAATATTCTAATTTAATATTCAATAACATATATTCTGGAACAACAACTTAATATATATATATATTTTGAAGGAGCTTGTAAGGTAAATATTCTAATTTCCACTAAATATTCAGTAACATATATTCTGGAACAGCAACTTAATAATATAACATTTCAAGCAATTTTTACAGAAAATAACTCTCTTAAATCTCTCTCTTCTTTTCTTTGGAAACAATAAAATTTATATAGCCACTAATGTATTTTTTTTGAAAAGAACAATAACAGAAAATATATATACTTGAATTCAATGCATTTTCTTTTTTTTAGACACATACCAACACCACAATTATAGGGAATAACAACATTTAATAAAATAAAGAGGTTTACATTTCAACACTTATTTACAACCAACCCTTTAGGCAAAATAACTTGATAAAAATAAATACAATAGGACCACAAAGACCATGGCTCAACAGCCAAAAACAAACGACCAAAACAACACCAAAAAGGAGCTTCTCCAAAGCTCCATCTCCTCCATAAGAGCCTACAATAAAAACACAGCAAAAGGAAAAACCAGCCACTTTGAAATGCCCTCCTCCCTATCATAGACCCGCAAGAGGGTCACCTCTAAGCTAGGGAGGTAGGGATTCACATGGTAGTAACAAACCACAACAAGTAAAGCAACAAAAAACACAAAAACACAACCCCAAGGATAAACACATAACACAACACATAAAAATGAGTTTGATGGAGGTAGAGAATGGACCCCTCTACTTCAAAGGCCACCCAAAATACTAAAATACCAATCTCATGGCATCAAGCCAAAACCTCCATAGACACAACTTCCTCAAATATCTCAAATAAACTTCCATGGCACTCTTGCCATTCAAATAATCTCTAAAACAAGTAAGAAGTCCTCAAGGCATAACTAACACAAATATGGGAGTGACCTCAAGAAGGTTCCTTTCCCCTACCCCAAACAAGTTGAGCCTTACCTCCAAATGGAGGTGCTCTCACCATAATCCTATCCCACACAAAAATAATGAAACAACAACCAACAAACTATAAACACATCACAATAAATAATCAAGAGTAGAAACATAGTCATGAGGCTTACCTTCAAAGCCCTATAATGGAAGCACTTTTGGTGATGAGCTCCAAGCTTTCCCAAACCTTCCAATGTCCAAGAATTTCTCTAACTTCCCAAAATTGCTCAAAAATATAAGAAATTCTCAAAATGCCAGAACCCCACACTCCTCAACAAGAGGAGGTAATATAGGCCATCAATTTTGGCCTTGAGGAATGAGAAGGTGACACTTGTCACCTTCTCCTTCCTCCTCCAATGCCACTTGCAAGGGAGAGGAAGTGTGAGGATGACAAGTGTCATCCTCCAATTCCATCTCAATCCTCACCTTATCCACTTGTGCTCTCACACGTGTGAGAGAACAAGTGGTGAGGTGGCATTCCCATTCAAACCTCCAAGAGGATAAGGGATGCCATATGGCATCCTCTTATTCTCTCAAAGAGCCATCTCCCTCCAAGATGCTCTCACGCATGTGTGAGAGTCTTGGAGGAAGATCCCACACACTTGGGAGTCTTGGAGACCTCCCAAGTCTTCCTTGGGAAGGGATTCCCAATCTTTGGGAAGGGAGATGAGTCTTTCCCAAAGCATGACTCATCTCCCACCTTATCTAATTTCAAATTTCGTCACTTTGACTAAACCTTAGTTTAGAGTGACCAAAATTGAGTTAATCCAAGGGTTAGTTAGTCAAAATTGACCCTAGACCCATGGGTAACCACCTAGGGTAAATTTTGGGACACTAAGGTTCACCTAGGGGTCATAAATCCACTTTAAATGGCCTCAAAGAAATAAAAACAATTACCAAGTGGTGTAAGTCAATAAAAATTATACAACACATAATATTAATTAATTAAACAAAGGGGTACTAGGCCAAAATGATAAAATTAAAACAAGCACTTAAATCAACACTCAATTCAAACGTGACCCTTATCCCTCTTGGGAATGGGTCAGTTTCACAGGGAATAACATAGTGTGAATTCTACCTCCAATTTCCTGTGGCCTGGGAATGTAAAACCTGCACATCTCGATCAAGTGTCAATCATATCATGAATAATCATAGCCGAAGTAACTGGAATTAAATTCATGCCATAGAATACAACAATAATCATCTATAACATAATTCTGAATTAAACTGCATTTTTCTATCACCTGTCAAATAACCATCATCACATAAATAACTAGAAATCACATCACAAAACATCATCTCATATATCTCGTATGTCGGATCACAAAATAGCATTAAAATATGATCAAATCGAGTCACCATATGTCTAATCAATGTCATATCAAAATCAGGAGATATAATCAAGTCTGCATAATGAAACCATAGTCTATAAAAGTCTGATAATGTCATCAACTAAAATGCATAATGATCAAAATAAGGAAGGAAAAATAATCGGCCTCACAGGAACTCAAGATGTCTATTTGGATCCGATTTTAGGACTCTATCTAGTATGTCCATGGAATCACTATCTTGCATGAAGTCTAAGACATCTTGATCCACATTATTAATGTTGGTTGGGGAGCCTTGTGATTCGATTCCAAAAGGATTTATCATAGCATTGGCATCAAGGGAGGATTGTTGTTGGATTGTAGGGATATTATTTTGGTCAGTGTTAGGCATCCCAAAAGTGATTCTAAAAGGTTCCATCTCCTTGTTTTTCCTAGCTTGGGACCTTGTCAAGGGCATACAATGGATTGGACATGTGAATTGATTTGGTGTTGGAAAGGTGGATAAAGATTATGACCTTAGAGAATTGATTTCAAAATATTGGACCCAAGGATGAAAGGATAAGTGGATGAGTGATAAGATATGGATAGGTTTGAATTGGTGATGTTATTATAAATGAAGGCTTAACCTTAGAGAATGAATCTCTAAGTATTAGACCCAAGGATAAAATGGATAAATGATGGGATATGAGGATGATTTTTTTGGATGAGTGACGTTAAAGGTTGCATTTAAAAGGATTTTTTTGGACCAAAGGTAAATGGATGGATGGATGATTAGAGGTAAATGGGTTTGGGGGTGATGATAATATTTGAGGATCATGGATGATTAGAAAGAGCACTTAAGACAAATTTTGAGGATAATGATTTCGGGGATGGATGATTAAAGTATACTTAGGACAACTTTGGATAAAAATTGACCAAGGATACCTTGGATGACTTAGAAAATATATTAAGGATGTTGGGCGAATTTGATGATGTTTTTTAAAGGATGATCAAATCAAGGGAGAGCTCAAATAAGTCTAGATCTTTGGATTTCAAAAGGATGTTATCTTCTTACCTAAGGTAGACTAATGACCTTAAGAAAAAAGAGAAAATGATTACTTTACTTGAAGGTAGACTAATGACCATCAAGTAAAATGGGATACCTTAGAGTTTATCAACTTAGGAGTTGTCTAGGCTCCTAAATAAATTTATCTAAGGGTTGATAAAAGGCTAATTTACAAGAAAACCTAAGGTAGACAAAGACTTAAGCACCCTATAAATTAGAGGATGATGAGATCTAGACTTGATTTTTTTCACAAACTTGGTTTGAAGGATACTTTGGATGTCGGTTTGATTTTGGATGTTGATTGATGTTTGATGTTGATGATAGGTTTGGATAGATTTGATGAGGTTGATAAAGTTTGGATAATGAGGATGAGGGTAATTAGACTGAGACTAAAATTGGAATGACTTTGGGATTTTGATGTGAATGGAAATGGAAAATTTGGATGGAATTGAGGGAAGGCAAAGGTCCAAAAAGTCAAAATATTTCTCTAAAGTTGGATGGAGGATAATGAATTTGGATTAGGGTTTATAAAAACCCTTATGAAAATGGAGTGAAGGATTGGGATATGATAATTGATTAATGGATTAAATATGGTCAAGGGTCCAATATCAAAGTGATATTTCTCTAAGGTCCAATGGGATGATGTAGATGGATTTGGGCAAAGGTTGAAAATGGAAATGTGGACAAGGGTTGGACTCAAAAAGGGATGATTTGATTTTTGGCAATTTTGACAAGGTATCTTGATGATAAGGTCAAATAAAGCTCAAAGATTGAGAAACAAATCAAATGATGTGCTTTGGGTATGGTCTAATAATAGCACTAATATAGAGCGATATGGCACTAAAACGGAGAGGAATGGCGCTACAACAAATGAAAATTGCGTTCATTGGTTGATAGATGGCACTACAGAAATGGCACTAACAAGTGAGTTTATAGCACTAAATAGAAAGTGTATAGTGCTAAACAGTAGACAGTGTTTGGACTTTGATTGGGTTTTTATCAAACTTAGACTTTTTGGATTCTCAACTCAAATTTTGGATTTCAAAAGGTTCAAATGTTGGACTTGGATAATGTCAAAGGTTTCTTGGCAAGCACAAAAATCAAATAAGAGAACACAATGTCTTTTTGACTCAAGGTGGACTTTGGATAAATTGACTTGTATGGGTTTCAACAAGAAGACACACCAAGAACATGAACAATCCTAACATTAGTCAAGTGGGAGTATCATACCTTGTAGATCTCACGAAGTGGCCATGGGTCAATCTCAACTCAAAGTGAACTGAGATTCCCACCCCCACTAATACCTTTGGTGTTATAGCTTGGATAGATAGGGAAAGCAAGGTCATGGACCACCTTACCCCCCTTACCAAGGAGACTTTCGTCTTGCCCAAGGTAATGTCTATCTCAAGTATAATGGTATGGTGAGCATCTTCCCCTCCTCTACAATGGTGCACTACAAGGTATGATGGCTAAAAGGTCTTAAGTGAGGATAGTACAAGATTCTAGGGAGTTCTCTTCATACACAAGGTACATGAGGCACAAGACCATGAACACTAGTCCATTGAAGGGATGTAGTAAGCCACTTCACCTTGTGTCCAGAATCACCCGAGGCCCAAAGACTGTCCCAATGACAATGTAACTAGATTGGGGTACAAGTTTCCTTCTCCCCCTTTTGATATACCCTACTGGTACATGTGGTTGAGGTCATCCCTTGGGGTGATGAAATCCCCAAGTAGGCCTCCTAAGAAGAAACCACCCTTGCTTTTGATCACCCAAGATCGTACGAAGCACAAGGGGAGAGCATACGCAATAAAGTGACCCCTTCGGGATAACACTTAAAAGAAATAAAGTGTTTGAGTGTAGACTTTTGATCCCCAAGATCACCCTAAGGTACAAGGGGAGAGCATGCATCTACAAATAAACCAAACATGGCACACAAACTTAATTTCCAACTAAGAAACTTTAATGCAACTAAGCTAGTATAGCAAACAAAGACTTTGACTAGTGAAAACCTGCACCAAAATGTCAGCAGTTTGGAAAAATGGTCTTCGACTTATGTTTTAGACACCTGCACAAAAAGATTAGTCACCTGCATAGACTTCAAAATTTTGTTAGAAAAATAGCATTGAAATAGGACAAAATAGCGCTAAACCAATGATAAATAGTGCTAAAATAGAATTAAATGGCACGATAGAACAAAAATATAGTGTTGAACAGTGAACAAATAGTGCTAAAATAGTCAGTTTCTATGTTAAGAAAAATACAAGAAGCATAACAACAAATTGAAATCACGCTAAACAATAGGCAAACGACGCCGAAACAAAACATAGTGCTAAAATATAGACAAATAGTGCTAAAGTAGTTATACATGTTTTACCTATCTGCTAGAAAACTGTGTGGCATCATTCTAGGAATAGATAGCACTAAACCACAAAAAAATGCATGACCTACACAAAACAGAGATAAAACTTGCACAAAATGATGAAGTGAACTATTAAAAACCATGCAAGGTTAGTCTAAGAGCAAGATACACCAATTGTCATCAGAAAATAGAGTTGTTTTGTGTTAGAAATGAAAACATCAAAGCCTAGTTCCTCTTAAGATATATCTAGAAAAAATTTAGCATAATGACCCCTTAGAACTAGGTAACCCTGTCAAAAATAGAGAGGAAAAGGACTAAAATAAATGGTGAGAAGCCTAAAACCAACATAAAAAAATTTCTCAACCATCAAAGTCAATAAAACCCGTGACAAAATAGTGCTAAAACGATAGAAAATAGCACTATTCCACAGAGAAATAGTGCTAAAATAGTAGGAAATGGTGCTAAACTACAGAGGTATAGCACGACTGTGAGATAATATAGCACTAAACTAACATGTACGTTAAGAAACCTTCAAAAACACTCAAAGAAAAGTTAGTTTGGGACCAGGGGGTCCCACCAGGCATGCCAAATGAAGATGAAAGAAAGCAACAAGGCATAAAACACAAGAAAATGAAAGCAAAATATAATATTACACCTTCAAAAGCCTTGAAGAGTCCTCCATTCCTTGATAAGGTGGAGAGTGTTGCACCTAAACACTCTAGCTTTACCTGAACTTAATAAAATTATGTGGATTGCTCTCAAGAACACAAAGCTAAATTGGCATGATAAGGATATGATGGATGGATTTTAGAGCTATTTTGGCATTATGGATTTGTATAAAATGGGATGATGAAAATGGCTTGTGGGGAGTCTTGTTTATAGGCATTTTTGGAGGGATTTTAATCCAATGGTTGAAATTGAAAGTTGAGATCAAGGGTGGAGATTGGATGAGAAATGGAGGGTTCAAAATTGAACAACAAATTTGGATGGTGGAGAATAAATATGAATTTTAAATTCATTTTGGGGAAGGCTTTGCATTTAATATGATAATGATTTGTGAGGAAATAAAATAGTATTTCCTTGGGAGGATGTGGAATTTTAAATTCCATTTTATGTGGAAATGTGAGAGACATGTGACACCTAGGCAGTTTTAGAACTCACATGTGTGAGCTCATGACATAAAGAAGAGCTTAGCATGGAAATAGTAAGGTGAGGTAGAAGGGTCATGTGACCCATGGGATTATTTTGTAATTTTTAATTTATGGGTTGTGGGAGAATGAATTAATGATACTTTTGTTGCAAATATGTGCCTAATCGGTGTTGTCACTGATGTCAACATATTCTTGTTGCCATTGGTGTCAAATGTATCCTATCTTGTTGCCTGACTAGAAGATTGGAATGTCGAGGATATTGAGAAAATTAATAAAGGTCAATGGATGCGGATCATACGGCAGTACAGAGGATTGTGTGAAGTAGCTCCAGTCAAGATTTGAGAGGTCCGCATGAAGATTTGAAGAAACTATGGCCATTTGAGAAGAACTAGTTTTGCAGTATTCAGAAGAGATAGAGTGATAGAGAAGTGGTCTAGATCCTTTCAGATATGTCAAATAATGATCTGCAGATCTAGAGGCATGTTTTGGACGTCAGTGTGTATCATCCATTCAAGTGGTTCGTGGTTTGGAGGTCCATGAGCAATCTTTTTAAGATGACAGTCATGGAAGATAGTATTCTTGAGGTTCCAGATGAAGATGCAAGTGATCCTAATGACTTGGAGGAGTGCGGATGTTTTTGTTGAATTCATTATGTTTGTGGAGGTCTCTGGATCATATGACTGTTGTGTCAGAGTTTGCATTGAAGTTTGAGCTTGTTGGTGAAGATTTTCTTCTTGGTGTTGTTGTTCTTCCCAGTCTTGGCCGATCAGATGATTCAAGCATATTGCAGATGTTCCAGAAGCAATTCTCTGGAGCATGGTGTGTTGTTGAAAGAAGATTCAAGTCTTAGCAATATTTGGCTAACAGCTTAGTGATTCGCATTAAGTAAGATGTTTGGTGTAGCTGAGTTGTGGAAAATCATCCTTGAGTGAAAATAACAAATCCAAAGAAAGGATTGGGAGCAGAGAAAAGAAGAGGAGGAGTAGAAGAGAAAAGGCATAATAGAGTGAAAAGTTAGTGAAGAAGAGTTTGAAAGCATAACAGAATTTTTATGAGCATTCAATGAAACTGAACCAGGCATGAAGTAGAAGCTATTTCTCAGTTAATTCCTTCTGTGTTAAACTAAAATTTCTTGTAGGCAATGAGCCTCTCTTTTGATCAGTGAGCTCTGGGTAGTGAGCTCGAATGCAAGTGCCTTCCCATTCTTTTTAAGTACTTTTAACAAGGTACAAATCTTGTGGGCTAACACCCACCATGGTTTTTCCCTTAACTGGGTTTCCATGTCAAAAATCTTGGTGTTAAATGTGTTGATTATGTTTTTGCTTATGTAATGTTGTTTCATGCTTTAATGTTTACATCAATAATCAATTTGCAAATTGTGAAAGAAAATTAAAAGGAAGAAAAGGTTAATTTTTGGGACAACTAATTCACCCCCCCTCTCAGTTGTCCGGTCTAATTCCAACAGCTTTAACCAAGTTAATCAAGGTGATTAACTTAATTAATGTAGCTAGAGAAAATTAGTGAACGGGCTAATCAGGGTTTAGGATTAACTAAATAATGACTTATTTAATTAATCCAGGTCTAGGGGTTATGTAGGCTAGGGTAGCTAATTAAATAATGGCTATTTAATCAACTAGGCTAGGTTTAGGCTGATTAGTAGGGTAGATTAATTAAATAAGTAAAATTTATGTAATAAATTAGGTTTAGGAAAGTGGACAATTTAATCAAATAAATATTTAACATATTTATTTAATTAATTGGGATGATGTTTGTAAGGTATAGTGCTGAATTGATTAAATTAATTTAGCACTATGGGCAAATTGATGAAGAATGGCTAAGGATGGGTGATCAAGGATGATGTAGGGATAATTAATTAAATAATTATGAATTTATTTAATTAATTAGGTGAAAGGAGAAATTAGTGATATGGATGATGCAAAAAGAAGGTTGAAGGGTTAAGACATTTTTAGGTGTCTACAGGCACCTTGTTCACTTATAAAACAAGCCCACTTAGCCATCTAAGAGCACAATGATGATCAACATGGTCCATTTGCAACAACCTTTTAGAATGGGATACCATCGCCTCATCATGGAAATAGATGCTAGATTCCCCATCCTCCTTCACATCCCATCATCCATTCATCCCATCCTATCGCATCCCACCCTAAAAATAAAATAAAAAAATTTAAAAAAGAGTAAAAACTATCAAAAAAGTAAAAAGAAAAAATTGTCCAATGGTGAAAAATGTTCTCATGGCACCTTGGACAAGTACCATGATGAAAATAAATTTTGGGTGTCATGTGTCATTCCCCGTCAAAATGCACCCCAAAATTGGGGGCACTCCCCAACTTCTCCATCCCACCTACCTTCCCCAACAAACCACCTCATTCCTATCCCAATGGTGATTTATGTGCATGCCACCATAACTCCCTCATCCATAACACCCACTAATATTTCCCCGATAGAGACTTATGGAACAGACAACCATAAATCCTTTGTTGTCCACCCCACCTTGCATGCGAAAGAAATCCTAACCTATCTTTTTACTCCCATTCATTATATCCATATCTATCCCATCATAGCTAATCCATCTCCCTTCTTGCTTTTGATCCTAATAAGGACAAGGGTATAAAATGTTGAAACATACTTAGGAAACCATTCAAGCTGTTGCAATTAACTACTCATCTAGTATTAGATACCATTTTTTGAAGCCCACCAAAGATTATCGTCATCCCAAACTTAATGTTAACACAATATCAACAAGCCCAAGACTAATATGATATATCCTAAGCTGATAGACATGGATTGTCCACCAAGAAATATCCCATTGAATTAGTATGTATTTCTCCCTCATTTAACCACACTCAATGTAGCACCTATTCTAATTGCTCTCAAGGGTGGCCTCCTCCTAGATATATATGTTGATAATTTTGTGTTGTGTTCCCCCATGTAGTGTTAAATATTTGTTTAGGTCTCCTTGGATGACCCTTGATAATCTTGTAAGGTCAAGGATACAAGGAGACCACCTACATTGTGGTACTTCTTCTATTTGTTTCTCTATTCTTCTATTATCCTCTCTCTTATTGCAAATTTTTGTGTACGGTGCCTTGGGGGCATAACGTTGTGGAGGATGTCTTGGGGGCATCTTCACACATTGTAAACCTAAGTCATTTTTGTCTTCTCTCTCATTTTTAGTGCTTTCATTCTTCTATGGCTCTACTAGTCGGTGGATGACAATAACAAATAAATACTAATAAGGACAGTGCATCCCTACAACAAGAAAATAAAAAATGGACCCAGTCCATAGATGAAGATGGGGTTAATATGTTACTAACACTTGACTAGTAGAATCACTTTGTGTTGTGATGTGATCATGTATCATATTGTGAAATTCTTGTAACAAACCTTTGCAATATGTTAAATCAGCCTCTAGGCACTTTAGAACATTTTGTATCTCACCGTGTAGCTACACTCAGTTCTGAGATACCTTAAGTATAACCTTGTGGCTATACTCAGTTCCAAACCTGTAAGTATAGCCTTGGTTTGTTTAAGTAATATATGATTTTTGTATAAGTTCCATGAGATGATTTGGTTGTTATCTTAGCTTAGATTTCCTAACCAAAGATTATATATTGTTGACCAATGGTTGTTAGCAAATGATATTAATGTGTTTGTTGGGAACAATCGGTGATTGTTAGCACATGTCACTTCGGCACATGGGCTTTACGAAAGTTCTTGTTCCCTCATGTGTTTTCAACTTTACCTTAAATGTGTTTGATAAAAGAAAGTAGGATTAACCACTTTAAGGTGGGGACATATATTGTGGTAAATGCTTAGATTTCTTAGACATGTGTGGCGTATGCTTCCTCTTCACCATAAGGCATCCCTGTAATGTAGGTGGGGTTGTATACTTTGTTTTGTTTTACGTATACTTTCTTTTCACTGTAAGGCATCTCTGCAATGCATGTGGGGTTGTATACTTTGTGCACATGCTTCCTTTTCACCGTAATGCATCTCTACAATGCAGGTGGGGTTGTATGTTTTTAAAAGCCCTTTTGCAAAAGGTGGGATGTGTATTCCCTTGAGTGGTTGCACATCCTTTTAAAAAGTCCTTTACGGACATGGGGTTGGATATTGAGTTATTCATCCTTAAGTGTGTCTTTGGAAATTGTGGTAGGAAGCTCAAATGTAAAGTGTGTTTGGCATGTTTTAGATGGCAGAGCGTAGCAATGAGCTCCTCCCTATCACTTGTGTCTGCTTTATTTAAGACATATAATGTGGCGATGACATACTCTACAACACTCATGTATTCCGTGTGTCTTCCTTGCGTGTCTTGCATATTTTAGTGGTGGTGCATAGTAATGAGATCCCCCACGCTGTGTGTTTTGTGTGTTTTGTGGTAGTGTGTAGTGATGAGCTCCCCCCACGTTATGTGTTTTGTGTGCTTTTAATGGCGGCGCGTGGCGACGAGATCCCCCATCACCTAGATAGGATAGTATAATTGTTTAATCATTTTTTCTCTTCATGTATACCTTGTGTATTGTATGACTATGTTCATGCCTTCTCTATGTATTACGTTCCTTTCACTTTCTTCTCCATATATTGCATGCTTCCTTATTGTATTCAATGTGTTTTGCATGACTGTCAAGTGTTTTCTTATGATTGCCTAAGCTTGGAGACTAGAAATGGTTCTTTTAAACTAAGGGTGTGTCTTTGCTCTAGTGTCTAATGTGTTTGATGTGCTTCGATCGTACTTTAATGCATGCATTGATCTTAAGGGCTAAATGTTATGGAGTAAAATGTGGACACATCTCTTTTTACCTCCTTGTTTAGCTCCGAGGTCCCTGTGATTATATTATACATTCTAAATATTCATCTCAATGCAAAATTACCTGAAACTAATGTAAATTGGGAACAAGGGGCCCATATTTTATCTTACCCTAGACCAAAAAGGAGCCTCAAGACTTGGGTGCCTGTGTCCAAATTTTCCCTGATTGGTCAAGGAAAATTTAATTGTATGTCAACATAGGACCTTTAAAAAGGTTTCTCCTTGTCGGCTCTTTTGGTTTAATTTGACAAATGTTAGCGGGAAAGCATATATAAGTGTGTTTTTTAATTCATTATGAACCTAGATAGAGATAGCCAACTCGAAGCATTAGAGTAAAGAGCATTCAAATCATTCATTGTGATTCTAGAGAAGATTTGTATTGTCATTGTGTGTGTTGTTGCAAGTTTTGAAGTTATCATCTATCTCTCTTTATGAGTTGAAGAGCCTCCATCCTCTTAAGGGTTTCATCACATAGGTGATATCATTATTTTTCATCATCTTTTGATTCATCATATTGATTTTGTGTTTAGCCTCTTCCCTACAAGGGCATGCTCTATTTACCTATCAACAATGTTGGGAAGCTTCAATGCTATCCTGGGATTTGACTAAGGCAAGTCCCTAAATACCATAACCCCCAAACCCCTTCTCTTCTTGTGTACAGGTTACAGTTGCGAGATCTAGGAAATTGAAGATACGGGAAGACTGAGCAAGGATCAACATTTCTAAATCCAATAGCATTTCAAGAATATTCCTCTATGCAATACTTGGGTTCTAGCACCCTAGTCTTTCTACCTCAATGGACTTCAAACCTAGCATCAGGTCAGTCTCTACAGCATTTCTCCAATTTACAGTTTCTAAAGATTCCACCTTTCAAGACTTGGGTACTTTTGAAATAGTCCTCCAACATCTCTTCTTCAAGGACATAGGTTCTTTCATCTTCCTAAGCTTCCTTGTACAATTGGTTTCTAGAGATTTATTGTATATCTTCTATTATAAGCAGATCATCATAGAACTAAGGTTTGTTGCTTCATTGACCTAGGGTTTGATAAAAAGGTTCAATTAAATCATATCTTTCCATAGCACTCCTGAGTACAATATCTCTAGCTAATTCCTCCTCCATTTGGTAGTGATTTGGCTTAGTCGTGTCCTTGAATGTTGTTGTGGAAGAGGGTTTGATCTAGTGTGCATGCTAGCTTTCATCATTCATCTTTTCAACACTTAACATTTTGGTGAATCCGTAGCGCATTTGTATCTTGCTAATTGTTCAAATCAGATCTTGTATTTATTACATTGCATATTTATCAACATCCAATTGAAAATCTTGCATGATCTTGGAAAAAATGAAAAAATCAAGCATTTTAGGCTTGCAAAAAGGCATAGTTTTGCATTCTTTCATTGCATATGATATATCATCATAGAAACATTTAAATCTCTAATTTTTGCATTAGATATAATTCATATTACAGAAGACAATCATTTCATGGTGTTTCATCTCACATTTGAAGCTCTCATTTGTTAGGGTTTTGCTGGAAAAGTTGCATTTTTTAAAACCAAGACAAATTCAAAATCTAGGGTTTGTAGTCAAAATATTGTTTCAAATCTTGCTACTGTCATAAATGTTTTCAATTCAGATCTAGCATTAATTTATAGCATATTTTCATTGTTCATTTGAAAATTTTGCATCATTTCATACCTTGGTTTGAAAATTCACATGTTTGTAATTACACATTGTGTAATTCAACATAAGAAATTTGACATCTCTTTAATATTTCTTTGCAAGAAATCTTAAAATTGTCTATATTACCTTTTGTGCAGCACTTTCAACATCTTGATCACTCTGTTTGTAGTGACACTAGTGTGTTTTTGATCTTTGAAAAAAGATGCAAAAACCCAGTTTCCTCAAACTAGTGTTGTGATGTACAAAAGTCTCGTATTGGTGGTATTTGATAAATGAATAAATCTTATTGTACATCATTGTTCCAATAAATTTTATTATGGCATATTCATGTCATTTTTCTTTGGTATCTTTGCATCCATGTATCAAATATCTTGGTTTTCATAGATTCATAACTCTCATGGGTGAGCATCTTTCAATATTAGAAAATATAACCAAATTCATCTCCTTAAATACTCATAAGAAAGATGATTGCGAAAGTTCTTTTTCTTCTATTACTACTATAAATCATGGCAATGCCTTGGATATACTATCTAAAGTATATGATGATGATGATTCCATGAGTCATCTTATTCCTCCTTTAGTTGAATGTTCAAGCACCTTAGATATCACTAAGAAAGTGAAGACCCTTGATCTTCCTCCTTTGGCTGAATGTTCAAGTACTTTGGACATCACTAAGGATGCAAAACCATGAATAGTTCTCCTTTGGTTAAATTGTTCAAACCCCTTGGACATCACTAAAGATACAATAATCAACAATTCTCTTAGAAACATTGTACCTTCCCTTCGTTTCAATGCTCTCCCTTTAAGAAACAAAGCACTGGTAGATGAAGAAAGTTCTCTCACATTAAATCCTTTGGGGATAGATGTTGAGCTTAATCAAAGTAAAAATAATGTTAATTCAATCATCATTAATAGACTTATTCCACCCACTAAGTGGATAATGAATAAGTGTACTAATGTTCCTAAAATCATTGTGCATAAGGCACCTAATGTGCCTCCTCACTTCAAACCAGTGATTACGGTTAAAGGTGCCCCAACACCACCTCCATCCTTGGGTTACATTCTCAATTTTGCAAAACAAATCACTCAAGGAAATCAAGTGTATCAAAATGTGTCGCAAGAACCCTATGTGGTTGCTCACACATACAATACGTGAAATAATAAACAAAGTAAACAACAATCGAACATTTCGATCACTTTACCAACTTCTCAACCTATTCTTCCTCAACCACCTCATCTTACTCATAAAGTTAGTCGAGATTATAATCTTGTCAAGCAGCTTCGTGCTACTCCTGCTAAGATCTCTCTTTGAGAACTCATACAAACATCACCTACATACCATGGAATGCTCCAAGAAGCTTTGCAAAATGTGATTGTACCACTTGTTGTTAATACAAATGATGTAGCGGCTCTGTTAGAATGTATGCATGTGATAAAATAGATATTTTGTTTCAACAATAAGAGTTACCATCAATTGAAGTTCAAAATAAACATGATCCTCTAGTAATCTTTGTCACAATAAATAAGAAGTTGATAAAGTGAGTTATGATTGACAATGGATCAACTCTTAATGTTTGTGGTATTAAGCTACTACATAAAATCAAGGTTGATACATCTTTAATCAAATTAGATAAACTTCACATTCATGGCTTTGATAACATTGGTAGACAATCCCTGGGTACTATAACTTTACCTATAAGGTTGGACCCATGACATTATCTACCCTTATCCATGTCATGCATGGTACACTTTCATATAACATCATTTTGGGTAGACCATGGATTCATACCATGGGGGCAGTTTTGTCTACCCTTCATTGATCAGTAAAGTTTATTTACGAAAATAAACTTCACACCATTGAAGCTGACTCGAATCCAGAAAGTTATTTACAAGTTGAGGTGGAAAAACCAATTGTCAATCACAAGATTCTCAATAACTTAAAATTTGATTCATCAATAGCTCTTGCCATAGATAATGTTGTGCAAGATTCAACATCACCATCGAATGCACTTCTTAGTGATGATTGGGGTTCATTAAATTTTACTCCTTCCTTTATGGGGGAATATAAACTTAATAACCTAATCCTAAAGCATCAAAAGTTGCCTCGATCTCATCCAAGCAATCTTTGGAAATACCTAAGAAACCTAAAGTTTCCTTTAGTAGAAAACAAAGACAATACTCTTACTTATACTACAGAATATGAGACTTAAGAGGCCCCGCCTTCTTCTAAAGAGATGGACTCTCTCTATGGTCGTGGGTTTCAAATCCTTTACAAAAATTGTGACTATGTAGGCAATGGTTGTGGTGTAAACCAACAAGGAATCAAAGTACCCTTATAACTTTTTACAATTAACTACTCGACTGGTATTGGATACCATTCCTTGAATCCCACCAAAGATTATTGTCATCCTAAATGAAGTGTTAACAAAATATCAACAAGCCCAAGACTAAATATGATATATCCTCAGCTGGTATACATAGATTGTCCACTAGGAAATATCCCATTGAATTAGGTATGTATTTCTCCATCATTTAGCCATGCTCGATGTAGAACCTATTCAAGTTTCTCTCAAGGGTGGCCTCCCCCTAGATATATATGTTGATAATGTTGTGTTGCATTCGTCCATGTAGTGTTAAGTGTTTGTTTGTCATGCCCATATTTCTCATGTGGTTATGACTCGATAACCACATGTCATGAACACATTTGTCATTTGGTCATGAAATGAATTATCAAAAACTTTTCCCTCCCAACTCTAAAACCCTCTCGCATGCATCAAGCGCGCTCGGTGACATGTATGTAACGTAGTTGCATCCATAACCAACGTTAGGCACGTCGCCAAAGGTAGGGAAGCCAATCACAAATGAGATAATGTGAAACTCCTTTCGCAATCCCCATGAGATGATAGCCCCTAAGGGGGTGTGCATTGCGAGGAGCGATGCTAAGAGGGTTGATTTCTATTTCAGGATCCAACCTTGGGGTTTACTAGGTGAGGTGGAACAATTTCGATATGAATCAAAATCTAACCCTAGAAACAACTACTAACCTAAAAAAACATTAAATGCATCAACTACACCATTAATTAAAGCACTTAACAATTAATTAAAGTAGTAAGGTAAAACAAGGATTGAATTATTTAAATAATCCTATCTCTAATCTAGGAAAAATTCGACAGCATAACACCATCTCATCAACTATGGGAGGAAAGAAAATTAAATAAAAATTAAAACTTTCACTATACTCCTTTTAAAATTTAAAACAACATTAAATACCTTTAAATAATATTCACTAATTACTTTCCCAAAATTTAAATCGAAATTAAATAATTTAACTAATTTAAAATGCACCAATGTTCTAACATTTAACTAAATAAATTTGAACATAATGACAATAGGATTGATTGAATTAAATCTAAACAATTTAATTGATTGTTTAAAACAACCATGGAAATAAAATAATTAAATAAGATGCACTAAAATTGATTTAATCAAATAGGTTCAAATATATTCTTTCCATAAAGATCAATGATAAATTTAAATAAAACCCATTGATTTAACACCCTTAACAAAACAAAAGGATAAAAATCCCCACCCACTCACTAAGTGGGATAATTAAATAAATCTAGGTTTAAGGAATAAATTAGTCCACTAATCCTTTTAGGGCAACACAAAAGCCCTAATTTAAGTTATAAAAGCATTACAAACAGCCTATTGCTCACAAATCAATTGTTTAACTTGGGTGTAGAATTCTAGGAAGAGAGGAAAGGGAATGTACCTTCCCAAGTGGAAGGTATTATCCCAAAAAAGTTTTCAAAAGGATTAGTTTACATTGTTTTCAAATAACATGTTTTCTACAGGTTTATCTAATTCATTTTCTAGCCTATTTATTTTCTAACTTTTACCTGTCTGTGCACAGGTTTCAATAATCTTATTTCCTAATATTTTCTATTTTCATTATCTAATGTTTCCTCTAAGTTTTATAAGTTTCCCAAATGTTCTCAATGAGAAATTGTTTATCTAGGTCTTTTGTTTTCTTTTGTTCCAAAATTTTATACACAAAAAGTCATATTTCATGCACAGTAATATATATATATATATATATATATATATATTATATATATATCTGTGTGTGTGGCCATTTAAAACACAGAATACACTAAAAAAATACACATTGAAAAAGATAAAGAAATACAATGAATATATTCATGCATATACATATATATATACATGTCAGTAACCATAGAGATATCATAAAATATAGAGGGTCAAAATACTTTAAAGAGGTGTTTATATCCCCAGGGCTGAACAGCCAAAAGAATTTTAAAGCTAGGCATTTTAACTTTCGGCAGGGCCGAGTGATAACCTAGGGCACAGGCCCTAATGGCACTGCGGCTGAAGGGGGGAGGGGTACGGCTCCGTCGTCCCCCACAGAGCTTAAAATCTGTGAGGGGGACGGGGTCCCATGCCCCCCCCAATCTTTGCAAAAAAAAGAACTACAAGCGCAGGGGCGGCTCGGCCCTTACGACCTATGGTCAATATATTTTTTTGGTTAAACATAAAATCTGCTAAACAAACCCTAGTCTAATTCGATAAGCTTCTACTTTATTTACTATGCACTTTTCATTATGTTTAAAACATATAACATAAAAAGACTTAGTGTGTGTGTGTGTGTATATATATATATATATTAAGCTCTCTATTTTTTTGTAGTGAATAAAAAAAATAACAGTGAATTAAAAACTCTTTTAAACCAGCAAGCATATATATATAGAGAGAGAGAGAGAGAGGTATAGTAACAATAAAACCATCTAAGAATTGTTTTTCATTTAATAGATGACCTACCTATTTTTACTTTGAAACATGTGGGGGTATATATATAATCATATAAAACATTAAAATCATCAAAATATGCTTTATATGCAACCATGGTAAGAGTTTAGCCTATTTTTCTTTTAACCTTTTTAGAGATAACAGAGTAGATATGTATTCACTTGCAACCCATAAATTAACTAAAACTAAGGAGAGAAGAGAGTTTATTTATTTTGTTTTATACTATAACCATATTTCCATAAGAGAAAAGTATTGCAACACAACCATTAATGTCATTGGAAATAACAAAAGTATTACAAGGTATTTGAAATGCAATAAGGACTCTTAAGAGAGAGATTTAACTCTCATAACTATAAACATTATTACAAGCTCAAAATAGTCCAAGGCAACCATATGCCTTATTTTTACATGACACCAAAACCATTAAACTCTCCAAAACTTACAAACTTCAAACACTCCTCCAAGAGTCACCAAAGCTATAAAAAAACACAAGATAAGTTCTCCAAGCCCATGGAGAGCTCACGTCTTCGCCTTAGGCTTGCAAGAAAGCCACCCCCAAGCTAGGAGGCCATCCAAATAACTAGTTTCAAGCACAACAAGGGTTGCAAACACACAAAAACACTCACATAAAACACATGAACACCCTCCCATGGATACTCACAAACAAATCCATTCAATAATAGATTTTAGGGGTGAGAGAGTGGACAACTCTCTACTCGACGAATCCATAACAACTCCAAATCCAAAATGAACTCAAATCTCAAGGCCTCTTGCTCTTATGATCTTATAATACCCAAAATGTCACAAAGGCACACTTGCCATAGCCATAACTCTAAAACTTTACACCTCTCTCACCCATAACAAGGTGAGCTCTCTCACATGGAGAGCTAACCAAAACAACCCATAAAACCCACACAATACAATAATAAACTCAAGAACACAACAAATATTTTAACATTCATAAAATAAGCAAATACATAAGGTACGTGAAGGCTTGAAGCCTTGGGAGCTTACCTCTCAAGCTCCAAGTGTCGAAAGGTGATGGTGAGGAACTCCAAGAGCCTCTTCCAAAGATCCTTCCAAGAATTCTCTAAGTCTATCTCCCCTTCCCAAATCCATAATCAAAAATGTTAAAAGGAAAAATAAGAACCTTTCTCTTCTCCCAAAGAGAGATAAATAGGATTTTTCCAACAAGCCCTAATGAATGAGAATGTGACACCTGTCACCTTCTCCTTCATCTACACACCCCTCTCACAACCCCACAAGAATGAGGAGGTGACACTTGTCACCTACCCATTCAACTAAGCTTCACACTTTCCCACCAATGCTCTCACACATGTGTGAGAGCATAGGGAAAGGTGATCACACATGGGAGATCCCTCATGAATGAGGAGGTGACACTTGTCACCTTCTCATTCAACTATGCTACAAACTCTCCCACATATGCTTCTCACACATGTGTGAGAGCACAAGGAAGAGGTCTCACACAAGTGAAGGCATTGGAATCTTCCAAATAACTCAGGTCAAGGGTAACTTTACCCTAGGTGAGTGGGGTTAGTCAAGGTGGGATGGTGAATTGCCAACCACCTTACACATCTCCCAATTTCGTCACTTTACTCAAGGGGAAAGTTAAGGTGACCATACAAGGGTTACACCAAGTGTTAACATGCTAATAATAGCCCTAGACCCTAGGGGTATGACCTAGGGTCATTAATTAACCATAATTAACACAAGGGAACTCATAAATCCACATAAAAATAGCTCATAGACATTTAACACCAAAATTGTGCAAACCAAAACAATACAACCTTACAACAGTTCAAGGTGATAAATCAAAAGGGTGAACCTTACAAAATATCATCAATTAAAAGACAACACAATACATCATTCTCAACCACAAATAACCTTAGTCCATCTTAGGAACTAGGTTGTCTTAACATGGCTAATACATAGGGTTATTGATTTAGCCTTCGATTTTCCATGGGCCATGGAAAATTACCTGCACACTTACACAAACATGTTAATAGCACAAGATATATATATATATAGCTGAAGTGAAATGAATTACACACACACACAAGATCGCATAAGCACATATATTCTCAATTATAACACATGCTACATTTACATGATTCTCAATTCATTCACATTTCATGAAATACAACCAAGTCAATCATCACATAGCATTCCATTAATTCAATCATCTAACTAAACCATTTCAATCACATCAATAACACATTCAACATCATGGAATTCATAATATAATCATACATGTAAGATATAGCTCCATCCTACAATAACTTATGTATCACAAGATAAAACTAACAAATGTCCAAATAGGAGAAATCACTAGTCCTCAAAATGACCACATATTACACATAATCCAAACAAGTCCCATGAACAAAACAAGAAATGCAACATAAGTCACCCTCGCACTACAAAACTAAAGTATCCAGTTCAAGCACCAACAAGTGATATTCCAGACAATCTCAACTAGGTTGTGCATTGCCTATGCACCCACAAATAATCACAGCTACCTTATACATAAGATCCACAACATCACAACATTGACTCAAGATAGAGCCACAATTCCATAAACTAAACCCTTATCTAGGGTGAAGCAAAACAACATGGTCTACAAGGGCAACTAATCCAGTCGTACAAGGGTGGGCCTCGTATCCTCCTCCCTAGAGCTAAACTTCCTGTTAGAAGTTAACACGGATGTACCATAGAGCACCCCACCTACAAGCCATCCTAACACAATAGTGAACTCAAATTGATTTCAAAATACAAATAAGGAAACAATTAGGAACTTAATAAGTAATCACATAGCAGTAAACCCAAAGATACCCTCCTCTAACTAGGAGGGGTCAAGTATCTAACAACTACACATACTCCAAACACTTTATGAGCATTAAAAGACACAATGGCATTAGATGTCCTAAGATAGATCTCCAAGTAATTCAAGGTTAAGAAAGATGGGGACACACCAAGAAGGTTAGCACTATGAGAGGCCCTTCTAAACTCTAACTTAACTGAATCATATTCCTATCCTCTTTTAGCCATCCAAAAACCCAACTAACATAAGGCAACCCAAAGGAAGCTTGGCCAAACAACTAGCCACAAAACCACCAATCAAGCCCCAAACATGCATCTTACTCAACTTACCACCGATGCTAATCTAAAACCATAAGACTCCAAGAAAAAAGCATGAGACTCTCAAGTCTCAATTGCCCCTTCTATCAATAGGTCCCCACAAGACTGCCTAGATAGAACTTGTAGAACATGTAGGAACCAAACATGTCCAAGTGTCCCTAGCATCAAGGAACAAACTAAACACCTATGTCACTACCAAACTCGTAGGTCATCTCCAAAAGATTGGAACAAACACAAAGCCTCTTTAAATGATGGAGCCAATATCTTGAAGATAGTGGGTCCACACAATGATAGGAGGATCTTAAGGTTTTCCCAACCTGTTTTCTCCTTCAAACCTCTCTAGCACCCATTTTGCTACTTAACGATTCTACCTCCCAAAATGGGAAAGCACCAATGCAATACTCAACTAGACATAAGGTCAACAAGGAAATTTTGAACCTCCACTATTGATCCTCTAAACAACCTCAACTTATGACATCAAACCAAGACTGACTATTCCTATTTTCCTCTCACCAAGTACCCCTTATGGGTAATGTAGGTTACATGATTCACAACACTACATAGGTACCAACAATACCAACATTAACAAACATCCTTAAAATAAATGCTTGCAAAAGATAAGTCTTAAATAAGTTTTAACAAAATAAAATTCAAAGGATTACGATCCAAAAGATAAATAAAATTTAAAAGATAAGTCCAATTCAAAAAAATGGCGCCAAAGTGCAACACTCAAAATTTAAATTGAAATACGATTAAACAAGTCCTTGAGGTAAGAGGACTATAAGAAGATAAGTCAACTAAGTAGCCCAAGTAAAGAAACTCAATACTGTTGGGTTTGCAAAATTAAAAAAATCCAAACAATAAATGAATAATTATCCACAATTGCACATTACAACATTGTATGTATATAACATAGTCACAAAAAGGGAGAAGAGGAATAGCGGTCACACTCTCAACTAAGGTCATGATCAACTCAACTAACGATTCCCCACATATTCTAGGCAACCTAGGACATGATTGGAAATGATTACCAAAAAGCCATGTATCCTACGAGTCACCTTCGAAGTGGGGCCCTTTCATGCTTCCTAGCAAGGAACACATACCAACATCTTCATGGATACTACCAAATCCAACTGAAAATCACTAACCCACTTCCCTAGATTGATAATCACACTAGGCAATGCATAAGTACAACAAAACCTTACTCAAGGTACCAAGATACAAGAGTGGGGCCAAGCCAAACCAGCCCTAGTCGTGACTAAAATCATGGTAATTATCCTAGCACAAAGATCAGTGTAACTAGGTTGGAGAACCCCAACCAAGGTGTTCACGATCTAAACACAAGTTCAAATCCATATCCTTAATAACAACCAAAAATGGCCTAAAGGAAGCATCTATGTCGATCACAACACTTAACCACTAACTATTGCAAGTATGTGCCTAATCGGTGTTGTCATTGATGTCAACATATCCTTGTTGTCATTGGTGTCAACTGTATCTTATTTTGTTATTTGGTTAGAAGCTTTATGTGTTAAGGATATTGAGATAATTAGCCCCTCTGGAAGATTTAGAAAGGAAACAGTGAATCACAGTGAAGATAGTGAGTTGTATACTGAAGAACAATCTAGAAGACTACTCCGCATTTCTTAGAGAGTGAAGATCTTGGTCTGCGGATTGGAAGTTATTTAGAGGCATATTTGAAGATGCTAAATCCTGAGTTTGAGCCTCCAGTATGAAGAATTGAGTTACATTCACCAGAGTAAAACCTACTTTTTTTGTTCATTCACTGGTGATAGGGAGAAAGTATTTTGCTCCGCATTTCTCCGCATTGAAGTATTTTGCTCTGCGGTTCTAGAAGGAAGTCTAGGATAATGATAAGTGCCTACAAATCCAATGGTTTGTGATTTGGTGGTCCGCAAGCTATCTTTCTTTTATGGTAGTTGAAGACAGTGAAGTTTATGTGCTCCGGTGTGAAGAATCTCATGGATAAAGTGGTTAGATTTTGTGCAGTTGCTCCTAGTGGTTACGACGTGTTTGTGGAGGCCTCCTGATCATGTTCCTACCTTTACATTTGTCTGCGTTAAGGAATTGAGATCATTTTTTAATATTACTTCCAGATAACGTAGTGTGTAACCAGTCTTAGCCGACTTGGTTAATTCCAATGATTGTAGAGATCTCTCGAAGATTGTTGAAGCATTTTATGGCGTGGAAGATCGTGTTTGAGTCCCAGCTAAGGCATGGAGTGATCCGCATACATCTTTACTACATTTCCTTAGCTAATTTTGTATTAGGTCCAGACCTATTTTATGTATGTTTGTAATGCCGACCTTGGAGATTGTTCCAACGGTTGATGATTGTAATTCCAACCTTGATGATCATTCCAAGGTTGATGTAGTGTATAAATACTTGCAATTGAAGGAAAAGGTGTCCTTGTGGGAAAGATATGAAGATAAGGAAGAGAAAAGGCATAGCAGAGTAGAAAAATATTACGCTTCAATGGAACTGAATTCAGGCATAGAGTAGATGCTAACATCTCAGTTCAAAACCCTTGGCAGTGAGTCATTTTCTGGGCAGTGACCCTATTGGCAATGAGCCTCTAATTTTTGGTATTGTACTTTACATATATATCTTGTGGGTTAACTCCCACCATGGTTTTTCCCTTGACAGGGTTTTCCACGTAAAAATCTAGTGTCACTTGTGTATGATCTTGCAATTGTGTTTATGGTTTTGTGTTTATGCTTTCATGTTTTAATCATAACAAACCATGGATAAGTGTTTTATGATTTAAGGTGTAGAATTTCTTAAGTTTTGTGACAATTGATTCACCCCCCTCTCAGTTGTCTGGTTCATTTCAACAATTGGTATTAGAGCCAAGTTCCTCAGAAGAATGCTTGACCGCTTAAGGGTGATCCAAATTTTCATATAAGGAGAGTCTACAATTTGATGGAACAAACTACTCCATCTGGAAGATCCACATGAAAACTCATCTCCTCTTCTTGGGTTACAGTGGTTGGAAAATAACTGAGAACAAGTATGAAATACCAAAGAATGGTCTGCAAACTGAAGAGGAGATCAAGGAATTTGAGTTGAACATAAAAGCCAAAGATGCCTTGGTGAGCGCCTTATCTGATGTCGAAGTAAAAAGGATCATGGATCTAGAAACTACCTATGAAATCTGGGATAAGCTGAAGAATCTGTATGAAGGAGATGACTCTGTGAAGAGTGCCAAGTTGCAGAGTTTGAAAGCAAAATATGAATGTTTGAAGATGAGCGAAGATGACAACATAACATCTTTCATGCAAAAGGTCGGCGATCTTGTGAGTAGAATTAGAAGTGTAGGAGAAAAAATTGAGGATATTGAAGTTGTGAACAAAATTCTTAGATCACTAACTAAATCTTATTGTCATAAAGTGGTTGTAATTGAAGAAATAATGACAGTAACAGATTACAAAAGATTAGCTTCTAGGAAAGCTAATAACCTTTGAAATGAGAGAACTTGGTGATTCACTTCCAAAGACAAAGACTGCTTTCAAGGCCAGCACTTCAAAAAGAACCCCCAGATCTAAAAAATACAAGGTGGAACTAGATTATGAGCTTGAAGAACTTAAAGCTAACTTTTTTAACAATTTGCCCAAAGGTACTGGTAAGTTCAAAGGCAAATTACCTTTCAAATGTTTCAGTTGTGGTAAAGTTGGTCATTATGCTTCTAGGTGCCCCATAAGAGTTCCCAGGCCAAGACCAGATAGACCTAGGACTCCAAAGAAATGTTATTATGTTGAAGATTTTGATGATGATGAAGGAGTATCAGATGGTGAACTAGATATGCTAATACTTCTGGAAATGAATGCTTATTTATTTATATTAAAGAACATGTGACTACTAATCCTACTAGCTATGTGAAGGAAGAAAAACTAGTGGAAAGTGCCTTGGCTACTCAAGGTGTTGAAGACAAAGATGAATGGGTTATTGATAGTGGATGCTCTCATCACATGACTGGTGACAAAAGTAAGTTCATAAGTTTGGAAAGATATGATGAAGGACTGGTTAGGTTTGGTGATGATATAGCTGGTAAGATTTGTGGAAAAGGATCCATCTCTTTTAATGGCAAGCACAACACTGATGATGTCTTATATGTGAAGGGATTAAAGCACAGTCTCTTGAGTGTTGGTCAGATGTGTGGAAAAGTTTATGATCTCAGATTCAAGGACAATGGATGTAAGATCTTGGAAAGCTCCGGAATAGTGATTGCAACTGGTAAGAAGACAAGAGGTAACATTTATCATTTGAAAGGGACTAATGAATATTGTTTGTTGGCTTAGAATGATGAAAGTTGGTTGTGGCATAGAAGGTTGTGTCATATCAATTTTGACAACATTGTGAAGATAAGTTCCACTTAGGCTGTAAGAGATTTGCCTAAGCTTGTGAAGCATGCTGATACTTTGTGCAAGGAGTGCCAATTTAGAAAATAGACAAGAATAAGTTTCAAGAGCAAGGATCAATTTGTTGATGGACTACTGAAATTAGTGCATACAGATCTATGTGGACCTACCAGAGTAAGAAGTCTACAAGGAGATATGTATTTCATGTTGTTGATTGATGATTATTCTAAAATGACTTGGGTTACCATCTTAAAAGAAAAGGTTAAAGCCCTAGAAAAGTTCAAAGCATTTAAGGCAATGGTTGAGAATGAGCTAGACTTGAAAATAAAATGCTTGAGGTCTGATAGAGGTGGAGAGTTTACATCAAATGAGTTCAACTTCTTATATGAAGAGCAAGGGATAAAGAGACAATTATCTACACCTAGGACTCCACAAAAAAATGGAGTAGTTGAAAGGAAAAACTGGATAGTTCAAGAGGGTGCTAGAACAATGATGAAGGAGGTTGACCTACCGAAAGTTTATTGGAGAGAGATAATTCACACTGTTGTATACATCCTCAACGAAGTCCAAGTAAAAGGTAACAGCTCTAAGACTCCTTATGAGTTGTTGCATGGTAAAGTTCCTACTGTGAAATATCTCAAAGTTTTTGGTAGTAAGTGTTATATCGGAAGAGATGAAGATCTAGGTAAGTTTGATGCAACATGTGATGAAGGTATCTTCCTTGGATATTCTACCAAGAGCAAGGCCTACCGATGCTACAATAATAGGTTGAAGAAGATCATTGAGAGTGCAAATGTCAAAGTTGATGAAACCAAGGAAAAGGTATCAAGTGGATATGAATCTGATGAACCGGATGTCCCTGCAAACAAAGTAGTAGTGCAGCAAGAAGAAAAATCATAGGAAGAAGAAGAAAAAGCTCCTAAAACCATTATCAAGACACCTAGGTATGTAAAGTTAAATCACTCTGAAGATCAAATCATTGGAGATAAGAGTAAAGGAGTTCAGACCAGAAGAAGAGTTGTTGATGAACAGGTTAACTATTGTTTAATTTCTCAAGTGGGTCCTAAAAATGTAAATGAAGCTTGTAATGACGAAAATTGGGTAAAAGCTATGGAAGAAGAACTGATGCAGATAGAGAAGAATCAGACTTGGGATCTTGTTCCCAAACCAGTAGATAAGAATGTAATTGGCAGCAAATGGGTCTTCAAGAACAAAATGAATGAGAATAGTGAAATGGTAAGAAACAAAGCAAGGTTGGTATGCAAAGGATACTCTCAATTTAAGGGAATAGATTTTGAGGAAACATTTGCACCAGTGGCAAGGATTGATGCAATAAGAATGGTTTTAGCATTTGTAGCCTACAAATATTTCAAGGTATATCAAATGGATGTAAAGTCTACTTTCTTAAATGGAGAATTAGAAGAAGTCTATATTGAACAATTGGAAAGATTCTAGTCATCAGATCAAGGACATAGGGTGTGCAGATTGAACTAAGCATTGTATGGACTAAAACACGCCCCCATGGCCTGGTAGGCAAGATTGGATAAGTATTTGATACAGTTAGGGTTTAGTAAGGGTACTACTAATAGTAATCTCTATTTCAAGATCAATAATAAACAAATCCTAATTGTTGCAGTTTTTGTTGATGACATTATCTTTGGAGGTAATGAAGGTATGTGCATGGTTTTTGCTGGGGAAATGCAAAATGAATTTGAAATGTCCATGTTTGGTGAGATGAATTTCTTTTTAGGTCTACAAATAAATCAATCGGATAAATGTATCTTCATTTCTCAGTCGAAGTATGTAAAAGAGTTGTTAAAGAAGTTTGGAATGGAGGAATCCAAATTGGTAAGAACACCCATAGCAACTGGTTGTAAATTGAGTAAAAATGATGACTCACCTATGGCAGATTAGAAAAGATATAGATCTATGAATGAAGGATTACTTTATCTGACCCAAACCAAACCTGACATAATGCATGCAGTTTATCTTGTGGCAAGATTTCAAGAAGAACCTAAACAATCACATGTGAATGCAATCAAAAGAATACTAAGATACTTGAAAGGCACAATGGATTATGGTTTGTGGTATACAAAAGACAATGATTTCACTCTTAGTTCATACACTAATGCAGATTGGGTCAGAGATGTGGATGATAGGAAAAGTACAAGTGGAGGTGCATTCTTTTTAGGAAAGAGGCTGGTATCCTGGTTAAGCAAGAAATAAGATTCAATATCTCTATCTACTACAGAAGAATAATACATTGTAGCAGCATGTAGTTGCACTCAAGTGTTATGGATGAAGCAGACATTGAAGGACATCCAAGTTGTGTATGAAGATCCAATTGCAATCTTTTGTGACAATTCAAGTTCCATAAACATATCAAAGAACCCAGTAATGCATTCAAGGACAAAGCATATATCCATAAGATATCACTTTCTGAGAGAAAATGTAACAGAGAATGAAGTCAAGTTGGAGTATGTATCTACAAAAGATCAGATTACAGACATTTTCACTAAGCCTCTGCCTAAGGATACTTTTGAGTATCTTAGAGAAAAGTTAGGGGTTATCACCCCTCCTTCTCTAAACTAACATGCACAGAAGTGCATGAGTCCAGAGGTAAAATCCATCTCTAGATCCGGATTGATGCTTATAAGGGCTACTTCTCAGGGGGAGTAGTCAGATGAAGAGAGTTCAGGAGAGAGATTGGATCAGAGCAGCAGAATGCAAGTATGTTCCCTTTGCCATTGATGTAAAGAGATAGGGGGAGAATCAACTCAGAGAGGAAGAGTGCAGATGTGTAAAGACATAGGGGGAGAATCTTTTCTTGATGGTTTTTGCAGTTTTTGACATCATATGTTGTCATCAATGACAAAGGGGGAGATTATTGCAAGTATGTGCTTAATCAGTGTTTTTATTGGTGTCAACTATATCTTATTTTGTTATTTGGTTAGAAGATTTATGTGTTGAGGATATTGAGAAAATTAGCCCCTCTAGAAGAATCAGAAAGGAAATAGTGAATCACAGTGAAGACAGTGAGTTGCATACTGAGGAACAGTCCAGAAGACTACTTCGTATTTCTTAAAGATTGAAGATCTTGGTCTGTGGATTGGAAGTTACTTAGAGGCATGTCTAACGATGCTAAATCCTGAGTTTGAGCCTCCAATATGAAGAATTGAGTGAGTTACATTCACCAGAATAAAACCTACTTTTTCAGTTCATTCACTAGTGATAGAGAGAAAATAATTTACTCTGCATTCCTCCGCATTGAAGTATTTTTCTTTGTGGTTCAAGAAGGAAGTTTGGGATGATGATAAGTGCCTACAACTCCAATGGTTTGTGATTTGGTGGTCTCCAAGCTATCTTTCTTTTATGACAGTTGAAGACACTGAAGTTTATGTGCTTCAGTGTCAAGAATCTCATGGATAAAGTGGTTAGAGTTTGTGCAGTTGCTCCTGGTGATTACAACGTGCTTGTGGAGGCCTCCTTATCATGTTCCTACCTTTACATTGGTCCGCGCTAAGGAACTAAGATCATGTTTGAAGATTACTTCCAGATAACGTAGCGTGTAACCAGTCTTAGCTGACTTGGTTAATTCTAGTGATTGTAGAGATCTCTTGAATATTGTTGAAGCGTGTTATGGCGTGGAAGATCATGTTTGAGTCCCAGCTAAGGCATGGAGTGATCCACATACATCTTTACTACATTTTCTTAGCTAATTTTGTATTAGGTCCAGACCTATTTTATGTATGTTTGTAATGTCCACCTTGGAGATTGTTCCAATGATTGATGATTGTAATGCCGACCTTGATGATCATTCCAAGGTTGATGTAGTGTATAAATACTTGCAATTGAGTCGAGGAAAAGGTGTCCTTTTGGGAAATATGTGAAGATAAGGAAGGAAGAGAAAAGGCAGAGCAGAGCAAAAGAATATTGCACTTCAATGGAACTGAATTCAGGCATGGAATAGATGCTAACATCTCAGTTCAAAACCCTTGGCATTGAGCCACCCCTTGGTAGTGAGTTGTTTTCTAGGCAGTGAGCCCTATTGGTAGTAAGCCTCTAATTTTTGGTATTGTACTTTACATATATATCTTGTGGGTTAACTCCCACCGTGGTTTTTCCATTGACATGGTTTTCCACGTAAAAATTTGGTGTCACATGTGTATGATCTTGCAATTGTATTTATAGTTCTGTGTTTATGCTTTCATGTTTTAATCATAACAAACCGTGGATAAGTGTTTTATGATTTAAGGTATAGAATTGCTTAAGTTTTGTGACAACTTATTCACCCCCCTCTCAGTTGTCTGGTTCATTTCAACACTAACAACCCTGGAAAGGTATCACAACCAACCTACTAGTACTCCCAAAATGAACTCAACTCCCCAACGTATCCTTACAATCCCAAACATTTCCAAGATGCCCATACAAGTGACTATCCACATACATTACCCTAGCAAGGTGTGTGAGTCCTTAGTCAAGTCATCATCTAAAATTATTGCATTTTTTTAAAATAAAATCTTTCTATTCATTAGGGTCATCTTCGTGGGAATTATGCAAATAGTTGCACGAGGGACTCACCTTAAGCTTTACCAAGATCCAACAACTAAAATGTTTCAAGATAAGAGAGTTGACACTCCAATTATCTCATCACATCAACTATGCATTCACTTTAATCATCTCATGTGTTCTACCTTACTAAAAGATTAGAAGGCACCACTAGAGAGTTTTCACAATAACCCAAGAGGATAAGTATGAAAACTTAACTTTCTTCAATACAATCTAACACAAGGCTTCACTATAGCCTTCTATGCACAAAGGCATACATTACTTCCAAGGGGAACTCATCACCCTATCAAGACATAAAAGTAAGCAAGAACCAATGAACAAGGTTGGAAAGGTAGGGGTCAAGTTTCTCTTAGGTTCTTATTAATAACAACTATGGAATTACACCCGCAACTAGATCTTACTCTTCGACTATCATAATAGGTTTCAACATTGAACACTTACACCACCTTTAATCCCTCAAACAATGAGGTACCATACCATAAGTGAACAAATCACATCACATATTAATACGAAGGCAGTGCATAGCTAAATATCCACTAGACACCAACAAGATACAAGGAGATTGACTCGACGTGGCACAACAAGTGTCACAAGATTCGCAACCACAAAGTCATCCACGAAGCCACTACTTATCCTTTCATCTAACCAAAAGGATTACATAAGAAGATAACCATGAAATGCCTTACACGCCAACTCTTTTAACGTCCTCTATTCCATCTTCAAGATGAGGATACCGAGCAACCCTAACAAGAGAATATACCATTTTATCCTCTTTTTACTCTTCGGGTGATAGCTACCCATTAGGGTAACTTAATCCTATAAATAGGTGAAGGACAACTATAGATCTACAACTTCTTTGCATCTCGACCAAGGGTCTTATAAACAAGACACAACTTACCCCATGATACAAAGGTTAACTGAGTGACACAAGGTGAAGAATAAATGAAATAGGGTACATAAGTCTTTGTCCAAGATTAGCATACCACTTTAATACATTTCTTTCCTCCAACATGGTAAGATAAACACAACTCAACATTCTCAGAAAAGGTTAAGTCTCAAACGATGCAATGGCACTCACGACCTACAATGTGCCACTTAGCATTCACTAGGGAAAACCTACAAGGTAGCCAAAATAGAATAACTTTACCACAATAACACCTTTCCAAGGTGCGACCTACAACAGGTTGATACGACCCCTAAAGAAGGATAAAAAAGCACCATCAACTAAGACAAGGAGCAAGTATTAGCTAGAATGAAACCCTTAGAAAAACTCAACCATACATCCTTTTAGGATAGCATTAGATCAATTAGTTGACTAACTCAAATTTAGGACTTGCATGGTCCCTCAATTACTCTATTCATCAAGAATACACACCCCAAGTACCTACTTCACCATGTCGTAGGTGGGTGTTACCGAAAGAAAAATTGAGGGAATCAAGACATCCCCAAGAAAGGTGTCTTATGAACTTGTTGCTACACAAGCTAGAATTAGACACACAAAATAAGTATGCATGACCAACAAATTGGCCCAACACAACCAAATGTACACAACCAGAGATCTTAGTGTTTGAAACATGTGCTCTGATACCAAATGTCATGCCCAAATTTGCCATGTGGTTATGACCCGATAACCACATGTCATGACCACATTTGTCATGTGGTCATGACATGTGTGTATGAGGAAAAATTGATTTAAATTAAACTAATAAAACCAAAAACCAATCACATAAAGTGAACCAATCTAAGTAAAAGCCATTATCATCAAATCAAAGCAAAATGAAAGCTCTTACCAAAACCTGTATTGTTCCCTTTTAGAGATGTGTGGATTGCTCAATCAAGTTGCGAAACCATAGCTGCAACAAGCAAGTAGTGTGCTCAAGAGATCAATGTTAAGAGATCGTAAGGTTGCTCAATCGAATCGTAGTATGCTCAAAGCGCTATTAAGTATGCCTGAGAATAAAATCAAAGAGAGAGAGGCTCAATGAAGGAGATGAGGGGGGTTTATATAGGTTTCAACAGAGATCAATCAACGGTCCCAATAATTTAAAAGAATCAATGGAGGAGAACAATTGAGGAACGTGCAACGAATGAGAAAAAGACATGTGTCTTGCTTTCTTTTGCATGAGAGGAGTTATCAAGAATAGAAGAATGAGTTAAAGCAATTAACAGAATATAACAATCAGTTAAGTGATTTAAAACAAGAAGAAGGGATTTGCATGAGAATAAGAAGATATTTTGCTTTATTAAATATTAGAAATATTTAATTACATGAGCAAGAAAGCTTGAGTTATTTTAGAGATAACTCAAATTTAGAAGAAAAAAAAGCAATTTAAATAAATATTTGATTTATTTAAATTTAGAGAAGATATTATTGGAAGAAGTGATTAAATAATTAGCATTATTTAATTTAGAAGATTTGAAAGCAAATTAAATAAATAAACTTATTTAATTGTTGTGCATGATTTTGAAAGAACAGAAGATTATAAATAAAATATTTGATTTTATTTATTTTTAGGGGAAAAAGCAATTTAAATAAATAAATTTATTTAATTGTTTGTGCAAGATTAGAGGAACATGAAGATTATAAATAAAATATTTGATTTTATTTATTTTTAGAGGATTGAGATAATTTAAATAAATTTGCATGATTTATTTAAATTTAGAAGAACAATTGATTTAATTAAATAATGTAAATTATTTAATTGTAGATTAGATAGAATTTGATGAATTAATTAAATAATTGGATTTATTTAATTAATGGAGACTTGAAATTTGAAAGAGGATAATGATTTAATTAAATAATTAAAATTATTTAATTAATGGAAGAATAAGGAGGAATTTGATTTAATTAATTAAATAAAGAGGATTTATTTAATTAATGTCGAAAGTATGTGATTTAGAAGAATTAGATGAAATTAATTAAATAATTAGATTATTTAATTAATGTTGAAATGCAGGTGATTTGCAAGATTAGACGAAATGCAAGTAGTGTGACGACTTGGTCATTTTAGGGTGTCTACAACATGAATTATCAAAAACTTTTCCCTCCCAACTCTAAAACCCCCTTGCATGCATCAAGCGTGCTCAGCAACACACGCACGTAACATAGTTGCATCCACAACCAACGTTAGGCATGTCACCAAAGGTGGGGAAGCCAATCACAAATGGGATAATGTGAAACTCCTTTCGCAATCCCCATGAGACGATAGCCTCTAAGGGGGTGTGCGTTGTGAGGAGTGACACTAAGAGGGTTGATTTCTATTTCAGGATCCAACCCTAGGGTTTACTAGGTGAGGTGGAGCGATTTCGATATGAATCAAAATATAACCCTAGAAACAACTACTAACCTAAAAAAACATTAAATACATCAACTACGCCATTAATTAAAGCACTTAACAATTAATTAAAGTGGTAAGGTAAAACAAGGATTAAATTATTTAAATAATCCTATCTCTAATCTAAGAAAAATTTGATAGCATAATGCCATCTCATCAACTATGGTAGGAAAGAAAATTAAATAAAAATTAAAACTTTCACTATACTCCTTTTAAAATTTAAAACAAAATTAAATACCTTTAAATAATATTCACTAATTACTTTCCCAAAATTTAAATCAAAATTAAATAATTTAACTAATTTAAAATGCACCAATGTTCTAACATTTAACTAAATAAATTTGAACATAATGACAATAGGATTGATTGAATTAAATCTAAACAATTAAATCGATTGTTTAAAACAACCATGGAAATAAAATAATTAAATAAGATGCATTAAAATTAATTTAATCAAATAGGTTCAAATATATTCTCTCCATAAAAATTAATGATAAATTTAAATAAAACCCATTGATTTAACACCCTTAACAAAACAAAAGGATAAAAATCCCCACCCACTCACTAGGTGGGATAATTAAATAAATCTAGGTTTAAGGAATAAATTAGTTCACTAATCCTTTTAGGGCAACACAAAAGCCCTAATTTAAGTTATAAAAGCATTACAAACAACCTATTGCTCACAAATCAATTGTTTAACTTGGGTGTAGAATTCTAGGAAGAGAGGAAAGGGAATGTAGCTTCCCAAGTGGAAGGTATTTTCCCAAAAAGGTTTTCAAAAGGATTAGTTTACATTGTTTTCAAATAACATGTTTTCTACAGGTTTATCTAATTCATTTTCTAGCCTATTTATTTTCTAACTTTCACCTCTCTATGCACATGTTTCAATAATCTTATTTCCTAATATTTTCTATTTTCATTTTCTAATGGTTCCTCTAAGTTTTATAAGTTTCCAAAATGTTCTCAATGAGAAATCATTTATCTAGGTCTATGTTTTCTTTTGTTCCAAAATTTTATACACAGAAAGTCATATTTCATGCATAGTAAATATGTGTGTGTGTGTGTGTGTGGCCATTTAAAACACATAATATAGTAAATAAAATACACAGTGAAAAAGATAAAGAAATACAGTGAATATATTCATATATATATATATATATATATATATATATATATATATATATATATATATATATATGTTAGTAACCACAGAGATATCATAAAATACAGAGGGTCGAAATACTTTAAAGAGGCATTTATATCCCCAGCGCTGAACGGCCAGAAGAATTTTCAAGCGAGTTGTTTTAACTTTCGGCACGGCTAAGTGATAACCTAGGGTGCATGCCCTAATGGCGTTGCGGCCGAAGTGGGGAGCAACGGGGCTCCGCCATCCCCACAGAGCTTAAGCTCTGTGGGGGGGACGGGGTCCCATGCCCCCCCTAAATCTTTGCAAAAAAAAAAGAACTGCATGCGCAGGGGTGGCTTGGCCCCTGCGACCGGCGGTCAATATATTTTTTTTGTTAAACATAAAAGTTGCTAAACAAACCCTAGTCTAATTCAATAAGCTTCTACTTTATTTATTATGCACTTTTCATTATGTTTAAAACATATATCATAAAAAGACTTAGTGTGTGTATATATATATATAAATCTCTCTATTTTTTTGTAGTGAATAAGAAAACAACAGTGAATTAAAAGCTCTCTGGGTTTTTTTAGTGAATTAAAAACTCTTTTAAAACAGCAAGCATATTATATATATATATATATATATATATATATATATATATATATATATATATATATATATATATATATATATAACCCTATAGAGGTATAGTAACAATAAAACTCGCTAAGAATTGGTTTTCATTTAATAGATGACCTACCTATTTTTACTTTTAAACATGTGGCGGTAGATATATATTTTATATTTTTTTTTAATCATATAAAATATTAAAATCATCAAAATAGTTTTTATATGCAACCATGGTAAGACTTTAGCTTATTTTTCTTTTAACCTTTTTAGAGATAACAAAGTAGATACTTATTCTATTGCAACCCATAAATTAAGTAAAACTAAGGAGAGAAGAGAGTTTATTTTGTTTTGTTTTATACTATAACCATATTTCCATAAGAGCAAAGTATTGCAACACAACCATTAATGTCATTGGAAATAACAAAAGTATTACAAGGTATTTGAAATACAATAAGGACTCTTAAGAGTGAGATTTAACTCTCATAACTATAAACACTATTACAAACCCAAAATAGTCCAAGGAAACCATATGCTTTATTTTTACATTACACCAAAACCATTAAACTCTCTAAAACTTCCAAACTTCAAACACTCCTCCAAGAGTCACCAAACCTACAAAAAATACTAGAGAAGTTCTCCAAGCCCATGGAGAGCTCACCTCCCAACCTTAGTCTTGCAAGCAAGCCACCCCCAAGCTAGGAGGCCATCCAAATAACTGGTTTCAAGCATAACAAGGGTTGCAAACACACTAAAACACTCACATAAAACACATAAACACCCTCCCATGGATACTCACAAACAAATCCATTCAATAATAGATTTTAGGGGTGAGAGAGTGGACAACTCTCTACTCAAGGGGAAACCATAACAACTCCAAATCTAAAATGAACTCAAATCTCAAGGCCTCTTGCCCTTATGATCTTATAATAGCCAAAATGTCACAAAGGCACTCTTTCCATAACCATAACTCCAAAACTTCACAATAAGGCATGTGGCCATCAAACACCTCCAAAAGATGAGGTTTATCCCCGAAGAGGTTCACACCTCTCTCACCCATAACAAGGTGAGCTCTCTCACATGGAGAGCTCACCAAAACAACCCATAAAACCCACACAATACAATAATAAACTCAAGAACACAGCAAACATTTTAACATTCATAAAATAAGCAAATACATAAGGTAAGTGAAGGCTTGAATCCTTGGGAGCTTACCTCTCAAGCTCCAAGTGTTGAAAGGTGATGGTGAGGAACTCCAAGAGCCTCTTCCAAAGATCCTTCCAAGAATTTTCCAAGTCTAGCTCCCCTTCCCAAATCTATAATCAAAAATGCCAAAAGTAAAATGAAGAACCTTTCCCTTCTCCCAAAGAGAGATAAATAGGCTTTTTATAACAAGCCCTAATGAATGACAAGGTGACACTTGTCACCTATCCATTCAACTAAGCTTCACACTTTCCAACCAATGCTCTCACACGTGTGAGAGCACAGGGAAAGGGGATCACACATGGGAGATCCCTCATGAATGAGGAGGTGACACTTGTCACCTTCTCATTCAACTATGCTACACACTCTCCCACATATGTTTCTCACACATTTGTGAGAGCATAGGGAAGAAGTCTCACACAAGCGAAGGCTTTGGAAGCTTCCAAAGAACTCAATTCAAGGGTAACCTTACCCTAGGTGAGTGGGGTTAGTCAAGGTGGGATGGTGACTTGCCAACCACCTTGCACATCTCCTAATTTCGTCACTTTACTCAAGGGGCAAGATAAGTTGACCATATAAGGGTTACACCAAGTGTTAACATGCTAATAATAGCCCTAGACCATAGGGGTATGACCTAGGGTGATTAATTAACCATAATTAACACAAGGGAACTCATAAATTCACATAAAAAGGGCTCATAAACATTTAGCACCAAAATTGTGCAAACCAAAACAAAACAACCTTACAACACTTCAAGGTGATTAATCAAAAGGGTGAACCTTAAAAAATATCATCAATTAAAATACAACACAATACATCATTCTCAATCACAAATAACCTTAATCCGTCTTAGGGACTAGGTTGGCTTAACATGGCTAATAAATAGGGTTATTGGTTTGGCCTTTGATTTTCCATGGGCCATGGAAAATTACCTACACACTTACACAAACACGTTAATAGCATAAAATATATATATATAGCTGAAGCAAAATGAATTACACACATACACACAAGATCGTATCACATATATTCTCAATTATAGCACATGCTACATTTACATGATTCTCAATTCATTCGCATTTCATGAAATATAGTCAGGCTCATCATCACATAGCATTCCATTAATTTAATCATCTAACTAAACCATTTCAATCGCATCAATAACACATTCAACATCATGGAATTCATAATATAATCATGCATGTAAGATATAGCTCCATCCTAGAATAACTCATCTATCACAAGATAAAACTGACAAATGTCCAAATAGGAGGAATCACTAGTCCTAAAAACGACCACATATCACACATAATCTGAACAACAAGTCCCATGAACAAAACAAGAAGTGCAACATAAGTTAGCCTCGCACTACAACACTAAAGCATCCAATTCAAGCACCAATAGGTGATATTCCAATCAATCCCAAATAAGTTGTGCATTGCCTATGCACCCACAAATAATCACAGCTACCTTATACATAAGATCCACAACATCACTACACTGACTCGAGATAGGGCCAATTCCATAAACTGAACCCTTATCTAGGGTGAAGCAAAACAACATGGTCTACAAGGGCAACTAATCCATTTGCACAAGGGTGGGCCTCACATTGTTTAGGTCCCCTTGGATGACCCTTGATACTCTTGCAAGCTCAAGGATACAAGGAGATCACCTACGTTGTGGTACTTCTTCTATTTGTTTCTCTATTCTTCTATTCTCCTCTCTTATTGCAAATTGTTGTGTGTGGTGCCTTGGGGTCATAACATTGTGGGGGATGTCTTGGGGGCATCTTTCCTCATTGTAAACCTAAGTCATTTTTGTCTCCTCTCTCATTTTTAGGTCTTTCATTCTTTTGTGGATCTACTAGTCGACGGATGACAATAACAAATAATACTAATAAGGATTGTGTGTCCCTACAACAACAAAATAAAAATGGACCCAATCCATATATGAAGATGGGGTTATTATGTTACTGATCCTTGACTAGTAGAATCCTTTTGTGTTGTGATGTGATCATGTATCATATTGTGAAATTCTTGTAACAAACCATTGCAATACTTTAAATCAGCCTCTAGGAACTTTGGAATGTTTTGTATCTCACCTTATAGCTACACTCGATTCTAAGATACTTGAAGTATAACCTCATGGCTATACTTGATTCCAAACCTGTAAGTATAGCCTTGGTTTGTTTAAGTAATATATGATTTTTGTATCAGTTCCATGAGATGATTTGATTGTTATCTTAGCTTAGATTTTCTAACTAAAGCTTATATATTGTTGATCAATAGTTGTTATCAAATGATATTGATGTGTTTGTTGGGAACAACTGGCGATTGTTATCACGTCACTTTGGGGCATGGGCTTTGTGAAATCTCTTGTTCCCTCGCGTGTTTTCAACTTTACCTTAAATGTGTTTGATACTAGCAAGAGGGATCAACCACTTTAAGGTGGGGGCATATATTGTGTTCAATGCTTAGATTTATTAGACATTGTGTGTGGCGTATGCTTCCTTTTCGTTGTAAGGTGTCTCTGTGATGCAAGTGGGGTTGTGTATTTTGTTTTTTTTGCATATACTTCCTTTTCACTATAAGGCATCTTTGCGATGCATGTGGGGTTGTATACTTCATGCACATGCTTCCTTTTCACCGTAAGGCATCTCTGCGATGTAGGTGGGGTTGTATGTTTTTAAAATCCCTTCTGTTGAAGGCGGTATTGTGTATTCCCTTGAGTGGTTGCACATCCTTATAAAAATTCATCTGCAAAGGTGGGGTTGGAACTTGAGTTATTCACCCTTAATCATGTCTTTGGTGGTTGTGGTAGCATAGCTCAATTGTCAAGCATGTTTGGCATGTTTTAGATGGTAGAGCGTAGCGATGAGCTCCTCCCTATCACCTGTGTTTTCTTTGTTTAAGACGTATAGTGTGTTGACGACATACTCTACAATGCTCATGTATTCCATGTGTCTTCCTTGTGTGTCTTGCATGTTTTATTGGCAGCGCATAGTGATGAACTCCCCCCACACCATGTGTTTTACATGTTTTTTGGCAGTGCATAGCGATGGGCTCCCCCAATGTTGTGTGTTTTGTGTGCTTTTGATGGTGGCGCATAATGATGAGCTCCCCCCATTGCCTAGTTAGGATAGTATAATTGTTTAATCATGTTTTCTCTTTGTGTATACCTTTTGTATTGCATGACTACGTTCATACCTTCTCCATGTATTACATATCTTTCATTATCTTCTTCGTGTAGTATGTGCTTCCTTACTGTACTCAATGTGTTTTGTGTGACTGTCAAGTGTTTTCTTATGTTTGCCTAAGCTTGGAGGCCAGAAATGGTTCTTCCAAACTTAGGGTGTGTCTTTGCTCTAGTGTCTGATGTGTTTTATGTGCTTCAACCATACTTTAATGCATGTATTGATCATAAGATCGTACACACATTAAAGTGGGAGCTAAATGTTATGGAGTAAAAAGTGGACACATCTCTTTTTACCTCCTTTTTTAGCTCCTAGGTCCCCATGATTACATTATACATTATAAATATTCATCCTGATGCAAAATTCTCTGAAACCAATGTAAATTGGGAACAAGGGGCCCATGTTTTATCTTACCCTAGACCAAAAAGGAGCCTCAAGACTTGGGCACCCACACCCAAGTCTTCCTTGATTGGTCAGGGTAAATTTAATTATATGCTGACATAGGACCTTTAAAAAGGTTTCTCCTTGTTAGCTCTTTTGGTTTAATTTGACAAATGTTAGCGGGAAAGCACATATAAGTGTGTTTTTGAATTCATTATGAACTAAGATAGAGATGGCCAACTTGAAGCATTGGAGTAAAGAGCATTTAAAGCATTCAGTGTGATTCGAGAGCAAATTTGTATTGTCATTATGTGTGTTGTTGTAGGTTTTGAAGTTATCATCTATCTATCCTTATGAGTTGAAGAACCTTCATCCTCTTAAGTGTTTCATCACATAGGTGATATCATTGTTGTTCATCATCATTTGATTCATCATATTGATTTTTTGTTTAGCCTCTACCCTACAAGGGCACGCTCTATTTATCTATAAATAGTGTTGGGAATCTTGAATGCTATCTTGGGATTTGATTGAGGCAAGTCCCTAAACACCATAACCACCAAACCCCTTCTCTTCTTCTTGTGTGCAAGTTGCAAGTGCGAGATCTGAGAAAAGGGAAGATACAGGAAGACTGAGCAAGAATCAGGGTTTCAGGATCTGACAACATTTCAGTAATATTCCTCTATGCAGGACTTGGGCACTAGCACCCTAGTCTTTCTTCCTCAATAGACTTCAGATCTAGCATCAGGGCAGTCTCTATAGCATTTCTCTAGTTTATAGTTTGTGAATATTCCATCTTTCAAGACTTTGGCGCTTTTGAAAGAGTCCTCTGACATCTCTGCTTCCAGGACACAGGTTCTATCATCTTCCTAATCCTCCCTATACAATTGGTTTCTAAATATTTGTTGTATATCTTCTATTATAAGAAGATCGTCATAGAACTAGGGTTTGTTGCTTCATTGACCTAGGGTTTGATAAAAAGGTTTGATTAAATTAGATCTTTCCATAGCAGTCCTAAGTACAAGATCTGTATCTAATTCCTCCTCCATTTGGTAGTGATTTGGCTCGGTCTTGTCTTTGAATGTTATTGTGGAAGAGGGTTTGATCTAGTGTGCATGCTAGCTTTCACCATTCATCTTTTTCACACTTAGAACTCAGGATATATCATTCCCACATCAACAACACCATCATCCATCATAAATCAACCAATCCTTGTCTTTACAGCTTGAACATGGGCAACATCATGTTTTTCTTTGTATCATTTTGTGCATGCTTTCTTCCCTATTTGTTTGCATTATCATTTTGTCTTGCATCTACATCGATCCCTATAGCCTACCTTCTACAGCGGTATCATGGTGTTATACGACATAGGGTTTCTTGTGACCTTGTCGATTGTCTCATCATAGTACCCACTAAGGTCGTCAAATGCCTTGTGATGTGTTGGGGCATCCTTTTGTCAAACCTATGCATGGAATACATCACCACCTTGGTTCCTAATACCCTAGTGCATAAAATCTCATGTCATATCAAATAAGATTGTTCAATCCAATGTAGCATGATGAATCATTCCACCCCATCCATTCATATCCCCCATCCTAATCAATTTGTCCTTCCTAATCTTCTCATAATTTCTATCTATTTTGTCCACATTCCACTCTCATCTTTCTAATCTTGCTATCTTCATCCATTTCGAGAGCACACCCATATTATTCAAACCTCCCTACCATCTCAAGGGGGCATCATCCCTATCATCATTCCTCCTCATCACTCTTTTTTTGAGTGCTTAGAGCATCACCCCTAATCCAACCATCTTCTTCCGATCATCTCCTCATCCAACCAAGTACTATGTTTTATTTTTCTTTGAAATGATGCTACTATTGTAACACCATCTCAAAGAGGAGAAAAATGTAGACACCTAAAAGTGTCTCATTGCTATTCTATCCTCAATCAAGGCATCACTTGACCATTTCCTCTATAATTAATTGGATAAATTCCTATTTAGACAACTAATTATCCATTTTTCATCCTAGCATTGATTAAATAATATTTTATCATTTAATTATTAAAATCACTATTCATTTAACCCTCTTCCTAGCATTAATTAAATAAATTCATCATTTATTTAAATAATCATCCATTTTCTATAGTCTAACCTTAGATAAATAAATCCAAATATTTATGTATCTAAGTTCCTCATTACCCATCCAAAAATTAAATAAATATCATGTTTATTTAATTCTCTATTGTGTCCACTTTTCATTAAGTTGGTTAAAACCAATTAGCCAACTAATCCCCCTCTTGCACAATCCTAACCATCATTAACTCATTAAAACCTCTCACATCCTCCAAAATTGTACATAGGCATGGGTCTTTATACAAAAGGCATGGGTCTTCTTACATAGGGTATGGACAAGTCCTTTGCACATCCCTCCAAAAGGTACCCTTGGTACTCTTTTGATCCTCTCCATCCACTTGTTCCAAGGATATCCTCCACCATTGATCTCTCCTCAATCCAAGGACTCCACTTGTACACGAACCAAATGATGCCACTTGGAGTCTCCTCATCAACCCAATCCTCTCAATCATTCTCAACCCTCCATCAACCCATCTAAAAATCTATAAATTGAACCTCTTGCAAGTCATTTGCAAGACTCCATGCAATGCAATGTTATGATGTTGGTTTAAGGAGAAATCACATTGTCACGTCTCCAACTTCTTGACTTCTTGGATTTGACTATAAATAGAAATGTAAATGTTATTTATGATTGTATTATAAATGGATAATTGTTATTTTCTCTTGAACATGATATGGATGTTATGCTTTGGCTATTGATTTGGAGTACTAACCTATAAACAAAAATTTTAGTTTAAATGGTGGTAGGATTGTTGAAGACAAGGGTGTGGTTAAGGTAGAGGTGGTTAGCCACTTGGAAGGGTTGGGATGGAGGGACTTGATGCCACACACAAGCACTTAGTCATTTATGAATTGCATTTTGTTTATGAGCTCTCTATTGGGAGAATTGAAATAGCATTATTAGGAAAAATTCCCTATGTTTTTATCTAATACATAGTTAAATTAAGTTCAGTAAGTTTTATTGTTTCATATTAAAATAAAATAGATCTAAAAGGTATACCCCTTTTATTGAAACTATATAGAAATGAGTTGTCTTATTTAGTAATGAGCAAGTAAATTAGAAATAACAACTAAATAATATATATATATTCGAGTTGTGATAGCTACCTATTCAAAAATGAATTCTTTGTCCTTAATAGATAATAGCAACATTTAAAAGATAAATAATCAAAAGATAGAATAAAAGCAAAGAAAAAGAAAGAAAGCAATCGAGAAAAAGATAGAAACTATCAATAATAAAGAGAGATGGAAATCCATAGAGGGACACACAGAGGTAGAGATCACTGACGATGATAGAGGGAAGAAAATAAAAATAAAAGAGAGATTCTAGCATGCAAAGAGGAAGGACAGTGAAAGGCAAATCTCTGCAGCAAGAAATTCCATTCAGGTATGTCTCTTGATCTGGGATAATTAACAACATAGATTGTTTGATTTGTATAAGCCACTCCTTAGCTCTCAATCAGTCTATAGTAGGAATAGGATCAACTTATCTAGGATACTTAGCAATAATTTTTTTAGCCAAACAGGTTTGTTTCAAGTCGTCTTAGTTATAATTTATATACCGACACACTTTATAGAGAACCAACCTACTCCTTAGGAGTTGATATGCTAACATGTGCAATGCCTTTTGTGTTCCATTTCTATTCATGTGTGAAATGTGCAACCTTCCAACACCATTTGCCTGTTCTCTTTTGACTTTAACATACTACCGCAATAGCACTCTTCCTTTTATTGTTTTTGATAATATAAGCGGCCAAAAAGGGTGTTGATCCCATTACATATCAGCCAAAAAGGTGCACCAGAGTTCCATCAAAGTACCAAGACAGAGAAACAGACCAAACCAACAAGAAACAGCCAAAAAAACCCAAGACCAAAACTCAGAGGACCGACAGCAGACCAACAACAGACAAAACCAAAAGCACAGAAAAAGCCCCCAATGGCTAATTGAACATTTGGTCCCAATCTTCGGCTAGGAACTGGTAGAGATCACAATACTCCTTGAGTTCTTTTTCCTTCATACCCTGGCTGGTAAGCTCGACATCCTGGAGGACCATAAGAGTAATGACCGACTGATGTATCACTTTCACAGAGAGCTTGGCCAGAATCTTAAACTTCCTCTCCAACTCATTGATCCTAGCAGAGAGGGTTTCTATCTCCTTATCTTTGACAGTAGCCTTGCCCCCCTCTTCATCTTGCTAGCTTCCTTCACCATTTTCTTCGAATCATAGATTCATACCCCTTAACATTGAGCTCAAGAAAATTATTGGGCCCGTCATCTGCTTCACCCTCCACATTATCATTTTTAGTTTCCTTGTTGATAGAAAATTCCCCACCCATCTCTTCAGTCTTAGGCACAATAGTATTCACTTTGTTGTTTTTGTCATCAGAAATGCCATCCCCCTCCAGGTCTACAATATCCTCTTCCAACTCAGTAACCTCCTTTTGGAGAATAAGACTAGGCTTAGCTACAAGCCTCGTTGACCTCATGGTCGACGGCACCCTAGGTTTACTATCAGTCATGGTGAAATCCTCATCAGTAGTGTTGTCACTACCATCGATACCTTCCTCAGAGATAACCTCCTCCACCACCACAGAAACATTTTTGGCCTTCTTCCCATTGTTTGTACCACTTCCTTCCTCCACACTTCCCCTTTTCTTCTTCTGACGGGTCTCCTGGGCAAAATCACTGGGTAAGATCTTTCTTTTAACAGAAATCTTCGCAGAAGTCATGGGAATCTGGTCATAGGCCTTAGGCTCTGGGATTTTCCCAACAGTGGTTTTTTTCTTCCCTGACTTGATGGATTTGCCATACTTCTCTGAAGTGACTTCTGTAATAATTACAGGGCTAGTCTTCACAGGAATGGAGCAGGGCGGCAAGGGAGAATCAACCCTAGAAGCCATGAGGGCTTTAGGGGGTAGAGGGCTAAATGGAATTTATACAGTCTGAGGATAAGCCCCTAATGAAGTGGGATGAGGGGTTTTTTGGCGTCTATAGCATGTTGTTCAATGGCAGATGCAATTGACGCTTCCAGAGATGAAAGCAAATAAAAAGGAAAACGTATCACCTTATTACAAAGAAAATGATTGAGCAGAGCAAAATGATAATGGAAAAACTATTTGAATCTACCTTCGAGAGTGAATTACTTTATGATCATATAACACACCTCATCCCAAGGTTTTGGTAGCATTTCGTGATCAAACCCCCTTGCAGACTATGTAACACCTCCCCTTTCTTCAGAAAACAAGCCATACCCTCAGGGTCAAAAACTTTGCTCTTTCTAGGGTGTTTGATGCCATCAATAGGCATTCTCATCACCATGCCAATCACTTCCTCTGATATTTTGAATCCCACACTACCCACTTTAACCTGTCTGCCCTCCCAAGAATGCAAGAACTGCATTGAGAGGCTTTCATCATGACCCTGCAAGCATTCTAGATAGGATGTCACCCCGCCCTCCTGGCAAATGTGCCAAAGGGTCTTGTTGCATTTAATTTCTTCACGGGATTCTAGATCAATGTGAGATCTATCCCCCCATAGCAGTATTGCACCAAATATTCATAGACAAGCTAGCAATGCAAGAAACAGCAGGGAACTTAGAAACTTTCAAACTGCAGAAAATATCCCAAACACCAATATTCATACTCAAGTTAATGAGTATAGTGTCTTTTCGGCTGTCGGGGGTGGCATACTTAAATTTTCCATATGCGAACTATCACTTCCAATCCTACCATAATTACAATTCTTTAATTGTTCATAATTAAAGGTTCTACATAGAGACGTCGAGTTGATCATGTGCCCAGTCATGTGAAACCCCACCTTAGGCCTCCATGTCTGACTGGGGGGTGAGCAATCCTTCATACTATGGCGGATCCCGCTTCTAACACATCTGACCTGGCAAGAAAACATCACACTCCTCAAAACATAAGTCCTCATATCTAGATGGCAATTGAAACTAGATCCCATATGGCACCTAAAGTACTCCCTAGGCCAGGAGGTCGACAGTTTAATTAATTTAAACATGAGAGGTCAAGAGCGGGGCTTTACTCCTTTTCGAGAAGGTTTTGTATCTAATTAGGTAAATTATTCTTTCTTTTCAAACATCTCCAAGTGTCCAAGCTCCACTTGAGGTTTGCCGCTGGCCCATCCGCCACTTTATTACCTTCGCGGTAAACATACCTAATTTCTATCTACTTGAACCCAGTTAGTAAGCAGACGATGTCATCCATAATATCCTTCAGCTTCCAGTCACTATTAGACCTATCAAGAGCCGCCTCAATGATGATTTTTGAATCTCCTTCCACTTTTAATTTGTCCATTCCCATAGAGAGCAATTTTGAGACCCCATAGCAAGGCCAATCCCTCTGCCACATTATTAGACTGGATGCCAATGTACCTGGCATAAGCAGCAATGAAGACACCCTGACTATCTTTGAATATCCCTCCCCCACTATCCATCCCAGTATTCTTTTTTGCCACTATGTCAAAATTTAGTTTGATCCAATCCCTGGGAGGGGGTGTCCAGAGGGTGTTTTGTTTGCCTAGTTTTTTGGAATTGTCAATCTTGGTTATGTTCGTTGACAGTCCCCAATTCAATGCAATTTGTACTTCCACCAGAGTGGGGAGTGTTTCCACCACATGAAGGGTGTTGGCAGATGTGTTCTCAGAGACCAACCTACTGAAGGAGTAAAAGACCTCAGTAGCAGATCGAGATTTATCCCTAAAGATTCTATTGTTTCTTTCCTTCCACACACTCCACCCCAGGTATGGGGGAATTTGTCTCCATAGCTCTCTAATCCTAGGGTGTGGGAAAGGAAAAATCTAGCTTTGGGTGAAATCCATTAGGTTTTCCAGGAAAACCCACTCCTGGTTAAGTTTCTCTATAGTTCTTCCCCATATCTCTTTAGAAAAATCGCAATGGAAAAGGGGTTGAATGGACACTTCTTCTTTAAGGAAAAGCACACGTTTATTGATCGACTAGAACCCCCTTTTTTTGAGGCTATCAGTAGTAAGAATTTTATTATGAGCAACAGCCCACCAGAAGAAGTTTATTTTAGGGATCAGCTTGTTATTCTAGACACTCTTCCAAAACCAATTCCCTTGACCACTGTTTGTCAGCAGGATGTAAGCAAATTTAACCAAAAAGTTCCCCTTTTGGTCCTATCCCCAAAGAATTTCATCCTTCCTAGGAAATATCAGAATTTTGTACTTGTTCAGCTCTGTTTGCAGAGCCTGACACTCCTGAATCTCTAGCTGATTATTGTTCTAGCAATACGAGAGGTTCTTCCACCGCCTTTGGATGTGGGAATGGGTAGTGATGAAATTGCTGACCAAACTCCCAAAATGGTTGATAACTCTTTCCCTGGTGATATTGTTCTTCCTGCTAGCCAGGGGTCCCTCCCCGAGCCAATTGTCCTCCAAGAATATGATTTTCTCTCCCTTACCTAGCTTCCATTTGATGCCTTGGGATAGAGTGCTTCTAGTTTTGATCATTTTGTTCCAGATAATAGAGCCTTTGGGAAGGCTCTCTCTGTCAAGAACTCCAAATTTATCCCCATTTTCCAGGTACTTGGATTTCATAATCTGAACCCAATCTTTCTCCTCCTTAAGGAAGTCCCACCCAATTTTGGCCAATAACACTTTATTCATCACCTGAATTTTTTTGATTCCCAATCCCCCTTGAGTTTTGGGCAGACAGACTTTGTCCTATCCAACCAGCGAGATCCTCTTCTTTTCCTTAACTCCAGTCCAAAGGAAGGTTCTCTGGATCCTCTCCAGTTTCTCTATCATGTATCTTGGCATTTTAAAGAGGGATATAAAATAGGTGGGGATACCTGTTGTTATATGGAGCCTAATCAGACTCAGGGTTTAAATTTACCCCACTTTTATTGGCATGGTTTCCCCCCAAATTCCTATGGGGTTAAGGGGCAGTGCCCCCAAGACGGGGTCAAGGGACAAGGTTTTTCACTATTTTATAAAGGCACCAGAAGTTATTTTTTCATTGGATGACATAAAAAAACCCTATTTTGTAACTGACAAAAGTCATGATAAAAATGGTTAAGGGTTAGGGTTTCCATTAATATTATATTGTAGCATTTGCAATGGTATTGAGTTGCAAGGATTGCTGGTTGCAATCAGTTTGATTTACTGGATAATAATATTGGACTCTTTGTTTGGTGGATGTAGCCCAAGTTTGGGTGAACCACGTTAAAACTTTTCTCTCGTTGTTATTATTTCTGTGTATTTTCATTCCTCTATTTAATCTTTATTTGCATTTAATTGATATGTTATGCCGGCTAACCCTAGCAAGTGGTATTAGAGAAGTTGTGTTCAATTATCGTCTGCAGAAAGGTCTCGCGGTTGAGTCGAAACAATGGCGGATGAGGGTAACTTAAAGGTCAATAAATTCGATGGGCAGAACTATCAGTTATGGAAGATGTAGATGGAGGATTACCTCTATCAAAATGATTTATGGAGGCCATTGGAAGGAGTATCCAAGAAACCGACAGGAATGACAAATGAGGATTGGGAACTTTTGGACAGAAAGGCACTGAGAACCATTCGGTTGTGCCTGGCACCATCTGTGGCATATAATATAACAGAAGCAAAGACACAAGTGAACTGATGAAAGCTTTAGCTAAATTGTATGAAAAACCCTCAACCTCAAATAAGGTATTTTTCATAAAGCATTTGTTTAATCTAAAAATGGTTGAAGGTGGATCTGTGACAGATCATTTAAATGAGTTTAATATGATTGTTAGTTAGTTAACTTCTGTAAAAGTGAAATTTGATGAAGAAGTGAGGGCTCTCTTGGTTTTATGTTCTTTGCCAAAAAGCTGGAATACCTTGGTAATGGTTGTAAGTAACTCTATCTCTAGTTCAAAAAACTTTGAAATTTGATGATGTTGTTGGTGTTATCCTTAGCAAGGAAATGCGACAGAAAAGCTTTGGAGGGTCCACATCAGGTAGTATTTTGAATGTAGAAAGTAGGGGCAGATCAAAGGAGAGAGGAAAAGGTTCTGAAGGTCATGGGAAGTCATGAGGAAAATCAAAGGATAAGAGATCTCAATCTAGAGGACAGAAGGATTGCTGGTACTATGGGAAACCAAGTCATCTGAAGAAAGATTGATGGTCTCGAAAGAATAAAGAAGGAGACAAACAAGAAGGCAATAAGGAGGCAAATATGGTAAGTAATAAATCTGAAGATGATGCTTTGATTCTTTCCCTAGATAATGTTGATGATTCATTAGTTTTAGATTCAGGGGCCTCATTTCATGCTATGCCCCATAGAAGTTATTTTCTTGATTATGTCCAAGCGGATTTGGGGTTGGTTTATTTGGGAGATAACGAACCCTATTAGATTGTTGGAAAAGGAAGAATTAAGATTAAGTTGTAGAATGGGAATCGTTGGCTACTACAAGAGGTAAGGCACATTCGAAGGCTCAATAGGAATTTAATTTTAGAAGGGCAGCTAGCTGAAGAAGGTTGCATTGTTACATTTACTGATAAAAATTATAAGGTTTCAAAAGGTGCCTTAATAGTAGCAAAAGGTGTGAAAGTAGGCACCTTATATCTTTGTACAGGTCATACTGTTCCTTCTATTTTAACTATTGTAGAGAAAAAATAAATAGGTTCAGGAACAGTTGCTACAGGTTTGCAGGAAGAGACTGAAACAGTTGTTACAGGTTCTGAGACAACACTGTGGCATAACAAACTTGGGTATATGAGTGAAAAAGGTATGAAGTTACTTCATTCTAAAAAAGTTTTACCAGGTCTGAAATGTATTAATATAGATTTCTATGAAAGTTGTGTGTATGGAAAACAAAAGAGAGTTAGTTTTCTCAAGGATGGGAAGCAAAACAAAGATGAAAAGTTGGAGCTTGTGCATACAGATGTATGGGGACTAGCTCAAGTATCTTCTCTCGGTGGCTCTAGGTATTATGTTGCATTCATAGATGATGCAACTAGGAAGGTATGGATTTATTTCCTTAGGCAGAAATCTGATGTATTTCAAACATTTAAGAAATTGAGAAGCTTGGTTGAGAATGAGATGGGTAAAAGATTAAAATATCTTAGATCTGATAATGGTGGTGAGTATTGCAACAAAGAATTTGAGGATTATTGTTCCTTTAATGGAATTCGTAGGCAGAAAATGGTTCCAGGGACTCCACAAGAAAATAGAGTGGCTGAGCGCATGAATAGGACAATAATGGAGCATGTAAGGACCATGAGATTGCATGTTGGGCTATCTTTAAACATGTGGGCAGAGGCTGTCAACACTGTTGTATATTTAATTAATAGAGGTCCTTCAGTTCGTTTGGGTTGTGGTATTCTAGAGCAAGCATGGACATGTAAGAAGGTGAGTTATTCTTTTCTCAAAACCTTTGGATGTGAAGCATTTGCACATGTAGATTCTGAAAATAGAACCAAGATGGATGTAAAATCAAAAAAATATACTTTCGTTGGATATGGCATTGATGAATTTGGTTATAGGCTTTGGGATTTTGAAAATTAGAAAATTGTGAGAAGCAGGGATGTTATATTCAATGAGAAGGTGTTGTACAAAGATCAGTTGCAGTAGCATGAGAAGAAAGAAAAAGATTATGTGGTGTTGGATGATGCTCCAAATAGTGATGTTCCAGTGGTTCCTCATGCTTTGCAACAGCAACCAGATATATGAAAGGAAGCTAGGTGTGCAGAAACACTTCCTACACTAATCTATTGAGGAGAGGGCTATGCAAATTCAACTTTATCCTAACTATTACATCAATGTTAAACTATTAACATGAGATATTATAGCAAAACACAAGATCCAGAAAGAAGACAGAAGAAGAGAGAGATTTACGGTGGGGAAAACCCTTATCAGGTGAAAAACCCCACTCAGAAACCTGCACAATGTATTAACAAATCTAAAAGAATGTTTACAATACACTTGCAAGGCAAGCTTCAATGGTCTTTGACACTCGTGTCTGGAGTCAATCCAGCAGCATAACAGTACCTGTAAACCTATGATACCAACTCCATCTCTGAGCACCTGTTTAAATAGAACATACAAGGCCATTTTGGACCTTTCTTGGAATGGGCATCCAATATGGCATCTTGGACCAAAACCCACGCCTAGGGACACTTGGTCAACATTGTAGAATGTGTCTGACACTTGTCCATAGCTCCCATCCCAAAGAGGTCACCTATTTCCAAAATGGGCTATGACAAATGTTGTTACGACACTTACGACCGTCATAGAATCTGTCATAGCGGTTACAACTTACAGTTGTAAGAGAATATGTCATACACATGCTATAAATAGCATATTCTCTTACAACACATCATATTCCACCTTGGGGCGCCCAAATATGCCTCATTCAAAAATGCTTCATGACACATGTCATTACCTATCTTACAACCTTCTATTCTCGACTCTTACATGTCATAGATTCGTCATAGGAATCGGTCATAACCGTTTCGGTCAATCATTCCTTACACAACATAGAAGATGCCGACACATGGCAGAATATTCCTACCACTAAGTGGGATGCCTATCTCCTCATGTGAGGACAAAATAACAAGTTGTCATAATCCATGTAAGATTGACACATCACCATGCCACATCCCACAATATGACAAAGTGGAATTTCTAATTATTTACAACATAGGCAATTGAATAATAAATACAAACATTACAAATGTAGAGAATTACCAAGGTTGATACCTTAATTCCCAACATTCTCCCACTTGTCAAACACCTTGTAAGAGCCAATAGAAAAATAGGATTTAAATGCTATAGGCCGAGAGGCCCATAGACTCCGAACACCATCTAAACTTCTCTGTGACCACTGGTTTCGTCAATGCATCTGCAACATTCTTCAAAGTATCTACCTTCTCCAAATTTACCTTTCCATCCTCAACCATGTCCCTCACGAAGTGAAACTGAACATCAATGTGCTTGGTTCTAGCATGGAAAGTTAGATTCTTTGCAAGACAAATTGCACTCTGACTGTCACAACTGATTGTGATCTGACCCGCATCAACACCACTATCGGAACACAATCTCTTAAGCCAAATGGCTTCCTTACAAGCATGAGTTGCTACCATATACTCAACTTCTGTCATGGACAAAGCAACAATAGGTTGTCGCTTACTCATCCAACTAATGGTACCACCAAACAGTGTAAAAACATAAGCACTGGTGGATCTCCTACTGTCAATGTCACATGCCCAATCTGAATCCACAAATCCACGAATATCAGGAGGTCCTGAAACATTACCATGATAGCAAATGGAAAACTCAAAAGTACCCCTAAAATATCTAAACACTCACTTAACTGCATCCCAATGAACCTGTCCAGGATTAGCCATAAATTGACTAAGGACTCCCACTGCTTAGGCAATGTCTGGTCTTGTGCAAACCATAGCATACATCAAACTACCAATAGCACTAGCATAAGGTACTCTGCTCATATCCTCCACCTCACTAGGAGATTTTGGACAATCCTCAATAGACAACTTTGTCCCCAAGGAAACAGGAACACACAAGGGTCTACAATCTCCCATGCTGAATCTGTCCAACACGGTCTTAACATACTTACTCTGACTTAACCAAAGTTTTATGTTGGTTCTATCTCTTCTAATTTCCATTCCTAGAATGTACCTGGCTGCCCCTAAATCTTTCATTTCAAACTGAGTTGACAACTGAGATTTAAAATCAGAAATCATATTCTTACCCTTCCCAATGAGCAACATATCATCAACATACAGTGCAACAATGAGAATGCGATCACCATCAAACTTATAATAAACATAGTGATCCGATTTTGATCTCACAAATCCAATTGACAACACAAAGGCATCAAACTTCAAGTACCATCTCCTAGGGGATTGCTTCAAACCATACAAAGACTTCTTAAGTTTGCAAACCAAATTTTCTTTACCTTTTACCATGTAATGCTCTCGCTGTGACATGTAGATTTCCTCCTCCAAGTCACCATGAAGGAAAGTTGTCTTCACATCCATCTGTTCTACCTCCAAGTCATAAGCTACTGTGAGAGACAATAGGAATCGAATGGATGTTAGCTTTGCAACGGGAGAGAAGATCTCACCATAATCTATACCCTCCACTTGTGAATACCCCTTCACAACCAATCTGGCCTTATGCTTCTCAATACTGCCATCTGCAGCAATCTTCTTCTTGAACACCCATTTGCATCCAACGGGTTTCCGTCCAGGAGGCAAAGGCACCAAGTCCCAAGTTTGATTCTTTTCCAAAGAAGCCATTTCTTCATCCATGGCCTCCTTCCAGGAACCTGCATCCTTCATATCCAAAGCTTCTGATACAGTTCTAGGTTCATCACTATTTGTGAGCAAAGAATAAGCACAACTAGAATCAAGCAATGTAAAACCAAACCTTTCAGGTTGCTTCCTTATCCGTGTAGACCTCCTCAAGAGCTAAGGTTGAGGTTCAGCTTCTTCTTCTTCTAAACTTTCAGAGCTGCTAGAGCTCTCCTCATCATCAGGTCCAACATTGTCTTTCTGTTCAGTCTTCTCAGGGGTGAGAGGAAACTGAACAACATCCTCTTTCTTTTCTTTTTCTTCTGGCTGTAAAATAGTGGAAGAAGGTGTAAGCTCTCTGAAGATGACACTTCTTCTATACAACACTTTTTCAACCACGGGATCCCAAAGCTTGTATCCTTTCACACCAACACCATAGCCGATGAAGATACACTTAACAGCTTTGTTCTCCAACTTTGACCGCTTCTCCCCACGCACATGTGCATATGCCTCGCAACCAAAAACACGAAGATGCCTTACTGAAGGCTTTCTACCAGACCACACCTCCATGGGTGTCTTTCCAACAAGTGCTGATGTAGGAGATCTGTTTACTAGATAGCAAGTAATGGCAACAGCTTCAGCCCAAAACTTTTGTTCTAGACCAACTCCACTAAGCATACTCCTAGCCTTCTCCATCAGTGTCTTGTTCATCCTCTCTGCAACTCCATTTTGTTGTGGTGTGTATGGAGTTGTCTTATGTCTTTCAATCCCAAGTTCCTTGCAATACTTATCGAATTCTGTAGAATAGAACTCACCACCGTTGTCAGTTCTCAAACATTTAATCTTTTTACCAGTATGATTTTTAGCAAAGGCTTTAAACTCCTTAAACTTGCTATAGACTTCAAATTTGCTTCTGAGAAAATAAATCAATGTCCTTCTACTGTAATCATCTATAAAAGATACAAAGTATACAAATTTTGATAACGAAGGAACATTAACAGGACCAAACACATCAGAATGAATGAGGTCCAACACACGAGAAGACTTATGAGAACTCAAGTAAAACTGAACACAGTTTTGTTTTCCATAAATACAATGTTCACAAAAGTCAAACTCAAGATTACAATCATCTAACCCCTCAACAAGGTTCTTATTTTTCAAGGTACGTAGACCCTTCTCACCAATGTGGCCAAATCTCTTATGCCATAACATTGTCTTTTCTGCCGGAAGTTTAACTTCCAATGCACGATTACAACCATCAAGACTAGAAACAACAGATTTCTTCACTGCTCGTTCAGATGGTGGGGATGAAGTGACAGCTTCCCTCTTCCTTGAGTTAGAAGAACTATTACATTGTGAAATGCATGCCTCCAGCTGAAACAAAGTACCTCTCTGAGTACCCTTAGCAAGCACCATAGATCCTTTAGTCATCTTGCATCCTTCTTTTGAAAAGATAACCTGCACACTTGCATCATTCAAACTGCTTACAGAAAGCAGGTCCGTGCTAAGCCTGGGATGTGCATAACCCCAGAGATCCCCTTCACTCGACCATCAGGGAATCGGATAGAGACTCTTCCATGACCAACGATCTTCATATGAGAGTCGTCACCCAGATACACCTTTCCACCATTGAACTCCTCATACTTAGTGAACCAGTCTTGATGCGAGGTCATGTGGAATGATGCACCAGAGTCGATTAGCCACACATCATCAGATACATGGGTTGCCAGGGCTGCGATGAAGGCATCACCATCATCTTGTGATTTGTCAGAATCTGAATCAGGAGCTTTCTTCTTTTTCTTCTTCTCCTCTTTGTATTCCTTTCAGAAATACGTAGTCTTTCCACAGTTCCAACAAAGAGCCTTGGACTTTCCAGGAGATTTGGATCTCCCACGGGATTTGGATCTACCCTTCTCAACTTTCTTGTCCTTCTTCTTCCCTTTCTCCTTGGGTCTTCCACGAACTGCAAGGGCTTCTTTGGCTGCCTTAGAAGACTTTCTCCTCATCTCTTCAGATAACAAGGAAGAAACCACCTCTTCCATTTTGAATGTGGATGTGGTGCTTCTAATTTCCATGACAAGATGATCCCATGAGTCTGGCAGAGAACAAAGCAGGGTCATACACTGATCCTCCTCCTCCATCTTTACACCAATAGAGGTTAATTGTGCAACCAGCATGTTAAAGGCATTCATATGCTCAGCCACGGATCCTTCGTCCTCCATTCAAAGAGAATACAACTTCTTTCTCAGGAAAAGTTTATTGACAAGGGATTTGGCTTGATACACATCCCCCAACTTCTTCCAAAGGAGTTTTGCAGTGGTCTCTTCATGGACATTTAACAACACAGAACCAATAAGACTAAGTCTTATGAGACCCTTAGCGTTCTGATCCTTGAGATCCCAATCAGCTTGTGTCATTGTAGTTGGTTTAGTTTCGTTCACACTTTCCCAAAGGTCTCGGTCAACTCACATGTCTTCCATTTTGAGCTTCCACTGCTTGAAATTACTACAGTTAAACTTCTCTACTTCAAACCTTCCTGATGTGCCTGGCATCTCCTTGCTGCAATAAGATACAGAATGCTCTGCATAGACTCCCACTCAACCTAAGATTAGCTCAAAAAACCCCTACCCAACAACTAGGACCAAAGGTGATCAAGATCTGATACCAACTGAAAGGAAGCTAGGTGTCCGGAAATGCTTCCTACACTAATCTATTGAGGAGAGGGCTATGCAAATTCAACTTTATCCTAACTATTACAGCAATGTTAAACTATTAACATGAGATATTACAGCAAAACACAAGAGCCAGAAAGAAGACAAAAGAAGAGAGACAGAGATTTACGGTGGGGAAAACCCTTATCGGGTGAAAAACCCCACACTCAGAAACCTGCACAATGTATTAACAAATCTGATAGAATGTTTACAATACACTTGCAATGCAAGCTTCAATGATCTTCGACACTCATGTCTGGAGTCAATCCGGTGGCATAACAGTACCTATAAACCTATGATACCAACTCCATCTCCAAACACCTGTTTAAATAGAACATACAAGGCCATTTTGGACCTTTCTTGGAATGGGCATCCAATATGGCATCTTGGACCAAAACCCACACCTAGAGACACTTGGTCAACATTGTAGAATGTGTCTGACACTTGTCCATAGCTCCCATCCCAAAGAGGTTGCCTATTTCTAAAATGGGCTATGACAGATGCTCTTACGACACTTACGACCATCATAGAATCTGTCATAGCGGTTACAACTTACAGCTGTAAGAGAATCTATCATACACATGCTATAAATAGCATATTATCTTACAACACATCATATTCCACCTTGGGGCGTCCAAATATGCCTCATTCAAAAATGCTTCATGACACATGTCATTACCTATCTTACAACCTTCTATTCTCGACTCTTACATGTCATAGATTCGTCATAGGAATCAGTCATAACCATTTCGGTCAAACATTCCTTACACAACATAGAAGATGCCGACACATGGCAGTATATTCCTACCAGTAAGTGGGATGCCAATCTCCTCATGTGAGGACAAAATAACAAGTTGTCATAATCCATGTAGGATTGACACATCACTGTGCCACATCCCACAATATGACAAAGTGGAATTTCTAATTATTTACAACATAGGCAATTGAATAATAAATACAAACATTACAAATGCAGAGAATTACCAAGGTTGAGACACCTTAATTCCCAACAATATACCACAAACTCCAGTGAATGTTAGATGGTCAACAAGGCTAAGTAGATCTCCTGAAAGGTTTTCTCCATCTTTATATTCTATTTTGTTAACAGATACTGTTGAACCAGAAGGATATGATGAAGCTATGCAGGTGGATACACAGGTTCAGTGGGAGCTTACAATGAAAGAAAAAATGGACTCCTTGCTGAAAAATTAGAGTTAAGAATTATGTAAGTTGTCTGCAAGTACAAAGGCTTTACCAAACAAATGAGTTTATCAGCTGAAAGAGGAAAATGGAGGTAAGAAAATATTTAAAGCCAGGTTAGTTGTAAAAGGATTTGCACAGAAAAAGGGCATTGATTTTGATGAGATATTTTCTCCAGTTGTCAAGATGACTTCTATTCGTATTGTTTTGAGTATTGTGGCTGCTGAAGATTTGCATTTGGAACAACTAGATGTGAAAACTGCCTTTCTCCATGGTGATTTGAAGGAGATATATATGGAAAGCCCCAAGGATTTGAAGTCAAAGGTAAGGAGAAACTGGTGTACAGATTGAAGAAGAGTTTGTATGGCTTGAAACAAGCACCTCGGCAATGGTATTTAAAATTTGATAGTTTTATGGCTGAGCAAGGCTACAACTGGTGTAATTCTGACCATTGTGTTTATTTTAAGAGGTTAGATAATGACAGCTACATTATTTTATGTTTATATGTTGATGACATGCTTGTAGTTGGGTCTAACATGGATCGCATAAGAGAGTTAAAACAGTAGTTAGCACAGTTATTTGCTATGAAGGATTTAGGGGCAGCAAAACAAATCCTTGGTATGAAAATTTGCAGAGATAGGAAGAACAAAAAAGTGACTCTATCTCAGGTTGATTATGTTGAAAAGGTGTTGCAGAGATTCCATATGGAGAATGTGAAAGCTGTTAGCACACTTTTTCCTAGTCATTTGAAATTGACTAAGGAGATGTGTACTAAGACACCAAAGGAGGAAGAAAAAATGTCCAAGGCACCATATGCTTCAGTTGTAGGAAGTTTAATGTATGCCATGGTATGCACGAGACTGAATATTGCACATGTTGTAGGAGTCGTAAGCAGGTATATGAGTCATCCCGGATTGGAGCATTGGAATGCAGTAAAATGGATTCTTAGATATTTGAGAGGTACATCCAATAAACACTTATGTTTTGGGGGCTCTAATACTGATTTAGCAAGTTATGTAGACTCAGATTTGGTAGGGGTTATTGATACCAGGTGGAGTACTACAAGTTATGTCTTTACTGTAGGTGGAACAGTGGTGAGCTGGATTTCTAGGTTGCAAAAGGTGGTTGCTTTATCCACCACGGAGGCAAAGTATGTAGCTGCAACAAAGGCAAGCAAGGAGATGATATGGCTGCAATCTTTCATGGAAGAATTGGGCAAACAACAGGCTAACAGTTACTTGTTTACAGATAGTCAGAGTGCCATACATCTTGCAAAGAATTATGCCTTGCATTCAAAGACCAAACACATACAATTAAGGTATCACTTCATTCAGTCGGTATTAGATAATGGATAGTTAAGGTTGGAAAAGATACATACAGATGAAAATCTAGCAGATATATTTACAAAGGAAATGAAAAGGGAGAAGTCAAGCTCCTCTTCAGCTTCGGTTGGTCTTCAAGACTAAAAATAACAAAAATAGAACTGCAAAGTCCAGGGTACTTATTTCCAGTGGGAGCTACAAGGTCAGCGGTGTTATGATCAGTCTCCAAGTGGGAGATGATATGGTGTGGAGTCTGATCAATCTTCAAGTGGGAGATTGTTGTTATATGGAGCCTAATCAAACTCGGAGGTTAAATTTATCCCACTTTTATCGACACAGTTTCCCCCCAAATTCCTATGGGGTCAAGGGGCAGCACCCCCAAGACGGGGTCAAGGGACATGGTTTTTTATTATTTTATAAAGGCACCAAGAGTTATTTTTTCATTGGCCGACATAAAAAAACCCTATTTTGTAACTGACAAAAGTCATGATAAAAATGGCTAAGGGTTAGGGTTTCCATTGATATTATATTGTAGTATTTGCAGCGGTATTGAGTTGCAGGGACTGCTAGTTGTAATATGTTTGATTTACTGGATAATAATATTGGACTCTCTATTTGATGGATGTAGCCCGAGTTTGGGTGAACCACGTTAAAACTTGTCTCTCGCTGTTATTATTTCTATGTATTTTCATTCATTTGTTTAATCTTTATTTGAATTTAATTGATATCTTCTACCGGCTAACCCTAGCAATACCCTGCAATGAGGCCTTCAACAGTTGATGCTTACTAGCTTGACTAAGGAATTTACCTTTCCATCCCTCCATTTTCTTTTGGATTCTTTTCATAACGATATTCCAGAAAGCCGAGGTCACCTCCTTGCGCATGAGGGACAAACCCAGGTAGGTAGTCGGGAGATTAGCCATGTTGCAATCAAGGATGTTTCTCACCCTGACTTGCATCTCCAAGTCAGTGTTGAAGAAGAACACATTATTCTTTTCATAATTAATGCACTGGCTAGAAACCTTTGCATAGGCATTCAGCAAATTTTTCCATCTTCTAGCCTCAACCACCGAAGCTGCCACAAAGAGCATAGTATCATCCACAAACTGTTGGACAGCAGACGGACCTAAGGTGGACGCAGCTTTGACACCCTAGAGGGACTTGATGGTGACAAGTTGTCATTGATGTCAAAAGTATGTTCAGTTGCCATTGTTGTTGACAGGAGCAAGAGACATCATCTTGTGTGTTTCACAGTTCAGTATGGTAAAGTGTTTGTGTTTATCTTGTTATCATGTTGTAGTACTCATCATGCCTAATAAGGTCAGAACAGGTTGTTAAGATCATATGTGTTGAGCATTACTAGCAAAGAGATCAGTACATTTGAGGTTGGTTGTGCTCAAGACAAGATACAAGATGTGATCTTGATTCATGGTTTACTTGGTTTACAAAGATTGTCTTCACAATCATTTTGGACAGTGGGATCTTGCTTGTATACAATGACATCATGTTGGTTACAAGTGATAGTGGCTTGATACAAATAGCAAGGATAATGGTCATCATTCATAGTTGAGGAGATTTCAGATAAGTTTACATGCTTCATGATAAAAGGATATTCAAGTTCAACTTATATCTCATAAGTTTGTCAAGTTTATGATGATCACATAATTAAGACACATGCAATTGATTTAAATGTGCTAAGTGATATGGCTTTATGTTTTGGTGATGACTTGCTATCGCAAGTCATAAGATCTTAAGTTATTTTTCTAAGGGCTCTTAACACATTAAGAAAAAAAGGCCCCATCCATCCCTTTCACCTTGTACCGGTGGCAGCAATGAATTATTTATCATTGGTTATGAAAGTGCCAAAAAGCATTTAGAATGCTATCATAAAACCCGATGCTTTTTAAGGAGAATCTAACTCAAAGTTTTTAAAGATTTTAAGGGTCCGATGCATACCCAAAAGGGGAGTTAACTAAGTTTTGTATTAGCCACTAATATGCATCGAATTGTTAGGAGCATGTTTATAAGCAGTGGCAGCCCGATATCTTTTGATTTAAATTAGAAATTTTATTATTTCTAATATTGACTTTGAGTAAAAGCCTTTTTATATGAAGTTCTTGTTTTTTTCAAAAAAGGCTAAAAAAGATTTATTTCCTTTTTAAAGTGCAAAGAAGTCCAAGAGTGCTTGAAGATAGAATTTTTTATTAAAAGATGATCTTGTTTTTTTTGCTTTTCTCAAATTGAAAGAGAATGCTTTTTAAGAGGATAAAGATATTGAAGATTGATTTTTGAGGAGATTTTTTTTGAAGGCAAATATTTATGGAGAATTGAAGATTTTTTTTTGCAGAGATATATTGAAAGATTTAAAGACTATTTTTATGGATATTATTATTGAAAATTGATTTTTCAGAGAAGACCAAAAGTTTGGAAATGTGATTTTCAAGAAAAGATCAAGTTTTTGGAAATGTATTTTTGCAGAGAAAATCAAGAGTTTATTCTTACAGAGAAGATCAAGAGTTTTGAAAAGATTTTTTATGAAGACTTTATACAAGGCAAAATGATTTTTGAAGATGAAGAATGTGAAGGAGAAGATTGAAGGGTTTTGTAAATTTGAGATATATGAAAAAAATTTATTGAAGGAATTTGTACATTAAATTGATTTTGTTTGCATTCAGATATTGTGTTTTTGCAAGAATATGAAGCATCATTGAAGAGATGAAGGATCTTGTTGAAAAGATTAAAAAGTCTTTAATTATGCACAGATAAATATGAAGATCTATATTCTTGCAGGAAAATGGTTTTTGTAGATAGAGGAATATGATTAGTCATTCAAGAAGGAGGGATATGTTTTTAGAATTGAAACGGATGGATGTTGTTTTGCAGAGAAGAGGAACATCAAGAGTCTTGGTATTAGTGCAACTTCATAATTTGACAAAGATGACATATACAGAAGATGAAAGGTGAAAAGACATTCAATTTGTATAAAATTGTTTTTCAGGTGCATTGATGGTGTGTCTTGAATGATAGAGATGAAACAGACAAAATGATGCAGTGTTGTTGAGTGGATCAAGATACAGGATTGATTTTGAATACCTGAGTTTGTATATGATTTGGATTGATGAAAAGAATGGCCATTTAACAGACACATGAGAGAGAAGAAATGTTTTGTATTGAAACAGAGAAACCCTCTGAATTCTTGTTTTCAGTTTGTTCTATTTTAGGAGTTGGTGCTCCTTGAAGCTGGTGCTTCTAAACATTGTTGCCAATGAGGCACACAGTATGCCAGTGAGGCTTGTAGGTCAGTGAGACCTCTCAATTGTCAGTGAGACATAATATTCAGCCAGTGAGGCTTTGTAAGAAGTTTTTAAAGTTAAGCCAGTGAGGCACTTCATAAGTGGTTTTTCTACCCCTGAGGGTTTTCCACTCGGTAAAAAGGTTGTGTCATGCTTCTCATTGACTTCTTCTGTGTGTGCAAATTAATGGTTTGATCATGTTTTGTTTACATCTGTTATTATAAGTCTTGTGCATATAAACTCAACAAATCATTAATGTCCTCCTTTCTATTTGTCTTGTAAGATAAAGTTTGCAAAAAGTTAAAATTCATACAACACTGATTCACCCCCCCTCTCAGTGTTGTCCTTGACTCCTACAGGACTGACTATCCAGGTGGGATAGGATGTTTCTACCTAGGACCTTAGCCAAAATTATAAACAGGTAAGGAGAAAGGGGATCTCCCTACTTGATACCTCTACCAGCATCAAAGAACCCTTGAGGAGTACCATTGACCAGGATAGAGTACTTCACGATGGTGACACATTCTTTTATCAAAGTAAGCATTCTATCTTTGAACCTAAACTTCCTAAGGACTTTAAACAGGAAATCCTAGGAGTCCCTCTCATAAGCTTTAGAAATATCCATCTTGAGAGCCATGCTCTGATTATTACTTTTGTCCATCAAGTGAATGATCTCATGGGTGGATATAGCAGCATCCATAATATGTCTACCAGGGACAAAGCCTTTCTGATAGTCTGAGATAATGTTGTCCAACAGCGGTTGAAGTCTGAGAACCAAAGTCTTCATAATGATCTTATAAATGGTGTTACAAAGGCTAATAGGGCGGAAGTCATCCATGGAATCTGTGATGCTCTTCTTGGGGATAAGCGCAATGAATGTGGCATTGATCTGTTTGAGGATTTTTCCAATCCTAAAAAATTCCTTGACAACATTTGTGACATCATAACCCACTATCTCCCAGAAGTCTTGGAAAAGGGCCAAGGGAAATCCGTCCAGTTCCGGAGCTTTGAATGCCCCCATAGAGAACACAACCGCCCTAACTTCCTCCTCAATAACAGGCTTCAATAGTCTACAGTTATCTTCCTCCGAAAGGATAGAGGGAATGTTGTCCAACAGCTTATATTCCCGACCTTTGTTAGGCTTGTTTATGTGCTCCGCCAAGAAGTTTCTAAAGTAATTGGAGGCAAGGTTTCCTAGTTCCTTGTCCTCGATAATTTCCCTGTTGTTCTCATCAAGCAGCTTGGTGATCCTGTTCCTCTTCCTATGCTTCATGGATGACTAGTGGAAGAAATTTGAGTTCTTGTGTCCCTCCTTCATCCATTGCACTCTAGACTTCTATTTCCAGAAGATTTCTTCCTTTCTGGTGATGTCCTTGAGGTTTTTGAGTTGAGCCTCTTCCATATTATGAGTATTCTCACTCACATCCCCCCTAGCCATGTTGTCTTGAACTTCCATTAATCTATCAGTAATGTATTTCTTTTGGTTCATCACATTCACAAAACAAAATTTATTCCATCCTTTGACTTTGTTCTTAACATGGATGAGTTTTTGGGTGAGTCTGAACATGGGAGATCCATGCACCGAGATCCTCCACCAATCAGCAATGCAGTTTCTAAAATCAGGGTGGAAGCCCACATGATTTTGTATTTGAACAGGAATGGCCCCTTTGGAGTACCATCAGTCCAGGAGAGGAGGGCATTGTGGTTAGAGATGGTGCAAGGAAGGGTAGAAAGGATAGAATTTTGCACCCTATCCCAGTTAGAAGAGGCCAGAAATCTATCTAGTTTCACCTGAATCAGTTGATCTCCCCTTCTTCTGTTGGACCAAGAATAGAGTTGATTGTTCATCTCTATATCCATTAGCCCAGTCTGACTTAGAAAGTCTACTAGGTCAACCATGTTGTCTAAGTGGTCCATGTTTCCCCTAGACTTTTCCGAAGGGAAAAGTGGGGTGTTGAAGTCTCCCCCCAATAACCATAAAGTCAATCTCTCAACATTAATTTTAGGGATCAAGTCGTCCCACAGTTCCTTTCTGGTGTTCCTGGTGTTGGGGGCATATATATTGATCAGCTTCTAGCTTTTCTTATTCATGGTGCATTTAATTTCCAAACTATTTTTGCTATGCGAGCAGTAGTTGCCTGATATGTTATATTTGTTCCACATAGTAACTAGGCCCCCAAAAGCTCCCATAGAAGGGCTAATAATGTAGTCAGCCATGGGCTAAATATTATTAGCAATCTTTTTGAAGTTATCTTCAGATATCTTAACCTCTTGTAAAAGGATGATATCCACCTTATTATCAAAGATACGGCTCCTGATCATGAGCTATTTATGAGGACTATTTAGCCTCCTCACATTCCATGTGATGATCTTCATTTACGAGGTCTTCTAGAGATAGCCTCTAGTGTGCTTTGTCTCCCAATGGCTATTTCCTTGGTTGCTTCTCTATTTCTTGTTTCTCTCTGGGACAGTCTGCCTATCTTTCCTTCTATTCCCACATCTGCTGACTTCTTGCCTTTCCCCTTCTTTTTGGGAGTAATCCACCCCTCCTGGTTACTAAGACCAGCCCCAAGAGAAAGAATCCTAGTGGGAGGTAGAATAGATTTCTCAGTGCTTGTCAAAACTACCATTAGTGGACCACCAGCCACAACAATATCTGATCCAACTGACTACTCTCCAGCAGATACCACAGACCCAGAAACATCATTCCTAGGCAAGGGTGACTTTTCATTGGGGGATAAGATTTCCCCATCTTCTGTCTCAACCGAGCCCAAGGAAGTGCCCTTCTTCCAAGTCAGTTGTTCAACTTCGGGATCCCTCTGATTCTGAAGCAGAGGTAGGGGTAGGGTCTCATTGGTTGAGGTTGGAAGTTCAACCTCAGAATCTCCTTGAGCCTAGGCCTTCTCCAGTTGCTTTGTCATGAGAGGGGACTTGATGATATCAAGCAGGTCCTCTTTAAACGGGTAGTCCTCCACAATATTCTCCTCCTCTAAGACCTCTTTGCCTTTTGTGACTTGAATTTTTTGCATTCATTAATAAGATGCCCTTTTTTGGAACAGTTTTGACAAAAAGTGGTAGCATTCTCATACTCCAGGTGTTGCTCCCAGCAACCATATTTAGACTTTAAGTTGATAGTATTAGGTAGAGTTTTATGAATGTCTACACTAACACAAAATCTAGAAAACACTAATCTAGTTTTATGCTTAGTGGTGCTTTCTAGAGCAATGAAATGCCCAAAAGAGTTCCCTATCCATGTGAAAATCTCCTCATTCTAGAACTCCAGCGGAAGTCCAGGGAGTCTGACCCAGACCAGAGCCGACCTACTGAGTTCCATAGTTGCATCAAACCCTGGTTTCCAGTGCCCTAGGCAAAGGTTATGTTTTCCATGCATCCAAGGGCCGTCAGCTAAAGCCTTGACCAAGTCCTCCCTAGCAGTGAACATAAAGAGGAAGAGACCACCTGTCATAGCGCTAGTAACCACGCTACCTTTAAGGTGCCATCTCGAGGCCACCCAATGTCAGACCATGTCAATGTTGGGCCTAAAGGCTTGGAACCTACCAACCAAGGATAATTTCAAGGCAGAGGTTATTTTATCCATCATCAAATCTGGGATCTGGAAGTCCATTCCATTCACATGCTCTGACTGCACTAGGGCTACAGAGTCTTTGATAGGCCTACTAGTTTCCCTTAGTAGTGCTTGTTTCCAAGCCTTGGGATCCAACCCCGAAGCTAGAGATTTGAGCTCGGGAGTACTTATTGAAACAATATCATCATCAGCGGGAACCTCCTGAGGGCCCATAGGGGGGGCAGGGGGCCCCCCAGGGCTAACGACCACCATGAGTGAAGCAGGTTCAAACAATGTAAGGGAAAGAAAGTTGCAAAGCTATGTTTCTTCCTTTTATTGTTAGCTCTCTCTTCATTTCAGCATTAATTTGGTCTTCTCTCGTTTTGAAGACATCTTCCCCTAGTTCAATCTGTAAACTATTAATGATCATTCCAAACTTTCCTAGGAATCGATTTGGCCTTTAGCTATTCGATTTTTCCATTCTATATTACTGGAGACCCTATCGGCCTACAAAGGTTGACTTGATCATATTTTAAAATGATCATCGTGTAACTTAGTGACTATCTAATAGGGTGAGTTAGAATGTTTCCATTACATCTACGAAGCGATTCTAGTAGATGACATCTCCTTAAAACATTCATCCAATCAATCTTGTGTTTTATCTGTGCCTCCATAGTCTAATCGTGCCTAAATGTTTCCAACACCCTATGCTTGCATCGAATGGCTTGTTGTAATAAGGCAATTAGAGTGCCACTTCCTTAATGATCGGTTTAGGAAATGAATCTTATTTTTATTCAACCACAATGGTTTTGTTTCACCAAAATGGCACAGTGGTTAGTATATTCTTATGCCTTTGAACTGTCACTTCAATAATCATTGGTTACGACCTCATTATCGGTTATCCTTGTGCCAATTTGTTTATCTCTTATTACATTTTCCTGAAAGTTATTAAAGACTATTCAATAAATCCATTTTATGTATATGTTGCGACCATGATTCATGAGGTGACATCTCGTTAAGGATAGGAAGGTTTATACCACTAAGAACATACTTGTCAGTTTTGCCACCGCGCAGACACTCTTTCATTGGCTACATCATTTGCAATTTCTCTGCTTTTGGAGTGTAATCCATTCCGGCACTTCATATATTTTTAGCCTTTTATTATGAGCTCAATAAAATTTATGATCATGTTTACAAAAAGAGGGATCGACCCCTGAAGGTTGTGCACCTTTGTGCCCTCATAGCCACCACCTTCTTCATCTAATCCTAATAACACATAATAAGATCCAAAATAATAATAAAAAGTAAGATGTGAAGTTCAGAAATGGACATGGAGCTAGGAAAAGAGTGTAAATGATGCCAAGATCCACAATCTACAAATAAAATAAAACTTAGGAAATCTAGATTCAACCTAAATCGATCAAAGTACCCTGATCTAAAAATTGGTCAAATATGAAGTATTTCTCTGTGCTTTTTAAAGAATTATTAAGGAGAACATTAAACTTGCTAAGGACTGTCTAATGGAAATATCTTGCACAAGATTACAAAGGGATCATTCCTTCAAAGTAGAATAGGAAAAACATTTGCAAAGAAACATAACGATGGCAAAGGAGGGTATTTGATACAGAAATAGGCGCTAACAATATGGAATAATAATAGAGCCTCAGAATTAGACTCAACTATGGTGGCCTATGTGTTAGTTGCAACTTTTCTTAAAATGGTTTCAACCTTAATATGATGCTTCACTCACTTTTGTTGTTTTATAAAATATATTGTAGGTTCATCCCACAATAACGGGTTACACTTTTTGGCCAAACTTGACATTGAAATCAACATTTTGAAATAAATCTTCACTTTCTAACACCTATAACCGTTAAACCATTAGGAATTTGAAGATGATGAGACCTAGTGATTTGTGAGATTTTGTCTATAGATTCTAAATATATTTTTTTTGAAAAATTTGGAGTTAAATTGTAAAAAAATTTGTCTCCTTTAATAACTAGTTTTTAATAGTAAACAACATTTTTTTAAAGTGATGTGTATTCTGTCGCACATAAGTTTTTTCTACAAAGGATAAAATTCTAATTCTTTTGAATTTAGATTGGTAACATCAATATCTAGAGGATGCATTTGGTTTCATAATGTTTTGTTGAATATTTTTTTCAATTAAGTTTTGAAGTCAAACCAATTATAATTTAAACATAGGCGTATTATGTCCAACATAACTTTTTTTGTATGTGTCAGAATTCAAATTTTTTTTTGGAATAAGGACATCAATAGAGGACATGTATTTTTTAGAAATTTTTTTCTCTATTTTCCTATTTTTTCATTTGTGAAACAAAGACCTTGATGTTCATTGAAAAACCTACATTCACAAGAAATAAAAAATAAATATAATAATCAAATTAAATATATTTAAAATTATACTTTTTGGGAAGCTTATAATAAGGACTACATACAAAACATAAATTTTAAATGAATTCATTTGATCCCCCAAAAGGTAAATCAAAAGTGGTTTTTTATCAACATTTTGATAGGTGTAGAGGAGTCTCCATTATAGGTATGGTTTAAAAGTAGCGGGGTTTTATCCAAGGGGGTTTGAATCTAAAGGGATTTGATCAAACCCTCTTCAATTAAATTCCTTTAAATGGAACCTTTCAAGGCTTAAATCATTATATTTTCTATTAATATGTGATTTCAGAAAAATTGTGTAACCCATTATTGTGGCAGCACCCTGTATGGTATGTCGTATTATATGTCATCCATTCTAGTAATAGGAATCAGCCATTGTTTTAAATGAATCGCCTTCTACTACCTTTTGTGTCTTTAAGATCAGTTACAAACTTAGCTTGTAAACAGTATCACTAACTTCTATACATATATTATTTTCCTAAGACATCGTTGGTGAGATCCATTATATAACTATTTAAGGTTCAGTCGTATGTATATGTATTATCTTACGTATTGATAAAGTCAACCTATGTAGCATGATTGTTCTAGATGTCTTATACATTACTATTTTAGTTTTGGCTAGTAGTAGTCTAAACTGTTAGGTGCTTAGTCATTATTATACTTTGACACTGTCCTTTATTGAACATGGTACAGATAGAGATTTTTTTAAAGTCATTAATAAGGTAGCGTTGGTACTTATATCAATATAATTACAAGATTCCATAATGTGGTCGACATATTGGAAGTAAGAAGGGGTGTGAGATGTGACAATTAATTCTGGATAAGGTTTACTAGAAAAGCTATTAGTTACCATTTCTTATTTAACTCATATTTAAATACACTTTCCTTTATGAATGTGTTTATTTATTCAACAATAGTATTTAATTTAAGAGAATTTAAAGTAGGCTTTACTATCTATTGCTTTCATTTAGTATTCAATTACTCAGACTTAAGCTTGGTCAAGTTGTTATGTGATTAGAATATCTCTACATACGCAATCCATGGTTGGAAATTTATAAACTTGACTATTTTAATTCAGGTATTAGGTCAAATGTTAGTTGAGACTAAAGGAGACTTATGAAAGTAGATCTAGCAGACATAGTATGCACAATCATGTTTTGTCTCAAGAAACAAATAGCATAGTTCATTACATTTTATAACAACCTTTAGTATGTGAAGTTAGAATGAACAAAAGGGTGGATAGACAACATAGGGCAGCTATAATCCGAGAAACTACATACAATTTATGAGCCGAAACTCAAGTGTTTTGTTTATTTACTACACTATTGAATATTTCCAAAAACCCATTAATAATGTTCCAAAAATCCTACTATTAGCTATTTCTGGAACTATTGATATAGTCTACCTTTGAAAATAAAGTCAATTAAGATTGTAATCAATTGATCATACTATTATGATATTTTTTCATTGGAACTAGAATTTTCTTTTATTGTGCAGACTTAATGTTTACTTCCGGGACAGGATGCCAAGTGTGGAGTACAGAGGCGGTAATTTTCTTTTTCAAAATTACCATTATGTTCATTTATTGTTTTGGCCAAAGCTAGAGGTACGATTGAAATAGATGGATGTTAAAAGCCTAGTTTTATTTATTTATTTGTCTCTACCACATCCTGCATGCAAGACATATGTCATTCTAGTTAGATAGGGTGCATATAGACATCAGGATTGCATCAAGAGTTTCCTCCTGCCCATTCGTTCTAGGTTGCTAGGCTCCTCATGCAGGGTCGGGGATTTCTTCGAGTAGGAAGAAACCCGAGGAAGTTCAGTGCTTCGTGGTTGGGTGGAAAAAGCACCTTAACCATACTCTTGGCTTCGACTTGCAGAAGACCGGTGGGTCATGGCAGCGGAGGACAGATTTTCTTATGTTATATGACTCAAGATGTATCTCTCAATGTATTGATCCTTGTATGGCTTGTTTAGCCAATTCTGTGTATTTTCTCTTATTGATGTATTATTGTTGTACTTGGAACAATTGAAAGATGTAATATCATTTCCTTCTAGTGCTTGTTGATGCACTTCCCTCTTTATGGAAACTTGCTATATATGTTATATATTTATGGATATCTCACTTATACAAATAGTTCTCTTCTATTTTTGGATTGAGTTGATATTCTTTGGTTGATTTTAGTAAATGGTATTTTCGGAATTTACACACACATTAAGTATCAAGGAGCACATCCAAAGATTATAGGTTTTCATGTGACATATTTATTTGATTTCATTCTATGTTATATGCATCCCTATTTTCTCTAATCAAAGGTTACATGTAGATGTAGATGAATAGGCTAAATTACTTTAGTATTTTCTTGCATGTCTATATTTACTTGTATACAGTGATGTTAGTTGTTAGAAAGGGATTTTTGCAAATGCACTAGATTTAAATGATTAGTGAATATCAAAGAAATAATATCTATTTGTAAAATACCTAATTATGAAATACCATCTTTTGCATTAGCATGTTAGTGTGAAATGGAAAGCTTGCATAAAAGAAGTATTTTCCTTTTTATAAAAGAATGCAATTCTTCATGTAATATTCCTTGTTTAGCCATGCTCCCATGTCAATTCGGATATGCATATGGCTTGTTTGAACATGCTTGTTTTGGATTAGATATAATTCATCTTGTTAAGAATTGTTGGAATTGTAGAATTTAATTCTTTAGTTGTAGCTTCATATTGAAATATTGTTATTTTCATTTGAGTATGACCTAGTATGTGAATACTAGTGTGATAGTGATATTGTTAACTACATTGCTTTCTCAAATTGAATAAAAAACTATGGTTAGATTCCATAAATGTTTAGGAAAGGTTAAATTTTAATCAATGATTGAGTGAACTTCTTATAAAACCTTATGATGACCTTATTGCATAATTTTGGTAAAAGAAAGATGGTTTTGAACACTATGTAATGAATGGAAAAAGGAAATTATGTTTTGTGATCCTATGTGAATGTGATTACCATATTATGAGTGTTTCTGTGATATGATGTGAACACCTTGTACATGATTTGTGTATCCATGGGCTTGCAATACTAGGTGTCCATCCTCGGATTGTGTGTATAGTTGCGAGTATAATGGATTCATACTTGTGTGATTGTTTGGTTGTACACCCTATTGAGAGCCAACCTTCGGTTTGTTGACCATAACTTGTGTAGAGTTAAGTATTGGAGTGGGAAAGCTTAGAAAGTTATGGAGTTATGTTGCTATATTAGCCTGGGGTGACCCTTGGTGACCATACCATTCTCTGTGAGTGTTACCCCTACTTCTCCTTATTGATTTAACCCTTGTATGGTTCATAATGCTAGGCTATCTTGTAGTGCTATACATGATGACTTTGTTGGCATCCAACTTGTGATCTTGTATGTAGTTTGGTTTGGGCATGAGTTATCATTTGAGACCATGATGCTTACTATAGGTTTGCTCTTATTTTATATCCTATATTTTAGTTGTGGGTGAGTTGCTTTAGGAAACATTAGCCTTATGATAGAGTTAGCAATTTTTGAAAAGAAAATACTATTATTCTAGTATGTTAGAACTTAATTGCATGGCAATTTAACTTATGCTATGATTGGTAATTGAAAATTCCCCCACCCTCATGATTGCTTTGAGTGTGTCTATAATTGGATGACCAATCTCATTTATAGTCTTTTTTTGCAAACTCATGTAAATAACTATGTAGTAGTCATAACCATGAATGCCCTCCTTTATTGGTGACTTCATGTTAGTATATAGAAAGGTAACGTTCATTTTTGTGGATCTTGAACCATAGTTTATTATCCATGTGATATGGTGAGAGAAATTATGAACTATGAAAACTCTAAATTAAATCTATCTACTTTTTAGTTGTTTGTATATGTAGCATGCTTTAGAATGTGAGTTTTTGTGTACATGTGGAAATAAATAATGCAATTATGTTATGTTTGAAATTCAATCATTGAAATATTCTCTTTTGAAAAGAATAATGCATTTGTAGCATTCATCGTACCATGTTTTATGTCCTATTAGATAGTTGATTTTGCATGTGTGTTCTTGTGATAGTTATGTTGGGACTCCATCTTCCAAAAGTCCTTAAGTTTGCAAAGGTCTTTGTTCGCCCCCCTCTTGTTTTCCCTTTTTGTTGTTCCTAACATGTTTGTCTTTGAAAATCTTAAATATGTTATCTCCACCTTTAAATCCTAAAATATCCTAAGTCGTCCAAGTCTTTTCTTCTCCAAATATTTGAAAATCCCTAAGTCTCCTACCAAAGGCAATTCGAGGTTCATTTTCCCTTCAAGATACCAACAAATAAAGAAGCACGAAAGAGAGGACAAGTTGTTCAAAGGTTCAGACCTTCACTGATTTGCCAATGAAGGAAAAATGGTGAAAGAAGGGTAAAGTGAAGGAACAAGGAAGAAATGAGGATAAATCTAGCACAATTCCAAGGTTTGCAAAGGGTCAAATTCACTGAAATGGAAACAAGTAGAGAAAAGGAAGAGATAAGGAAAGTTTTTAAGTTGCAAAAGTCACCTAAAGTGCCGATGAAGGAAAATTAAAAAGAGGGAATAGTTCCAAAGTTCATAAAAGGCCCGATTTGCCACAAAGAAATAGTATAATGAAAGAGAAAATCAAACAAGGAATAAACAAAGTAATAATTTAATGATTCTAAAATTATTCAAAACACACATTTCTAAAGTGTGTTTTCACATATTTCTTCAGTTTGAGTTTCGTGTCTACTTCCTCGCCGCCATGGGCACCTTGGTCTACTTGCTCAAATGCAAATGAAGACATGAATGTTGTAGGTACAGGTTGATGAATGGATTAATTGTAGAAGGTGGGTGTTTTAGGGTTTTCCTACCCTAATTCGTAAAGGAAAAATGTTATATACGCCTAGTTTCAGAAGTAAAATGGGTTGGTCTCTAAACCAATTTCCTGGAGGTGCAGAAACTTGTGGTAGTGTTTAGGCATCAAACAAAGAAAAACATCTAGGCAGTGAATGAAAGAATGCATCCAGTGATATGTAGGAAAGATCTTCAATGAATATTTTCATGTAATGGTATGTCTTCATGACACTTTGTAATGATTCAGGGGAATGTTGAAATCACGGTTTTATATCCCCCTTTTCCACGTTTGCTAGCACGAATGTAATAGAGATTTGATAATGTATGAAACCATTTAAATCATGCAAACCTTTTGTATGGGTTTTTCATTTGTTGCATATGGATTGTTGCAGTTGTGTTTTGGATTAATAAGTATGTCCAGTATATGAAATATATTTCTGATTTGTATGTGAGTGCATTTCATGCTTCTGTTGATGTTTTTTGGGGTGTATCTCCTTCTTTTTTCTATTCACGATTCTATTGCACGTTGGAGTAGGCACCGGTCCAATTTGGTGAAGGGCCAACACTCTTTTATTAATCATTTTTCTTGTTAGTTGTAGGAGTAGGAGTAGGATTAGGGTAGTCATTACATGCTCTTCATGATTTAGTACAATAACCAGGGACAACTTTTAAGCGATATCAAGTCATTTAAATCTTGTGTGAATCATGTTATGCATGTCTACATCTTGCCATTGTGTAGAGAATATCAAATGAATGTATCTTATGGGGATATAAAAAATGTGATCTATCGGTGCATGTGCAAGATGTGTAATCATCTATAATGAAGTTTGTAGGTGGTTGGTTATTCTTGGTTTAGTGACAGTGTTTGGAACCAAGTCAATGGGTTGGGTTTAGCCACCAATTTTTAGTTTTTCATCTGGTTCAAACCTCAGGGAATACCCTCCTGAGTTTAAGTTGAGCTTGAAGTGCAGGGGAGAAAACCCACTCTCGTCCATTGGCCTTTAACCCTACATGGTCTATGGATGAGTAGGTTTTACTTTCATGACAATAACACTAACCTTGGAATTCATTAATTTTCCACAGTCCATAGTGTTTTGATTGAGTGCTTATGGATTTGACTGTGATCAGGATTTTTCTCTCAACATTTCGGATCACACTCCGTGATTTTTATTCTCTTCTATTGCTCTTTTTCTCCTAATGATGGATCGCGGAGTGTCATCCGAAATGTTGAGAGAAAAATCTTGATCACAGTCAAATCCAGAAGCACTCAATCACAACCCTAGCCTTGAAAGTGAATCTCTATTCTAGGAAGTGGAGCAATAGTTTTGGGACCCAACAAATTGGCATCGCTGCCAAGCATGAAGTTATTGTTGGGTTAAATGAAATGAAGACTCTGCTGGTGAGCTGAATCCAAAATCAATTTGTGGCCTTGAAGATCGTCCATGTTTCAAGGAATTCCTCTTTGCAAGAGGTGGCAACTCTGTTGTCAGAAAGAAACTATTTGTTGATTTTACATTGTTTGATGTTGGTGATTTGAACGCCGCATATCAAGCCTGCAGTAGTTGGTTTTAAGGTACACGTTTGCTAGCACGAATGTAATAGAGATTTGATAATGTATGAAACCATTTAAATCATGCAAACCTTTTGTATGGGTTTTTCATTTGTTGCATATGGATTGTTGCAGTTGTGTTTTGGATTAATAAGTATGTCCAGTATATGAAATATATTTCTGATTTGTATGTGAGTGCATTTCATGCTTCTGTTGATGTTTTTTGGGGTGTATCTCCTTCTTTTTTCTATTCACGATTCTATTGCACGTTGGAGTAGGCACCGGTCCAATTTGGTGAAGGGCCAACACTCTTTTATTAATCATTTTTCTTGTTAGTTGTAGGAGTAGGAGTAGGATTAGGGTAGTCATTACATGCTCTTCATGATTTAGTACAATAACCAGGGACAACTTTTAAGCGATATCAAGTCATTTAAATCTTGTGTGAATCATGTTATGCATGTCTACATCTTGCCATTGTGTAGAGAATATCAAATGAATGTATCTTATGGGGATATAAAAAATGTGATCTATTGGTGCATGTGCAAGATGTGTAATCATCTATAATGAAGTTTGTAGGTGGTTGGTTATTCTTGGTTTAGTGACAGTGTTTGGAACCAAGTCAATGGGTTGGGTTTAGCCACCAATTTTTAGTTTTTCATCTGGTTCAAACCTCAGGGAATACCCTCCTGAGTTTAAGTTGAGCTTGAAGTGCAGGGGAGAAAACCCACTCTCGTCCATTGGCCTTTAACCCTACATGGTCTATGGATGAGTAGGTTTTACTTTCATGACAATAACACTAACCTTGGAATTCATTAATTTTCCACAGTCCATAGTGTTTTGATTGAGTGCTTATGGATTTGACTGTGATCAGGATTTTTCTCTCAACATTTCGGATCACACTCCGTGATTTTTATTCTCTTCTATTGCTCTTTTTCTCCTAATGATGGATCGCGGAGTGTCATCCGAAATGTTGAGAGAAAAATCTTGATCACAGTCAAATCCAGAAGCACTCAATCACAACCCTAGCCTTGAAAGTGAATCTCTATTCTAGGAAGTGGAGCAATAGTTTTGGGACCCAACAAATTGGCATCGCTGCCAAGCATGAAGTTATTGTTGGGTTAAATGAAATGAAGACTCTGCTGGTGAGCTGAATCCAAAATCAATTTGTGGCCTTGAAGATCGTCCATGTTTCAAGGAATTCCTCTTTGCAAGAGGTGGCAACTCTGTTGTCAGAAAGAAACTATTTGTTGATTTTACATTGTTTGATGTTGGTGATTTGAACGCCGCATATCAAGCCTGCAGTAGTTGGTTTTAAGGTACACGTTTGCTAGCACGAATGTAATAGAGATTTGATAATGTATGAAACCATTTAAATCATGCAAACCTTTTGTATGGGTTTTTCATTTGTTGCATATGGATTGTTGCAGTTGTGTTTTGGATTAATAAGTATGTCCAGTATATGAAATATATTTCTGATTTGTATGTGAGTGCATTTCATGCTTCTGTTGATGTTTTTTGGGGTGTATCTCCTTCTTTTTTCTATTCACGATTCTATTGCACGTTGGAGTAGGCACCGGTCCAATTTGGTGAAGGGCCAACACTCTTTTATTAATCATTTTTCTTGTTAGTTGTAGGAGTAGGAGTAGGATTAGGGTAGTCATTACATGCTCTTCATGATTTAGTACAATAACCAGGGACAACTTTTAAGCGATATCAAGTCATTTAAATCTTGTGTGAATCATGTTATGCATGTCTACATCTTGCCATTGTGTAGAGAATATCAAATGAATGTATCTTATGGGGATATAAAAAATGTGATCTATCGGTGCATGTGCAAGATGTGTAATCATCTATAATGAAGTTTGTAGGTGGTTGGTTATTCTTGGTTTAGTGACAGTGTTTGGAACCAAGTCAATGGGTTGGGTTTAGCCACCAATTTTTAGTTTTTCATCTGGTTCAAACCTCAGGGAATACCCTCCTGAGTTTAAGTTGAGCTTGAAGTGCAGGGGAGAAAACCCACTCTCGTCCATTGGCCTTTAACCCTACATGGTCTATGGATGAGTAGGTTTTACTTTCATGACAATAACACTAACCTTGGAATTCATTAATTTTCCACAGTCCATAGTGTTTTGATTGAGTGCTTATGGATTTGACTGTGATCAGGATTTTTCTCTCAACATTTCGGATCACACTCCGTGATTTTTATTCTCTTCTATTGCTCTTTTTCTCCTAATGATGGATCGCGGAGTGTCATCCGAAATGTTGAGAGAAAAATCTTGATCACAGTCAAATCCAGAAGCACTCAATCACAACCCTAGCCTTGAAAGTGAATCTCTATTCTAGGAAGTGGAGCAATAGTTTTGGGACCCAACAAATTGGCATCGCTGCCAAGCATGAAGTTATTGTTGGGTTAAATGAAATGAAGACTCTGCTGGTGAGCTGAATCCAAAATCAATTTGTGGCCTTGAAGATCGTCCATGTTTCAAGGAATTCCTCTTTGCAAGAGGTGGCAACTCTGTTGTCAGAAAGAAACTATTTGTTGATTTTACATTGTTTGATGTTGGTGATTTGAACGCCGCATATCAAGCCTGCAGTAGTTGGTTTTAAGGTACACGTGGCTTTTCTTCCTAGCTTTGAAGTTTTTGTTCTTGTCATGATAAACATATATTTTCAATGCCTCATTTTTCTACCCTGCATGGTAGAAATTTTTAGTTATGGCCTCTTGGCACAATAACAACTCTAGGGAAGATCCTTTAAACACTTCATCTTATGGTTCATGCCCTAGATATTAGGTGTTGAAGATGCTTATGATTCTTATGATGATGCACCATCCTACTATTCAGAATACCCTGTAGCTTGCATTCCCTTGCTCCATTGTCAAATGCCCTTGCACAATCAAAATGAATCTATTAGGTTGCAATATGAAATTGATGAAAATAAATAGTTTGCAAAGGTCTTTGTTCGGCCCCCTCTTGTTTATCCTTTTTTTATTCCTAACATGTTTGTCTTTGAAAATCTTTATTCCTAACGTGTTTGTCTTTGAAAATCTTGAATATGTTCTCTCCACCTTTAAATCCTAAAATATCCTAAGTCATCCAAGTCTTTTCTTCTCAAAATATTTGAAAATCCCTAAGTTTCCTACCGAAGAGAATTTGAGGTTCATTTTCCCTTCAAGGTGTCGACAAATAAAGAAGCACGAAAGAGAGGACAAGTTGTTCAAACGTTCAGACCTTCATCGATTTGCCAATGAAGGAAGAATGGTGAAAGAAGGTAAAGTGAAGGAACGAGGAAGAAATGAAGACAAAGTTGGCACAATTCCAAGATTCGCGAAGGGTCAAATTCATTGAAAAGGAACCAAGTAGAGAAAAAGAAGAGATAAGGAAAGTTCGTAAGTTGCAGAAGTCACCTAAAGTGTTGATGAAGGAAAATGAAAAAGAGGGAATAGTTCCAACATTCATAAAAGGCCTAATTTTTTGAAAAGCAATAGTAAAATGAAAGAGAAAATCAAACAAGGAATAAACAAAGTAATATTTTAATGATTCAAAACATGTATTTTTGAAGAGTGTTTTCACGTATTTCTTCAGTTTAAGTTTCATGTCTACTTCCTAGCAGCCATGGGCACCTTGGTCGACTTGTTCAAATGCAATTGGAGACATGAATGTTGTAGGTATGGGTTGGTGAATGGATTAATTGTAGTAGGTGGGTGTCTTAGGGTTTTCCCGCCTAGATTCATAAAGGAAAAATACTATATATGTCCAGTTTCATAAGTAAAATGGGTTGGTCTCTAAACCAATTTCTTGGAGGTGCAAAAACTTGTGGTAGTGTTTAGGGCATCAAACAAATTAAAATGTCTGGGCAGTGAATGAAAGAATGCATATAGTAGTATGTAGGAAAGATCTTCAATTAACATGTTCATGTAATGGTATGTCTCTGTGATACTTTGTAATGATTCAGGGGAATGTTGAAATTGCAGTTTATATCCCCCTTTGCCACATTTGCTACTATGAATGTAACAGAGATTTGATAATGTATGACAGCATTTAAATCATGCAAACCTTTTGTATGGGTCTTTCTTTTGTTGCAGATGGATTGTTGCAGTTGTGTTTTGGATTAATAAGTATGTCTAGTATATGAAATGTATTTCCAATTTGTATGTGAGTGCATTTCATGATTTTGTTGATGTTTTGCGGGGTGTATCTCCTTCCTTTTTCTATTCACAACTCTGTTGCCCATTGGAGTAGGCACCAGTCCAATTTGGTGAAGGGCCATCACTCTTTTATTAATCCTTCATCCTGTTAGTTGTAGGAGTGGGAATAGGATTAGGGTGGTCCTTGCATGTTGTTCATGATTTAGTACAATAACTAGGGATAAATTTGAAGAGATATCAAGCCCTTTAAATCTTGTTTGAATCATGTTATGCATGTTTGCATCTTGCCATTATGTAGAGAATATCAAATGAATGTTTCTTATGGGGATATAAGAAATGTGATCTATGGGTGCATGTGCAATATGTGTAATCATCTATAATGAGGTCTGTAGGTGGCTGGTTCTTAGTTTAGTGGAAGTGTTTGGAACCAAGTCAATGGGTTGGGTTTAGCCACCAATTTTTAGTTGTTCATCTAGTTCAAACCTTAGGGAATACCCTCCTGAGTTCAAGTTAAGCTTGAGGTACAGGAGAGAAAACTCACTCTCGTTCGTTGGCCTTTAACCCTCTGTGGTATGTGGATGAGCGGGTTTTACTTTCATGATGACAACCCTGGCTTTGAAAGTGATTCTCTGTTCTAGGAAGTGGAGCAGTGGTTTTGGAACCCAACAGGTTCCACCTTATGGTTGTTATGCTTAGTCAAGATGTATAAAGAGTTATGGTCTGATGTTTTATGACATGATTGGAGTTTAGAGGACTCGCTTGTGTAGTACTATTTGAGTGCATCTTCTTACTTGCCTTGGATTCTAGTAATTTTGGTGTAGTGTAGCTATTGGCTCCCTTGCTTGTGACAAGAATTAGTCGCGTAGTGCATGTTATTTGTAAACTCAAGATTGTGATACTTTCTTTCAATCAATGATGAGTTTCCTATTTGTTTGTACAAGCTAGCATTGATCTGATTATCTTGTTTATAACTAGTTTAGCCACCAAACTTTTAGATATTTATTTATCTTGCGACTTTTTTGGTAATGCTTGATATATTCTTGAAATTGAGTTCATTTATTACTTTAATGTTGGAATTGATATTTCTTCCACTTTTGTGATATTTTCATTTGTGTGGTGGCTATACCAAAATGTCCAAATTTTTTGTCATGTATCATGTAATGTTCTTATCTACCATGTTCAAGATGTACCACTAGCGGATCATAAGGGAGTGAATCATAGAGAATGTATTGACTCTTGGTTGTTGTGTCTGCTAGATCTTTGCTAGAGTAAATTCCTTACATCTTTGTTGGAATGTGAATGAATGTTGTATGAAGTGTTTGAGAAAGGTTATGAATTGTAATTGTATTCTTATGAATCTTTTCATGTGTGTGAGCATGCGAGTTATACAAATGTCCTGTATGTATGGTGGTGAATGATGTTTATTTGAGTTCCTTAATAAACTTAGTTGTTATTCTTGTGCAAATGAATCATGTGAATGAGGTGTGCTTAGAATACTTGCTTGAAATGTGTCTTGCTTGTTCCATTATTGTATTGTTGGGGTCATGTTCCCATGCCTCCTATTTTTTTAATAATAGTAGAGTGTATGATGTTGTGTCTTAGACACAATGACCACGTCATTAAGTAACATGAAGATGCATGTCATGTTGTTTAAATGTGATTCCATAGCTACATAGATGTTTCAACATAATGTAGGATATGATGGTGCATTATTGAGTGCATAGCACATATTATTTATATGTTTATATATAATGTCTTGTTTGTTCTTGTGAGTTGCTCTTCTTATGAATCTAGTTGTTGCAGTTATTTATCCTTAACATTTTAGAGAACTCCTTGCAAGATGCTAAATGTGATGCAATGCTTGTGTGAGTTATTGCTGCATTGTTTATCATGTGTTTTGAATGTTTGGTTATGATTGGTGATGGTGTGTCATGTACCTTGTTTGGTTATGATTTGATGAACATATTGTGATTTATAATCTTTTGATTAAGAATAGTAGAGCATTAAGTTAGTATAGCAATGAATCTATGCTCCTATTTTATTGTTTTTGTCCTTGGATGTATGCATTGGGATTAGCAGTGTTTGTACAGGGCTATGTGCTGGGGGCACCTTGTCGTTTTCTTCTAGTCGACTTCCAGGAGTAAGCCTAATCCTAGTGGGGAGGATGTAAGGCCCCGCTAGTATATGCTTTTATCCTTAGTACTAAACTTTTCAATGGGGCCTTGTAGTGCCATCAAAGTGTTCTGATTGTGTACCTTAGGTTCTTATGTTGTGCTTTGATGTGCTTTATCACCTTATGTGGTGCTTTGGTTTGTCATCAATATGCTTTATCAATGAGGTTTTGCTTTGGCATATGAATTATAGGATGTATATGTCATGATGCTATATGCTTAAATTCTTTTGTGTTATGATGTGTTATCATACTTGCCAATGAGGTTCTCAATGGACTACCATTGTGGGTATGGATCTTGTATTTTGATTCAATATGTGAATTGGTTTTTGTTGGACTATTTCAATGTTTTAACATCATTGTTTTCACTATACCTGATATATGTGATTTGATTATGATTATCTAGTTCAACATTATGTCATGATGATTATCAATTTATGCACTTGTGTTCTTGAATCATGTGGCTTAGAATCATTATTAGATGTTCCATTATATATATGTATATCATTGTAAGTATGAACAAGATACACAAGACTACATGGCAGCCTGAGGATGAGCTATAGTCCTAATCACATACATGTAAGTGTGAATATATATACACCTCTCATCAGTGTTCCTCTTGGTGACGTGTCTTGTTTCATTTTTCATTTTGTTTGTGCTTTCCTAACCTCTAGACTAACCTTCTACAATCTTGCACACCTTCTAGTTTGTCTACTAACCAAAGTTCGACAAGTCACTTTTATCGCTCTCTAGCCATGATAACCACACCAATCCACTTCACATGATGGGAAATTCATGTTCCCTAGGGGCATTTGCATCATTTAGATATTTTGGAATCATCTAATCAATCTCCCAAATCCACCCCCAACCTCAATTTTATTGTCGCTTTCTTCCTTTCCAAGTCGCCCCATGTCACTGAGGAATCTCCATGGGTGACCCTACAGCTAAATCGGGATCTCCAGGGACAACTTGCCCTGGTGAAAGGGGTGAGCCACCCTACAAAGATCCCATCATTGATTTGGGGATGCCAAAACCATTTTCACACCTCCTAAACCAGTCTCCATTCTAGAAACCACCCATACAAAACTTCCTCTGTCGGTCACCCCTATCACTGAAGGATCTCACTGGGTGACCCTACCACTTAAGCAGGATCTCCAGGGACAACTTGCCCTTGTGAAAGGGGCGACCCTATTATCTTTTGACATGCAAATTTTTTTTCCAGTTAAGGCCCAAATTTGCTCCAAATTAAGCCCAGATTGCATTAATCACCTTCCCTAATTGATCATCAACTCCTCTTGACCGAATTAAGACTCCCAATCACTCCATTTTAACTCACAAATCAATTCTACTCATCTCCCAATCAATCTTATGCAAACTCCATTTCTGCTCATGTGAAAGGCTATCAAGGCTAGTTCACTCCCAATCAAACCTATTAACTCTTCAATCAAATGAGTTAACACTCTAATCATTTCCACCATTTTTGTGCTCCTCACACTTATAAATACCCCACTCTATGCATTTGGGGAGGCAAAATTTAGTATTCTTGCTTTGATTTGCTCTATTTTTTTGTCTCCATAGCATTTATGCCTGTGCAAGACTCTGTGAGCCTTTTTAATTTTTGCATTTAGCTTCTTAGATCCAATCCATTGCAGTTCGAAGGCATTCTAATATCCATTTCATCTCAAAGATTCAATGCTTCAAGCCTTAGTGCTTCATAGACATACTTATGCATGTTTGTTACCCAAGCTTCCATAGCTTCATTGTATTCATTTTTCTCCCATCTTACTTATGTCGCCAAGAGGAGGACCCCATTATTGCAAAGGAAGAGAGAGGGCTTCTGAGAAAAGGATTTCTGAGGGCTCAAGCCAGGCACTTCCATCTTTATCATACCAGGTTCTTTTATGTTTTCAAATAGTAATTAGATCACACTCTTGCGCTTGGGAAAGTAATCTTTGTTTTGCTTTTTTCTTGATATGATTTGTTTTGATTTAATTAGATTAGCATTGCTTAGATTAGATTTGCTTAAGTCATTAAATTACATTTCAATTCTCGCATTTTCAATTCCTAGATTAGATTAAAATTGATTCACAAAAACCAAAAATCACAAAAATATAGGATTAGATTGCATTTTAGAAAACTCATATAGTTGCATTCATATTTCAATTCCTAGTTAATTAGACAACTTCTTTTATTTTAAATTTGGGAAAAAGGAATCAAAAGTTGTTTGCATACATGTTAGATTGCATTGCATAAGAAAAAAACAAAAACATTAGGAAACATAAAGAACAAAACCCTCCATAACATCATGAGGTACATATCAATTTGAAGTCAAACAAGAAGAAACCCTCAATCACATCACGAGGTACATGTCAACTTGAATATCAACATCATTCAATTCAACGCGCAAACAGCATTTCCCCTTATTGTCGATATGTCATAGCATTAGGAAAGATTGGATTAAATCCGTTTTCCACGATATTAGGGAAAACTTTCCTGATCCAATTCAACAACTAAACATAGAACAAACAAGGGAGAAATTAGAACACCAACAACGCATCAAAGATCAACAACCCTTGATTCAACAAGCTCTGTGAAACAAAGAAAGGAGACAACAACGACAGACTCCTCAACAAACAAAACAACCTTTGTGCTAGGCTAAAGATAATTGGGACTCGTGACCCTTCAGGTCATATAATCATAACAACTACAACAACAATTGAACATCACCACCGAAACAACCATTAGAACATACATGTAGCACGAAACCCAACCATCCTTTGCAACATCCTACTTCCTAAAGAAAGAGAGTAGGACAACCCCTCAATTCCACCTCTACTCCACTGGCTCTTGCCACATGAGTGTGAGTGACTAGGAGGCCACCTTTAGCAAGGAGGGAGGTTCATGTGTCATGTTGGACTACGACTCACCTACAAAATCAGCCAAGTCGCTTTCCAAACGATACAATCACGTTGGGTGGTTTTATTGTGTTTTGACTATCTTGTATGGAGTGGGCATGCCTAATGTTTTTGATAAAGATAAGTAGCTTAACAAGGGGTTGAACCCTTTACAAACAAGGCCCCAAGGGCAGAACAAGCAGCCTGTCAGAGAAAGCCAAAAGGTCTAGAACCAAAAGGTCGAACCAAACAAAACTAAAATAGTAGACTGACAGCACATGCCCTGCAACCCAGCAATAAAACCATACAATCACAGAACTCCATAACCCAACCCAACAAATCTAACACCCAAAAATCTAGGGTGCAAAGCAGCCACAAAATGAGGAAGACTTTTTTTCTTACGATGAACCACAGTCCAAGAGGGCCCAAAATCCAAATCAATAGATCGCGGGGAGAGGGGATCCTCTCTCGAAGCCACAACCACTGAGGATGCAAGACCCACAATAGTCGCCAAAGCCAGAGAGTCCTCATGAAGAGAAGCAAAACCCGAAGAAGGCAGATCCGAAGCAGAGGAAACCGGAATAGGACAGGCAGTTATCCTATCTAAAACTGGCAAAGCAGACAATAGAGCAGAGGAACAAACGAGAGAAACCGGCAAACGCGAGGGGGTCGAAGTAGCCTCTGGAATAGCCTCGACAGGGAGCTCACGCTCCTGAGTGGGCCCATCCTCCTGAGACGAACTGTCCTCCGCAGAAGCACTGATAGTCAAGTGATCTGGGAGAGCCTCTTTCCACCAAGTTGCAGCACCTTTGCGGCGCATAAGGGGACAGCTCGAAGCCAAATGACCAGTAGCAAAACATTTTCTGCATCTAAAAGGTATTCCCTCATAATCCAATAATTGTTTTGAGGGCCTATCTCCTACCATCAAGACCACGTCTCCATGAAGAGGCTTGGAGATGTCAATGTCCACTAGTATGCGGGCAACAGTGGAATGCCCCATGTAAGAAGTAGTAGAATCAACCTTTAAGAAACGGCCAATGTTTAATTGAGTGTGCAAGCACAAATTTTAACCTTAATCATGGTTATTTGGAGATAGCTTAGTTTGGGCAAATATGTCGCATGCATCTTCCCCTTCTCACTCGATACGAGTTACAAGGCATAAACTATTGATACTTGTGAAACCATAACCCAAATTGATATTGATTTCAAGTCATTGTGTTGTGAATAAACCTGTGAAGTGTGTGTTATCTTTACATGTGTTTATTTTATTATTTGCTTTCCATTTGCATTTTATTGGTTTCTACACTACTTGTGAAATGTTTGCAAATGATCTTTATGCCTTATAGATGAAATTGATTTATTTTACTAGTCCTCGTGGGATGGCCCTATACATTTTATTATGGTGCTATTTGAAAATCATTGCGAATTTAAGAGTATTTGGGCTTTATGCCATAGGCAATTAATTAAATTGGAAAAAGAATTAATTTTATTGCTATTATTTAGAAATATTAGTAATATTAGTATTTTCCTAAGGTTTGTCTATTTTTCTTGGATAAGTATTTATTATTGCAAAAGTTCCTTTTTAGAAATATTTTAATATGCAAAATATCAAAAAAGGGCAATGGAGAAATAAAAAGAAAATGTAAGGGTTTGACTTTTCGTTATTTTTAAAAGACAAGGCTCTCTCCCTCCCTCTTCTCCTCTATGAAAAAAGGGATGCAAATTGATATGCATGGATTTGGAGCTTGCTTGGGATGAGATTGCTTAAGAGTAGCAAAAGGATTGCATGTGTGGGGTTTTCTCTATTGTCTTCAAGTTGGAATGTGAAAGGCATTCCCATTTTTATTTATGCTTTTAAATTTGTGATTTCTACATTTGTCATGCCCATAATAAGTGGATGCATATGGCCTCTTCCATGTAGAAATGAGTAGAGTAGATAGTGTGCAATTAGAATTAGATTTTGATTAAGTTATTTGCATTTTAAATATTTTTGAAATGTCTAAAATAGAGCCAAAGTTATGGCAAAATGTTCTAGAAATCTCTCAAAATTCCTTGAAAGTCAGTGTGTTGTTGTACATTTTAGGAACCAAAGGGTATTTTTAGATTTCTAAAATTTTGTGTAATTTGGTGTTTTTGAATTTGAAGTTCTTGGGTGATATCATCAATGGTAGATTCCAGCATTTTATGGTTTTAATCATTTTTTATGAAAAACAAAACTTGAATTCAAACCTTATTTTATTTTGCGAGACGAAAAGTCTCGTGAATCTTTTGAAATTCTCAAACTTTTGGATACGAGGATTGTTTTTTGTGCCTTGACCATAGGGGCAAAGGTTGACTTTAGACCTAGGATTGGATGCTAAGGGAAGGAGTACAGTGGACCATACTGCACCTTTGAGATTGGGGATGTCCCATCAGGAAGTGTTGTATGGGTAACATAATGAGATAATAAGTTGGGGGTTTAAACATTTAACAAAATTTAAATTAAGATAATTCTTATGATGTTACTTATTGAATGTTTGTTTAAGGTAACATGCAAGATAACAATGACACTCTACATTTTATGCTTAGTAGTCTTTATCATGTTTTCGTTGAGCTGTTGGTACCGGATGTCTCCTTGCGATTTCTTGCTTGAGTGTGATGTTGTGCCAACTCATTGCTTGATTTTGGCGGTTGTTACTATACGTGCTTGTGTGCTATTGGTTGGAAACCGTAACTCTTATTTTACATTGTGTACTTGATTCTATGATGTATGTTTTTGGTATGTGTGATGCCATGATTGTGTCATACCCTATATTGTATTACGTGTGTATGGTTGTCTAATCAACCGTCTCAATTCCGAGGATTGGGCCTAAGGGTTTCACGTGGTTGGGTGGCGTTGTACCACCGTTGGGGTTAGACGAATTCCTGGATTTGCTTGGAGAACATGCGGGGTTCCTTTCTACTTGCGGCATAGTGAGTTTTCTAGTATTGATCATTTTTCCTTCTATTTATATTATACTCTTCATATTAATATGTTTAGATGTATTTTATCTTCCTTGCTTGAAGATGCAATTCATGTTGCTTTCCTTAGGTTTTTGGAGTAAGACTCCTTGTAGACCTTGTTTCTTGAGAACCATGCCCTTTCAAGAGGTTCTCATTTGACCAACATGGATCCCATAGGTGCTCGAATGTTTAGTCCATCATTTTCACATAGCTCAAAAATCGAGGAAGTTATGCCTTGATGAGTGAAAAATGTCTTGTTGGTTTTTGCCTTGTCTCTTTTTCTATTGTCTACTATTGCAAATCAGACTGCACAGTCCAAAATGCATACAATTTAGAGTTGCCAGTCAAAGTTGTAGCAAGGCTAGAGTTTGGAGTCTCGTCGACAAATTGCATGGTGCACAATACATATCAGACCTCAAAGCTTGAGTTTGTCAAGGGATCAAAGTTCGGAGTTGATCCAACCCTTTGCATGATGCTAAATGCAAATCAAACTCCAAAGTCCAAACCACTAAAAGTGTTGTGTTCTAGACTTTTACCAAGTCTTTGCATAGTGTGAGTTGCATTTCAAACCCCAAAATCCAAAATGCATATCATTAGTTAGACCGCAAACTCCAAATCGTTGAAGATGATTTGTCTCGAACTTAAGTCATGTTCTTGTTTAGTAGGAGTTGCATTTCAAACCCCGAAGTCCGAAATGCATATTGTTGTTTAGACCCCAAAGTCTAAAGTTACGTGATTTCGACTTAGAAGTCTGAGTGGATGCAAGATGCAAGTTACAATCCAAAGGTCGAACCCTAAGCGAGTGTTGCAAGTTGCAAAGTGTAAACCTGACACCAAAATCCGAGGTGGTAGTGTTTGTGCTAAATGCAACTTGAGGGCCAAAGGCCGAGTTGCAAGGCTTGTTTGCAAAGCCAAAGGGAAAGTCCAACCATGTGCAAGTTCTTCCCTAAAATCCTAACTTTTGGCAATTTTGACTTTGTAATTTCCATGTTCTGAGATATCAAGGGAGTGGCCTAATAGGCAGGTTGTAGAGGTTCACTAATGGTCTTGGAAACCCCGACTCTCCTCCATATCTCATTTTCAATATTAACCACAATGTTTTGTCCTATGGTGCTTTTAAGTCTTCTACTTGTGTCACCTTGCATTGTGCATTGGTGTGCGTGTCAAATGTGTTACATGTTATGACACCTTGGGCACGTAAGAATATAATGTGACTTGCTTAATGACACTTTTCTATCACGAAAAATGTGTTCATCCGTTTTTTAACAATTAATGTCTTAGAGTGTTATGCTGAGGACATTACACAATGTTTCTACATTATTAATTTTAAAACTAAATACCCCTAACCATCACATTTAATTTTCGTATACTTATTACAATTATCAATCCTATCTTTATTTAATCTATATTAATATATGCTTATTAATTGTATTTATTTAATTAGTGATGCATTTCCTTACAAATGTAAACAAATTAATAATTTGAAATTTTTATGAACGATTTTTAAAACAAATTAATAATTTGAAAATTTTATGAACAATTGTTTAACCTACATAAAACTTTGTAACGATATAAAATATAAATAATTATTTCTATCAATGACTAGCCACTAGGTGGCCTTTGTTTAAAAGTTGCTAAAGAAGACGAGAAGATAAAATGGTTACCCTCAAAACCTAACGCTAAGAGTGAATCAAGTTCATTTCGAGCCAATCTTGAATGTACGAGAAGGTGGAAGGCAAATAGTAGTTAATTTCGTCACAAAAAGTAACACAAAATAAATTTAATCTAGTAGATTTTAAAACCACATTCTCGGTCATGTTATGAGTATGAGAGGCATTCTACAATGGTATGAAGGTCCATGGCGAATTTTTAAAAATAAAATATTTTTAAAAATAAAATATTAATTAAAAAATAAACTTACTTAAGAAGAATTATTTTATTTTACTTAGAACTATTTTATTTACTATTTTATTTTTAAGAGTTATTTTATTTATTTAAGTTTAAATAAATAAAATAGTTTTAAAATAAAGTAAAATAAAATAACTCTTAAGTAACAATGTAAATAAAATAAAATAATTCTTCAATAAATAAAATAGATCTAAACTGATATTTATCAGCATTTTTTAGATAGATGTATTGAAAATATCTATACTAGTGTATGTCATGGTGAAAATAAGAATAATAATAAGATAAGTGAATTGAAGCCTTAAATAAATGCCTCCAAGTAAAACAAGTGTCTCCCAAACTGACTGATCTACCAAGCTCAATCTGTTTCTCGTTCATATCAGATTTTTTATCAATGTTCCTTAATCCTCTGTTTAAAATTCTTCCAATCTCACCAATATAAGGGCATCCACATGAACAATCAATGCAATAAAAGTTAAAACCCAATGTTCTGCCTTGCATCTGGAGGATCCTAGGCAAGAAAACTGATTTTAATGTTTTTCTTAGAATTCTTACTATGTTAATTAGATATCCTCTCACTAGATGGATAACCCCTAAAACGATCCTATATGGTATATAAACCCTCAAAGAACCTTTTCTATCACCACTTACATTGTTCAATCCCATTATTTTCTTCTCAGCTTTCCTTGAATGCCTAGAGATCTGCTTCATATTGTATCTTTTTGTTTTCCGGAAACCCTGATAATATCCAGCATTCTTCCTCAATAAGGTCCTTATCAGCTATTCTGGAACACCCTATGTTTTCAGCACACCGATAACCTATAGAGAATGGTGATGTGATGAAGCCAAGAAATAAAGATCTATGTGTAGCTCCTGTATGCTTGCCTAGCTAGTGACCCGTCATTTTTCCTCATTGGAGGCACATCCAAAGCCATTGGATTCCAACTCTTCTGTAGATTTTAATGCTATCAGACAAGCTGTAAACGTGTGTTTGTAAGTCTTCTAGGCTGTCTATTGCACGTGGCCAGTAAACATTTGTATCATCGACATACCTTCACCATTTTGGTTGTAGATAGAAGGAAGTGAGCTAGTTCCCTTAACTGTTCCGTAAAAATATTTGAGCACTGTGGATATGGGAGAACCCATAATTACACCTCAAGTTCATTCAAAATTCCAACCTTGAAAGCTTAAAAGACATGATCCAAGGCATAGTTCTGCTAGTCTAGAGGTATCCTCATCTGTTTGAGTCTATAACATAAATAGCAGAGGGGATTTTTGTGAAAAAGAGAGAACATCAAAGATTGCCAGTTTATCACTATTCTCGGCCTCTTCTTGTTCATCAGAAAAATTCCAGGGGGAACTTTGTAAACAGACACAACATAGCATGGCCCAAAATGTTGATCCAACATCCTCTCTATGCAATTTTTCCAGAAACACTGTTGAAACCATTGTGAATTGTCGAAGCTTTAAGTCTCAAATTTTATATTAATTTAGCATTGTCTCCTACATCCTTGCCATTTTGTCGCATTCCTAGATCTTGACTATTCTTTGGTGTGAACTTCACATCTCTTATAACCTCAACCACACATACTAATCTATGAGATTATATAGTATATGCAAGTAATCAAGAAAAAATTAAAGAATCTGCTAACGTCACACCCACTGCAATAATGGTGGCCACAAACCTTTTTCTGTTTGTTGTTACAGTATTATGAGGCCAACATCGATACAATAAATCTTTTACCATAACGTTTTATTTCCCTCACATACTAACGATCCAAAAATTATGTCCCAATTTAAATGGGAGCATTTTCAAATAATCCCATTATGTGTCCAGTGAAGGCTGTGTGAATTAGAATTTGGTGAATTTCAGCACTCGATTAAAATCCAGCATAACCATTGAGTTAAGCATCCTGTTCAGTTGTTTTGGGTTAACTTCTTTTTCTATTTTTGCAATTTGGATTTCCCTTCTCAACCATTTTGGCATATACACCTCATATTAAATGTCTTACCTTTCAAATATACAGAATCTACAGAACTTACAATTTAAACTGGATTTGTCAGACACAATTAGATCTTACTTACAGTTTATAGACCCATACGGACATGACGAACAACAAAGAAGAGTATTTCAAGCTAATGTGCATGTGGAATAATTTTCTGACAGTTACATGAAGTTCTCTTCAACTACTCCCTTCAGGACCTCCAGTCTTTGAATGACCATTGGATCCATCAATTTCCTTGCTTCTTTAATCAGAGTTCCTTGCTTGCTCGAGTAGTAAGCATCCAGCACAGTTTGTATAGATTGGTGCAGATCTTTAGGTTTCCTGCATGGCGAATTTCAATAAATAGTATTAAGCCAGTGAAATCATATTTGTTGCATGAATCAAAAAAGCAGTTGGATGGAAACGGATTCAGTATCAGATGTGGATAGGGTGAATTATCCAGATCCCCTGATAGGCTGATACCAATACGACTCAATACAGAAATTATTAAAATATACATATATTCAATTATTTATACATCTAAGGGTATAGAAAACTTTTAAAATACTTTTTATATATTTTTTGGTTTTTTTATTTTACTATTTTAGTTCATAATAATTATTTTGTTATATCATGTTCGTGTTTTTTCTGATTTAAATGTGTGTACACATTTTTTATGTTCGATTTTTTTTTAAATTTTGAATGCTTGTTCATAAACCCTTAAATCAGATAGGGCACTGGACGGTGTGGTACTGTATCCAGACATATCGGATATGGCCCAAATATAGGCTCATATATGGATATGCGTGGATACAGCATCCAATGATCCATGCCATATCTGGGAGTATCATATCCATATCTGATATCTGATACATTGATACAAATATCTAGACAAGAGAGGGGAAGTTTCCAACAGAAGATATGATAAAGAATGGATTTTTTTCACTAGCACCAAAACAAGGGCTCTATTATAATAGCAGTACTTCAAGACCACTCTTTATTGTGAGCTTGCTAAGAATATATAAGCAAGCACGACACTTACAATTGGAAATATTAGATGGACCAAAAATAACATCTACATAATCAAGAGATTAGTATCAACGTATTGTCTCAGGAAACTTTCCTGTCAAGTAATGAAACATCACCTGCTTCCTCTTAGATGCCTCAGGAAAAACATATAAAGAATGTAGATCAATTTGTAAGCTAAAGAACCTCCCCCTTAGAGAACTCATTTGGCCTTTACACCTAAGGCCTAATTCAAGCACAGGAAACCAAATGCATAATACAGATCCATGTAGTGCACCAAAATTTGTCAATTTCAATTATATAATGGTATGGGTTTGGCTGCCTCCAATGTCCTGCTTGGCCAGGGTCAATGAGACAAAACAAAGACTTAAAAAGCTACATTATCTAAGCCAAGCCACATAGATTTAATGAACTCTTCAAAATAAATATTAAAAACTCAAAGAAGAACCTTGAGCAATTGGGAGGGGACCAATCAATATGCAGGAATCTGAATAACAGGCACCTTCATTGCACCATGAAGGACTACCTGGTCAGACTTGCACAAATGGCAAGAGAAAGTGAAAACCACATATTGGAAAGCTACGGGACACCTTAGAATTTCAAGCAATATTTGCATGGATAGCTTCTGGAGGGGAAACAGACATAGTAAGGTATGGTGCAATCATATAGATCTTTCTAGGTGTTTTGGACATATTTATCAGTCAAAATCCAGATGTGCCTTGGAAAGTAAATGATCTAGAATATAAACCAGTTGATCTAAAACAAGGTGGAGAGATGAAACAATTAGAATCTAGCATAGGAAGAGAACAGAATAACATTTACAAAGGATCATGTTTCAACAAACTAAGAATAACCTGCCAATGAGCTGGAGGATTGTTTTGTCTCAAATAAGAAAGACAGTATTTAGAGTTGGATTCACTGCAAAGCTGGGAAGCAAAGGCAAGTATGCTAGGGGGCCTCCGAAGAACAATCTCCATCACAAAGAAAAATCGAAGGCCAACAATTTAACAGGAAAGAGAAGATAGAGCCATATAACAAAGGAATTACTGGTAGAACTTTAAAGATACCAACTGAAGCTACAAACCAAACATAAACTACGCAAAATAAATCTTGAAGTTCCAATAGAAGTGAAGATATTAATGTGATGGATATAAACCTATAGTTTTGGTATAGGCATGTTTTGTTATTCAATTAGCCTCAAGATTTCTGCTTGTTCTTGGGCTTGTTCTTTGACGGGATTTACCTGAGTTGGCAGGTTTTCCCTGATTTCATTTAAAGTTGTTTTAATCTAGTCCTCTCTCACTCCGAGGCACATTGAGTGCAAACGCTAAATTGAGAAAAACTGATGACTTGTTTTGTTTGTTTGAACATTGTGAATTGTATGTTGTATGTTGAATGTTGTATGCCTCATGATGAAGTCGAAGGCTTTCTGTTTTCTGATTGTTTGAATGTTCTATGCCTTGTGATAAAATTGAGGGCTTCCCTTTTTGGTGTTTTATGCAATTTCTAATGCAATTAATTCTATATGAATGCAACTTTCTTTTTGTATTTTTCCCAAATTTTGAATGTGATCTAGTTACTACTTTGTTGAAAATGAAATTTCTTTATAAATGCAAAACTAGGATGGCATATCCTAATGCAAATTTTCTATGTTTTTGATGTTTTCGTTTTGGTTTTGAATGTGAATTTATCTAATAGAAGCACAATGCATCTACTCTATCAAAATAAGAAATGAATCTAGATCAAGTAAAGCAAGAAATCTTAATCTAACCAAAAGAAAATAACAGTTTTACTTTCCCAAGGGCAAGAGAGTTTGCTAATACTGTCATGTCCCCTTTTTTCCACTCGCTTCTAATACTATTATTATTATTATTAATTAAAAGTGTTTTCAAAACTAAATTAATGTAATAAATAAAATAAAATATATATATATTATAAAATATAAAATAAAACAATTTCAAATTTGGGCACCCAATTTAGGTCCCATGGGTCCTAAATCAAGAGGTATAATTACAAGCTTCATGTGCTCATTTGGGGCATCCAATTCATGTTACAATTTATCATTTTCGAATTCATCTGCTGTGCAAGAGAGGACGAAACCCCTTGACTGCACTTTGTGAGGTTAGGACGAAAACCCTACCCTCTCCTTGGCAATTCCACTCAGGGAATGCAGGCTGAACTAAACTGGGCGAAATTCTGTATGTTTCAGGCATTAGCATTAAGTCATTTGCTGCGCAAATTACTTGGAGATATATAGAGTTATTCGAGCGACTTCATCATCATTACTTCTGAGCGCCATTTTTGAAGGAGTTAATTTCAGGGAGAAATCGGTAGCTGCAAGCAATTCAAGGTGAAATCCATCTTGGGCAGGCCGCATTCATCACTGGTAGCTGTGAGGACAGCGCACCATCTAACTGCAGTCGCTGAAGGAGAGTTGCAAACCTAAGGAAATCATGGCTGAAGGTTATCATTCACCCTATTCCAAAAGGGTAAGGTGCCACCTCAAGGGTAACTCAGATTGGAAATGAAGCGGATCACTGCTGAAGGTAGTTGGTGCAACATTGTGGCATCCGCCTTTCCGTGCATGTGGACATCACACCAACTTTCAAGGAGCTGTCACGTCCAGGTGTCGCTTTATTGTTACCAATCTGAATTATACCTGGTTAAGGGACAATTTTTGTACATGCATTTGAACCCTACTTATATATATATAGTCCATTGGACAGCAGTAATACATTTTTAGTTTCTATACCTATTAACTGTTATGTGGCTGATCGGATCTGAGCATTATATGAGATTGAAGCTGGTTAAATTCATATGTATGAAGTGCAAATTACCTGATGAGCTATGAGATGCTTAGAACAGCAGTTTGTAGTCATTTGATTCAGTTCCTGCAGGGCTTAGAATCCAAATTAAAGAAACAGGGAAAGATATCAGAAATTATAAAGAAAACAAGTGTCAGATCTGAATCTGTATGCTGTTGTCACAGCAATATAAGGTCCTTATTCTAATCCAGACTTGATTAAGGGTTTAATTTTGGCAATTCTGAACAAGGGCTTGGCACAAGGGCTCTCTTTATAATCTGTTGTTTACAAATCAGTACATATTGTTTCCGGCTGCTGTTTCTACCTTTTAATATGTTCAAATTACAGAACGATACCCCAACAAAGATCAGAAATTTACAAGCAAATTAGAAAATTCTATATTTGGGACATTACAATTACTAATCTAATCTACCTTTTCAAAGCAAATAAAGAACCTGTAAACGAAGATCAGCGTCGATGCCAGGCTTATGCAGCAATAGGGTTCACTTAATGACAGAAAAGAAAACAGGGATATGAGGGAAGTTGGTGTGGTTGAAGCTTAGAAGTTTGGAATAAAAAAAAGCAAAAGGCTCTCAAAGTCTTGTATTGAGCATGAAAATGCTAAGGGATGCTGCAATGCATGAACTTGATCCTCAAGAGGTGATTCGCTGCTAGAATGAGAGCTCTTAGCAAGGATAACAAGAATGCAAATATGATAATCAGCCTTCTTCTTGAGGGAAACTGGTAAAGGTATGCTAAAAGTTTAAAAGCTTGGAAAAAACTGAAAAGCAAATGGCTTTTGAAGTCCTATATTGAGCATGACAATGCTAATGAGGGCTACAATGCATGAACTTGATCCGCGATTCACTACAAGAATGAGAGCTCTTAGCAAGAAAGAATACAAATGAAATAATCAGCCTCCTAAAACAAGAGAGAAGGGGGGTATTTATAGCTTGGAAAGCAACACCAAAGGTGGGGTTGATTGGGATCTAATTACAGAGCTGATAGAAAAATCAAAGAGGTTGATAGGAAGAAAACAAAAGATTGATTGAGAGATCACTGAGGTATTATTGGAAGTGAGCATAAGACTGATTGGGAGAGAAGTAGTAAGGAAGAGTGGTGGTTCAATCAGAAAAGAGAGAACTTCCTATCATAAGTGAAAATGGAAGTAAACTAGTCGGAACTGAAAGAGATCACACATGCCAAAAAGACGACAGGGTCGCCCCTTAGGGTCATACCTTTTGCCAAGGCAGGTCACTCGGGCGACCCTACAACTTAAGGATGGGTCTCTTAGGCAACCCTCCATTTGAGGATCTACAAAAGGTTATCTGACAAATGTAAGGTCTTGGAACTTAGTTCAGAGGTTGGAGAAGATGGTCAAGGAGCTAAATAGGCTAGAGGATGCATCATCAAATGTGAAACTATTGAGAGAAGTGTAATTCATGCCTTCAAGGGTCGTGAGTTGGATCGCCAAATCATCATCGGATTGCCATGTTCGTTTGTGTGTTTTTAAGTGCTTATAGTGACTACTCGCGATGATCCATCAAAGAGACCTCTAAGCACCACATCTTTTCTTTCATATTTAAACTTTAGCTCCATGGATTGATAATTCTGTGAATAGTTTGAGTTGTCGGATTATCTTGGTGCATGGAATAGTGAATCCATCAACAACAATAACATTGAACCCGACAAAGTCTTTATCTTTCAGTCCTCTCTTAACCATCAGGCCTTCATCAATGAAGTTGTGGGTAGCCCCACTATCAATAAGGATTGTGATCCGTTGTCTAAATAACACTCTAACTCTGAATGGATGATATTAGGGTGCTCCCGAAAGCGCTACAAGTGTGTTGCTGCTACTTGTGCTTGAATCTCCATCCTCCAAATTTGTTGGTTCATGTTCCTCTATGATTGGTTGACTTAGGTTCTTCAGAATTTGTGTCATCAGATACCACCTCAATATAATGGACTTGGCCCTTGCCAAGGCATCTGTGACCAGGTCCCATGGTTCCTTGTAGGAAAAACACTTCTTTTGCCTGAGTTCATTTTTGGTGTAATCATCCACCTTCTTTGTCGTAGATAGTTGTGGTGTGGTTTTCTAAGACTATGAATTAAATCATCCTTTCTGGAAATTTCCCTTGTGTTGACCAAAGGTGGGTGCCTTGGATTGAGATCAAAATCTACTTTTTAACATAGATGGCTCAAGTGTTAAACCCCTCTTGATAGCCTCTTGGAGTGAAGAGGGTGCAAATGCCTTAACAAGACCCCTGAAAGGTTCAAACAAACCTTCGACAAACAAAAAAGTGATTCTCTTTTCAAAGACATCTGGTACCATAACTGCAACACGTTGAAATTCAACAAGATATGATTCTACTGAGTTTTGTTGTCGGATTCTTGCAAGATCCCTAAAGTACTCATTCTCATCTTTTTTCTCAAAGTGATCTAGAATCCTTTGACTACAATCATCTAAGGTTTGCACAAGGCTATGCCCTTGTGTGACCAAACCATGGTGCCACTAATCATAAGCAACACCCTCTAAATGCAGCGTGGCAAATTGAATAGCATCTTCCTCCTCCATAGGGTTGAGAGTAAAGTAAGTCTGCAATTTTTCTAACCAAGCCCTAACAGATATCTTGTTACTGCCATCAAACGTAGGACCCATTTAATTTACTTACTTTTTGCTGCAAACCTATCTTATCATCATTTATGCCGCCATTAGGGTTTCTTCTGCTATGAATTCTTTTTCCAAGGATCTCCAAGTAGTTGACAAAAGATACTATGGTTTTGAATGTTTCAGATTTCCCTTGATACTCCTCAAAGGTTATGTCAATCTCCTTTGCAAGAGTAATCTTTGGTTCTTTTTCTTCCTTCTCCCCCTTCTATAAAAACATAGGCTTAGTCAGCTTTGGTAATGGAGCTAACCACTAATCGGTTATTTGTGGATGTACTCCCCCTCTCTCTAAGATGCTTTTGCATGATGTGGGTCTCTCATGTTGCTTTTAAATTGTAGCATTTGTGCCATTAGTTATGTCATTCTTTCTTGTCCCTAATGAATTCCTATCAAAGTCTCATAGAAGAAATCCTCATTTTCTTCATCTATTAGTTTCTTCTTACCTCTCCCCCTTTTGCCATTTCTTCCTCTTTATCTAAATCTTGTGCTTGATCAAGAGTTTGTTACAACTTCTTTTGTTCTCTTCTCAAGTATTTTATTTCTCTTTCACTAGGCAACATCAACACTTTTGTTCACCCCTTAGGCTGGGAAGATCAAAGCTTTGATACCATTGTAATGACCTCAACAAATTTTAATAAAAAATATTTATCATTGTCTAATCACCAAAATCCCGTGAAGCCAAGGTGAGAGCATACTGCTAGTAAATGTTATTATTCACTATTCCATGCACCAAGATAATTCAACAACTCAAACTATCCATTGGTGATCATAAGGTATGTGATGATTTCTATGTTGTGGGATTAGGAGAAGCTGGCATGGTCTTGGATGTACAATGGTTACATTACCTTGGTGAGTTTTCACAGAATTGTCAATCCATGGAGCTAAAGTTTAAACGTGCTTAGAGGTACCTATGATGGATTGTCACAAGTCACAGTCGAGAGAATGGAGAGGACTTTTCACAAGGGCCAAATTGCTTGGGTAGAAATTTGTTTGGTGATGCCTACAAATTCATCCATGGGTAAGCACTATACTTTTATATCAATATCCAGAATGTTTTGGATAAGCTTAGTGTGGTGCTTAGTGATTTGCCTCTAGGGTTACTGCGTGATAGAGGATTCTAGTACATTATAGAGTTGGAACCAAGTTCTGAACTTGTTATGACCACCCTTATCGCCATTCAAAGATGTACAAAGAAGAGATAAAAAAGGCCATAAAGGAATTATTGGAGATGGCTCAAATCAGGCGTAGTTCTAGCCCTTTTGCATCGCCTATAGTACTTGTTAAGAAAAACGATGGTACAACGAGGATGTGTATAGACTACGAAGCACTAAACAAAAAGAACATCAAGAACAAGCGTCCAATTCCTATGATCAATGAGCTTATTGATGAGTTGCATGGAGCGGTTTACTTTTCAAAGATTGATCTAAGATCATGGTACCACCAAATCCGTGTGCAGGATGAGGATGTGCACAAGACAACATTTAGATGTCATTTTGGACACCATGAATTCTTGGTCATGCCTTTTGGCTTGAAAAATGCTCCAGCCGCTTTCCATTCATGTATAAATCATGTATTCAGTGATCAATTAAGAAAATTTGCTTTGGTTTTCTATGATTACATATTGATTTATAGCAAAACTCGATAGTCCTTAGAATATTACAGCAACAGGGTCTCTTTGCAAAAGAATCCAAATGTGAGTTTGGGGTAACAAAGGTTCTATACTTGCGTCATATCATTAGTGCTCAAGATGTCCAAGTGAATCACAAAAGATCCAAGCCATCTTGGATTGGCCACCTTTTGCAGTTACTATAGGAGATTTGTTAAGGGTTCTTCTTAGTTGACATCCCTAACTAATATGGCAAAATAGGGGGGGTTTCTCATAGAATGACACCACTCGAGGCATTCGAGAAGCTTAAGGAAGTAATGAGTTTGTGCCTACTTGCTATTCCAGATTTCTCACAACCATTTGTTGTAGAATGTGATGCTTCAGGAGAGGGAATTGGGATTGTATTAGTGCAAAAGGGTCACCCGATAGCATTTGAGAGTAGAAAATTGAAAGAGTTAGAAAAGGAATTTTTCATTTATCACAAGGAGATGCTTGCCATTATGCATGCTTTGGCAAAGTTCAAATAGTATCTGGCTTGTGATAGATTTGTGGTAAAAACAAACCAGAATCATAGGCAACAAAAATGGGTAAGTAACCTCAAAGCTTATAATTTTGATATAAAATAATATGAAATAGAAAAAAAAATGTAGTTGTTGATGCTCTTTCTAGGATGCCTACTATCTACTCCATAGTTGCAAGAATCGGAAAAAACTCGCGGGTTTTTTTTTCAAAACGGGTTTTTGGTGTATTTATCGGCAGAATTTTTGGCTGAGTTTTTCAAAAAAACTTTTTCGAGTTTTTCTTAAAAACCCTCACGACTGAGTCTTCCTCACACGGCGGCTTCAAAAAGTGTTTGAACTTCATTTCGTCATTCGTTTGGAAGCTCTCACTCAGCAAAAGCACTCTGTAAAGCATTATGCACCTATTTACATCGATTTTGCATCAAGGAGACGAGATTTGAAGGGCATTTTCATCAAATTTCGAAGACAAATTGGATTCCCAGGTAGGTTTTCTGATTTTTCTTATTCTTTCTTGTTTTTTAATTTTTTCTTCATTTTTGTTGATTCTATGTTTAAAAATCATCATGAATGTAGTGTGAAAAAGATTTAAATACATTTATATTCATCAAAACAAGATTTAGATTCATCAAAACAAGATTTTTTGATGAATTTTTCTGATTTTTTCATTTTTTTGAAATTTTCTTCAAACCCTAGTTTTTTTTTTATTTTGAATCCTTTTTTTTGTTGAATAACATTTTTACAATCTAAGATTAGCTTAATTTTTTACTAATTTGAAGTAATTTTCAAATTTTTTACATTTTTTCATATTTTTTTGATACCCTAGTTATTATTTTCTTTTTTTCTAATCCATTTTTTTTAATGAAAATGTTTAGAAATTAGAATCTTAGATTAGTTTAGATTTTTAGTAATTTAAAATTTTAAAGTAATCTATTTTGATTTAATCTAATTTAGCTTGTTTTTAAATTTTCTATCAAAAAAATAACAAGTTGTGCTTTCACTGTCATTGTGTGTAGATTAATTGATAACAGCTGGTCATTCTGCAAGTGCATCCGATTCTACATCGAGCTCTGCCCCATCCGTGCTTGGGGGATTTGTAGGCACTCGTCCTCCAGGAGCTAGAGATCCTGCTTGGAAATATGCTTATTGAGGAGCCCTACCTGGCTCAGTCTTTTGCATTAAATGTGAACAAGTATATCGTGGAGGCATCAATCGCCTCAAATACCACCTTGCAGGCATCCCTCAACATGATGCTAAGGCTTGTCCAAAGACCACAGAAGAAATAAAAAGACAAATGAATGCCATACTTGCAGCTGCAGAAGAAAAAAAATTGCAAAGAGAGAAGGCAAAAGCAGCAATGCAAGCAGCCATAGCTTCTTCTCAAGGTGCTCCAGCCAACCTTGAGTCAGATGATGATGATACTCAGGGCATAGTGGGCTCTCTTCATGGTCCACATGTGCGAAAGGCAAGGGCCGCAAGGCAACCCACCACCACCTCAATCCCTTCATCTACCTCTAGTATAGCAACAGGACCTACACGCATTCATGATTTTTTTGTGCCTAGAAACACACCTGGTGCACAACCTTCCTTAGAGGCAACTGGGTGGAATAGGGAGGTGCATGAGCAGGCAGACATTGCTTGTGCGGATTTTTGGTATTTTAACAACATCCCTTTCAATGTGGCAAGTTCTCCTTACTGGCAGAATTTGGTTACCGCATTGACAGTTGCAGGAAAAGGCTACAAGGCGCCTTCTCGCACAGACTTGGGTGGGAGGTTAGTTAATTTAATCTTTTTGATAAATTTATGTTTTTCAAGTTTAATTTATGATGAATTTAAGCTATTTTATTGTTTACAAATTAAAATTGTGTACTTAATTTCACTTTGTACTTGTGGGTTGCTTACTACTGCAACTGAAAGGGCAAGGGCAGCAGTAGAGGAGCAAAAAGAAAATTGGAAAGCATATGGCTGCTCTATTCTTTCTGATGGGTGGATGGATGGAAAAAACCGTACCATCATTAATTTCTTGGTTGCATGCAAAGATGAGGTGGTGTTCTTAAAATCAATTGATGCCTCCCAGATAATAAAAAATGCAGAAAATTTGACTAACATGTTGGAGGAAGTTTGCATGGAGGTGGGGATTGATAATGTTGTGCAAATCATAACTGATAATGCAACAACATATGTGGCAGCAGGAAGACTCCTCCAAGATAGATACCACACACTTTTTTGGACACCTTGTGCAGCGCATGTCCTTGACCTTCTTTTTGAGGACATAGGAAAACTAGATTGGGTCACACCAATTGTACAGGACGCGAGGAGGATCACTAAATATATCTACAATCACCCTTGGGTTCTTCACATGATGAGGGATTACACCCAAGGGAAAGAGTTGGTGAGATCTGGTGTGACAAGGTTTGCAACGGTTTTCTTAACGTTGCAAAGCATTCTTAGTTCATTGGCAGCTTTGAAACAAATGTTTGTGGCCCCAAAATGGACAGAGTCATCCTATGCGAAGAACCCAGAAGGAGATAAGGTTGCATGCATAGTCTTCGACAAAGCATTTGAAAAAACAGCTGCAGAGATTGTGAAGGTAACTTCAAAACTTCGAATTTAACTTGAAATTGAATATTCATATATTTTTAATATGTCTCTCATTTTAAATTTGTAAGTTGTAACTTTAATCTTTCTAAGTTTCTAACTCCTAATTTGTTTTTTGTAGATGTTTGGTGGTCAAATTGGGGTGGAAATACTCCACATCTCCAAAAATTTGCCCTCCGTATCTTATCCCAGCCTTGTAGTTCGTCCAATTGTGAGCGGAATTGGAGCTTGTTTGAGTCCATCCACACAAAGAAGAGGAACAAACTAGCTCAAAAATGCCTCAATGACCTTGTCTATGTGCAATATAATCTTCAGCTGCACATAAGAAAGATAGAGGAAATATCAAATAATCCAATCGATTTGGATGAAATAGATCCATACAGTGATTGGACAGGGCGAGATGAACAGCCTCCATTGTTTTCCGTGGATGAAATCTATGACTTAGAGCGACAGGCAATGGAGGAGGGGGGTGGATTTGCATTCTCATTGGATGACCCTGAGGAGGAGTTATTGCCAGTGACTGTGCCATGACCAGTAGTAGGATCTACATCCACGATGTCGATGGAGGATGAGGAGCACAGCAGAGTCCTACGACTACACCCTCTCCCATAGTCTTCTCACGTAGACTTGGGAAGAGGAAGATGTGAATTTGTATTTAGTATTTACTTTCAGTTTTACAAAAACAATTTGCTATTTTCATTTTGTTTCAGACTATCAGTATCAGCATATTGAGCATTCCACATGAGGATGCAATTTTGTATTTAATTTTCTTTGAAATCAATCAAATATAACTAGACTCAGCTTGTTTCTTCTATGTACTCATTTTATTGACTCATTGGATGCATCTTATCATTGAATTTTGCAAAAAAAATGTGTTTTTAATGAAGTTTAAGCAATTTTTTAAGTTGCTGAGTTTTTTGCTGAGTTTTTTGCCAAGTTTTTGCCAAGTCTTGCTGAGTAAATACTTTTCGGGCTTGCCGAGTAAATACTTTTGCCGAGTCTTGCAACTATGATCTACTCCACTTCTATTATTTCTATCGATTGGAAAGTTTCTATTACAGTAGAATATGTTAAAAATACTTTTGCTACTAACCCCCTAGATGGGAGCGTGAGAGCAATGGCAAATGGCCTCATCCTATATAAAAACATAATCTTTGGCATGTCCCCTTCTCAAGCATAAGTCCTTCGAAGACCTTTAGCCTATTTCTTTAATTTTCTGTAGGCTAAAGGGGTGGAGTTAGGGAAATATTTTAATAATCCTAAGTTGTTCAAAAAGTAACTTTAAGTTATAAATTTAAAAGAACTTCTATTTATTATTAAAAGGTTGTTTTTATAACATGAGTTTATAAAGTGTTGTTAAGAATGGGGTACAAAAAGGTAATGACACTTGAGGGAAAAATGACAAGTAATTAAAAATACATTATTTTCTGTCAAAAGGCTATATCAAGGGTATCTATGCACAGAATAACTTCATCCTGGCTAATTTATTTTCTATTTGCTCTATACTAAACGAGAGTTCTTCCATTTGCCTAAGGACGAAAACCCTTTGGTGAATCCAATTTCGGGAACGAAAACCCTCCTAGCTGGTTTGAGTGATTTCATCTAGGAATCACCAATGTGCTAAACTAATTGTAGTTTTTCTCCGGTATGCTAATATGGAGATTTTTTATGTTTTGAGTGCTGGGTGAATTCCATTCACTATATTTGCTAGTAATATTTCCAATTGTTGATGGTGTACATTTTGAAGTGTTTTAGTGGGGTCGTACCATTCTGATAGAACATGTACCATTTGAATGCGTGTTGGGTCGTCCCATCAAAGATTCCAAGTCGTACTGTTGTTGTTCTTGAGTATTGGCAGACATTACAACCTTATTTCTGATTGTATTTCCCAGTTTATACAGTCCATACTACTAGTAAGGGAGTTGCAAATTGGTTTTTTGCTGGCCATACTTTTTGTACAAGCCGTACGTCCTGTTTTGGAGGCCATTGAACTGCAGAAATGAATCGCTGGAATTTTTGACCATATTCTTTGGTCTTTAGCAAAGCCGTACCACTTGCATAGTGGTCCGTACCTTTTGGGCAGGAGTTGCTGCTGTTTTAGAAGGTGTCCTTGGGCCGTACAACTGTACCTTCATGTTGTACAGTTCTGATTTTCAGTGTTTAGCAGAGTTCAATGACCAGTTTCAGAGTTGGATTGGGTTTTCAGTCCAGAATAGCAGTCTACGTCAGCATATAATGAATATTTCAATGCGTTCCAGTATGCAATTCATGTGAGCAACTAATTACTTGTTTTCTGAACATTTTTTAGCTAATCTCTGTGTGTGCAGCAGTGAGATCCCCTGATTTGAATAATATATCAGTGTGTTGCAGTTGGTTTCCTTATCAATATGCATTTGTTATAGTTATTGTAACTTTGGAAGGTAGTACCGCCAGAGAACATTGCTTTTCATGTTCATCATATTGTAAAACTGGATGATTTACAGCCAATTAGTTGCATCTTCATTGCCCGTTTTGCCATGAATCAAGTTTGCTAGCAATCAGCCAATTTGGCTTGATCAGACTTGAAAGAATCTGCTAGTGACCTTGCATTCAAGCATAGTTGTCCGCCGAGAGGTGTCGATTTGGGTCAGCTCTGCCACCTATATGCTTCTGGTCGGCTTGTCGTCTTTACATTTCAGTAGTGCATTCATTAGTTAGTGTGTGATCCTAACACTATATGCTCTCACCTTGCCCACCTCAAGATCTAGGTGATCAGAAAGTGCAAGGACTTGCATTTGCATCTTTCTATATTTTTAAAATCTCAAAAAAAAATTAGTTAAGAGTCATTACAATCTTCTTAGTCCTTGAATCTAAAATGAAGGACAAGGTTTTGAAAACACTACATGATGCACCCCTAGCTGCACACCCAGGATTCTACAAGACTTACAAATAGATAAGAGAAAGATTCTCATGGAAGGGTCTTAAGGAGAATATTCTCAAGCACATCAGGGACTGCAACACCTACCAACAAAATAAAGTAGAACATGTCTTTCCTACAAGTTTGCTACAACCATTGCCTATTTCTGATCAAAAATGGGAAAGTGTATCCATGGATTTCAACACAGGTCTTCCTAGGGTAAATGGTAAGGATTGCACTTATGTTGTAGTGGATAGGCTAAGTATACACAATTCTTTGCCATCCCTACAAAATTCAAAGTACATCAAGTGGCATATTTATTTTTCAGAAAAGGTGTTTAGGTTACATGGTTTGTCTAAAAGCCTTGTTAATGATAGGGATAGCAGATTTCTCAACTCTTACTGACAGAAGTTGTTTCATTTGACTCGTACCGAACTCACTCCTAGTACTAGTTATCACTCATAGATAAATGGATAGACAGAGATAGTAAATAAATGGATTAAAGGATATTTGCAAAACTGTCACAAGTCAATAAGCAACATGCATCAAGTGGTCGTACCATGGAGAATACTGCTACAATACCACCCATCATATGTCCGTTGGTATGTCTCCATTTATGGCATTATATGATAATGCAAGAGCATCTAGATCCACGCATGATCCTGCTCACCCAAAAACATGGCAATCCAATTTTTGTTTTTGTTCTAATTTTTGGTGTGTGTTTTCAAGCTTTTCCTTGTGTTGCAAATGTTGTCATTGATGTCAAGAGGGAAATTGCTTGTCCAAGATTGTTGTCATTGATGTCAAAGAAGATTAGTTATCATTGATATCAAAGTTACTACAGAAGGAAATCGTTGTCCAAGAATGTCATTGATGTCAAAGGTTGGAGAAAATCGTTAAGGCCAAAGGCCACTAATCGATGTCAAGAGCAGATCGTAATCGTACTGTTACAAGTATGAATCACTGTTGAATAAAAGGAGAGTTGACTTCAGCGCTTAATCTATTTCTAATCAATGTTGGCCGACCATATCCAAATATGGTTTAATTACATATCTTGGCCGACTTCATCCATATGCAATTCAAGGGAAGATTGTAATTAAATACAAGTGTTTATGAATGACAAATTTCATATATGGCTGACTTCTTATGTAAGGCAGTGCCTTTTCTATGAAGAAATATGCTTTATTCATGTGCCGGCCGACCTCCCTCTAAATAAAATCAAATATGGATTGAAGATTATATAAAATCAAATATGTCTTGTTTAAAGAGGCCGACCTCTCCATGCTGGCCAACCACCCTTGGTGTCAAAGAAAGATATATCAATTAATTTCAAATTCCATATATATATGGCAGCGATCATGATATATGATAAGCAACAATTGTTATTAATAATGCAGCGATCATTATATGAGGAGCAGTGATTATAATTAGTGAAAAGAGATTATCAGTTATAAGAGCAGCAACTATTCATAAGGCTGCAGTTCTTTAAAAGGGTAGCAAGGCAGCGATCAAGTGTTAAGGCAGAATTAGAATTATGTTACGAAAGCATGCATACAAACAACTAGTTGCCTCCCTTTGTAAAGAAAGATGTCTATTCATGAAGTCGCCCTCCTTGAGAAGATATATGAAGAAGTTTGTGAAGTGCATTTGAAGTGTGGGAAGAATTCAAGTTATATCAGATAGACACATACAGATCTGCACATGAAGATTTAGTAGAAGATCATTAGAAGAGGGATTAATTCAGATATAGAAGAGGAATTTATGGCAGATCTATAGAGAAGAATAAGAGCAGATTTGTAAGGAAAATACGAAGAGAATTGCAGAAAGTTGGAGCAGACTTATATGAAGAGTATTGCAGATTTAGAAGAACATAAGCAGATGTATGAGTATGCAAATTTGTGAAGAGTAGTATGCAGATTTGAAAGGGGAAAGTATATGAAATCAAGTGCATCAAATTTGTGAAGAATATATCATTTACAAGAAGAGTTTGTGAAAGGAAATCAGATGTCCATCATCCGTTGAAGAAGCAACATCCTGAAGGTGGAACTTTGTTGTGGAAGTCAGTGCTTCCTAAAGGAGAGATTGGTGTCTCTCGCTAAGTTGGTGCTTAGCAGTGGGGGTTGGTGCCTCCACTAGGTTGGTGCCTACAAATTGTGGGGATTGGTGTCTCCAATGAGTTGGTGCTCACAAATTCTACAAGCGGAGATTGGTGTCTCCAATGGGTTGGTGCCTACAAATTGTACATGAGGGGATTGGTGTCTCTTGTAGGTTGGTGCCGACAAAGCTTGTCAAAAAGTATTTTATATAAGCAATATTTTGCAGTGGTTTTCTCCCGTAAGGGTTTCCACGTAATTCTTGTGTTCTTCTTGTATTGCATAATTGGTTGATGTTGTGTGATTGATATTGTTATGGTTGTTAAGATTTGGAAAAGTAAAAGATTATGTTATTACTGATTCACCCCACCCTCCCCCCCCCCCCCCCCCACTCCTCTCAGTATAATCGTGTGCTCATCACCTTGTCGGTGTGTGTTTTCAGGTTTTGGCTTCAAGACATATCTTAGTCTCAGCAACACCTAACAAATAGTGTAATTACTATTGCTTCGCAATTTAATCGACTATTCCACTCTTTAGCAGTTGGCATTTTGATCCTAGCACTTCCTTGGCCTGCATAGCATTCCTATCCATTTGCTAGCGAATCTAAAAAGTATGTGATGCATTACAATTTCTAATCTCAAAGAAAGTAAACTTGATGTGGTCCACAAACCTTATCTTTATCTATTTTGGCATTATCTTGGCACTGCAAAGTTCTCTACTAGTCGCATCTTTTATTGTAACTCACATGAAGCTTATGATGAATATCCCTTGAAGGGACCTACAAGAACAAATTGGGGTTCAATTTGTTGGGACCCACCTATATCATCAATGGGCTTTTTCATTTTAAAACTCTATTGGACATGGGGTGAGCTGGACCAAAGACAGACTCTGCAATATTGATATTCTTAAACCTGCAAGGGGCCCGCATGCCAGGCCACAAATAAGAGAAATTTTCTTATGTTATTGCAATCTTTATTGGCCAATGACAGCTCTCTGTCTAGGCATTACCATAAAGACAAGTTGTGAGTAGTATGTGGCATATTCTGGATGTGGATTTTAGCTATAACAGTTCCATTTGATCGGCAGTAATCCCTTAATGTTTCAATTATGTCTAGGTTCTTGGCATTATTCATATACCATTTTATCTATCTGCCACTACCTCCTATGAGTCACGAATTGCATAACATAATTTATTTATGACTGGCATGATATATGCATTAGATAAAAATCGAGGATGGAAGCTTATGTTGGCTCTGATTGGCTCCTAGTTGGCAATTACAACCTTATCAGGCACTTATGGCATTTCAATGGTTATTGACTGACATTCTTTATTTTCTAATCAATTATTATGGAGTGGGGCGTAGGATTAAAGTTCCCTATGTTGGATGTTTCTAGGAGGGGCAATGCCCAATTGACAAAAACTTTGATGTGGGAAGGGGTCTTTGGTTAACATGCAGATATATGTAGGATCTTCTATTTCTGATCATCTGCTTGAATAATAAAAAATGTCATTTCAAACATAAAATTGTGAACTATTATTTTGTTTGTAATTGATCTAATTGTTATAAATTTTATGGTTGATTTATAAAATAGGGCTGCTTGAACTACCTATTTGTTAAGGTACCCGGTTTGGGTCTGCATCAAGTGGTATCAAAGGGAATATGCTCATTGGGAATGTTGAGGAAAGTTGCATTAGTTGCATGAAGTAATTTGAGTAAGACCTTTTTGGTTGGTAGGTGTCTTAAAGGCTCTAGTGGATTTTGTTGCAAGTATCTGTGACTGCAGAGGGTTGTGTACCCTAGAGGATTTGTTGCAGGTGTGGAATCTTGTAACTACATAGAGCTGTGTGCTCTAATAGATTGTTGCAGATATTTGTTACTACAGAATGCAGCATGCTCTAGTGAATTTGTTGTAGGAATGTGGAGTCTTGTGAGTGCAGAGGGCTGAGAGAAGGAGGCACGGGTATACCAGAAAGGGCTATGTTGTTGAATGTAAGTGAATTTGTTGCAAGTGTAAGTCCTGTAATTGCAGATAGTTGTGTGTGAAGATGTCTTGGAAAACGAGGATGAAGATGGTCCTGAAGAGGCCAATTGAGAGGAAATTTGTAGAACAATATCAAGAGGAGGAATTCCTTGAAAAGATAATAGATATACATTTGAGATTGGAAAAGTTGGAAGCTAAGAAACATGGAAGAGCTATTGTAGACGTGATCGGGAGTAGTGAAGAATGTCACATTGGTGGCATGGAAGAAAATCAAGTTGTACGAGTTGTTGAATCTGAGGAGAAAACCATTAAGATGATGGACATCCATTTGAGATTGAAGGGGTTGGAGGCTAAGCAATGTGGAAGAGTTGCCATAGATGTGACCAAGAAGGATGAAGAATGTCATATAGGTGGCACGACAAAAGAAAAGAACGTGAGTGCAATTGAGACATGTCTTTCCGAAGCGTAGATGTGTTTGTGGATGAGGTGGTAACGAAGGAGAAGGGCAAAGATGAAAACCTTGTTTTGTCTAACATTGTTTTGTTTGCAGACATGGAAGAAAATAAAGGCGGAAAAAAGGAAGTACTCATGCTATAGGATAATGTAGAAGAGAAAATTATGGTGGTGACAAAAGTTCAAGAAGCACAAATTGCAGAAAATAAAAGTGTTGTTGCGGAAGGAGTAGCTGATTTGAGAGTTGAAATGGTGGCTTGTGAAAGCCCTATGTTTGAAGTTGATGAAGAGAATCTATTGCTTGAAGAGGAGATAAATAAGATTGAGGAGTTGTTCAGTTCGTGTGATTCATCACATGAAGATTTTGTTATAGTGGAGAATGACAAAGAAGAGAAGAAAAATGGATTCTATCAAATCCATCATATGATTGGGAGTTGTGGTGCTGAGATTTGTTCTTTGGAGGACATGCAAATGTTGGTTAAAGTGGGGCAGCATGAAGAGAAGTACCTTGATAAGGTACCAAATGCACAAAGTAAAGAGATATATCCCAAGATGGTATGAGAAGCAAAATTTGTTAAGGGTGAATATACAGTGGTTATGGAAGAGGGAGTAGATGAAAAGGAAGAGGAGAAAGATAAGGAAATTTCTGATGTTTATAATATTGATTATGCTGATTTATATGCAGGTAAAATGAGAAGAATGCAAGAGTTGGAAGTTATTTAGAGATCAAGAGGACATTGATGTATGAAGTGTGGTTGAATGCATGAGAAGTGGAAGAAGATGGTGGAGAAGAAACATCAAGAGAAGGTTGGTTTATGGTGGACAAAAGTCCACGAAAGGCGTGAAAGATGATGTGAATGAATTTGGCAGAAGGAAGTGGGATTTGTCCTAGCTAAGTGCTGGAAGAAACAAAGGAAGAAATCTTTTGAGGTACATGTTTCAGTAATAGAGCTTGTTGTAGAGTGTACGCTTTCCGAAATGGTGGTTTTACCACTCAGTTCTTATTTGTGAACTATGCTCACAAACTTCTTACCTGGCATGTCTGATGCAGGAGCATCTAGGTCCACACGTGATCCTACTTGCCCAAAAACATAGCAGTTCGATTTTTGTTTTTTTATCTAATTTCTGGTGTGTTTTCAAGTTTTTCATTGTTGGCATATCTTACTCTCTTCGGGTTTTGCCTTCCGGACATATCTCAGTCCCGACAGCATCTGACAGATAGTGTGATTATTATTGCTTCACAATTTAATTGACTATTCTGCTCTTTGGTGGTTGGCGTTTTGATCCTGGCACTTCCTTGGTCTGCATAGCATTCCTACCCATTCATTGGCAAATCTAGGAAGCATATGATATATTACAGCTTCTATTCTCAATGACATCACACTTGATGGGGTCGACAAACCTTATTTTTATCTATTCTAGCATTGCAAAATTCTCTACTAGTTGCATCTTTATTAGAACCCACGTGGAGCTTATGTTGTATATCACTTTAAGGGACCCGCAAGAACAAATTGGGGTTCAATTTGCTGGGATTCACCTATATCATCCATGGGCTTTTTCATTTTTAAACTCTCTTGGACGTGGGGTGAGCTGGACCAAAGACAAAGACTCTGAAATGTTGATATTCTTAAACCTGCAAGGGGTCCACGTGTCAGGCCACAAATAAGAGATGTTTTCTTATGTTAATGAGATCTTTATTGGCCGGCGACAGCTCTCTGTCTGGGCCTTACCATAAAGACAGGTCGTGAGTAGTATGTGGCATATTCTAGACATGGATTTTTAGCTACAACAGTTCCATTAGATCGGCAGCAGTCCCTTAATGTTTTAGTTACATCTAGGTTCTTGGCATTATTCCTTTGCCATTTTATATCTGCCACTACCTCCTATGAGTCATGAATTGCATAACATAATTTATTTCTGGCTGGCGTGATATATGCATTAAACAAAAATTGAGGATGGAAGCTTATATTGGCTCAAGCTAGCTCCTGGCTGGTAATTACAATTTTATCGAGCACTTCATGGAAATTTAGGGGTTACCGGCTGACAGTCTTTAAAGGTCCCTATGCTGGATGTTTCTAAGGGGGTAGTACCCAATTGACAAAAACTTTGATGTGGGAAGGGGTCTTTGGTACAATGCAAATATATGTAGGATTTTCTATTGCTAGCTGTGTGCTTGAATAATAACAAATGTCATTTCAGACATATAATTGTGAACTGTTATTTTGTTTGTAATTGATCTGACTGCTGTTATAAATTTTTATGGTTGATTTATAAAATGGGCCTGCCTAAACTAGCTACTTGTTAAGGTACCCGGTTTCAGTCTGCATCATATGGTTATGATGCACTAACCTTCATTGATTCAGTGTTCACAAATCGCAAAGTGCCAGTAGCTAGTGACTTAGTGAAGCATAGCCAGGACATTCTAAGGTCACTCAAAGATCATCTCCAGCAAGGCTAGAATCAACAAAAGTTTTATGTTGATCAGCACTGCACTAAGAGATCCTACAAAGTTGGGGATATGGTCTTCCTATGCCTACAGTCTTATAGGCAGGCTTCAATTGAACAGTTTGGGGCCGATAAAGCTCAAACCTCACTTCTATGAACCTTACAGAGTTGTGTGAAGGGTTGGTGAAGTTGCTTATGAGTTGGAATTGCCAGCATACAACAAATTTCACAAAATTTTCCATGTGTCTTCCCTCAAAAAGGCACTTGGACAACATACACCATTAGAAGAGTTGCCACCACTGGATGATTAAAGAAAGTTCATTTTGGTGCCAAAAGCCATCATTGATAAACAGAAATAGCTGAGGAACAGAACAGTCATAGAATATTTGGTTCGTTGGAGGAACCTACCTGCAAAAGATGCTACATGGGAGGGACCAAAGATTCTTGAGCACCCAACTCTGCATTGCTTGTGGGCAAGCAATTTTGGGAAGAACGGACTTATAATGTCCCTTCTTAATTAATTAGTTTATGTGGGCCCTACCTTTATTTTCCCGTTAGGGATATAAAAACATTTTAATAAAGGGGCCATGGTTTAGTAAATTAGTAGCAACAAATAAAATAATAATAAATATGGGGGGTGTGGGTTTCCATAAAAGGGTTGAGGTAACTCTGAGGACACTTGGTAGCCTCTTCATGACAAATTCTATGAAAAGACAATAACGAGGAGTTACAATTTGGTATTCATTAAAAAGTGGGAGCTATTTTTGGGAAAGAATCTCGTTAATATTTTAATTGCCATCTTTGAGAGGGAAAGTGGGGTGTTAGAGATATGTGCCCTACTGGTGCTATATATTGAGGTGCTTGGTTGCCTTTGAAACATCTACCAATTTATCCAATCTTTTATGTCATAGTTTGAGTCGTGTGTTCAGCTACACGTTTCAAGGACAAAAACCCTTGGATTCAGAGATGAAACCCCTTTGGTTTCCTAAGGGCAATCTCATTTAGAGGTTGTATTTGTGTTGAAAGCTTTCATTTTAGTTTTCTGGCAAGCATTTTGCATTTGGAGCAGCAACATATTGTAATAGCAGATTTGATTCATATTTATATGTTGTTTATTTGATAATATTCCAGCATATTTGAATATATTTATTCAACTCCAGCATATTTGTATTATTCATGTAATCTATTGCTGCATCTTTTGGGATTGTTCTTAATTTGAATAATATATATATAAATCATTATTCATCCATTGTATGCTCTCATCTCACCCTCACAAGATCTTGGTGATCAGAAAGTGCTGAATAATAATATTTACTCACCATATGCTCTCACCTCACCTTCACAGGATCTTGGGGATCAGACAATGGTAAATACTTTTTATAAAAATTTATTGAGGTCATTACAATTCCTTTCGTAGACATTCCCCTTAGAAAGTCTACTAATTTGATTATCAGTCTTTATGAGCAGGCTTTAGTGGACAAGTTTACTGGTGCTTGGCCCTTTTACAAATTGCTAGAAAACTGGATGGACAAAGAATGAAAACCAAAGATCCATGGTGATATTGACATTTCAATGTGTGGGACGGGTTTTTCCATTGTTACTTTCTCTATCAAAGAGGAGATTGACTTGATATTTCGCAATGGTCTTTGGTTTATGGGCACTTGTGGCCTGTATCTGTATCACTGAATGCCTGATTTTGATCGAACAAAAAAAATACCCTCTAGGGTGCTAGTTTGGGTAAGACTCCCCTTCCTTCCCCTGTATTTATGGAATGATGAAGCATTAAAGGCAAAAGGAAATGCTATTGGAAAATACAATATGTAGGTTCAACCCAAAGACAAGAATTACTCAGTTGCTTGTATTTGTGTGGAAGTTGATCTCCTTAATGGGCTTCCTGAGGCCACTAATCTGAGATTGAAAGAACTGGTCTTCACATAGAGGATTGACTATGAGTGTACACCTTTCAAATGCAATTTATGTCATGACTATGGACATTTCCAAAGGAATTGCCCTAAAAAGCCTAAGTCAACCCAACATAATGAGGGCCAAAATGAAGACTTTCAAAATTCTAGTAGAAAAAGTAATAGGCACAAAGAAAATCTGAATACTTCTCTTAAAGACCCCTCTTCCTCCATCCCCTTCTCTGTCTTGTCCCTGGATGTTGCTCCCTTTGAAAATTTGGTTGCTTCTACAGGTTTTATGGCAGACAAGGTGTTTGGAGAGGCAGCAATACCTGCTGAAGACGTAGCTGAAGAAGAATGTTTAGAATCAGCTCTTGCTGATGGTTAAGAGGTGGAAGTAGATGATTCCCTTGTTTCTCCTATCATTAGCAAAAAAACTAAAGGAATAAGAATGCTAAAGTCAGATCTAAAGAGACTTCCAACAATATAGCTGCTGGAAAGAAATCCACCTTGGATTCAACATCCAAAGCTAAAAGGAAATCCAGTAAACAATGATGGTCTTATTTCGGTCTTCTAGAGGCTCTGCTGGTGGGCTGTTTTTACCAGCTGATCTGATTATCTGTCTATTGTAGACCCATCTTCATTGTACTATATGAAATCTTTGTCACTTCTGTGGCAGAAACATTGTAATTTTGGTATTTTATGATTAATAAATCACTTAGTTTTATAAAAGAAACTTGTCAAGGTGGAGAGAAATAGATAAACTCAAGAAGTTGAGGCATCTGATATCAGCATAATTATGCCTAGACTTCTAATCCAAAAAGAAATTGAATTTACATTAACTCCGACAATTTCTTTTTGAACTTGGATTAGAGATCTAGGTATATTTTTAAGAAGCATGATTTAAGTCTTGAGAACAGCTTATTTAATGTGGATTCTTTCATAATTGGAAGGGTATTGGTTGGGTTCCATATGTAGTTTCTGTGGATCTTGTTGACCAGTATTCTTAACCTTTGCAAAATTTGGTGAATTTGGTAAGATGTTAATCTTCAACAACTTCAAAATTGGAATTGCTCTTACAGAAAATTAATCATTTGAAACAATTTTGTTTGTTAGAATTGCTTCGATTCAGATCTGGACACCAAAAGAACCTAGGAACTCTTTAGAAGCCTCAACAGGGGACCAAGTGTCAGATAGTTCCAGAAATGTGGATTCTCTCTTGGGTATTTGATCTGTAAACTACAATGGATATTACATACAACAGTTCATCAACAACATAGCCTAATGAAGAACATGAAAGATTGGAATCCTCTAAGCAATGTATTGACTCAGAAATTGCAAGGAAATGAGAGTAAGCAATCACACAATTGAAGACAACAGAGATTACTCTGGGGTGAAACTAATCATTTGGTCCCAAATTTATAAGGCTTCCCTCCAGCCCTCATTCTCTTGGTAATAATAACTAACAAAGGGTGTATCACAAGGAAAAAACTGTATGATATCTTGCTTTTAAAGGAAGATGCAACAGGCAACTGGAGGACTCATTACAAATTAATATCCTCCTCTAGTAAAAGAGAGAGAGAAGGTTTTGAGGAAATAGTTTGTATGTAAGCATCAACTGGGGAATTTTTCGCTGAACAACAATAAGTTTTTAATCATATTCAGAACATTTTATTTTCATTGTAGGCCTTCAAAGTGTAAACAGGATAAAGATGCTGCTCAAAAAATGTATAGAATTTCATTTAGAGGAAAGTCTAAATGCACGTTCCTCCAAAAACATGAAAAAATTCCCTCTTAATTCATATTTTACAAATGCTAAATCCATACAAAGTGACTATATGGTCCAACTCATAGAAAGAAGAAAGAAAGAACACAGCCAGAACACAAGCTCAAAATATATTTGTTTCATTTTTATTCAGTCCAGGGAACAGATGAATGGTCAAATCAGAACAAGACTAAAAAAATCTCTTACGTGTGTAATATGTCCATATCTTTCCCTTGTATATCATCTCCAGGTGTAAAGGCCTGTGCCAAAGCTGCCAATTGCAATTCTGGATCTTCAATTGTTAGAAGATGTTTAATTATTCGTACTTCTTTTGGTACTTGTTGCTGAAGATTCCACCTTGCTTCCATATACAAGTGGAACAGAATATCTTTGACCTGAGTATGTAAATATATCAACCATTGTTTTTCTCTTAAAAGTGAAATATTATGAAATTTCACGCCAGAGTGACAATTATTATACATCACCAAAAACATTGAAATAAACTCTTATAGCACACACTAAAATAGCCTTTTATTTACTCCAAGGGGGAAAGAAACTAAAATTATATTTATGCCCAGATGTGACCAGATGTAATTGTTTGAGCACAAAATTGGCCAGACCTAATGATTTCTTTAGTTCAAAATGAGTAAACTTCAGATTCTCCAAAGGTTGGGTTTTGCCTAATATGTAAGTCACTAATAAAACTAAACAACAGGCAAGTGAACATGAGACGCCAAGGAAAAAATGAATATAAAGCAAAAAAAAAGATTGTTGAGAGAATCCCTAACAATACTTTTAACAACATAATGACAGAGAACATGTGGTTCATTATGGATAAGGATGACAAAATTTTCTGCTTAATATGATGCCAATAAGGATGACCGCTCCGCCTAGCAAAAATGTACTTAAAATAGCTAATATGTCTCAATAAAGATATTAAAGACTAAAATTACAACAATCTGGATTCTTAGTCTTAAATTGAGTTTGATAAAGGATACCAAGATACCCCATCATTAAGAAAATAATCACTGAATTTATATCTTGATGGTTATTAATCCAAGTAGAAGCAAACTATTAATTAAAAGAACAACCAATTACTAAAGAGACTCTCCATGTAATCTGAAAATGGATCAGTTAAGTTAGTTATGTTAGCTAACTTGGTCACTTCATTGTTCTCATTGAAGCTAACCCCCCGGGCTATATAACCATGAAGGTTCATTCTTGCAAATTAACAGCTAAAACTAAGTTTCAGAAGCTGACTGTCAAAGGAAAACTGGGGAAGAATAATTTAAAGACCTGACCACTTAGAATGGCTAGACCTGACAGAAGAAATAGGCAGTGGTGATGAGTTTGACCGGATTGAACATGTATCACTAGTCCAACTGTGGTTGAACCTCTCCCCATCAGAGCTACATGTGCAGAATGGGACTGACCGTGGCCAAACACATCACAGAGACAACAAAGACAGAGTTTGTAGGGTCTGGAGGCTCTGAAATGTGTCAAAATGTTTTTTTTCAATTACAAGGACACTTGGGCTTCCTCTTCGTCTCTCCTTTAGCTCATTCTTGTTAAAAACTTCCAAGAGAGGTCATTGTACTTAGTCATTCCTTAGTGTTTTCACAACAAGTTGGTTGTATAGGCTTATGCTACTTCAGCCTACAAGTCTTAGGGAGTTGTAGCAGAGATTTGGGGGAAGTGTGCAATCATTGGAGAGCTTGGTTGGGACATTGTTTTGTGCAAGAAAAGTCCTTGATGGCCTATTTGAAGGCTAGAAACAATTGTAACAGCTCATGAGATACTAGCATGCGGAGGAACAGTACCTCACTCTTCTGGAGTTTTTCCCCATTTGCTGTTATCCTTTACTTTTATTGTTGTTTTATGCATAGAAGCGAAAATCGGCAAAAAATGGTGAAAATCGCGATTTTTTTAATCGCCATGTTTGCCGATTTTTTCCCTGGAAAAGTCGCGAGTTTTTTATAAAAACGTCTACAAATATTTTCAAATGTTTGTTTCTTTGAATAATCACGAAAAACGCCTGATTTAATCGCTATTGGTTCGTTTTATTGATTGTGTCTGACTTTCGCAGTGGATTTATTTGACTCCAAACATAAAAAAAGCGAATTAGGGTTTCGTCTTTCAACATAGAAACGCGATTTAGGGCTTCGACTATTCATCCAGGAGTGTCTTCGCACTCTATTCCTAGTTGCGGAGACACAGTCTGTCGTTCGCCAAAGTCCCAAATCGAAGCTAGCTTCCCGTTTAACTAGCACTTGCACCCATAGGAGGTTCAAGCAATACGCCGATAGGAAAACCGACGAGTTTATAAAATTTTCCAACGTGAATTTTTTTACGGCGTGAGACAATTGCGAGCACTATAATGCTCACATATAAAAGCCTATCGGCTAATTATTAAATTTAAAATTTATTTCATATTTAATCAGAAATCCTCTCTTAGTTATATATTCTAATTTCATTATTAATCGGATTTACATATTACAATTATATTAGTAATAGTTATATATTATAATATTTATATTGATATATTCTAATAAAATATTATTATTAATATAACTATTTATATATTTATATATATATATATAGCTATTATATATTATAATATTAAAATATAATATTATATTGATATATTCTAATATAATATTATTAATATTATATATATAATAATATTATAATATAATATATATAAATAGTTATATATTATAATATTAAAATATATTATATTAGAATATATTAATATAAATATTATATTATTAACTAAGTTGCCGGTTCTGGTACGGGAACGGGTTCGGGAGCGGGATTCTGGTACGCCGGTACGGCAAAAAAAATTCTGTGGGTGCGGCTGGGTACCGCTGTACTATATATATATATATATATATATATATTTTTATTTATATAGTATAACTGTATATACCAAAAAAATTTAAAAATATACAGAATTGAACATACATAATACATTTGAATCTTGATTGATAATTTAGATGACCAATGAACAATGAAACATTGAAAATCATTACAAATACTCAATAGTCAGTACTGTATTACAAAATTTGAAATTTCAAAATAGTAAAATACTATAAGTATAAGTCTATAATCAAGATTCAAAAGTCAATCTTTCTCTCTTCAATCTTCATCAAAAGGATCTAGATCTAAGTCATCATCATTGGTTGGTTGCAAATCGTTTGAAACACCAACATATGGAGTGCCACTCGCACTATGTACATCATGTAGAAAATTCTCCTCATCATCTACAGTGATTGTAGCAAGCTCTGTAATAGATGCATCCAAGTTGGCACACTCAAGGGCTATATCCCAATTCTTCGCTGCCCCGTCCTTGTACTCAACTTGCTTATGTGATAGAAGACGCAAGTTGGAGTGGACATAGACCAAGTCCTCTGCGTTTTTAGCAGCCAATCGATTACGCTTCACTGAGTGGATATAGGAGTATGTACTCCAATTCCGTTCAGCGGAAGAAGAACTTGCAACCTATTCAAATTTCAAATTAGAGCTCTAGTCAATACAACTTTAAAATGCAAAAAATGGTAAGTACTAAGAATGTTAAAATAAAACATGCTTACTTGTGATAGAACTTTGATTGCAAGAGGCTGGAGCAAAACATAATCTTGCCCATGGAGGTACCACCATGTATGTGCATCTTCTTTGTACATGTCTGCAATAGCACACATACTATGCTCTCGTCTTTGTATGAACTTGCCAAACTCTTTCCTAACACCATTCACCATTTCTGGATCGGAGTAGATTCTTCGAAATGCTTTCATGCAGCCGGAAGCAACTTCTTTATCTCTATATGGTGCGGTTCTCCCCGGCAAAGCAAGTATCTCAGTACTATAATATTTGGGAGACAAGGCATATGAAAGGAGGTGCAAGGGTGTGTTCATCTTGTCCCAACGGTCATCAATGATTTTTTTGACACTTGGGAAAAATGTTTCATTGGGGTCATTGTCCTTTTGTGTTATTATGCTCTTTATTTTTTCTACCATGGAGTCAATGCCATCATAGATTTCCCCCAAACATGGCTGATCTGTATCAGCAAACCTCAGCATACTCATGATAGGCTCCGTGAAACTCAAAACATATTGCACACGTTCCCAGAACTCATCAGCTAGGATCAATGACTTCACCTTTTGAGCCCTTTCTAAATTAGCTGTCTTCCATATACTCCATTGGTGGCTAGTGACCATGGAGCCTAATGCCTCTTTCACCTTCACAAGTCATCTCAAAACGATTGTGTGATGCAAATCGGGTCTCAGCAACCTAATGTTATGTAAAAAAACAAGTTAATAACACATTAAAAATTAAAATCTAAATCAATGAATCATGCAACTCAAGTAAATAAAAATATGGCATAAATTAAAATTAAAATAAACTAAATTTACCTTCAACAACTCCAAATGCGAGAAAGACCTGAAGATGCCTTGTGACATATGATGGTTTGTCACAAACATTTGAATCTCCTCACCCTCATTGTATGTATTTTTCACCCAATCTATTTGAGTGCCAACTGCTTGTATCACCAAGTTAAGGGAGTGTACGGTACATGGTGTCCAAAATATGTGTGAGTATCTTTCCTCAACCAAAGCACCTGCTGCCCTACAATTTTTTGCATTGTCTGTAATGACTTGGACAACATTATCAACACCCACCATCTCTATGGACTCAATGAGGATTTTAGAAATAAATTGTGCATCCTTGATTTCCCCTTCACAATCAACCGACTTCAAAAACATTGCCCTTTTGGGGGACACAGCAATAACATTTATTAAAGGTCGGTTTTTGCAATCTTTCCATCCATCAGAAACAATGGACACTCCTGTTTCAATCCATGAATCTCTAATTGGTTTTAGTGATTTCTCTACATAACTTTTTTCTTTTGCCAATAAAGTGGTTCGCACCTTTTCATAACCAGGACCTGTATAATCAGAAGGTGCATTACTAATTGCTACCACCATTTCCCGCCAATATGGTGATCTCACCAAGTTGAAAGGAAGACCATTGGCATAAATGCAACGTGCAATTTTTTCATCTGCAATATCTCTCATTTCATTTTGAAATGCCTTTGCCAGTGGACCTCTTTTGCAAGAAGAAGAGGGTTCATCATCTTGGTTTACATCCAAGTCCAAGAAAGGATGTTGTGGCCTCGAACAAGGAGCTTCTGTAGGTGGATTCATTGATGTTTTCTTTGTTAAAGGATGAGCTCTTGATTTTGCTCTTGCACTCTTTTCATCAGCTTCTTCTTGTTCTTTAATGTATGCCATAATTTGTGCTTTTGGCAACCCCCTCTTGTTTGGCCCTTCACATATTTTTATTCCTTTTCCACTTATGGCACATAAGTGAGCTTTCAATCGAGTATATGAGCTCTTAAATGTGACTTTGCACTCATTACAAACCCAAACAAAAGCCCCACCTCCTGCTAGTTGTTCAATCATGTTGACATGTCTCCAAAGAGGAGATCCTTGATCATATTTTAATTGTTTACTCTTCTCAAGACCCACCGAACTTGAACTAGTAGCCGTAGCCATTTCACTTTCAAATAGATTGCTGCTTAAAAAATTACAAAATTTATATTAAAATAATAAAAATTGAAATATAATAAAAATATTCTAACCCTACACACTAATAAAACACCTAAACATTCAAGAGAAACAATAAAATAGGTTTAAAAAATGTTCAAACTTGTTTTTTTTTTTTCAAAAAAAAAGTTGAAATTTTTGAAAAAACTTAAAAATCCATTAAAAACTTGAACAAATTCAACAAAAACTAGAAAAAACAGGTTAAACTACTTACCTTAGATCAATAGATGACCTTTGGGCAAGCTACAATCCTTCCTTGGTGCTTTGCAATCGATTCCGGATTCCCTCCACAATGCAAAAATGAATAAACTGTGAAAAACTCTTGTGAAATGGAGGAGGAGTTGCAAAAATAAGAAGTGAATAGGGGCGTTTTAGTTATATTGACCTTTTTAGGGTTTTTGTTTTTGTTTTTTTTCATTAAAAAATGAGTTTTTAAGTCGTTTTTTTTTAGTTTTAATGCCAAAAAATTGGCTTTTCGCTGGTGGGAGCGGGTGGGAGCGGCCGTGGGGTACCGTACCCGCACCCTGCACTGGCGTTTCTGGTAACATAGATTATTAATATTTATTATAAATATTATTATTACAAAATCTTTTGGAGAAAAATTATTATAAAATATTATTAGTATTAATAGTTATATATTATAATATTTATATTATTAATATATTCTAATCTAATATTTATTATACTATTATAATATTTATAATATTATATATATATATATATAGTTTTTTAGAAATACAATTTTTTCACCATTTTTTGAAAAATACTTACTTTTGATTTGCCGATTTTTTCCCCAAAAAGATTTTTGCTGCTATGGTTTTATGCTTTTTGTTTGTGGATGCTTCTTTCCGTAGCTCTTTACTCTTATCAACTCTAGGCTGCATATTTAAGGATTGTTTTTCCATATTTCCACACATGGAACAGCAACTTATGCAATAAATTTACATTAAGAAAGTATAGAGTCTGTTTTGATGAATTATGTATTGGAATTTCCACATTAATTACAGATCATCAGAAGTCTCACCAACTGCATCCTGTTCTTCATTGGCACAAAAACAAATTAAAATAAATCTGAAAGCACAGCAGAATGATGATTGAATGATTTGTTTTCAGTATTTCATGTTCCAAGCAATGAGGCACTATGCCTGCTTGGAAAAACTTTCCATCTTTTGGTAATGTACAAGAGGAAAAGAGTGTCTTGAAAGACCAAAAATAAATTTTCACACAAGGTCCAGGAAAGTTGGAAACTATTAAAGTCATTTGGATGTACACAGCTAAGTGGTTCAAACGATTTGTAAAGCAAGCAACTTAGGATACAGTTTCTTTGGCTAAGGTTTTTGGTAATTAAGATCATCAATCCTACATATGCACGGAAAGGCATAACATTTGTTCAGACTAAACGAGAAAAATGAATATGTAGAAGGTTTCTGTCAACAATAAGTAGATTAAATTCAACAAGCTAACATTGAGAGCTAGACTTCAGTACAAGTGTCAAAAAGATGGTTCAGATGAGGTGTTTTACAGAGCAACCAACCATTTGATGGATATTTTATGTAGACAAAAGCAATGCTTGGTTTTGAATATAATGCCATTTTCCTAAAGTTAAGAAATTGTTCTCATGAAGAACACTGGAGTTTCCTTAAGGAAAGCTCACTTTTTTACGTAGGGAGGCCAGAAAAGAAAAAACAAAACAAGAAATAATAAAAGGATTTATTTAACTCATGTCTAGAAAGTTATTTTATAACTTGCAGAGAGATTGGTCAAATGAAAAAACCTGCTGCAAACTATTATAAAAGTAAGGATGAATGATTCTAAGGTTATTGCCCATAAGATCAATCTCAAATTTTATTGAAAATCCGTCTTTTACATGTTAAAGAAAGATATGTTGGTAACGAAAAAAGCAAAGATGACAATGGCAATGACCAGAATCACCAAAAGTAATTCAAATAAAGCAAAATACAAATGCAGAAGAGTGCCAACCCGAGGACAAAGCTAGAAAAACCTGTAGTGCATTGCTAAGATTACTTTGAAGCATGAAATTCATCTTGCAGATTGAGAACCAGATCTTAAAATAATATTTGGAAAGTAGTTCTTAGAAAGAGGGCCCAGAAGTTGATATAAACTCAGAAAGTGTGAACTGTATTTTAGTAGAGAGAATAGATGCATATAGACAAAAAAACAAGAGAAACAGCAAGCAAAAAAAGATTGTTGTGCACTCTACATTGTTATAGGTTAAATATATTTATAAGGATGATGATACACACTAGCTAGATAAGTGAAAGCACATACAAACTGCCCCATAACTGCCCATGCAAATACAGCTTAATCAGTCTAAATTACATGTACTCAGAATTAATTATTGCCCTTATATTAAGTTAATTAGGTAATTAATATTATTTACTTGAGTAAATTAAGATACTGGAATGTTGTTATTCTTATTGTTTGCATATTGAATTAGTGGCATCTTAATGTTTGTTCTTCGGTAGATTTGTATTTATGGCAAATTCTAATAGGTTTGCAATATGGTAGTTTTTTTCCCGAGATTGGTATGGCTCAGTTCAGTCATACACAATACTATTTATATATATATATATATATATATATAGAGAGAGAGAGAGAGAGAGAGAGAGTATAGAGTTAAAGATAACTAACAATTCAATGTCAAATGTCAAATCAATACAAATTACAATCAATATCTTCATATTTCCCTTCATTGAGAGCATCAATGTAATCAATTGATTCTTTTGAACCACAAGCAACCCCAATGCCACTCCCACTAGCTACAATATGCAAGTCCTATGTAGGTGCCTCCTCATCCTCTAAAGAGACCATTGAAAAGCCATGCAACAAAGACGTCCAAGTTGGAACACTCAGGGGCTACATCCCAATTCCTCATCGCCCCCTCCTTATACTCGACTTGCTTATGTGATAGGAAATGCAAGTTGGAATGCACATAGCCCAACTCCTTTATTTTTTTGTAGTCAACCAATTGTGCTTAATTGAGTGGATCAAAGAAATATGTACTCCATTCCCACACAACTGAAGAACTCACAACCTACTGAGATTGGAGACAAAATCAATAGAACAGTTGCAATTATAAAATATAATATGTAGCTACCAAAGAAAAATAAGAAAGTTAAAAAATTAAAAATGCATACCTATAATAGAGCTTAAATGGTAGGACATTGTGGGTAAACTAAAGCCTTGGTTGTGGAGGTACCATCATGTATAAGTGTCCCTGTACTTGTATTGAAGAACATTAAGACCATTTCCATTGAAGCTATAAAATTGTCAAACTCACCCACGACTGTGTCCCCTACATTTAGATCTAGAAAGAATCTAATGAATATCGCCTTGTACCCATCACTAACTTCGACGTCTCTATACGATGCCACCCTCCTAGCAAAGAACATATATTTGTGCTATATAATGTTTGGGGGTGAATGCAAATGCTAGAAGATGCAAGAATGTGATCATCTTGTTCCACCATTCAACAATGATTGTTCGCACCCATTTGAAAAATGTTTATGGGGTCATTCTCTTTAGCTGCTATTATGCGCCTTATTTTTCTATCATGGAGTCACTATCATCATAAATCTTGCCCAAACCCTGTTGATCTGTATTGACAAACCCAATCATACTCACAATGGGCTCAATGAAACTCAAAAGATAACCCACATGAACCCACCAATCATCATCCAAAACCAATGCTTTGACCTTTTAGGCCCTCTCTATATTTGATTACCTCAATACATTCCAAAGGTTGTTGATGACCATAGCACCTCGTGTCTCTCACACCTTCACAAGTCGTCTCAATATGATTGTGTGTGAATCGAGTCTCAACAACCTAATATGGTGTAAAAGAATTTAAAAAATGATATAATTAAAATTTTGTATCAAACTTAAATCATATCAAAACATAAAATATTAAAATTTCATAAACTTACCTTCAATCAACTCCCACTTGGAGGAAGATCTAAAGATGGCTTGTGACATATGATTATTTGTCACAAACATCCGAATCTCTTCAACCTCGGTGTAGATTTTTTTGATCCACTCAATTAGCATGCCAAGCTTTTGCATCACCAACTTGAGTGAGTGGATGGCACATGGAATCTAAAATATGTGATTGTATTTGAGTGTATACTTGTGATTGTATTTGAGTGTATACTCTATGAATTATATTTGTATTTGAGTGTATACTCTATGACTTGTGATTGTATTTGAGTGTATACTCTATGACTTACATTTGTATTCGAGTGTATACTCTATGACTTGTGATTGCATACTCTGACTTTATATTTGTATACTCTATGACTTTGTACTCAAGAATATGTATTCGAGTGTATACTCTATGACCTTGTATACTCCATGACGATGTATTCATACTCTGACTTTGTATTCATATACTCTGTGACTTTGTATTCAAGTGTATACTTCATGATGATGTATTCAAGTGTATACTCTATGACTTTGTATCTGTATACTCTATGACTTTGTATTCAAGTGTATACACATAAGCCACAAGGTATATACATGAATACACTTGAATACATGATTCACAAGGTATACACCTGAATCATTTGAATACATATAAGTCATGGAGTATACACTTGGATACAAATACAATCGAGTGCATTCAAGTGTATACCTTGTGGCTTATGTGTATTCAAGTGGATATTATGTGGCTTATGTGTATTTGAGTGTATTCAGGTGTATACCTTGTGGCTGTGTATTCATGCAACTCGTGTATTTAAGTGTATACTTTACGACTTACATGTATGCTTGTATGCTTCAAGCCTCTTGTATATACTCTATTTATACTTTATGTATCACATGTATTGATGTGTTACTTTATGTATCTTCAACAAGATGTGTTCTTATAATTACTTTATGCTTAAAAAAACTATGAGAATGTTGTCTTTCTAGTGGCTCAGGCTACTCGGTTGCGTGCTTGAGCTACCTGGTTGCGTGCTTAAGCTACTTGCCTACCTGCTTGAGCTGGTTGCCTACCTACTTGAGCTGGTTGCCTACCTGCTTGAGCTACTTACTTGTCTACTTGAGCTACTTGCCTACTTGCTTGAGCTGGTTTCTTGTGTGCTTAAGCTACTTACTTGTCTACTTGAGCTACTTGCCTGCGTGCTTGAGCTACTTACTTGTCTACTTGAGCTACTTGCCTACTTGCTTGAGTTGGTTGCTTGCGTGCTTAATCTACTTACTTGTCTACTTGAGCTACTTGTCTGCGTGCTTGAGCTACTTACTTGTCTACTTGAGCTACTTGCCTACTTGCTTGAGCTGGTTGCTTGTGTGCTTGAGCTACTTGCCTACTTGCTTGAGCTGGTTGCTTGCGTTCTTGAGCTACTTGGTTGTCTACATCAAATTTATTATGTAAAAAAATGGAAATGCATGTAACCTACAAATTGGTGTAATCACTTCTATATCTAACATCCTAAGGAGATCACTCACCACCATTCAACCTTGAGGTGAAAAAGGGAAGAGCCTTTCATCTAAGAAAAATATCCAAAACATCATTAAAGAATTCAATTGAGATTCAGGACCACTAAGGTATCATATCAACCTAGGAGGGTCAATCTCTTAAAATCCAAACAATTTCGAGAAGACATAATAAAGACAACTAGGAACCCACAAATGGGGAGAAAGATCTTAAAAGAAATGTGGCAATTTATAATAGGATATATTCATCAAACTTAAACGAGATCAAATGTACTCACTCATTGAAACAAAGACGAAAGAACCCAACCCATATCATATGATCTACCCTGTAACCTATAACATTGATATAGTGAACTTTGTCTTATTTTAGGGTAGATCATTTCATCCGAGGATCTTCTTCTTTTAAGAGTAACCCTTCATTCATAATTAAAAGATCAAGATATTATTCATTGGAATCGTGGAATCTCAAGTGTTGGAATAGTTTTATTATCTAAAACCATATCTTCATCTATGATACTTGCATTACATCGTTGTTATTCAAACATCGAACAAGTGCTTACCTATACATTTCTCTTTCATTAATTCTTTGGTCACAAATTCTCTTTCATGGATTCACAATCATTTTCCCTTCACTAAAGCATGATCATTCTAAATCAAACCATGACTTTGTCTCAACACATCGGAAGGTAGACATTGAAAAGTGCGAGGTAATGAAAGAACTCGTTGTGATTGGTTGAGGACAAGCAATTTTGAGTGGGGAGGGCCGTCATGTCCCGATATTAAGGCATTGTTTAAATTAAAGATTTAAACGTCATGATAAACAGTGAAGTTGCACATGTTCCCTCCATAATCAATTTGACTAATAGAATGCCTCTTGTAATAATCGTATATGTGTAAATAATATTAAATATGATTATTATATAAATATTTTTAATATAATCAAAATATAATATATTTATATTTATAAATAACAAACGTAAATATATATATAAATATAAATATAAATATCAATATATTTATTACTATAAATATTAATAATGTAAATATTATTATAATTATAATTATCATAATATAAAATAAATACAATTACAAGAGACCAATTAAATGGTTGAATAAGGCAAAGCTAAAGTTAAAGTAATTTAAGATTAAAGTCACTAAATAAGACAAAAGTAAATAGACTGAATCTTCTATATTTGAAAAGTCATGTTTATGACTATAAGGTTGACCAAGGCAACGATCAAGAATGGACAAAGCAGCAATTAAAATCAAATTAAATACAAGACAATGTATAAGTGATCAGTTATAGGGGGGTGCGATGAGGAATAAAAGAACGGTTAGAAGTTTAGAGACAGCAATTAATTATTAAGGCTGCGATCTGCAGTGATTAGAAAGAGGTACGATCGGCTGGGAGTCATCACCTTTTGAAAAGGGATGTATCCCTTCATAAAGATAATGATATATGTATATTTGTTTGGCATTCGATGAGGGGTAGGAAGGAATATATCGGAGTGGAGGATAGGCAGAATAAAATATATATATATAAATATTCTGATTTTTAGGAAAGAATAATATATTTATGGAGTATTGGAGAGCATAAGAATCATATCTGAAAATAAAAATATTGATATTTCTGAATATAAGAAGAAATTCATATACAAATCTGCAAGAATAGATATTGGGATTTAATAAATATAATATATAAGCAATCAATCCATAAGATAGGAATTACAGCTCTTCTCTTCAATACATGCAATCTGCCTATTATCAATCCACAAGATAAATTCATCTCATTCATAATCAAATAGCATCAGCATAAATAATTACAGCAGATCGTGCCTCCTATAATCATCATCAAATCTGAATTCAGTCATTCTATGCGTCAAGATCGCAGCATTGATTAATCCTTTATCAACAATATTTATACCCATTCACATAATATCAGATCCGTGAATCTAAGAGCAGCGGGGGTGGCATATTACATCAGACCACAAGGTATGTCTTCTAACATAAGTCATATGTCTAAAATTCGTATGATAGATGAATAATAGATACTAGTCATTTGTGACAATATAAGAATGCTTGAAATCAAATAGCATAAGAATATTTATCATGGTAGAATAAAGAATGTTTATAATAGAACGAATGTTCATCATAGAATGAAATGTTTACCATAGAATAAGAATGTTTATCATCAAGAATGTTTATAACATAAGAATGCTTATGACATAAGAATGCTTATTAGAATGATGAATGTTATATGATGCCAAGTGAATTGAATGACAATCAATGAGATAGTACAAAGTTGAGTTCCCGTAGAGGAACAATATGCTCAATGGTACTTAGTACAAAGTTGAGTTCCCGTAGAGGAACAATATGCTCAATGGTACTATCTCATGATCCATGGGGATCACGAGATAGTAAGGATAAGTTTTTATAAAACATGATTCATAATTCTAATCATGGTATACTCGGAGGAGAGCAAGTAGCCTCACCGTTAATCTCTCTATCACCCTATGAGTATGGTGGTGAGTTAGGGAAGGGCGGTCTAGTGATCTAACACCTAGGTGACCCTCAAGGGGAAGAAGAATCGCCGCATGTAGCATTAAGTCCCTTGAGCCAAGTGGTGAAGAATTGCCACATGTAGCGTGAAGCCCTTGGGCCTATGGTTGCGTAGACTTAATAATTATTATAAATGCCTTAACGATAGGTGACTCTCAAGCGGGTGAAGAATTGCCGCGTGTAGCATGAAGCCCCTTGAGCCAAATGGTGAAGAATTGCTGCGTGTTGCAATGAAGCCTTTTGGGCCTATGGCAGTGGGTCTTATTATACCAGTGCCTTAACGTAACCGTACTCATATGGGGTGGGTGAAGTAGACTAGATTAACGATCAGGCTCAATAATGACTCTCCCGAGGTATATCATGGAGATCTCTATATGATAGAAATGAGAAAATGTAAAACACATATATGCTCATGAACTTTGATATTGATTATGAATATGTGGTTACTAAAACCCTAATTGCAATATTATGATGTTATAAGGAATTATTGGTTACTAATGTTTTCTTTACGAAGTTAAAATTGTGTGCAAGGTTAAGAAATTTTTATCTTCCTAAAAGGGGACATTACAGGCTCACCACAAACTTTGCTTTCTTGGCCGACAATTACACAAACTTGAGCTTTCACCAATTTTTGAACTTGTTTCAGCATTAAGTACAGTGCCAAAGATAATCCCTACATCCAACAAGCTACTCAATCATTGTGACATGTTGCCAAAGAGGTGATGCTTGGTCAAATTTGATAGGCCTATCCATCCCTTGGCCAACTAAACTAGAACAAGCAACCATTATAAACTATATTTGTCATAGTTGCCAGGAATCTCCATTATGGGAACATAGACAAAGTACCCATCCTAGTACCCAAAATTTTTGGTGATTCATTTACATATAAAATCGTCATCTCCTTATTCATTTGCTCACGTACCCTAATTTGATTGGCATCCCTGTCCCTGTACTAGTACCAGTACCCTGCGTCTCCTGGTAACTATGATATTTATAGGTCTACATGTTTTAAAATTAACAAATATTAGGAAAATCGAAAAAAAAGTAACCCTCGCCTATGTTAACATTAAAAAGAAATAAAATGAAAAATGAAAAAAACAATGTAACCTTTTGCCACATTAAAAAATGAATACCAATTTGGAAAACAACAATAAAACCTTTTATTTTAAATAAAAAGGTTGGAAATAAACTTTTTAAAACTTAAAAAGACTTACCTTGAATGATGAATCTTCTTGATACAAGCTATTTGATCCCGTAGCACCTATCTAATATGCCTTCACAATCCTTCAACACTCAAAAAAATAACACTAAGCAATGACAAACAATGAGTTTTGGAAATCTAGAATGAAAGGTAGGAATGTTTTGTGTTTTATTTTTTGTATTTGTATATCACTTTTTAGGTTTAGGTTAAATTAGTTAGGTTTTATCTTCAATTTTGAGTGTTTTCTACTTTTTAAGATTCCTTTTTAAATTCGTTTTTTAAGTGAAAAATCTAGTTTTGGGGGGGCAAGTGCCCTATGGGTATGCCCAGGTACAACTACGGCACACCTTGGGTACCCCCTAAGTACATCTCATACGTACCCAAGATGCATGGAATGTGCTATGTGAGTGTTTGAGATATACCAAGGCCTAGACCTAGTCCCAAACCCATTCGAGTCAAGTTCAAAGTTGGGTCCCTATGTATCCAACTTCATAGCCTGAAACATGTGTTTGTTTCATCAAATTGAGTCAATTCTAGTTTTGCCAATCACATGCATGGTACCCCATTGCACACCTTGGTTGTGATGACTCATTTTAGATGAATGCACATGCAATTGTGCAAATTAAAGAGCCCATGGTCAAAGTGTTGAGATTGGTCAATGGAGGAAATTCCCCCCCCTGGGCTATTCTTATGAGGTATGGATAGGACAAATGGCAATACTATCCAAAATGCAGAATGATGAGAACAAGTACATGTCAATATGGGAAATTATTGATGCTAGATGAGATTGGCAAATGCATTGTTACCTCCATGCCACTGGATACTACTTAAATCCAGCATTTTTTTATAGTACATCATGTTTTGTTGGTTCTGAGATGACCAAAGGCCTATTCAAGTGCATTGCAACATTTTTTTCCTAATGCAAAGGATTGACAAGCAACTATTGCAGAGTTGTCAATGTACTAATAAGAAAAGGGATTCTTTTCTGACATATGTGTTGTAGACTCAACGAAGACATTAAAACCAAAGATTAAATTTTAAACTAATAATTTGCAATCAGACTTCAGCTATAGCCTTTTTGCTATTGAAATTTTGAAATGCATTATGGATTTATTAATAATTTTGCTTTAGTGATGAATTCAATGCTAGAGCAAGGGTGAGACTACCTGGCAAGAAACCAAATCGCTTCAATAGATCATAATATGTATTCTTCCACTTGCAAGACTTCATGTAGTGTGTTTGAACATATATAACCTAAGAAATGCAACTGCTTGAGACAACAAAGGATGAATGATTTGATCTTTGTTCAGCACAACCTTTATCTTCAACTTAAGAAAATGCAAGGCTAGAAACTTAAAAGTTACTAAATTAACTATTAAATACTACTAAACTTTAATGAAGTTTAATAATAAATATAATCTAACTTTTTAATTTTAGATTTTACGTGCTTTGAATTTCTAGCATACAATAATAGGTCAAGAACTTAGGCCTTGCTAAAGTAGTGTTGAAGATGATCAACCAATTGACCTTGACAAATCTCATCCTAAATGAAAATGGATAGCAACCGACAAGGAGCCATCATTTGATGAAGGATTTGACCATCTTGAATGAGGCATTTGATGATCGTGGCCACAATTGTAGGGAGGAGAACAAGGATACAGGGGCATCGGCTTCACATTTTGTAGTCTAGGAGCCTTAGAGGCTAATTGTATTTTGAGTTTTAATTTGTACTGCCACTTAAAAGAGTTCTAACGGGTACCTGATTGAGAATTTGATACTCATCAAGAATTTGAGAGTAATTGGTAACACTGAACAAATTATTTATTTATGTCTTATGTTTGTTTCTTTTTCTTCACACCATATTTGGCATGAAAAACAATTGCAGTTTTTTTTTCATATTTTTACAGTGATTAAGGGGGACGCGTCCCCCAGCTATTTGCCCCGTTCTCCAAACAGGAAACGTCCAGGGGACTCGGGGACGGGGACAGGACGTCCCCCCGGCGTTCCATAAAATCCACAGTTTTTGGGGACGTCCCAAGGACGCCCCCTGCAGAAGGGAACCGTTCCCTCAGAACGTCCCCCATTAGGGGATCGCAGACGCGTCCTGGGGACGCTCAGAAGCTCCCTTTAAAAAAAAAAAAACCTAAAAATAATTTCCGCTGTAGTTAAAAAAACACACGGCCGAAAAAAAAAACCCTAGACTTGACGTGTTAAAGTTAAAAAAGACGCGAAATCGTTAAAGTTTATTGTTAAACTCGTCCCTGCAGCGGCGCAACGAATTCACCATTCAAACTTCGCGAACTTCGCGCTCTGCAACTTCGTTCGAACTTCGCGCTTTGAATAATCACTGTTCGAACTTCGCGCGGCTTCAAGCTCTGCGTCGGGTTAGGCATTGTTTTTAAATTTTTACTTATAGTAAAGTTTTGTAACAATAAGTGTAACTGTAGGTTGTTATTGTATCCCCCGAGCACTATCCAATCTGGCAATCTTTGAAATTGGGCATTGTAAGAAGTGTGAGTTAGCAGTCTAATACTGAAACTATCATTTTTTAAAAATACCACCTTATGATTAAATATGTACCTTTTCTACTGAAATTCCAGTAGCTTGTATAACAATATCAAAAGAAAGGGATTTCAACATACACAGGGAAAGTAGATCAAATTTTCCAAAAGGGGCATTGTGACCATCCCTATAGTTCGTGCACCGACATCAATTAGAAAGCTAAAATTTAATCAATCAAACTTACCCATCTTAGTAGCAATTATGAAACAATGTTACAGAACAGTACATCTACATATAATGAATGTTTTCTCTACCTGAATCTGACCACTTGTGCAAATTCTGCATCGATCTGTAAAAATTATAAAAAAAATGCTTGAAATTATAAAACAAATTAGAAAAAAATCATAATTCAGAGGCAAGAGGTGATGAAAGCGGCGTTTACCCCTATTTCTTTCATGACCTAGAGGTAGAGAAGAACATAAAAGGAAAACAAAGACAAGAGATAAAAATAGGGGAAAGAAAATGCTATCTGTATTAATATTTGGAGTTCATAGATTGTTGTTTTTATAGCCAGAAAGCTACAGCTCTTTCATACAGAAATAAAACACCTAAAATAAGCAGAGTTGCTTCTCTTGCATTCATACAAAAACCATGCAGATTAAATAGAGCTTCAGCTCTTTCATACACCACATGGAAAAAAGATAGAGCAATATGTATATGTTGTTCAGAGCTTTTGCTGTTCGTAGCCTTCAAACTACTTTTCACTTTTTTACATACCAATGAGCATCGTACCCCTCAGCCTTACCAGCATATAATAATAATAACTATTGGCTGGGGTGATTCTCCTTGCTGTTAAGTGTAATCTCTGAGTCTGCTGAAGAATTTCTGCTCAGCAGTAGCACAGCTTTGAACTGAAGCATCCTAATAAGTGTAGGTTATTCAATCAACAAACATTTTATATGTATTCCTACTCAGCCTTATGCTTCTCTATGCCAGAGCATTGCCCCTGCTAGAGAATTTCTGCCTGATGAGTTCTGAGATCAATTGCTTTAAGTTTAATAAGCATGGGTTAGTGTTTGAGCCCTGTGTCTCATCAGCTCAAAATCAAATCTTTATTGCGGCAGCTAGTAGAAAATGATTATAATTTATATCAGTAGCTGTTGCACTTCTTTCTATCTTGTTAACTTTTGCATTCATCTTGGTTTTTCAGCTATAGTTCTAAGTTCTGTTACATCAAAGTTTTAATTTTAAACAACAGTTTTTCGATTTTCCATCCTAAGTGCACTCGTTTGATGTACATCTTTTTATATTGCAGCAGGGTTCAAATTTGCTGAGTGAACTGTGAAACTGAAGATGGATAGTGATACATTGAGTGTAAATGCTGATTTGGATTTGGAGAATGAAGTTTATGAGTTAGAGGAATCAAGGAACCAAACAGAAACTACAGGCAATTCAACTTCAAGTACAGATGCAAGTGCAAGCGTGTTAAAAGTTGATTGCCCTTCCACATTGTTAGCACAATTTGCCAAGGGGCCATTTAGCAAGAAAGATCCTTTAAAGCAGTTTGCAACAATAATAGACACAAATAAAGCACCTCGTTCAGGTGGAAGTCGAAAATGGAAATGCAATATTTGCCCAAAAGGTACTTGGAGTGGCAGCATGACGAGGACCAATGCACATTTTTTACATATACCTGGTAAAGGAGTTGAAGGTTGTACAAAGCTCTCACTTGAAATGAAGGCTGAGATGATCAAACTATATACAGGGGAGATCACTACACCATCACTTTCTAGTACACCAACACGAGGAGGTTCAACTTTGGGATTACCACCTTCATATCCGTCATTTGAGGTGAGTGCAGTGCAGTCAAGAGGGAAACGAAAAGCTACAGTAACAGAATCAACCTCACCAAACCCAATCACAGATATGTTCAATGTGCAAGCAAGGGAGGTTGCAGATGAGGCCGTTGCCAATTTCTACTTTGGCAATGGGATTCCTTTCCATGTAGCTCGATCTCCTTTGTACAAGGAAATGTTTGAGAAGGTAAGGCAAGCTGGTCCTGGTTATGTGGTTCCTAGTGAGACTAAATTGAGAACCACACTCTTAGAAAAAAGTTATTCTAAGGTTAACTTGTTGATGGAGGAGATGAAGGTCAAATGGGTGACACATGGCTGCAGCATAATCATGGATGGGTGGACGGATATTAGACATCGTCCACTCATCAATGTTATAGTTTCATGCATTGATGGACCTTACTTCTTGCGAGCAATTGATTGCTCAGGAAAACGCAAAGATGCTGAGTTTCAGTTTCAAATCCTGAGAGATGCCATTGAGGAGGTTGGTCCTCAAAATGTGGTGCAAGTGATTACTGATGCAGCAAATGTTTGTAGGGCAGCAGGTATGTTGGTTCAATCTACATATAGGCACATCTATTGGACCCCTTGTTGTGTGCATGCTATGAACAATGCACTCAAAGACATTGGAAAGATAGACTGGGTGAAACAGGTGGTGGCAGATGCAAGGGATGTGCAAATGTTTATTTGCAACCACCATATGTCATTGGCATTGTTTCGGACCTTTGCAAAGAAAGAATTCCTCAAACCAGTTGAGACTCGGTTTGCTTCCTATTTCATTCTACTTGAGAGGATGCTTGAGTTGCAAGAGCCATTGCAACTTATGGTTATGACACAAGATTGGAACAGATGGATGGAGTCGAAGACTGAGCAGGGGAAGAGAGTGAAGGAGACTGTGATTAGTGATACTTTTTGGTCGAATGTCAAATACATCACATCTTTTGTAGAACCTGTTTTCACTGTTATCAGATTTGGGGATTCTGATAGTCCTAGTCTTGGGGAGATGTATGAGTGCATTGATAGCATGCTTGGCCAAATGAAGGCTGCCATTTGTGCGAAAGACCCCACCCTACAGTTGTACAATGAGCATATTGACCCCATCATCCAGAAAAGGTGGAGCAAGTTGAACACCCCTCTACACATGGCTGCATATGCTTTGAATCCAAAATGGTATGTGGAAAGAGTTGGTAGAATTCCTCCTATTCGTGATCAGGAGGTGAGGAATGGCATCATGAAAGCCTTCAAAAGAATGTATAGTCCAGAGGAAGCTTCATTGATCAGAGTTCAGTGGGTTAACTTTGCAGAACTAGAAGGCTACAAGAGTTCGGCAAAGATTGATAGGCTCAGTATGAAGCCAGCTAGTTGGTGGACAATCTATGGACCTCCAGGACCATTGACCACACTTGCCATTCGTCTTCTCTCACAGGTTTCTAGTTCCTCAGCTGCTGAGAGGAACTGGTCCACATATAGCTTTATCCACTCTCTAAAGAGGAATAGACTTACCTCTGCGAGAGCGGAAAAACTTGTTGCAGTGCATAGTGCTTTGCGTCTGAATGGTCGCAAGACACCTCAGTATAGGCAGAGCCCAGCACAGAGGTGGGATGTAGAGCCTGAGGAGCCAGGACAACTTGATGATGACCATAGTGTGCAGGTGGCATTGGAGGATCCTCTTCTTTCTGATAGTTCCAGCGATGACGAGCTTCCTACATATGCTGCTGTTGTTGATGATGATGATTCTGATTTTTGAGTTTTCAGTTATACATATTGTTTTTGGCAATATAATTTTGTCATTTTGATGCTTATCACTTGTGTAATGTGATTACGAGACTCTAGTATCTACTTAGTACTTTGAACTTTCAAAGTTCAAACAATTTTAAAGTTTATAAGTTTATAACTTACTTGAATACTTCAATTTGAAATTTGGAATGGATCATGATTTTCAGCTACTATGAGTATGAATTTGATTCTTGAATTATCATTGGTATTCAATTGTTCAATGTTTAAACTTTAAAGTTTACTGTTTACTGTTAGTGTTTACTGTTTACTTTAAGTTTAACTGTTTATGTTACCTCAACATGTATCTTGTTTTAGTTTTTAACTTTTTAACTTGTATTATTGTATATATTTTTATTAAAATATTTATAATAATAGCCGTCCCCTTGCCGTCCCCTTGCCGTCCCCAAATTTGTGGAAAATTTTTGCCGTCCCCCGAAACCCGTCCCCCCGTTCCCCCGTCCCCCCGTCCCAGAAACTCGGTATTTTTATGAATATTATAGTGTTTTTTAATTTGTCAGTTTTTTCTTGTTTTAAACCCAAGCAATTGAATTCCATTTACATTTTTAGTTTGTGATTGTCATGTGAATGGAATGCTACTATGATATTTGTTATAGCAAAAATAATAGGCTCAATTTATTTCCCTGAACCAATAAGCTTGTTTTCTTGACTCGGTATGTTCCTCATCACCAATTCCAACTTCTAAGTATTTAAGGCATAAGTTACAGATGCCTAAATTGAAATTCACTCTCTTAGCTCTAATTTTAAATTATAATGTTGGCCTAATAGTTTCCTAAATGAAGCCTCAAGCATGCAAAAAGGTGTTCAAAATTGTTCATAGCTGCCTAAAGGTATGATTTTAGCTAGAGAGAAATTGTCCATTGGATCAGACATAGTTTCTATTAGAAAACCTTGCTGCTCTGGACAAAGCAATTAGCGATGTGTAAGTTCAAGTAATAACTGAAATTCTATGTTCCAAGGCATTTTGGGGATAGGGACAACAAGGGACAACAATGTGTATCTATACATGACATCAAAATTCAAGTTTAAACATTCATATAATATATCAAGTTCAATATTCAATGTAACATGTTTATTTATTCAAGTATAGCAGCAATAAAAAATAGAAATTTCTGATTTCATTGTTCAATGTTTTCATTACAACAAAAGGCCCAAAGGCTACAAAATCATAAATGAAAGTGTAATGACAACGTACATTTCTCACGACTGTATGCCTCATTTGGCATATACATGATTTCATTGTACAACTGTATGCAATCACGCTTTTGGTCATTCTCTCTCATTTTATAAGTGTCTGGTATCCTACAGCTGTATGCAGTCATAGAAGTGCCCACTGATTAAAAGGGTAACAAGTGTATATTGGCATTCAACAGGGGTACATTTTCATCAAATAGTTGTATGCTGTCACTCAACAACTGTAAATTTTCTTTCCATAGTTGCATGTGGTCACACAAATTACTATAGATGAAAAGAGTAAGAAATGTATGTTGTCATTACACTTTCACTCTACAGTTGTATGCAATCATTCAACAGTTGTACACTTTCATTCTATAGCTGTATGCAGTCATTCAAAAGTTTTACGCTTTCTTTCTACAGTTGTATGCTATCATACACTTGCTCTTTGTACAGTAGTAATTTTTTTATTAAAAAAATTGCAGACAATCAGGGGACGTCTGACCATCCCCGCTAATCCTGGGAATGTTAGCTCCCCCTGGATGCCATCATGGAGACACATCCCCAGTTTCCCCAGTGACGGGACAGACAAGGGATGTCCCCTGCTGTCCTGCTGTACCAGGGACAACAGAGACATGGGTTGGGTAGGAAGAAGGGGAACGCATCCCTGTGTAACCCTGCTGAAATCTAATATATTGGTAAGGAACATATCTAACATAACACTAAAAGAAAAGCTGTCTTATATTTATCATACAACCACCCATAACAAGAAAAGACCTAAAGCACTTAATCAACTAAAAGACTATAAATGCAATGGATGCAAAGAAACTTTATAAAATCATTATGTACAATATTATATTAGGTCTCTGTTGATGATTGTTTTTAGACAAATCAACAATTAGAGTGAAATACTAAGTATCTGACTCCCTCTTGAGCAAAGTCTCTCGAATGCTGAACTAAGTGATCAAACAAGATGACTCCAAGGTTCCTTCTGATGATTTTGGTAAGAGACAGCTCAGTGACTAAGTATGATTTTGCTGTTAACACACAAAGGGACTTACGCAATTGTTCAAGTTAACTTATTGTTTCAATGATTACGGAAGTGGATACTAGAGGGTCTAAGTACTACAGCTGATAGCGTATGATTTAGCAATTGATGTTCTTGGTTCTAATCCTAACTCAATGGTAAAAAAGGACAAAAGGAGTAAAGTTTAGAAACACTAATCTAATCCTAAATGCAAGGATGATTACCGCTCAAGGTGAAATCAAACCAGATCCTGCTTTGCCAAGATAGACAACTACACAAGATAGGTGCAATCTTCTAGGGGTACAAGATGTTTAAATCAGTTATGCTCATGAAAGATTCAACAAGCATAAAGATCAAATTGATGTCCAATTGTTCAGACTAACCATGCACTGCAATCTACGAGCCGCAAACTACAAATGGTATGAACTTACTGATTTCACCACAAAGCAATAAAGAAACCTTTCATTAACTAACATAAACTTAAAGAAAACTTATAACTTAATATTCGCTTGAAAATCGAAACCATGCAACACTCGGAAACACAATTAGAATCACCAAGGCAATGAATCTTTTTATTATCTCAGAGAGCTCTTGCAACAATTTCAGAAATTTTCAACCGTACAAATGAGAGCAACAAGAGCTCTTTTATAGACCTCAAAGAAAAGAAGGGTCAAGATCGATTGGCCGAGTCAGCGGACCAGATCAAGCCACATCACAAGTAGTTGTAACAAACTTCTCTTTATTAAATGAAAGAGATCAACTTTATTAAATGAAGGAGACTAACAAGAAGTTATCTTTATTAAATGAGGGAGGCCATGAAGAAAGAAACAAAGGCACGCCTCGCAAGAAGATAAGAATGATATATCATTGTCCTATGAAGAATCCCCATGTGAATATCCATCACTAGAAGCTTGGCATTCAATGAACTTGGACACTATTTGCTTTACTTCCTCCACAGGTACACTTGGCGCATTTTGAATGGTTCCTTCGGCTTCAAGTAAATCAACTGAATAAAGGCCAAGTGTCCTTTCCCAATCAGTTATCCTTGCTTTGTTGTCGCCAAGGTGGACAGCAAGTGAGAATATACTATCAAGTCTCTCATCTGTAACATCATTTTCCTGAAAATAGAAAACTTGAACTTGTTCTTTCAGATTCTCAAAGGTCATCTCCCCAAAAGGATTGCAGATCCTCATCAAAGAAGCATGAATTCCATCTTGAATCCTCTGAAGCACACTTCTAATTCTTGACGTGTCTATTTCTATCTTTTCCTGCAACTGTCCTTTGATGCGAAGACTAAAATACCAGGAGGAAAAGTTGTATGTTCTACCTTCTTCAATAACTTCAGCATGTAACAAATCATCCACTGATGTTTCCATCAAGCTCTTTAGGTGTGGCAGATGTTGATCCTTGAGGTCTTTGAATTCAACACAAGCGGTCATCAATGCAAGTACCCTCTCCTTAAGGCTAGTAATCTTATCATTTACTTGCATAATATCTCTCAGATGTCTGAATGTAGTCTCCTTTGATCTTTTCATCCAATCCTTCATTCTGTGAGATGAAGACTTCAACTCTTCTAGGTGTCCAACTGTTTCAGGAGGAAGGAGAGATGGAGGTGTAACAACCCTTTCCTGTTGATGAATAGGATGCACTAAGTGCTGAATGTATTGCTCTAAGGCACGACATCTTTGCTCAGCCTTGATTCTGCCTTCTGTTTCTTGTCTTATGATAGCTCGAGCATTATCAATCGAATCCTGAAGCTCTTCTTCAACTTGCATTCCAGTCAAAGGACCTAGATTGATTGTATTGATGTCATAATCATCAGGTGTTACATCCTCTATATTCTTTTCAATCCTAGGAACTGCTACATGTACTTTCCTTACTCCTGTTTCATCTTTAGTGATCTTGGAAAGGATATTTGCCTTCTTTTTCAGTTTCTCCTTCGATATATACAAGAGTAACTCATCAACTGGAAGGGGAGGACAGCTCTCAAGTTCACAATTCTCCCTGATCCTTTCCTGTAACCATTCTGGCAGTGATGAAAGGTCTTGTTGCTGTTGTAATTGTCTTCCTTGTGCAGGTAATGATTCCTCTTCAGCACCATCCTTATCCTCGGTATTAGCTTCATCGACGATTTCAGTATCGATGAAGCTATCATGTGGGCTAGAAGGTACTTCTTCCATTGGAGCTTCTGGAACTACATTCTCGGCAAGAATCACTAAGTCTGGATTCGGTGGGATGTCACCTGGCTGTCTAGAAGAAGCAGTCTCAATACTTATTCTTTTCTTCTTTCTACTGGATTCTCCTTGAACAATCTCAAGCTGTTTTCTTTTCTTCCCCTGTCCTGAATCTTTTTCACTTCCTCTGCTTCGTGAATCCTTACTAGATGCTTTATGTTGTTCTTGCGGATCCACTTCTCCCATCTTAGTATAGGTGAGTTTCTTACCTTCATCAAGCAAAGCTTGTACTTGTTTGTCTATTTGCTCTTCAGTGATAGTAATAACAGGTCTTATCAAACCTTCATCGTCGACCTTTTCTCTATCTGCCCAATTAACTTCATAAGGCAAATTGCGGATTTTATCATATTCATCACCAAGAAGAGCTCTATCAACTTCTAACTGATCGGGGATTCTTAGTACCTTTGTAGCTCTTATCAGGTCCCATTTCAATCTTGAACACTTTTGCATCCTGATGTCGTCATCATCTATAGCATCAGCCCAGTGATCCTCTAGTTGTTCTTTATGCCTGTAAGAAGAGTAAGACTGCTTGATGGCTCCATGTGGATCAAAGTTTTCCCTCCTCGAATCATGTGGATGCAGATGATAAGCCTGAAGCTCAACTTCTGAATGCTTAGCTGCCTGTAAGGATGGACAAGAATAGTATCTACCCAATTGCAGAGGGAACTGAACTCCTGCTTTCTTCCTTGCTTTCTGCATCTTATGAAACTCTAACAGTTGTCTGGAAACCTCTAGCAACACCATCCTATTTGAAGGATATCTAGGCAATCTATATGGGAATGATGTGAATCCTTGAATCCTGATGTAGGTGAACTTATCATACTGGATGTAGTACCTTCCATACTGCTTGATGAAGTTCCTGGCAACACCTGTTAGTCTCCTATGCAGTTCGCCTCTTAACCTTCTCAATATGAACATGGCAAAGGCATCATTAAATCTCTTGTAGTGATTGATGTTTTTCAGGTGGAGCTGGGGATAACACTGATGCGAGAGAATATGTCCCGGCTTTGTACCTACCTGCCCTTTAGCTGTTAATCCTTTGTAGACTACATTTCTCGCCAAGATATACACAAGGTATGAAGTCATGAAGAAAGACTTCGTTTCATCGAAGTTTTCAAGCTGTTCATCTAGGCAGTGGCTTATAAGGCCAGCCCAGTCAATCATCTTGTTCTTTGTAAACATATGATCAAAATAAGTGTACATCCATCCTTCGAAAGTAGATGATTGTGGCCTACCTGTTACTCGATTCAGGAACATGATCAAGTAACTTATCTCTTGCTTGAAGTCAGCTTTGTGATACTTGGGGTCTTTTGAGTTGTATATCTTCATCGAAGAATCATTCATCCACTTCTTCCTGATTTCTTGCATGTAGACCTTTGAGTTGCCTTCGAACGTCATCTGAGCTGTTGTAGGGCATATGAAGACTCCTTTCGCCTTCGCGATGTTGAAGATCTCTTGGATAGCTTCCCTCTGCAAGTAAGCGAGAACAGTTCCATCCTTTGCTATGATTTGTCTTTTCTCTTTGTCATAATGTTGAACACACTCCAACACTAGCTCGGCACTTGGCAAGGCAGGTGGAAAGCAAGCCGCTTGTACAATCCCGCTCTTCGCAATGGCTTTGACGTCCTCATTCCTGGTGATCGCGAGCAAGAAGTCTTTCACTTCCTCCAAGTTGACGTGTCCCATGTTGGTGTCGCCGACATCTTTCCACTGTGTTTCTAGCTTGGACTCCGGTAAGCTGGACTTGGCATCCATCTTGATAAGTACTTGTCTTTCCTTGGCCGTCATTCCCATCTATCTGCAAGACTAGACTTGAATAAGTGGATTGAAACAATAGATTCTATGAGTCTTCTATGTCACTACTATCATGTTTCATGTCTTAATTCAATTTTTCAAGTATGAACAACATATTCTAAGTTATTTTCGTCAAAGCATTATCTGATTTCAGAATATAAATCTGCAAAATTAAACAATTACAAGGTAATTTTATCAAGTAGAAGTAATCAAAACGTACCTTGTGTCCAATTTCTACACTAGCAAATGCAAATCTCTGCAAAAATCAGTATAAAATGGCAGAATTTAGAAGCAAAATTAGCCTTCTACAACTCAGATCTGCCTTGAAAATTCTGCTCTTTCCTCAAAACTTGTATGTTTTTGAAACACTTCACTTTCTCCCTTTACTCAATTTGCTAATCCATTCAACAAAATCGCTACTCTTGGTGAAAATCTGCTGCCTTCTTATGAAAATTCGCTACTTCTTGGTGTTAGAATGAGGTGAATGGAAGGGAAGCGCTCCCTTAAATAGGCAACTTCCTTAGCATTTAATGAGGTCGGCTGAATGAGTGAGGTCGGCCTATCTTGAATTTTTTGAAATTTAGCAATTTTATTCAAAATAAGATCTTGGGCGCTAAAAGGGAGGGTTTAAACACAGATGGGCGCCTAACTTCATGATGTCTCTCCTTCAATTGTTCTCAAGGCGCTTAAACACTTATGATATTCTTCTTCTGAATCTTCTTTGAGTAGTGAGAGAGATATGATGTCGTTACTTCATGTAAGAGTAGAAGATGATGATGTGATGTCTCTAGGACTTGAAGGTTGAATAAATGAAGTTGCATAGTTAACGTAATGTGATCCTTCGGAGGATAGATGACAACATCTTTCAAGGAGACCTTGAAGCTTGATGTATGATGATGATCTTGGAAGTGAAAGGTGGTTAGCATGACAACTCCTTCTTGAAAGTGATTCCAAACTCTTTGCTCAAAGGTGACTCCTCAGATAACTCCTGCCCTTTTAATGTATCTCTTTCAACTTCAGGCATTTCTTAAGGACTTCAACCTCTAATATACACTTCATCAATACTCACCTCACTCCAAGGCGCTCCACCAGATACCCAGAGCAACTGAAGGCGCCAAACTTAGGCAAGATCAACCCCAAGCAAAAGACCCAAACTTCTTCATCCCACTAAGGCGCAAGTTTTACCTCTTGGCTCAAGGCGCTATCAAGGTGCTCGCTGATTCCTGGAGGGTACTCACCAAGGCGCACTAATCCATTTATCTTTACTAGGCGCATCAAGGTCTTTTTACCTCTCAAACATTTAAGCTCTTAAGGGTGCAAAAAACTCTTAGGGCGCCCTTTTCTCCCTAAACTCACCTCTCTTCTTCCCTAGGTGCCAGAATGGGTTTATTCTTCAAAACATTCACCTCCTAAGGTGACTTCAATCTTCCAAGGCGCCAAAACAACAAGGATCACACCTTAAGTACTTAAAACTCCATATAACTGAGGGCGCACTTTTGAGGTTTCATGTAATCAGGAAAATGCGCCTTGAAATAGGAACCTCATGAAGTCAAAATAAGCTAAGGCGCTCAAGTAGATCTTCTATATGCAAGATGTCTAGAATCAAGGTGATCATCATCTTTTAAGGGGCTAAACATCATCTCCACTATGGGCGCACATCATAATGATCTTGGAATGTCAACACTCCAAAGTACCACCTCATCATACTTTAGGCGCTCAACTTCATGTCCAAGGTACATTTGGATCAAGGTTTCGCTTTCAAGCTTGGATCAAAAGACATCAAGTTCAAACGCCCCCAAATCAAAGCGCCTACCTCCCTGTAAGCTTCTCCTTCATTCTTATGACTATTGTTAGGCGCCAAAACTCATTCTAGGCGCTCATTCCCAATAAAGCCTCTTCTTTCATCCAATCCCTCCTCCAATACCTAAGGCGCTATTTCACAGCTCATCAAGATACCTATCTCTCACAATCCCTACACTCAAAGGTACTCAAGACTCCTCTGGACACCATCACTTTCCTAAAGGCGCAAAAAGTGTTATAGATACATTCCATTTGTTAGCTAGCGCCCAAATCTCTCCAAGGTGCACTCCAAGGTGTTCTCAGGGCGCTCATTCTTATCAAACCTCTGTCAGTCATCACAAGCTCCCTCCGTGAAGGCGCTTATCAAGGTATCACTTCAAAACTTATATGGTTTCACTCTTCATGATAATGCGCCTAATTGAACTCTTATCCTTACTAAGGCGCATCAAGACACTCTTAAACTCTAAGGCGCCAAAACACCCTTAAACTCTAAGGCACTCATACTAAACAACCTCCCACATGAAGGCGCCAGAAGGTAGATCTCTTCACCAAGGGCACAAAAGTGGCCTAGCCATGTGCTTTAGGCACTTAAAGCTTCTATAGGAGTTTGTTCATTCATTGAGGCACTCATATCTCCATCAAAACCTCTCCTCAACAAGGCGCTAAAACACTTCATCCTTACTCCAAAAGGCGCCCAATCCATTTATCTTTACTAGGCGCATCAAGGTCTTTTTACCTCTCTCTATGAGGGCGCAATGATTACATCTGATGCCTTCTTGTCTTGATGGCCTCTGAACTCAAGACAACTTCCAAGGCGCATATTACTCCAAAGCTTCAAGGCTCAATGATTCATCACATATTAAGGCGCCAGAATCCAAGTGATTCTTCCTCAAGGAGCTATCATTCCACATCTAGGCGCACTTGATTCACTTCAAGATTCCTCCAACTAGGCGCAAAACATGAAGATCACTCTAGGACACTCTGAAGGCGCCAATTCCTCATTATTTCTCACTTTAAATTCTTCCTCAAAGGCGTAATCTTCTTCTATCTTTACCTTCAAGGCGCCATTCATCACACTTCATGATTTCCACTTGATGAATTCCTTCTCTAAGGCGCATTTACACCTAGGCGCATTTTCATCATTATCCAAGGCGCAAAATCTTTGATGATTGACCCTGGCGCTAGATGAGCGCTCAAACTTACACCAAGGCGCTCAACTTTTAGATCACACCTCTCTGAAGGTTTTAGGTCTCCTCTAGGCGCTCAAACAGATGGTTTTAAACTCCCCAAGGCGCTCAAAACACTCTCACCTCACCATTCATCTATCTTCTTCTCTGTGAGGGCGATCATTCCTTGTTTCTAGGCGCTCATCCATCACTCAAGGTATTTTACTTTGTTGAGTCATTCACTGTTCTTCTTCAAGGCGCTAGACTAGGCTTGGGTGCTCATCCATCACTCAAAGTCTTTTAAACTTCTATCTTTCAATCTAGGTGCATTATTTGAACTAGGCGCTATCCTTCAGATGTTTCTCAAGGCGCTGGGCTCCTCTTCTAGGTGCCAACACCAACTCAAGGCGCAAAACATGACCTTAGGCGCATTGTCTTTCACTCCAAGGCGCTTTGATCATTATCCAGACCTCCTAGGCGTTCTTCGCATGATGACTTAGCACACTTTTACTCATGACAAGCCTTCCCTGACAAACTAATCCCCCGCATCATTAACCTTCAAGATCCTGACAACTTGGAAATAAGACCGCATAACTCAATGCAGAAGCATCTGAACTCAAAAAAGGGGGTCCCCAGTCTGATGGGGTGATGTGTGATTTGGTCACAACAATCTCCAAACTCAGCTTATATATAAACTATGGATTGTCCATCTAGCTGACTAATTTATCATATTTTTATTATAGAATATGAAATAAATTTTTTACCTTTTTTGGAAAAAGCATCATCTAAAACAAAGATGGTAGTCATAAATATTTAAAATACACCCAATGAATGTGTATAAATATCTTTTAAGAAATCATTACCAAGGCTTGCAAACCCTTTCATACCTCATCCTTCATCATTGTAGATTCTTTGGCAGCTGCCCAGGCTTTAGAGATAGTCAACATGAATGTTGAATCCAGTTGTTTTTTCTTGGCCAAATTATTTATTTTTTTGCGTGCAACTTCCAAAGATGGTGAATTGAGGACATCATCAAATTTGAGCTGGGCCCTACTCAATGCTGTATAATCTTTAAGTGCTTTATCATGCGCTTGTAATGCTATCGAGCATTTAGCTGCTATCCTCACCACTTCTACACGTAAAAAATGTCAACAATATTAGGAATGACCAAAATATCTGCAATCTCAAAGAAATTAAAAATTTGCACTTGCATTCATTTACCGTACTCTCAATCTGAGGCTACAATGAAAATTATTTCACATTAACTTTGGAGGAACATTCGAGCATAGGAAAAACTTGAAACGTGATCATAAAGTTTGATACATACCATCCTTGGCTGCAAAATTGTTTTGATGACTATCAGAAATAATTTTAAGATGCTCAAAGAAGTCCCTGGTAAAGTCTTTGCGACGCCTAGCAACAATGGTATCAATTTCTAATGGATTCTCTCGAACTTGTTTGAAAAGTTCATTATGCCTCTCCATGTCATCATCAACCTGGAACCCAGCTTGGAATTTAGATGCTATTCACAAATTTCAATTATTAAATATTATAGAACATATCAAAAAAAAAATCGAACAAGCGGCCTTGACTATACATACCAGATTATTATCCAATAACTGTCATTTTCAATTAACTCGAAATATGAACCAGTCCAAAATAAATATACAGTCAATTTACCAGCATGTTCTCTACTAGGTAACCAAATAAACAAGGAGAGAAGGAGAGAATAGAGAAGATGGTAAGTGTTTATCTTCTCTTCAGACAAATTATATGATGTATGGTTCTGCTGCTGGCAATTTAATTATTTGTAATTGTTCTTAAACTAATGCATCTGAATGCAGAAAGTATGCAACAAAGCTCACTTGGCCTTACCTCCTTCACCTTCCTAATAAGCCTGAGTAGATTCTGTTTGATTTCAGGATCGTTTGAAGCATCTGCCCGCATCCTACACCGATTAAAAAAGTGAGGCCTAATCTTTGTCCATGCCTCAGTGAATGCCAATAACTTCCTCCAATCACTTGAATTGGGTTTCTCGATCATGAAAACATCGATCATTCTGTCACAAACGGTTGACATTTTATAACCTTCCTCTAACTCAATATCTTCACTATCTTCAGTATTGGATATAATCTCTTGTTCCTTTCCATCCAGACTAACTTTAATATCTTCTGCCACAGCTTTCTGGTCTCCCAAATTTGCCATGGAAGAGGATTGTAATGCCCTTAATGCACTATATGACCAATTCCTGTATAAATCTATTGCCACACAATGGCAAGTTAAAAATGAATACAGTTAAAAATGTGCCCACTTCATGAAGATGTACACAAAACAACATCAAATTAATTTGTAGATAGAGGGCATTACTAAACATTAAGTATAAAATAGCAATTCGAGTTGTAAGCTGCAGAAACCAAAGGCAATATCACACAGGTCAAGAGCGACAAAAGTGCCCCTAAGTCATCCAAAAATAGTCTCATGCACAATCTAACAAAAAATGGAAAGAAGATTGGTTAACCATAAAGCATCCCTATTAGAGTGAACCTACTTGAGAGCACTAATCCCCTTAGACTGATGAAACTAATTTTTAAGCATCAATGATGACTTATTCAAAGTTAATGATGACAATCAAAGATGAGTGCATCCATAAGCACTTAAGAATTTTAGATGTGAAGAATCCAAGAAAGGATAAAAGTTAAAACCATCAACCTAGAGTTAAGCGCACCAAACGGGACTCAAAAAGAAAGGTTCTTGGTAAATATAATAAAAAGAGAAACCCATGTTGAGCATATACAAGCCTAAGTATGACCAGGGTAAAATAAATCTATTTCTCATTAGCCCTCGTGAATATCCACAAAAAATACAAAGATACAAAAAGGATTATAATCAGCCCTAGGGAAACATGGAGAAATGACATCATGGATGACCATCACCAAAACAGATTTCTAGGCAGAATTTCCTTGATGTTCTTCATCAATCCTGTTGGAATACTATCGAGCATTAAATTAGGCCTCCAACCAACTCTTTACTCCCAACTATGCACAATGAATAGACAACAGAGTAAGGCAAAGGACTAGAGCAGAGAGTTGGTCTAAACACCCTTCTTTGTAAGGGTCACAATTTGATCCTTAAGCCCTTTTACAAAAATTAAAGCTACTTTAATTAGAGGCCCTTCTCCACAAGGGAGGCTATCTGACTCAGAGACCCTTCTCGACAAGAGAGGCTATTTGAGCTATAAGCCTTTCTCTACAAAGGGAGGGTATTTGACTGATACAGGAAATCCCTAGCAGAGCAACTTTATCCTGCATGTACAAGATCATTTTGAGGTATAAAGAAGACAACATCGTGTTGGAGGCCATTTTGGCGCATTATACGAGCACCAATTTTGGAGATCTCATGGTGATCATGCATCATGTCACTACAAAGACAACATGTTGCCCACGTTATGAAGTCACCAGAGAGACATGACGTTGTGTGTACTTAGTGTCACAAAAGACATACCATGTTGTGCTTGTTTTAGTGTCGTGGGAAAGTGAAAGTCACAAAGTTGCACATCTTGTAGTGTCGCACAAGAGACACCAAATTGGCCATCTTAACTGCATTACAAAGGTCTGGATATAATCAATAACTTCATGCACTGTACTACTTGCATTCTTGTCAGTGACCTCCTCAGCAAATTCTTCAAGTTCTAATAGCCACTTCCTTATCTTCTCCATAAAGCTCATCATATACTACAAAAGAAAGGTCTTTTGGAAATTCTTTACTAAAATTTCCCGTATGCCTAGATATCGATCATTGAGAAATAACATACAATAAGACTTCTTTAAAAAAACTGTCATTGCTAGGGCTTTATGACAAGACAAAGAAAGTTGTTCTCATAGCACTGTTAAGAGACCAGCTAAAACATATTTAAATTCCAAATTAGAAAAAATCTGAAATCACTAGGAACTAAAATTTAAAACTTCTAAAGAACTGTAACTTCTAACTACTAAAAATTTGAATCTGTAGCTACAAAAAAAAATTTGAAGTAAATTTGTTTATTCTATAGAATATAAAACAGAACTTAATATTAGTAAAACATTAGATCACTACTTTTTGGAGGAGGTATGGACACCAATTCAAGTTCAAGCATCAAAGATAGCGTGGACACAACCCTTGCCCAAAGCTAGCATGGGCACCATCCTCGCCTAGAGGTAGCATGGACTATCCATTCAAAACATATACTCATACTGACTTGAGGCCCGACCACCTATTTATAACTACTTTCTCTTCACGAAAATTCATTGTATGTATGTGAGAATAAGTGCTTACCAAATCCTATGAAACAACTTAGATACATGGAATCTCAACACACTGACCAAAAAGGTGGGTTGTTTGACTGACTATAGAAAAGTAGGTTGAACCCACTTGCCCAAACAGCTGGGTATGCCCATTCACCCCAAATGCATCTAGCCACAAAAAGGTGGGCAGAAAACTACCTAGCAATTATTGTTGACATACAACTAAAGAAGATTCATAACGAACATACCCCAGAGAATTTGGTTTGTAATGGTGCCTCATTTCAAAGACATGATATTTCAAGTTTCAATGAGATGTTGTCCAGTATTCCAGCTTCCTTTCAGTCCATATATACAAGAAGTAGAAGACTGTAGAAAAAGAAATTGCCAAATTGGAGCCTTGTTCAGATTTGTAGAAGGATCTAACTGCATTTGTTCTGGGAGGTTTGGTGTTGTTCTATGACTGATTTTAGATAGAAGAAAGCTTCAAGCCCTCCACCACCTTCTCTGCATGCAGTTATCCTAATGCTGCACATCCATGGAGTCTAATTTAACTGTTGTTCCAGATTCCAATATTGTAATACTTTATGGTGTACGTCATATAAGGCCTTAAAAATTCAATGATAGTGAGCATATTTGCTTCATCTACCTTCAGCTAGGTAGTCACAAACTAGTATATTGTAGTATGTTTAGCTTAAGGAACTCCTGCATAAAAATGATCTATGTAACCCTACAAAGCAAATAGCAAAGAACATAAATATGCAGAACAGCAAGAGATAATAAGGAGACTGCTTCCAAAACTAATGCCTTAAAGTTAACAATCTCATGAGCATAGATTAAATAGATATAAAAGAGAGGGGATGTGCACTGACTGGATAAGGCCAAAAGCAGTAACTGCCCCAGAGGAATGCAAAATTACCTCAGTTGACTTAGATGCAATCAGAGAGGCTCACATGAACGAGACCAAGAGTACTTACTCATAGGATATTAACAATGATGTAGATAATTAGAAGAGAAGAAATGATTATAAGGGTGACTGTATATTTTAGGTCTGTTTAGTCCTTGGTTTGCCATAGGTTTTCCTAGTTCATCAATTCTGTCAAACCATACTGGGATATCTTACAACATGAATGTAAATCATTCTCTCTAAAAAGGTTGGGATCCCAATAGAACCCATTTTCTTTCAGCATTAAAAGAAAAAGACAATTAAGACAGAAAATGAATAGCCTGTACCAGTCTTGAGCTCACATTGCATCATCCATCATCCATCATCCAATCTGGTTGTCCTGGAGTATAGACTCTTTATCTCCCCTTGCTTCCAATGCATTAAAGTTGTCCTTAAGTGTTGGAAAAACAAGAGATTGTTTTTGAAGTATCTGTCCCTCCACAAAGTACATCTTTTGTAATGTCCCCATTTCCAGCATGATCACCTAACAAGAGTCTAGGTTAGCCTATCCTCATTCCCGTAGGCTAATTCTTCAAGCAATGGAATGATTTGGTTGAGATCTGGTTATAAAATGGCTTGGAGAAGATAACGTTGCTCAAATTGGAGAATGGAAAGTTGTTTTACAAGGCTCAGCTAATTTTTCATAGTTCTGGCAAAGTGGAAAATGAATTAAGGTATTTTTACATTAATTATCAAAAGATCAAAAAATAATAAAATAATTGTTTTTCAAGTTGGGTGAACTATTTGGGACAATAAAATAATATTATTTTTGGAGTCCTAGCGCCCACTTTGGAGAAAATAAATTAAATAATAATATTTTATTATTATTTAAATCGGAGCACTCAAGAATTATGGGAGAAATAAATAAAATATTATTTTCTATTGGAGCGCCCAAAAATAGAGGAAAATAATAATATTTTATAATTATTTGGAGCACTCAACTTGGGAGAAAGGAAAAAATTAAATAATATTATATTTTTTGAATTTGGGCAGCCACTTGGGAGAAAGAAATAAATAAATAAAATATTGGTCTTTGGCCGACTTGGAGGAAAAAGGTAATTCAAATCTTTAATTTGAATTTGTCGGCCTGCCTCAGCAAAAAAAGAAGATTCAAGTACAAAAGAAGGTTGACAAAGCTTCATTTCATCATCACGAACTTTTGGCAACTTTGGCATTTTGCTTGGCAATTGTATTGCAGGACTTTCCGAGGACAAAAACTCTTGTGGAAGGAGGTGGATTGGACGAAAACCCAATCACATCTTGGAGGTAGATTCATACAGAGTTCACACTTGCACTTCATTGAGGAATTTGGAGATTGTTTGAGCATTCAAGATATATCTTTCATTGCAGATTTGAATCTCATTATTGAAGACCTTTTGCATCAGCTAGGGGCGCCACATTTTCAAGACATTGAAGATCCTTGCTATTGCATGTTGAGCGCCGAATTGAGGGAAGACATCATTGCATCCCTGAGTGCCATTATTGAAGGGACATTTGCAGATTTCAAATCATATCTTGGAGTGGTTGTTTCATATTTGCAGATCCATCATAACTGCAGGCGTAAACCCTAGCCGCCACCACCTTGGGATCACATCCTTTCAACATTCATCACATTGGAGGGTTGGCAATCAGCTGAGGAAGGATCAGCGAAGTGTTTGCAACATCATACCCTTGCCACCGCCATTTTTGGAATGCCAATACATTGTGTTAAGGGGTGTGGAACTGTTGAAGGAGTTCGCCATTGTTTTGGGACTGCATTTGATCATTTGGTATCATATTCATCATCATCTTGAAGGCTGATCAGATATAGAAGAGGTTCGCCCACCTTGCATTGGCTTTGTCAACAAATTTGGTATGTTCTAGTTGATATTCAGATCTGAATTGTATCAGTCACTTATGCATGATTGTATGGCCATGTTGGAGCCACAAACTTGATGTAATTGCATTCCATATAATGCCAATTTGGAGCAGCAGACTTGCATTCACATTTTGTATGATTGTATGTGTATTTCATGGTGTAATTCACAATAGATAAGACTGCAGATGTATACTTCTTTTTGTCATCATTATTACATGTGTTAGACTACGTTTCATGCTTGGTGAAGTCAAGTTGATAAGGTGCAGAAATAAAAATCAGAATTCAGTCCTAGGGTTTCAACTTGAAAATTTGCAAATTCAGAAATTTTGGTCAAAACCCTACTTCAGGACATTACATCTTTCCAACAACTTCGAACCCCAACTTTAGCTCATTGTCTTCTGCTGGAAGAGATCCTCCAGACCTCTGCACATACCAGATAATCATTCAATACAACTTGTTTCACTTTATCTCCCTCATCTATCCTGGACTCTCCCCACCTAAATGATTCACTATAAACAACCATGGTTTGTAATGGCTCCTGGCTCCTGAATCCCAAGCACTGCCTCCACTAAAACATAGTAACTGGCATACTTGGTTGTATAGACTTCCAGAATTTCTTCCTCACATAGGACCTGTAAATTGCCTAGGTAGTGTGGCTGTTGCAGATAAATACCTTCACATCTCCTCCAGGCTTTACCAACTTCAATGTCTGATCAATCCTCAAACTTTCAATCAATGCATGCTTAAAGCATGCATGCAACATAAGGTCCAAGAAATATGTTCGTAGGCGTGCTGTGAACAAGTCATCCTGCTGTTGTACACCTTTCAACACCATTTTCCATTGCTGGCAGAACAATGAAGATCCAATCTCCTCGGTAATAGAACGAAGAAATTCAAATTGGAAAGTACCATCCTCCCGCTTTGCAAAAGAATCAATGGAATTAAGCAAGAAGAGATTATTCGTCATTAAGGATGTCACAATCTTATTGAGGCAAGGTCGGCAAATAAATGACCCAAGTTGAAGCCCCAGTGAGGTCAGTGTCCCAAAGTGTCTAAAAGAGGAGATTGACCTCCAAAAATGTTGTTTAAAGTCAACCCATGTCTCATAGCTCCTTCTGTTAAAAAAAAAGTGTATTTTACCCGTTGAAAAGAGTTAATGAAATTCTTCAAAAACTGAACATTTACATAAAGAATCATCTAAAGTGCATGACCTTTACAAACTATTAAATTTAAATTTTATGGCAGTGATATCAAAGCAGATTTTTATTTTTATTTTTGCTTTGTCTAAGCCTGAAATCTACATCCTAATCTCTGGGTCTAAGAAATTCTCAGTCTATGATAAACCTGTGGTAGAGTTCAGCAAGTAAACAGAATATAAGTTATGTGAAAATCAAAACTTTTTTTGGTAAAATTTATATTAAAATAAAAAGTTGGGTTAGTATATAAAAGTGTCAATTGAGTAGTTTTGATGTAGATATAATTAGGACAAAGTATTTAAAATAATATATCAATTCGGTAGTTTTAGTGTCACACTTGAAAGAAGAATTTTTATAGTAAAATTATAATTTGGTCACTCTAGTCCAATTAAACATAACCTGTGAAAATCAAAACCATAGTTTGCAAACTAGGTGAGTTCTTGCGAGAAATTCTATAGGGTGAGTAACTCCCCAAAGATTTGCACACTGAGTCCTGCAGAGAAATTCGTGAGTTACTTGGCGAGTCTCACCTAGAAACTCACTTGGACACAGCGAGATTTGCAAAAAAACTCAGCTGCTCAAAGAAAACATGCCAGAAGTCATTAAAACCCTCTTTTTTTTTTGGTTTTTCATCATTTTCTTCTTCAACGGTTGCAATCTCAGCGGATCGAATTGATTAACTGATTGGGAGTGTGATTTGAATGACTTATCAATGATTGGAATGCATTTGGACAGATATTTCTTTTGTTTACTATTCTTTCTTTCTTTCTCTTTCCAAATTTCAAACCCTTAACACTCAAGACCCTGCTGTTATGCTGCCTGTTATGCTGCAGAAATTTTCTATTCTTTCCAACCCTGCTGTATTTGTTTTACTGTAGTTTTCTATTTTTTTCTTTTTTCGAAATTTCAAATTCAAATGAATGAAAACCCTACTATTATGCTGCTGAAATTTTCTTTTTTTTTTTAATGTCCAGAATCTACAATGTGTGATGCAAGGTGCCCGCGCAAAGGACCCTACATGGAAAACATGGCAAACCGAGTGCAATCAAGGGCACAATGACCTAAAGTTATTGTGAATTTTAATATGAGGGGTGGTATCAATCAACTGAAATACCACCTTGCTTGAATTGCTGGCCAAGATGCTTAATTGTGTAGCCAAGTGTAGGAAGAAGTGCAGAGAGAAATGAATGCCCTACTTTCTAAGTTACAAGGAGAAGAAAATTGAAAGAAAAAGGACAAGATAAGCAGTTGCACTAGTGACGAATTACATGGCCATCCCTAAATAATTTGGAGATTCTCTTCTTGGCCCATGAATTCAGCATTCCTCCACTACGGAGAGTTCTAGCCATCTAAATTCCCCAACTAATTTCTTTGTTCCTCACAATGTTCCAGGCACACAACCTTCGCTTTAAGATACCACTTCAAACTGAGAGAAACACCAAGAGGCAAATTTTTGGTACTACAATAATTACGATTTAATGTGGCAAACAGCCCATATTGGGATGCATTGATAAATGTGTTAACCATTGCTAGTGTGGGGTTTAAGACACCAAATTCACATGATTTCAATGGTCCATTCTTATAGGAAGTCATCAAAAAATGCACAGTTAATAGTAGAAGATCGGAGGAGAATATGGCAGAAAAAAAGTTGCAGCATTTTAATGAATGGGCGAATAGATGGTAGGAACAAGACACTAAATTTTTTAGTGGCTTCAAGTGGCACATTCGTGTGCTTGAAGTCAACGGTTACCTCACACAAAGTCAAGAATGTCGAGACTTTGTGCAATTTGTTGGAAAGGGTGATCCAAGAGGTTGGAGTGGAGAATGTTGTCCAAATTGTCATGGACAACACAGCTATATATGTAGCCACAAGGAGACTTGTTCAAAAGAGGCATCCCACCATTTGTTGGAGACCTTGTGTTGTCCATTGCCTAGATTTAATACTCAAGGACATTGGGAAGATTGGATGGGTCAAAAATGTGGTTGAAGATGCTAGAAACATTACCAAATTTATCTACAACCATACCTAAGTCCTTAGTTTGATAAGAGATCACATGAAAGGCAAGGAGCTTGTGTGATCAAGGGTGACACGATTTGCCACAAACTTTATCACTTTGCAAAGCATTGTAGGGGCAATACCTTCTCTCAACCAGATGTTTGTGAGTAATGCATGGTTGAACTCTTCATATTCCAAAAGGCCAAAAGGGGAGAATGACGTGAAATTAGTTTTTGATGAGGTGTTTACCAAGAATGCAGAGGAAATATTCAAGGTAAGTAATATACTTAAGTTTTAGAGGGAATTTTGTATTTGTTGTTTTTTTTTGTTATTATTTCTAATTCTCTATTAATTTTCAATTTTTTAGGTCACAAAGCCTTTGGTCAAGGTTTTGTGTTTGGTCAATGGGTTATCTCTATGAGGCCATAGACAAGGCTAGGAAGCCATTTTGTATTATTATGGTGGCAACAAAAGAAAATACAATGTTCCACAAAGTCTCTGAGATGAGGGATGTGGGGGCAAGTTTCAAGGGCAATTATTTTCACAAAATTTGGGGGCAATAGGGGATGACAGCTAAAACAATATATGTTTAAAAATTTAATTACAATTGTTATATATGGAAAAGATGAATGAAAAAAGCTAGCAAGTACACTAGATCAGACCCTCTTCCACAATAACATTCAAGGACAAGACCGAGCCAAATCACTACCAAATGGAGGTCGACTTAGCGACAAATCTTGTACTCATGAGTGCTATGGAAAGATCTAATTTAATCAAGCCCTTTTATCAAACCCTAGGTCAATCAATGCACTAAACCCTAGATTTGTAAAGATCTTATTATAATAGGAGATGTACAGCAGATAATCAGAAACTACTTCACAAGAATGATTAGGAAGATATCAGAACTTGTGTTCCGGAAGCTGGAATGTCAGAGGACTATTTCGGGGGCGCCCAAGTCCTGGAAGTCAGAATCTTCAAAAATTGCAAACTAGAGAAATGTTACAAAAATTGCTCTAATGCCAGATCTGAAGTCTATTTAGGCAAAAGGACTATTTCGCAAGCGCCCAAGTCTGGCATAGAGGAATAATCCTGAAATGTTGTCGGGTCCCAAAACCCTTATCCTTACTCAGTCTTCCTGTGTCTTCACTTTTTCGGATATCGCATCTGTAACCTGCACACAAGAAGAAAAGGGGTTTGGGGGTTATGGTGTTTAGGGACTTGCCTCAGTCAAATCCTGAGATAGCATTCAAGCCTCCCAACACCGTTGATAGATAAAGAGAGCGTGCCCTTGCAGGGCAGAGGATAAACACAAATCAATATGATGAAATCAAATGATGATGAACACAAATGATATCAATGCTCTTCAACTCATACGGAGAGATAGATGATAACTTCAAAAACCTACAACAACACACAATGACAATACCATTCTGCTCTAGAATCACAATGAATGCTTTGAATGCTCTTTAATCCAATGCTTCAAGTTGGCTATCTCTATCTAGATTCATAATGAATTCAAAAACACACTTATATATGTTTTCCTACTAACATTCATCATTTTTAACCAAAAGAGTCGATAAGGAGAAACCCTTTTAAAGGTCTTATGCCGACATGCATTTAAATTTGCCTTGACCAATCAAGGAGGACTTGGGCGCCCAAGGCACCTTTTTGGTCCGGGGTAAGGAAGAATATGGGCCCCTAATTCCCAATTTGCATTGATTTCGGGGGATTTTGCATCTAGCCCCCCCTTTAATGTGTGTATGATCTTACGATTAGTACATACATTAAAGTACGATCGAAGCATATCAAACACATCAAACACTAGAGTGAAGACACACCCTAAGTTTAAAAAACTATTTCTAGCCCCCAAGCTTAGGCAAACATAAGAAAACACTTGACAGTCACATAAGACACAATGAATACAGTAAGGAAGCGCGCAATGCATTGAGAAGACAATAAAAGACACGCAATACACGGAGAGGACATGAATACAGTCACGCAATACACAGAGAAGACATGATTAAACAATTATATATATAACCCTAACTAGGCGATGGGGGGAGCTCATCGCTACACACCACCATCAAAGGCACACAAAACACATGTGGGGGGAGCTCATTGCTACGTGCCACCACTAAAAACACGCAAGACACTCAAGGAAGACACGAAAAACACACGAAATATGCGAGAGTCGTAGAGTATGTCGTCAACATACTATATGTCTTATACACAGTAAACACGGGCGATAGGGAGGAGCTCATCGCTACACTCCACTATCTAAGACACGCCAAACACACCTGACAGTTGAGCTACGCTACCACAACCGCCAAAGACACGCTTAAGGGTGAATAACTCAAGATCCAACCCCACCTCCTAGAGGACTTTTAAAAGGATGTGCAACCGCTCAAGGGAAGACACAATCGCGCCTTCCGCAGAGGGGCTTTCAAAATGCAACCCCACTTGCATCTGCAGACGCCTTACGATGAAAAGGAAGCATGTGCTCAAAGTATATAACCCCACATGCATCACGCAAATGCCTGACATGAAAATGAGGCATACGCAAAACAAAACCAAGTACACAACCCCACCTACATTCGCAGATGCCTTACGGTGAAAAGGAAGCATACACAAACACGCTTTATCAACAATATCTAAAATATCCAAGCATTTACCACAATATATGCCCGAACCTTAAAGTGGTTGATCCCGCTTGCCGGTATCAAACACATTTAAGGTAAAGTTGAAAACATGCAAGGGAACAAAAGCTCTCGCAAAGCCCATGCCCTAAAGTGACATGTGCTTAACAATCGCCGAATGTTCCCAACAATCACACATGTTAGTATCTAATCATCAACAATAGTCATGCATAGAAATAAGGTAACATGCTATTTAAACAAACCAAGGCTACACTTACGGGTTCGAAACCGAGTATAGCCATTAGGTTATACTTCTGGTATATCAAAACCGAGTGTAGCTATAAGGTAAGATACAAAACATTCCAAAGTGCCTGGAAGCAAATTAGAGTATTGCAAAGGTTTGTTACAAGAAATTTCACAATACAATACACGATCACATCACAACACAAGGTGATTCTACTAGTCAAGCGTCGGTAATATATTAACCCCATCTTCATATATGGACTAGGTCCATTTTTATTCATTGTAGGGACGCATGGTCCTTATCAATATTTATTTGTTTTCATCATCCGCCGACTAGTAGAGCCACTGAAGAATGAAAGCACGAAAAATGAGAGGAGACAAAGGTGACGTGGGAAAATGCCCCCAAGACATCCTCCACAACGTTATGCCCCCAAGGCACCACACACAACAATTACAATAAGATAGAGGAGAGTAGAAGAATAGAGAAACACATAGAAGAAGTGTCACAACACAAGCGATCTCCTTGTATCCTTGACCTTACAAGAGTATCAAGGGTCATCCAAGAAGATGACCTAAACAACATTTAACCCAACACAGGGGAACACATCACAACACAACATAACTATATCTATTTAAGAGGAGGCCAAACTTGCAAGCATCTTAGAGAAGTGCTCCATCAAGTGTGGTAAAATGTGTGAGGAACTCATACCTGTTTGATGTTTATTTTCAAAATGGTCATGCGGTGCTTGTGCTTGTTTCTTAAGACCTTGTATGTTTGAAATCTTCTGATGCTTGCGGGGAGGGTAATCATTACCTTTTTCCACAAAAGATTCACGCCTTGCTCTTTTCCTTTCTTTTTCTTTCTTATTCTACTTTACTTGATGAATGACCTTTTCATGATGAAATGGGATACTTTTCATCGTCACGACTTTCTCTTGCTTCAAGTGATTACATGTAGGCTACTCCATTTGATTATCTTGCGCATTTTGGTTATCTCCCAATCCATAAAGGGATAACGAAGGAGGAACCTCAGTGTATATAACTTTTCCTCGTGCGCGAGGTAGATCTTCATTTATCGTCTTATCTACTTCTATCATGCCAATTATTTCATCATGGTCGAGATAGTCATCTCAATCTCTATTGTATTTTGTTCCATGTTGTTGTCGCTATGTTTAGGGAAAGGATCGATGAAGATTTATAGATTTTGATTAGGAGGGGCTGCCGACTTATTTCCATTGTCATTCACACTGGTCACCTGTAGAAGTCTTGAATTTCATTGTTTAAGACGCATACATCTTTCGGTATCATGTCCCGCCGAGTGGTGATAGTGACAATAGGCATTAGCATCAAATGAAGGTCCTTGCATCTTGCTACTGTCTAGTGGACGAGCAGGAGAAGCTTCAAAAGATTGTTGTTTACTGCTTGAGTCGTTATTGAATGAAGAGAATCCGATAATGGAGTGAATTATCTTTGTTGTTGTCTCAATTGAATCGGTGTCCGATTAGGCTTTGTAATAGCAGACACTTGCGATTGAAAGTTATTCGAATGTTGCCCATTGATCTTAATGAAATTCCTGTTATTCTTCTTAAATGAATTTTGAGATGTTCCAACTGCAGATTGACCAACAGGAGCCGATGAGTTATGATTTTCATACTGACTAGCCGAAAGTTGGTAATCTCGGAGAGTTGTACATAGATGTTGAAAAGAACTATACTTCATCAACAATATCTTGTCACGTATGTTCAATTGTAGATTCGTAATGAATACTTTTTGAACATCCTCATCTATAATTGGATATTGAATTTGCGCAAAGAGAGCTTGATATCGACTAATAAATTCCATTAATTTATCTTTCGAACCTTGTTTACAATGGACCAAATCAATCAATGAGATAGTAGGTCCAATGTTTGCTTGGAAGTGTTGCAAGAATTGATCACCTAGCTGTAAGAAGGAATGTATTGAATTAGGAGGTAGAGAGCAAAACCATTCCAAAGCAGTATCTTTAAGAGATCGAGGAAAGAGTTTTGCTAACAATGTCTCATCAAAGAAGAAATCACTACACATTGCTATGAATGCTGCCACGAGTATTAGGATCATCTTTACCACTGTACTTTTTAAAGCGAGCAGTCTCAAACTTGTTAGGCATTTGAGCTCTTAAGATTGTATAAGACAAAGGACTGCAAGCATGATATGTTAGTAAGCTAGGTTGAGAGGAAGCATTAGTCAAATTTGTCACTTTTTGCTGCAAGGATGACATACTCTGCAAAAGCTGGTTTAGGAGAGCATCATTGGGTGAAGTGGTTTGCGGATTTGAGACAAGAGTATTTGACGTTGCAGTCGTAAAATTAAGGTGTTGGTAATAAGTAGAGGTGATAGGTGGTTGAGAATAATTATTCATGGGTATGGCTACAGGAGGTGCTGAGTTTTGATAATTAAATGCAACAACTTTGTAATTGTTTCCAACATATGTTCCCATGGTAGTGGTAGCATTACTACAAGCTCGTGGATTGGTGGTGAGAATTAATGATGTAAAAGTGGATATTCCAGTCGTCGGTATGGGTGTCAATACTTGTGAGTTTATATACTTTGGTGGTGACACATTTTCTATGTTATTCATGCGGCTAGCCGCTGACATAATGTTATGATCCACTATGTGGGCTAATCCACGGAGCATGTCAACACCTTCTTGTCCTTCTTGTAATAATCCTCTTATACCATCAACAATAGGTATCACTTCTTGAGCGAGATGTGCACCTCCCACAATTTCTTGAAAATTAGCTAGTTGTTTGTCTAGTTTCTTGATTTGTTCTTCAGGCACATGTGTAACTATGTCAATCACATCTTCGAAGTCATGAAAGGTTTGTTCTTCCATCATGTTGGTGTTTGTGATATCTTGCAAAGATGTTGATTCACCTTTTGTAAAGTAGTAGTGTAATGGATTTTCCAATGTTTGCATATTGTTGCTATTCAAAGCACTAGAACCCATTAGTCTACAACTTCTTCATACCAAGTTGTTGGTATTAGGGCAGCAGGTTATATAACTCATACAAAGTTTTATAACACTCAATGCACTAACCAATAATATGATCAATAAGATTATAACGATTAAGGTAGTTATGCTTGTTGAAATACATAATGTGTAATTGCAAAACTATGAATTTTCAAACCATTGATATAAAATAATGTAAGATAATGAAAAATATGTTATAATCAATGCTAGATCTGAATTTAACTATCAGCAAGATGCAAATGCTTGAAGCTACAGGTTCACCAAAATGTTATATATGGAAAAGATGAATGAAAAAAACTAGCATGCACACTAGATCAAACCCTCTTCAACAATAACATTCAAGGACAAGACCAAGCCAAATCACTACCAAATGGAGGTCAACTTAGCCACAAATCTTGTACTCATGAGTGCTATGGAAAGATCTGATTTAATCAAGCCCTTTTATCAAACCCTAGGTCAATCAATGCACTAAACCCTAGATTTGTAAAGATTTGATTATAACAGGAGATGTACATCAGATAATCAGAAACTAACTTCACAAGAATAATCAGGAAGATATCAGAACCTGTCTCGGAAGCTGGAATGTCGGAAGACTATTTCGGGGGCACCCAAGTCCTGGAAGTCAGAATCTTCAGAAACTACAAACTAGAGAAATGTTACAGAGACTGCTCTAATGCCAAATCTAAAGTCTATTTAGGCAGAAGGAATATTTTGCAAGTGCCCAAGTCTAGCACAAAGGAATATTCCCAAAATGTTGTCAAATCCCAAAACCCTTATCCTTACTCAATCTTCTTGTGTCTTCACTTTTCCAGATCTCGCACCTATAACCTGCACACAAGAAGAAAAGGGGTTTGGGGATTATGGTGTTTAGGGGCTTGCCTCAGTCAAATCCCGAGATAGCATTCAAGCTTCCCAACACCGTTGATAGACAAAGAGAGCGTGCCCTTGCAAGGCAGAGGCTAAACACAAATCAATATGATGAAATCAAATGATGATTAACACAAATGATATCAATGCTCTTCAACTCATAAGGAGATAGATGATAACTTCAAAAACCTGCAACAACACACAATGACAATACCAATCTACTCTAGAATCACAATGAATGCTTTGAATACTTTTTAATCCAATGCTTCAAGTTGGTATCTCTATCTAGGTTCATAATGAATTCAAAAACACACTTATATATGCTTTCCTGCTAACATTCATCAAATTAACTGTAACATGCCACTTGTTCTACCAAGTAAATACAACTATGTTTTAACTCAAGAGTGAATAAACCATGAAACCCAAAACATGAGTAATAAATATTTTCCTTTCTTTCATTTGATACAATGCACATTTGAAACATATTTCAAACTTAACCATTGCATTATCAAATTAAATTTCAACAATTACATGAATTGAATAATTCTCATTTACAACATTTCAAAAGATAGTTACATACAAGCTTCATAAAGCTAATTGACAATACAATGATTCTGATGTCTATCTTCAAATCCTGGCCACCAACTGCTTATGCTCTCTTAACCGTTGAAGTGCCATTTCTAAGTGTTGAAAATGCTCTTCTTCGTTCTTGGAATAAATTAGAATGTCATCCAAGAAGACCAACACAAACTTATCCAAGCAGTCTCTAAACACACTATTCATAAAATTCATGAAAGTTGCAGGTGCATTTGTTAACCCAAAAGGTAGGACTATGAACTCATAATGTCCGTACCTTGTTCTAAAAGCAGTTTTGGATGTCTTCATGCTTGATCCTTAATTGGTGATAACCTAACCTTAGATCAATATTTGAAAACAATGTTGCACCCCGCATCTGATCAAAGAGATCATCGATACATGGTAAAAGATACTTATTCTTTACTGCCGCTTTGTTAAGCAACTGGTAATCTATACACAAACGCAGTGTCCCGTCTTTCTTCTTTACAAAGATCACTGGCGCTCCCCAAGGCGAAACATTAGGCCTTATTAATCCTTTGGACAACAATTCTTCCAACTGTGATTTTAACTCCATCAATTTTGTAGTTGTCATCCTATATGGTACTTTGGATATAGGTTCCGACCCTGGAATTATGTCAATGAAGAAGTCGAATACTCTCTTAGCAGGCAATCCAGGCAGTTCTTTTGGAAATACATCCGCAAAAACTCTTAGGATAGGGTATTTCACCATATCCGTCCTTTCTACATCCTTCAATTCAGATCCATCCTCAGCTTCTTAGAGATCTTGTGGTTCAGAATATGCCACACCACCTTGACTGAAAAGCTCTTTGTAGTCCTCAAGTTTTTCTATTTTAACTGCAAAGAGTTGACAACCTTCTTGTTTGCCCTATGCATTTGCACAACTGAAATTTGACGAAGCCTAACTTCCCTAGGTGTCCCTTGCAAAGATACCCAATTCCCGAGATCATTTAGGCATTCTACAGTTTTAGCATGACAATCAACCTTAGTTCTATGTCTCCACAACCAATTCATCCTTAAGATGACATCATAGGACCCTAAGGGAGCTACGTACAAATTAACTTCCGTAGAGAAACTAGGAAGTTCAACCCTTGCTTCAAACAGACAGTGATCCACCTTTGCTCTCGTCTGGTTTACATATTCAACAACCCAAGACTTTTCCATATAGCCAGCCTTCCTAGACATTTTACTAGCTACTCTAGGGGAAATAAAATTTTTAATGGCACTAGTATCTATTAAAACAGAGATGGGTATGCCAGATAAAGTACCTGAGACTTCAACCGGAGTGACCTGATACTCTGCTTGTCGGTTATTGATTGCAGCATGTATCCTTTGCTGGAAGACATCTCTTTGCGGTGGAAGAGGATTACCATGAGGTTGTGACCCTGATGGCTTGTTGGGACATTGATTGGCAAAGTGATCTCCCCCACTACTAAAACATCCTTTTAACTGGTCCTTTCCTCCCTAAATTTCTCCCAGAGTTATCATTGCTTCTAACAGCATTACTAAAATTATTGTCTTTATTCCCTCTTCAATCTCTCCTTGGTTCATTCCAATTATTCTAAAAATTCTTCTCCCCTTGCTTCGGAAATTCTTGCACCTCATTTGACTTCTTGGAAGTTTGATTGTTTTGAGACCAATTAAACTTCTTTCTATTCTTCTCCTAATAACTGGCGGCAGACTTAAGCTTCTGCTCTTGCTTAAGAGCTTTATCATACACAAGGTCCATAGTGGTAGGACCATGCATATCCACCTCCCCACCTATCTGATTGTTCAACCCCATAATGAACTTCCTAATATGGAAACGTTCATCATCTTGATACATAGGCACATATCTCAGAAGACGTGTAAACTTCTCCCAGTATTCACTGACCGAAGAATCTCCTTGCCTTAGATTCTGAAAATACGAGAGCTTTTGGTCATAAAAAAGTTGGGGTAACCAACATTTCCGGAATATTTTCACAAATTCAATCTAAGTGAGTTGAGTTGAACTGATCCCTAGTTTCGTCTTCTTACTCATCCACCAACTAGATGCTTCACTCGACAACTGAAAAGCTCCCCACACCACTTTGGTAACTTCTGAGTAGTTCCTAATCTCGAAGTATTTTTCCATTTCAATGAGCCAAGCCTCAGCTACGTCCCCATTAGTACTTCCTTCGAATTTGGGAGGAGTAATTTTCTTCATGTCTCTAGATAGTTCCTTCGTCATTCTCCTTCTCTTAGTTCCCTCCGATTGTGATTGTGATTCTTCATCCTCGTGCTCACTAGCTTGAGTGTGTTCTCGAGAATTTTCTCCTTCTTTCTCACCATTAGGAACTTCTTTTTCTGCTCCATCCTTTCCTTTTTGCTCTAAGATTCCCACTCTCTCCCTTGTCTCAATCATCATTGCCAAGATATGGTCCAACTTAGTATTCATATCCTCTGACCCTTGCCCTACTTCTTCACTTCCTCCAAGGTTAGTCCTGGTAGGAACCATGCTTCTCTAGAAAGTTTACTCTGTAGGTTTCCATTAAGGTCAAATTCTACGAATGTTTACCTAACGTTCTTAAAAACATTAAACTTTCAAATAGAATCGTTTATCAAAGCATTCGCCAAAGAGAGCATATATCCACAAGCTTTTGGTAAGAAAAACTTTCTTTTATTAAAATGAAAAGGATTTAAATATCCTTAGATTTACATGGAATGACTATTGAGATAGTCCAATGGAGAGTATCCCTCGGATTATGTAATGTCCCCTTTTTAGGATATTCTTGATTTCTTTACTTGCATACAATAATATCACTAGAAAGGGACATTAGAGATATTAAAGATCAATAAATTAAGATAATATTTAGTTCAATTCATAACACAATTCAATATCGACTATGTTCAAGTCTTAATTCTTATTTTTCTTTCTACTCCTCACCCTTGGATGGGGAATTACTTGTCTAGGGCGCGCTAAACCTTCTCCACTGTAATTGGGATGGGATTACTCTGCCTCTCCCTAACAACCTTGTCTAGGGCGCACTAAACCATCTCCAATCCATCAGGATGGAATTACTCCGCCTCTCCCTAACAAAACCTCCTACCCTAAAGTTAGAGGCAATACAAATAACTAAGTATTCACATCTCCTTCTAGTCCTCAACCACGAATGGAGAATTACTTGTCTAGGGCGCGCTAAACCTTCTCCAATGTAATTGGGATGGGATTACTCTGCCTCTCCTTAACAATCTTGTCTAGGGCGCGCTAAACCATCTCCAATCCATCGGGATGGAATTACTTCGCCTTTCCCTAACAAAACCAACCTACCCTAAGGTTGCAGGCAATAGAAGTAAATAGGCATTGAGATGAACATACCATTAATATATATAGCAATTTTCATAATGTATATATATATATATATATATTCATGTCTAATGACAATCATTCAATTATATGTATTAGTAACTACTAATCACATGTTATTCATCATAAAGTTGGATACATTATACCAAGATAAATCTTACCCTTGTACCTTTGAGAACTCTTCAAGGAATTCTTTCCTTGCAACCAATTTACTGCTGTTCTTTAATATTTAAATCCACTGTTCCTTATATTTAAATCTCTATGTAAGAGAGAACTCTTTTTGCTCCTTTTATTTCTGCCTTGTATATGGTATTCCTCTATGCTTGTTCAATTCCTATATCCTCCCTTCTTTCTCATTCGATGCCCCTTATATCTCCCTAATTGTGAATAGATGCAACCTTTGGTCTAACGTTGCTGCTTTTAGTAGGCAGCGATTCCCTTAGGGAATTCGCTGTTATAAGCAAGGGGATCGGGTTTCTTTGTGGAGCCCTCATCCCCATATAAATATTATTTATTATTAATATGCATAATTATTATTTATTATTTAATATGAATATTGTATATTATATTTATTTAATATTTACTTTATATTTATGTTTATATTATTATCCTATATATATATATATATATATATATATATATATATATATATATATATAATAATCAATATTATATTATATAATAATATATATATAATTTATAATTACTTCTATATTACCATATCTTGCATTTATATATATTATCAAGTGATAGGAAAAGGTATGAAGAATCTGGTAATTCATAAAGTATGTACTTGGATACACATAAGTCACAAAGCATGAATTTGTAATTCATAACATATAATGTAATACAATATAGGGAATATGACAGATTCACTCCCAGCTACATAACTAAGTGGAGTGTATCCCTCAGACACAATCTCGGGGAACATACTCCTCCGATTCATCACTTGAGCAAATTACAATTATTTCTCCCAAAGGAGAAACTCGAGGATCTCTAAACAACATGGCAGGAGTCACACTATACTCAGAGGGCATATCCCTAGATAGGGGCAGGGATGTTGACTTAGTTGGAGAGACTGAAGGCAGACAGTTGAAATTGGCATCATCTCTCATCCTTCTTTTCTCTTGGCTAATCCGAGAGAGGGCATGACTTAATGTCTCTGCATCTCCTAACCATATGTCGTCGTCATTGTTTGTCCCCTCAATGGTGCGAACAATGGCTTCTCTTTCCTTCTTGGCCTTGAGATAGCGTTCGTTCCTAATGACTAATTTCCTTGCAGTCATTTTGAGACGCACCATCCTGGCACAAGAGTTCCAACATTAGATTCTCATAATGTTGGATGGGAAAGCATAGCGAGCACATAGGTTCCAAAGCTGAACCTGGTAGCTCTAATACCATGTGTAACATGCCACTTGTTCTACCAAGTAAATACAACTAAGTTTTAACTCAAGAGTGAATAAATCATGAAGCCCAAAACATGAGTAGTAAAATTTTTCCTTTCTTTCATTTGATACAATGCACATTTGAAACATATTTCAAACTTAACCATTGCACTATCAAATTAAATTTCAACAATTACATGAATTGAATAATTCTCATTTACAACATTTCAAAAGATAGTTACATACAAGCTTCATAAAGCTAATTGACAATACAATGATTCTGATGTCTGTCTTCAAATCCCGGCTGCCAAATCCTGGCCGCCAACTGCATGAGGAGAAGCATCACTCAAGCGCTTTTCCGCCAACCACGAACTAACTACGATCCCCCGCACATTTACCATACTGGTAAAGGGCCCTACCCTTCGACGAAGGGAATGGTATGGTAACCTCAAAGAATAGCCTATACTGGGCAAGATGTTGTGTTCTACATATCTAGTACTATCATACATTGTGGCTCCAACCTACAAGCATGATTGCCCTTCCTAGTATGTAAACCTAGATCACAATGAACTGACAGTGTAAACGTTGGTTGCTTACACTACTTTGGCCAAAGTTTCATCACCCCTAACTCGGAATGGACGTCACACGCTCACCCATCATTCTAGCTCGATTTGGAAAGACGTCAATTTAAAACTTATTCCCTTACCCATGGATCAACAAAACCCAAAAATAACCCTACTTATCCATTCTAGGTTTTCTATGACACTCTCATCAAAGTAATACTATTGGTAGTACATAGTTTTCCTAACTTGTCCATTCATATTTCAGCAATACTGCTCATACTTGTCTTAATACAGTTCAATATAGTTGCTACTCCCTACTAAGAAGATTAATAAACAATCAAGCATAATGTTCACATACTAAGTATATATGTATATTTATATATTTATCATTAATCAACTAAGAGAATACTCAATGCAATAAAGAATACAACTCATTTCAAACAATATACAAGACATACAAACATTCCACAGAAATGACATAATAAAGAAGAGATTCAGCATGCCTGTTTAAGCTATAATCCAAGAAAAACAATTGGCTCCCTACTCTTGATATCTCGAACTGCTGAGTATCTCCTCCAAAGCTCTTCAAAATCCTTCCTCACTACTCACTAACTTGTCTCACAGCTCAAAACCAACACTCAATGCATAAACAATACCAAAACTCAGAAAATAGCAACAACGTATAAGCAACTCCAATAGAAATTGTGTGTGTTGAAAGAATGAGGTATCTCCTCTATTTATACAAAATTTTGGGCAAGCTATGGCTACAAACTAGCTGGTAGAATTGCCACAACTCCAACTCCTCTTGACTCAGCATAACTAACTTGTGGTGGCAGCATGATTCGATGAAGAAGGAACACATAAGGGAACAGCATAAATCAAACTCAGTAAAACCAGGTAACTGCTCAGATTACAGACTTCTAAAGGGTTTGTATCCCTCCAACATGGCGCCACACATAATACCATGCTCCCCTATTAACTTGTAGATTCTTTACAAAGAATGGGTCAATATTTGGCACGTTGAAAATATAGTTATTAGCTCTATAAACCAACGCAGTCCATATTGCACTTTGAGTGGCACTTTATGTGCTTTAAACTCCACATTATATAACTGTATATGCCTTTTTCCAACACTTGAAGACTTAGTCAATTCGCTGCCAGAGTCCTAATATTTTAAACTATGAAATATTATCATTGACCTGAAGTTATGCGCTTTATACCAACGCTAGAAGGCATAGTAATATGCTTTAGTTTTAATATTAACTTAAGTTTCCTTGCTGAGCGTTTAAAATCAGCGTTATAGACCATAGCTTTATGCTATGTTAAAATGCTTACCTCTGTTTCAAGGCTGCGCACCTTTCATGGCAGCGCCATAACATTACTAAATATAATATAATATATATATTCTTTATAAAATATCATTTGATAATAGAATCCATATCTTCATAACTACATATTTACTAGTTCATCAGTATACAAAAACACATAACAATTATATATATATATATATATATATATATCATCGATACTTAAAACCACATGAAACTCATTACTCCTCTGTCGACATGAGGTCCACATATTCATTAACAACATGAATGACATCCACATATACACATGCATAACATACCTCAAGCCATCCATATCCTTATGCCTATGAGTAATACACTCATAAGTATGTGTAGATACGTCTACCTACGTATACTCATGCTTGTATTGTCTCATACGTATAAGTCTATCGTGGACTTGCATGAATTTATAACCATTTCACGTTAAAACCATGTCTTTTGCAATCTTAAACTTATCAAAGAAGACTTCAATCGATGCTCAAACAAGATCACATCCCTCATTCAGAGCACTCATAAAACCATAAGTTTCTTACCTTCACCCACACTGACTCGACCTAACCTAGACCAATAGAATAGTGGTGTGTGCTTGCTCAGTTTAGGCTTTCTCCAACATTTACCAGACCAAGTCCTTCTCCTGAGTGATACTTCTCCTCCTCTCCGGAGGAGCAACCTGTTCCTGTATCCAATTTAAATTACCACAACAGTAGTTAGCCGTTCACAAAAATAATCATATGCTTCATACATTTCATAATAATAATTACTTATTATACATCACATTGCATAATTCAATTTTTCAATACATTCAATTCAAAATTCACATTACACATTGATGCAGCAATTCATAAACATTCATTTATCCAAGCAAAGTAACCAATCTAGGTAAATAGTAAATAGTTGGAAACACACGGGGTGTAACATTAACCAAAAGAGCCGAAAAAGAGAAACCCTTTTAAAGGTCTTATGCCAACATGCATTTAAATTTGCCTCGACCAATTAGGGAGGACTTGGGCGCCTAAGGCACCTTTTTGGTCTGGGATAAGGAAGAATATGGGCCCCTAGTTCCCAATTTGCATTGGTTTCGGGGGATTTTGCATCGGGATGAATATTTAGAATGTATAATGTAATCGCAGGGACCTAGGAGCTAAACGAGGAGGTAAAAAGGCACGTGTCTACATTTTACTCTATAACAATAATAATAGTAAAAGAAATTGCAATTTATTATTTATGTAAACCATTTGACAAGCAATTGAACCAAAATTCTGAAAATATATCATAATATTCAATTTCATTTGCAATACAAAGTTACTATTACAAGTACATTGGCCCAATAGCTAACTGAATTCATTTCTGATGCAAATGTGGTGGCATACTCCTCATTGCTAGAACTATTAAACCCCCCTTTTACTCCTACATCCCCAAGGTGGACCATTTCCTTGCCCATTTTAAGATGGTCTTTGATAAGAGAAAACAAATACAACAAAGCATTATCAAATGTACTGAGGTTAAGTGGTAAAATTAGAAATTTAAAATTCATTTGATTTGTAGACAACAAGCAATGGTAGAAAAATCAAACTTGAAGTGACTGATTCTTATATCTAGTTGAAATTCAAGGTTTAAAAAATAAATCAATCAATATTAAGTTAAAGATTTTTTATCTTTTTTAAATTAAGACTAAAAGAAAAGGATAGTGTAAAGGTTCAAAGAAGTGGTTTGTGTAATAGACGGGATGAGAGACAAAGGTAAGGACTATGCAGTTGACGTGGATATGGTCATTCTTTTTTTTTTTGCTTTATTCTTTGTTTTTGTTTCGCCTATGAAATACTAATGAGGATTCAAAAACTTGCAAACATTAATGAAAAGAATAACTACAATTCTAAAAAATGAGTGTTTTTTTAAATGGCATGAGGATGCCTTGCCACCCAAGGATAGTTAAGGGATGTCTACACATCCCCCATCTATCCTAGGGAAGGCCAAATGCCCCCATCTGTCCTAGGGAAGGTAGAATGTCTCCAAACGCACCCTATAAAGGGGAGCATCCCCTGCCCTATAGGGTCATCTTAGGGATGACCCCTTTGCAAGTGGTGCTCATAAAGATGGCAAGAGGACGTTTCATCCACGTCCGATCATCCCCTGCCCTATAGGGTCATCTTAGGGATGACCCCTTTGCAATTGGTGCCCATAAAGATGGCAAGAGGACATTTCATCCCCATTCCGTTGTCCCCAGGACATCCCAGTCCCCATGTCTGTGGGTTTTGCCCGAGGACGTGTCCCCATGGAACACTAAGAGAACATGAAATCATTTAGCACATCATTGATTGTAGATGGACAAACCAACTCCACCATCCAATACATGCTATGGGATACTACCTAAGCTCCAAAATTTTCATCTCTAATGCTTTTAAGGCTGATGAGGAGGTCATGACAAGCCTTCCACATGAATAAAGAGGTTTATGCATTTGAAGGAGGGCAAACCAACAGCCAAGTAAAAAAAAGTCCTTTAGTGACATACTTGTTTGGTAAATGCGATTTTAATTTTTAGCTTAATACTAGAAAGTTTTAACTTTTATTTGATACAGAATTTTTTATATGTTTTATTTGTAGATTTGTAGTGGGAGATTTTTTATGCTAGAACATCAAATCTTCAAGGGCTGGCTATTTGTGTTTTGTCTTAGCCTTGTAGCACTTCTAGGTGTTGGCATAGCCTATTTGAGAGCATTCACACCAAGAAAAGAAGCAAGATGACTCAGGAGTGCCTCAAGGACCTTGTCTTCATCCAATACACCCTTAGACTTCAAACCAAAAATGTGCAGGGGAAGGAATCTCATGATGCCATCAACTTGAATGACATCAATCCACATGCAAATTGAATTTTCAACGATGTGGATGTAATGTACACTAACAAAGATCTCACTGAATAGGACAGAGAAGCAGCAACAACAGAAGCATTAGAGGAAGACATATTTGAGAAATCATTCACTCCTCGTGATGATTCGGATTTACCTTCTAGTATGAGGCTAGATAGTACTAGTACTAGGAGGGGAAATAAGAAGTTGTAGATTGTGGTTCGCTGTTATACAAGTATACAATGTTTGAAATTTTGAATTTTGAGCGTTTGCAGGTCATATAACATATATAATCTTTGAATTATGAAAAACTGGTAAACAAAACAGACTTGTGTGTTCTCTAAATTCATTATTTGGGCATATCATGCATTAAATTAAGTTTATTTTGTGTAATTATATAGTATTTTTTCACTGAGTTTTTGCTGAGTCCAAGTCAAAATTTTGGGCTGCAGAGTTTTTGCCAAATCTGATTTTACAAAATATGATCAAAACTTTGAAATAAGCTATTCAAATAAAAAAAATGATGTGGTTAACAAATGTTAAATGGAATAAGCTCACATGGCACAGCATTAGGGCTTCTATAGCAAAGCCTCATAATCAAATTCGTGGGAGACTTGATAAAAGTGTTGAAATTGGCTAAAACACCGCATCTAGGTCAAAAACATTCAAAAGGCTATTCCAGTAAATGAAATGATGTAGTTAACAAAACAATTAAAAAAGTTATTAAAATGGTTTGGCTAGCAAATATCCAATGGAATAAAGCCCTGTAAATGAAATGAGCTATTCAAATAAATGAAATATATCAAAAGGCAGAAGCTAAAGTAGTAAAACATTAGGACTCTCTACGAACCCCAGGTTCAAATGAACACTGAATCGAATAAGTCTAACTGTAAATTAGGCCTCTCTACAAGCCCCGGGTTCAAATGAATACTGAATGTAATAAGTTAAACTATTAAAGCATAGATAGGGCTTTCATAGCAAAGCACAGGGGCTTTCATGGGAAAGCCCTGTGTTGGAATTACCCGTACACATGATGAAGTGTCTTGAAATTGGGTGAAACAGACCGTCCACATCAAAATCAAAGGATAAGATATTCCAAGAAATGAAGTAGACTGAATAGGATGAGCTAAAATAGTAAAGAATCAGGACTGTCATAGCAGAGCCCTAACTTCAATCTCTAGGAAGAGATGATTAGGTCTTGAAATGGAGTGAAATATAATATCCACATTGAAACATAAGATAAGCTATTCAAGCAAATAAAATGATGCAGCTAAAGAAACCATAATAAGTTATTCCAATAAAGAAAATGATGCATGTAATGAATGTCAAATGGAATAACCTAAAGTTCAAATTACCGAGAAATGAAACGTTAAAATTAGGAAGATGTGAGTCATGACATCTACGTTGAAGCCATAAAATAATTAATTCCAGAAAAGGAAATGATGCAGTTCACAAACCATAATCACCTAAAGTTCAAATTACCGAGAAATGAGAAGGCATTAAAATTGAGGAAGAGATGAATAATGACATCTACGTTGAAGCCATAAAATAATCCATTCCAGAAAAGGAAACGATACAGTTCACAAAACCGTAAAATAAACTATTCCAACAAATGACATAGGGCGAATGGGATAAAACTACAGTAGTAAAGCATCCGGGATCTCAAGCAGAGCCACAGGTTCAAATGAATATCGAACGGAATATGCTCACCAAACCATAAATTAAGGTATTCCAATAAATAAAAATTTGCAGTTCACGAAACAGTAAAATAAGCTAATCTAGAAAATGAAATGTGACGAAATTGATGAACGATAGGAGTTTTCCAATTCCTATGAAAGACAACAAAATGTTTTCATTGGGTAAAATACCACATCCAACTCACTGTGTAACCTTACTTTAACCGCAAAAAATATCCCAAGTAAAATTTTACCAAATCAAATAAAAGCAAGCATACAGCGAACGAGTTTTACCAGGTTTAGGCAAAGCAACACGTAAGCCCTGAAAAGCATTCCCTCGTCTTGTCCTACCATTTGGAAACGCGAAATTTGATGGGCTTGAGTACGCGAATTTTGTTGAAGATGAGGAAGATGTCGAATGCAGATGATTGCCTGAGCTTTGAAGATACAGAGAAGCTGAAGCCATTGAAGCCATGGCCGTGCGTTTAATTTCTGGTATCACCTACTAAAATATGTTAATCAAACCCTGGATAAACCCTTTGAGCTGTGGAATTTGCTAGAAGAGAGATGACTTTGAAGAATGCTTGGAGCCACGAAGATCGTAAAGCTCTATTCAGCTTACACATTTTATATTTTCTCCTACCGTCTTAAGATTTTTTTTTTTTTTAAATACAATTATTGGGAAACCACAGCACACCCCTCAAAATTGGGGAGCACAGTACACACAGAATCTCTATAGTGCATTTACATACACTTTTTTCTTTTTTTTTTGCGGGGTTTTTTCAGATTTCCAAAGTTGTGCTTGCATTTTCCTAAATAAGGGAGGGGCCAACCCTTATGTTTTTGTACACCAATTAAAATTTTAAAAAGAACCAATACATGTAAAATACCAACTTAATAAATTAACACAAATGCACTAATACATGTTCACAATATTTGTACATATTCACAAATGCACTAATACATGTTCACAACTCCAATAAATTAACCAATAAAATTAAAACAAGTGTATAAATTAACCAATAATTGTTGCGCATGTATGGGGCGACATGTTGAAATGACACATTTTCGACCCATGTGCACATAATGCGTCCTACAAGGAAATGTATAAGTGCCCAAAAGCTGAAAGAATAGCTTTAAGCTCTTCGGTCGCATACGGAGAAACCCAAAAAAAATGTCGAAATCCAATATGTCTAGCTATGAGCTTGACGTGCGCGAAGTTAGGGTGGGCAGCTACTGGCCCCTCTCCCTTATATTTTTTTTACATTGTATTTTAAGAGTCATTTGTTTTGTTACAATTTTTTTTAAATATCTTTTTCTTTTAACTTAGATATATTTAAAAATTGTATTTTGGAATTGATTCTATAATTAATAATCTATATACATTTTATTAATTGTGCTATTATTTTATCATTTATTTATATTTTAAGTATATAATAATATTGTATATTAGAAAAATAGGTTTTGGAAAAAATTGTATATGATTTTTTTAATTATGGACTAGAGCTTCCTACATAGATAACTCCATTGAAGTAAAGATGTGTGTTGGGTTCATTTTAAGAAAATAGTATATGCAAAAAAATCATTGTAATTATTGAATTCAATTCCCTAATTAAAGAACATTGATGTCCAAATCCTAAAGTGAAGGGTCTTGCTTTAATTTGTTGATAATGGGTCTTCAAGAGTGGCTCAAACCCAAGCCCTCGTCTCCATTCAAATTCTTAGAATGCTTACAAATCTTCTCTTAAGTAATGACTCAATTAGGGATTCTCAAACACACTTACCTTAGCAACCTCAATGTACATGAAGTGTGTTTTTTAAGGAGTGTAGAGCTAAAGTCTATTGGTCATTCTTTTCATGGTATTTGTACAAATGATGTTATTTAACCCTAGTCTAAATGGGCTTTCTTATTTCACCAATGTAAGGGACCCCAAAAGAGAATTCAATTTTGTAAACCCCACTTTTCAAAAGTGGCTTCATATAATTTGTTGTTGATCTTAATACCTTTCTCAACTTGTTTATCAGATATAAAAAGTGGCATCAAGTTGTTAACTTGACTTGAGATTCTTTAGATCTTGTCATAGATTCCTTTAATGTAAGTAATGAATGGTGTAGGGAAAATCGATGAAGCCTCCGCCATTTGTCACTTTTCTTGACAAAATCTAGCTTTCTTGAGAGCCCTAGAAAATTATTTCACATTATAGCACTTTCTCTTAAATGATTTATAAACTTTGTAGTTATACCACACCAAAGTTGTTAACATACGAATTTAATCATAGGTAAAGAGAGCATAAAAATCTGAACTTGTTAAGCATAAATAAACAATGAAATATAGATAAGAGAGAATAACACCAAAGGAATTAGAAGATCGATATAGCCTAGAGAAACCTACTTTAGATGAAAACTCCATTTAAAATGTGAGCAATATCTCACTTAAGTACTCCAAAATGGCATTTATAAGAGGTCTAGCCATGTAGGCTTGTATAAAGAGCTTGAACACTCATGGTCTAAGCTCAATGACCACAACAAGCTCTCTCAAACATGCTAAGAATGTAGCTAAGATCATTAATTCCCATGACAATAGGTTACACATAGCTTTATAATGCATCTAGGAGCCAAAAAGATTAAAGAAACACCAAAAACTAAAGAGTTTTTCAAAAACTAGTCATGTAATGCCAAAAATTGTCATGTTAAAATAATCACTTATAATAGACTGATGATTTCATTTTTCCCTGGTGATTTCTAAACTACTACAACATTTTCAAATTTATCACTTTTTGGCATATGTAATGCCCACCCTAGCATTTCCCTGGTGTACTTTCAGATTCATATGTTATATATAGTATTGTGTGTATATCAATGCATTATGCGATTATTATGCTTTTATCCATTACATTGAACTTGTCGATGTGGCCTATTGTACTATTGAGGGGTTTAAAGGGTGTATTCTAGATGACCATTGAGGTGTTTCCGATGGGGTTTTGCATTGATATTTGCCTTTCAACTATGCGTTATGGGATGCATATTTTATGATTATGTATGTTAGATTATTGCAGTGCTTCAACTTCATTGTTTTCACTATATATGTTATAGTTGTGATTGTTATATTATTCTCGCATTGTGAGATGTTGTGGGTCATGCATCATGTTCCTAGATCATGCTAGTTGTAGATGATTATAGTGGATGTGATTACTTTTTATCATATATGTTTATACCACGTTGGGGTGGATTATGTTGCTTTGGCTATTATATGTGGAGCAGGCATGCCTAATGGTTGACTTGAGTGTGCAGGTAAATTATAGGTGTTTAACTAATGTGGGAAATGTGAAGAAGGTTGACATGGGACGCTAAGCCATCTCACCCTTATCCTTGTGTTGTGGAAACCCGTAATGTGTGTGTTTGAATCCCATTGCGAGTGTTTCCTTAGCTTTTGTGTTATATTTTATAGTCTCGAAAAATGTGGTTCTCTGTGTTTTCAGAACATTTTAATATTTAGATGAAAATTATTAATTCTAGCTTAGCAAAAATGGTTATTGCATTATTTTATGCTAGAGGAATGAATTTAGGTTATTTCAATTTATTTCTGAAATTTAATATTTTTCCTTCGAAAAGATTGAATTGCATTATTTTGGAAAGATCGAATCCTTTATTACGAGTGTTTGGACTTTTCGAAATGCGGTTAAGACAAATAGCAGTTTCCTATTGGGAATATTCAAATTAAGTCAATTATCTATTTTCCTATTATTTGCAAAAAGATATTTGTTGAAAAGGTAAATAGAAAATAGAAAATTAAAAGAAATGAAAATAGGGCTTTTTGAATATAAAGGGAAAATAGATTTATTTTCTCAATTTCATTCATTATTTTTGCTCTTTCTCTCTCTCAAACCCTCTCCTTGCAAGAAAAGAAAGGATTTTTCTCCATGGATTAAAGGATGGATTTGCTTGCTTGTTGGAAGAGAAATTGTTTGTGATGTCTTGGAGAATGCATGGATTGTGTGACCAAAGATTGCTTGCATAATTCCATTGGATTCTTGGATTTCAAAGCATGGTTGAAAGGTAATCTTCTCCATATTCTCTTGATTTTTAAAATTTCCTTGTTTCCTTCATTGTCATGCCACCATGAGTGAATTGCTATGGCATCTTTGAATAGGAATGAAAGTTTAAATATGAATTTATAGTTGTTTTCAATGATTTTGCTTATGTTCTTGAGTTGAAAACATACAAAAACAAACAAGGTTATGCCAAAATTTATCTAGAATTTTCCATCTCATTTTTATTGCATAAGTGTAGTGTTGGGTAGATTTGCAACAATGGGTTGTTGTCCATTTTTGGATTGGGTTTGTAAAATGAAAGTTAGAAAATTTCCCAAGATAACAAAGCCTCCTTCAATGATGAATTTAAGAATTTATGGTTATTTTTTCTTATGGAAAAAATGAAATTTTGCTTTTAAAACCTTTCCTCAATGAATTTTGATGTGGGATGAGTTGTCTCCCTTATGAAATGTGATATTTCATCTTTTTATATTATGTCGTGATTTTTATCACCTCATTTTTTTGTGTCATGTCCAAATTGTAAAATTGGTGAGATGGACATGTAGGAAGAGGTATAGGGTAAGAAAGGAGTGGCTCCCACCACACACCACGATACAAAGGGATCGTAGGAATTAGTGAGTGAGGAGTTTAATTAACTTTAACCATAATCACATTGAGTAATAAAATTTAATAATAAGATTTCTACACCAAGTAGGGGATGTTTTCCTAGATCTAGCTTGCGTGTAAAGAGCATGTCATGCAATGTTAGAGTTGGTGAGTGCTAGAGTAGTCCCCCTAGTAGGGAGGCCCAACTACTCTCTCTCTTTTCTACGAGGAGGTATTACCCTCGTAATGACACTCCTTGTCTTGACCACTATGTCTCTCTTCATTTTCCTACCGTTGGAGTTATACTCAACGTATGATGTGACCCTAGTATTTGCATGTGCATTGAATGCCTGATTCATGCTCATCTATGTGTGTGATGGTTTATGATATATGCTTGTTTGGCATGTATTGAAGTTTGAGAGTCTCTCTTATGCTTCATTACCACGAGTCATTCTATTATGTTTGTTGGCTTGTGTGAGCCATTCTTACTTGTATGCATTTGAATATTGGCAAGTGTGCCACATGTGACTTGAATGCATTGGATTAAAAATTGTGTCACGTGTGTGTTGTGTGTATTGATTGGCATGTATGCCATATGTTTCCATGTATACCTTAGATTATGTGAGATGGTTTGTAGCGGGCTTGCTTTGATCACTTTCTCCATAGCTTGAGGGTTGCCTAGAGTGGCATAGATAGCTATTGCGCTTAACAATGGCAATATGGTTGGGAGGTGAGCAACATTTCCCCATTGGTCCTTTCACTGTGATCTTTAGGTGTTGGATGGTTTCCTTATCTTTTTGCAAGTTGACTATGATATGTTATGTTCCTTGATGTGCATGGGAGAGTGTGATGGACATATGGTGTTTTATGCTCTTGTAGTATCTCATTCTTGTATATTATATATCTTTGTAAAGTAGGTCCTTGAGACCTTTGTAATGAGTTTTATATGATGTTTTGATGTATTTAATGATGTTGGCTATGATGCATCCATGTTTAGGATGAAGCCCTTCTATTGTAATGATTATTGGATATCATCTTGTATGTTTCCATGTCTCAGCTTGTGAGGACGTTGGCATGATTTGTATGTTTTCATGTGTTGCAATCTTGCTCTGTTAGCATGTTAGATTCAATTTTTATGATGTTGTATTGATGATTTTGGATATGTTAGTATTGGATCATATTCATCCCACATAGGTGGTGAGGATCTTATCTTTGCTTTTGGCATGTGTCAACATTGGTGTTGAACATGCGTAGCCTTTTGTAACGCTTTTGTCCTTTTTGAAATGTGGACATTATTGGTTCAACACCTTATTATTTTTTGTTAAAATGAACCTAATTAGATAGTTAATCATGTTTTGAGGCATCAGAGGAACTTTGGGTCAGTTCTGGGTTTTTATTTATTTTTGTTTTTTGGTCATCGTGGTGAATCATCACACGATGAGTGAAGTCTCCAACCTTGTGCCACCTTGCATAGTGCAATGGTGATGTTTGCTTAGGTGTTGTTGTACTTGTTATGACACCTTGTGCACATATGAGTGCAATGTAACATGTAAATGTTGCACTTGCAAACGTGAAAAATTTGTGCATTCAGTGTTTGTTCGTCTAATGCCCTGGGTGGAAGCTTGGGGCATTACAACAATCACTTTCACACCATTTTTCATGATTTAAGTGGATTGTGAAGCGTGTACATCACTATAAACATTAAAAGTATTGTTTTAAGTGATATCAACATTTTTGTAAACCAATGTAACTAGTTGAAACTTACATCTTGAGATATTTAGAAATAGGGGAGAGACCCAATAGTTGACCATGTTCCAATAGTCGTGATAGTATTTATGTATTTAATGCCCAATATTTTTAATAGTATAGCACTATTAGTTGTGACTTAAAAGTTGTTAATGTTGACCATGAGTACTTAATTGAATGAAATGTATTCTTTAGATCTAAAAAGTATCAAATCATGTGATGTCACATTGGTGCACCAACAAAATGTGACTTAATGCACAACTATTAGCCTACCCTTTTTTTGGGTCTTTTTGGGCACCTCAATAAAAAGCATGTTAATATGGCATCATATTTGATGATGGGGACCTAAAACCTTAGTTGTAAGAAAAGGTGTTGCTAAGTAGGTTCCTATAAAAATTTGGGAGATTTGAAATTGCCACGTATAATTTGAGAGGCGTGAAGTTAGGATGCTCAACTATTGGGTCCTCTCCCTTGCTTAAAATGTTACCAAGTGATCGATTTCAATATATCTACAAACTGAGTTAAAATTTTAGCTACAACCTTTAGATGTCTTATGTCTCAGACCCTATGAAATGTCATTACAAAGTTTAGGTCATAATAAAATGTAAGGTGAGGCATTTCTTTTTTTGGAGATTCATTTAGAGCCATATTTTTAGTGACTCTCATCTCACATCCCACTCTGATATATCTTACAAGTATTCTTTCATAAAACATGGGACAGGGAGTTTCTCTCTTCTAGATTTGTCTTAAGCAGTTCCCATAGTTTTTAGTATTTTGTTTCTAGCATCCCATTTTCTTGTATAGTTATGCAGGTATGTTTTATTATCCTGCATTTTACTTTCCTTCACCACAATTTTGTTTTTGTAGGGTCTTTCCTTTTTATGCATCTAATGTTAATAAATAAATAAATTCTTGAGCCTAAATTTTTAGTAAGCATATATGTGGGGTCCTTTAGTGATCTTAAAAGGTCTAAATATGATGGATTTCATGACAACTTTCTTGATGCTTTATAAGTGGCAATTTCCTATTGGTTTTTGAATATTTAAAGATAGGTTTAATAGCTTTGTTAAGGTTTAAAGATATCACGATAATTTTTATCTCTCTTAGGAGTTATCTATCATTGTTTCATATGGATTTCCAAACAAGTTAAGCAATTCTATCAAAAGAATATTGAATTCACTTTTTTTACATGCAATACCCATCTGTAGTAGTTAAACCCAAGAATTCAAGGTCAAATTTGATTGTCAAGAGACTCTTGGTAGAATTTTTAGTGGTGCAAATGATAAAATTGAGCATTGAATATGATTTTTTTTCAAATTTTTATTTTAATCTTGGTTATTCTTAGCTCACAAGGTAAATGGATTAACTAGAAGCAATGAAGATTTAATTAGGGAATGCCTGGATATTGATAGATTATAGTTGAGGAATTTCATCAATACTCCTTGCATGGTGAATTACATAGGATAAAATTGGATGGATGCATGTGAATGCATGAGGAGCGAGTTTGTAGTTTCTTGAGCTTATCCTATAATATCATATCTTATGAAGGTTACTTGACAATTACTCTAGAATATTTAAAGACATGTAAAAATAGGAATAATCAATGGATGAACCAGAATGAGGTTGTATGTCAACTAATTATAACAAAGAAGATGCCATGCAAATTGAAGAAGGGAAACTAAATAATTATTAAGTTTAACCCTAATTTTCTACCATAGGCTTTGGCTATATTAGAATCAGATTGTAGTTTTTTAGATGATGTTATTTAGATACCTTGGGATCTAAGATCAGGGCCAAAAATGTATATAAACCCCTTTTATATTTAAATTTTTATCAAAGAAGGAGACTACACAATACCAATATTTTTTGCGTTCAATATTTTATTTGATCACTTCTTTTATTAATTGAATTACTAAGACAATTACTATTGATATTAATATAGTCTCAAAAGTTTGTTTATGGTTAAATGTATTGTTTTATTTCAAATTAAGAAAAGAGAAATTAATTTAGGTAACTGAATTGTATGCACATTTTTAGTCTTTCACAAAGTTGTATTATTCTTTGATTCTAGTTTTCAATTAGTGTTTTGTTCTTACTCTAAGTTTGTGTGGCATTGTGGTTCATTAATGAATGTGTGCTTGGTTACTTTAAGCCAATAAATAAATGTATGTAACAAAGTTTCTTTCTATAATTATATTAGAAACAAGACCTCTTTAGTATGCTCTTTTTCATAGTAACATACAACACGATGCTCCATATAAAATTACCTTAAATTAGTCATACATATATGGGTTGCCAAAACCAATTCCATAAATATCCAAAGGAGAAAATATACCTCTACCCCATCAACCAATTTGGAACTAAGTGAAAAAATCAATTTACATTGCTTACTAACTAGCATACTAGCACCTTCTTTAATCCAACCTAATTTAAATATGACTTAAGGTGTTGAAGAGTTTCAAGACTAAGATTATCAACCAAATATTGAGCAATCAAATTAGCTTGAGAATGTGAATCAAATAATACATTGACCTTAACACCATTAACATGAATCTTGATGTTCCCTATCCAAGGGTTATGAGATCTTATTATTGGAAGGTGTAGAGGCTAAAATTGGAATAACACAAGTGCAAGTAAGTTACAAATAAACTCACAAATCCAACGCCATCTCCTACCTTCAGTTTGAACAATAATGAAAGCAAACTACAATGCAAAAACACAAGGAAAAACATACATTATACCTCCATTGTAGTTGTAGATGTACTCTAAAGACTAATATGATATGATAGTGATATAATGTGGGTGCTCAAGTTCTATGATATTGCCTAATTTGACATGTAAATACTATGAAAATTGATGCCCAAATCCTTTGGGTGAGTCTCCTTAAATAGATTTTCCCAAGGGAGAATGGATGGCTGTGATTGAAGAATGAAAGTCAATGGTTAGGATTTGACTCCAAGAAGATATTCATTAGTCTTGTGACAAGTGGAATTATGAGAGGCCTCCTATAAGATGGATGGCTAGGATTACCTTAAAATGTAGGATGGGATGAGATAGATACATGTGGAAGAGAGACAGTGGATGCAAATGGACGGTGAAGATGAAGGGAGAGAAATCAAGGGTCAAGATTAACCGATGCAATATGCTCACGCATGTGTGAGCAAGGAGTGGGGGTGAGGTGGAAGTCAAAGATGCTTCCAAGTTGGCATGCTCACACATGTGTGAGTAAGGAGTGGGATGAGCTAGCATGCTCACACGTGTGTGGGCAAGGAGTGGGGGTTAGACACATGTTAGATGGATGACTCAGATCTTGGTCTATGTGGGTGGATTGGATGGTCAGAATTAAAAGGGAGAGGATTGGTGATTATTAAATTAGAAGAAATGTTAATGGAGGTTAATTAGTCTTAGTTGGAGGAATGGAGACTAAGGTTATTAATTGAGTGGGTTTAATTAATTGACCTTAGGGATGAGTTAGTAAGTAGTAATTCTTTAATTGTTTAACAATTAACTAATTATGGAAAGGTGAGTTAAATGTGGAGATAATTAATTAAATAATTTCCTATTTAATTAATTTATAGAAAATTAGTTTAAATTAATTAAATAATTAGTTGTTTAATTAATTTGCGGAAACATACGTTAAAATAATTATTTATTTAATTAATTTGTGGGAAAATGGTAGGATAAATGTTAGTGGCGAATTTAGCATGTCAACATTTTACCTCTCTTTGAAATGGTGTTAGAATAACATTGTTTCAAAGAAAAAGAAAAAATGTGGGAAAAGGAAAGTTAGTGACGGGTTGCCCCAACCATGTGGGAAGGAGATGGAGGAGAAGGTAGAATAATGATGTCCCCTCAAGAGAGTCGATGGGATTAAAGGAGCTTGATGAGTCTCTAAATAGAAAATGATTAGTTGGGGAGGTGAAAAAGTGAAAAAAGAAAATAAAAAAGGAGAAAAAGTGAAAAAAGGATAAAAAAGGGGGGTAAAAGGTTCATTTTTACTTTTTAGGTTGAGAGGAAGAAAATTGGAGAGGGGAGATGGATAAGAGGCAGAAGATAGTGAGGATTTAGATGTAGTACATGGGCGAGTGGGTGTGGGAGTATCTACGACCTGCGACATGAGGACTGTCAATAAATTAATCTTGCCCTCTTGATTTTGGAATTTGAAAGATTTAGTTTTGATATTTTAAATTGTGGGAGGGTTAGGGCTAGGTTAAAAAGATTAGGGGGTGGGGTAGGGAGGGCAAGGAAAAACCAAGGGTAAAATTAAGGTGTTGTTAAAAATAAAATAATTTTGGGTTATTGGCAAGGGTGGCGTCGATGGAGGCATCTCCGATAATGGGAGACGGAGGGGACATGGGTGGTGCTCCTTGCATCACCTTCGCTAGGAGGAAGGCAGGGAGCAAAGGTGGTGCAAGAGGCAGGGAGAACACTCCTTGCATCGACCTCGCCAAGGAGAGGGTAAGGGTGAGGGTGACACATGGAACAACACTCCTTGTGTCACCTTTGCAAGGGAGGGAAGCGGTCGCAGGGGTGACACAAGGGGAAGCATCCCCACCAAGCTAGGGCAACACTCCTAGAGTCGCCTTCACTTGGGAAGAGGCAGGGCATGGCGACACCCTAGGCATCACCTCCACCTAAGAAGGGAGGTGGGACAGGGGCATCACCTCTAACATAAAAGGTGAAAAAAGGGGGTGCACAGGGGGTAGTGGCGTCACTAGTGGTGCCACCTCCATCAAGGGAGGGGTATAGCAATGGGGGTGACATTTTTGTCGTTAAAGGGTAGGATGGTGAAGGCGTCACTAAGGGTGAGATCCCTATTGAGGGGGCCAAAAAAGGGGGTGAAAGGGATACAAATGGGGGGCTAGAGGATTAATATTGGAAAACATAAACTAACAAAGATGTGGTATAGGTACAAGAGGATTTGTCAGTGTTGGTGACACGAAAGAGGTGTTCAATGATGTTGCGACTATTGGAGGGGCTGGGGGAAGTAGAGAGGGAGTTCCTAGCAACAATAAGATTATATGATATCGCAATGATGCCAAAGGTGAGAGCTAACAAGGTGATGTTGATGACATTAGCAAAGAGCTAGTGCTCCAGGATGAGTACCTTTTACCTGTGGATGCGGGAGATGAGGGTGATGTTGGAGGATGTATGGCACATCCTACATATATTGATAGCGGGGGAGATGGTGTACTGGTAGGATGAGGATGTGCATGGGGCATTGGAGAGATTGTCAAGGTGTAGAGGCATCCCACTGCAAGGGATAGCTTTGGACCTGGACAGGTGTCGGGTGAGAGGATTGATGGATGAGCTGCCATTGGTGATATTGGGTCTTATCAGTGGCCTCCTACTACCATACAAGATAGGGAGGTTCTTTCAAATGGGGTTGGTGTCTTGTGTGGAAAACATGCTAAAGGATGGTAGGGTGTTTGTGTGGAGTCCCTGTATGCTAGCATAGATATATAGGGATTTGCACTTAGTGGCCTACAGATCAATGTAGAGTATTGCATTTACTACCTTACTATAGGTGTGGGCATGGGAGCATATAGCAATATGGTGGCTAGAGGGAGTGAGACAAGAGAGGTGACCATAGTAGTCTTTTGTATACAAGTGGGGCTGAGGAGAGGGGTTCATGGAGAGGCATTTGGGAGAGTAGGGCACTATCGATGTGTTGGATGAGTTGGGGCAATGGGAGATTATGTGGAGATCGTACAGAGGTGCGAAGGCATGGGAGGATGATGCAATGCACCTGGGGACTATACTATCTAAGTGTTACTATTATCACGGAAGTGTGCACCTTGCTAAGTTGATTTGGCTCACTCAAGAACCTTGTGTAACATGGGAATAGCTTCTAGGTGTGGGACCTTACAAAACTTGAAGCTAAACCTCCAGATGAAGGGTTGGTTCCCTAGATGCAAAACCTAAAACTAATGTTATCTACTGCTAGACTATTTTCTGCCAATGGAAAAAGGATGAGAATACTAAAAATTCAACCTAAACTACTAATGGTGATGGACCAAATGACAATGATTATTTTTTCAACATTTTGATACCTATTTTTCTTAAAACAGTTGTTTATCTATGCACAACTATGCAGCCTATTCACTAGTTTTGATTTGGTTTACTGATCCAATCACCTAGCATTATCGTTAAGAGGAAAATAAGAGGTTTTCACAAGTTACAACAGGTGCTTTGATGTTTTCCCAGCTCAAAATTTGTATATGAATGGGGTTTTGCAAGATTAAAGGCAAGATTTGCATACATAATCCATAAGGTTTAGATTTGAACACAAAATAAAATATTGAAACAACTTTTTGCACAGTAACCTTTGCAAGAATAGAAGGCAAACAAACTGATTTTATTTGAAATATGATACCTTTACATAGAAATGATGGTCTGAAATGATTCTTTTCATTTGAAAATTGAGTTACAATGACAATTTCACTTCAAACCTATGACTAAAATTCACCTTACAATGTTGTCTTCAAAGACACAACCTCGATATAGTTCAGTACTAGACTACAATGGAGATTTTTTCCTCAAAAACTAGAGAGAAAGCTTCTCAAACTAACAAAAGAACTCCCTAAGTGTAGACAAGACAAAGCCTATATCTCTTCTTCAACACATAGGAGAGAATATAGGGCTACAATTATGAAAAATCAATACATTTCCTTCAAAAGAGGTGGTCAAACCCTCACCTAGGTGCCCAAATGGAGTCCTTTGAGTTGACTACTTGAAACACTTGGTATAAATTGAGGAAGGGTCTCCTAACTGTCTTTTGACTCATTCAACCTCCATCCACTCTCCTTGCATGTTGTTGATTTAGCTCCTAGATAGGTGGATGATGGTCTAACTTCCCTCAACGGTCTCATAACTACTCCAGCTTCCTTCATTTCCCTCAAACTCCATGTTGCAAGTCTATAGAACATGTGTTTTAAGAGTTTGAGTCACTCAAGACTCCATAGAGGCTTAGGAAGAAGTGATTTAGTCCTTTTAGGACTTTAAACTAAGATTGAGATTTTCCTTTTATGACTTTTAAGCATATCTTCTTTCATTGGCATGACTTGTTATAACTGTATGACTGTTTCATGATTCTAGGTGACTGTTATTTCACCAAAACCTTCATGACTGTCCTTTAGGTCTTGCTGCACACAGTCATCTCTTTCCTAACCTCATGCAAACCATTAACACTATCTCCTTACTATAGATCTCTCTATATCTTCACTTTTATATCTCTGCACCTTCAAACCCTAGTAGTGCATAGTGATGATTCCACACCTTTCTCTCTTGAACTATGCATAAGAGCAAGGTATGCTGACCTTGGATAAGTTCCTTTTTATACTTGACAAGGCACAAAAGGCATTAGCTAACCCTCAGTGCTCAACAGGTTTGACCTCAGCCTACTACTTAGGTAACTCCCTTTTGACTTGGTCACCTTGAAATGCTCCCTGATGGCGTTGAGGAAAGGAATCCTATTGATTTTTTACTTCTTCTAGTTGTGAGAAACCATGGATTTACTCCTAGATCCTTGCAAACTATTGTCTCCACTCTCAAGCTACCTCCAATAGTCATAAAGAAACTTACACTCCTCTAAATACCTCTGACTCCACCTTGTAGGTTTACTTTTGATGAGTTTGACCAACATTAGGTCTCTTTGATGTGTAAGGAGAGATGATTAGTCATTTTAGGACTCTATCATGATCATACAATTGCTTTCTTGTGGCTCCTCCCACGTTGAGACAACTAGATAGGGGTCTTGCATACTAAAAAATGTTTAAAATACCTTCCTTTTCCTTCAAATGTGTTTGAGATAAGATGATAAAGGCAAAGATACTCTACTGACTTGAAGAGATTAAATACACAATGTGTGTTTTTAACCAAGTGTAAGACTGAAACCCCTATGAGAAATATAGCCTTCTAATCATGTAGATGGCCTTATAATTTCAACCTTTTAGAGCCATTCCATCACTCTAGCCTTTTTCAATGCCTTGTTCTTCTGCTAACTTTATTTTTGTTCACCCTCACAATAGTTTCTCCTTCATACAGGATGTATTTGATAGGCTTTAAGCATGTAGTAGAGGCTCCTTCTTGTATACAAACCTCTGCATGTTTCTGGGAAATCCTTGCATGACTAATCACTGTCTGTCTCTGTTGTTCCTTAACATTATAATATGACTGTTCCTTACACCTTATTCACTATCTTTCATTTTTAATGATCTATGTCCACTATTTGTTGTTCTTCACGCTTTTTGTTATGACTATTCTCCATAACAGTGCTGGTTGGTTTTACTTTTTAGTGACTGCTGCTCTTTTGTTCTCTTTGCTTCAGACTATTCTAAAACCTGATGTTGCATTCTTTAGAGGTCTTGACTACTCCAAATTCATCAGAGATGACTCTCTTTTCTCTCATAGTTGCCCCTCTATGACTATTCAATCTTCCTCTTCATATTTTTTGAGATCATGGTGAGATTGTTTGTGCTTTACAGGGCTAATAAGGCATATGCAGACCAACTTGTGTTGATTATGTAACCATGGCACACATTGTGACACTAGAGGCTTTTGTCTTATGAATCTTATGCCCTTCTAAGCAAGGTTTTAGTGAATTAATGCTCACATAGCTCATACAATGTGATATACAGACCTATCTCCAGCTTGGTTCTTCCATCCTTCATTATATTGGATCCTTATTGTAACGTTGGAAATTGTCCTCCTGTATGGAATGGTACAATTTCCCTTGGTTTAGCTCCTCACTTATGGTGACCTTTTAACCTTTTCTTTTCTGGCCTTCCCAAAACCCTGATTGACTAAGTCTAGGAGCAATTTATTAACTTTTGAGGTAACTTATTGATAGAATCTGGAAAGGGGATTTGAGATTTGGGTCCCTAGGACCCCCAATAATTCAAATATGAGTGGAAATAGGGGGCTTGGACTTGGGCGCCCACACCCTAGTCCTCCCCTATTTCCCAGGATTTTAAATTTTGGTGGACTGTCAGCTCCCGCCGAATGCCTCGGGATTTCATTTTCAAATTCTCAGTTTTCGCACGATATTGAGACGTTATTTTGAAATTTGAATTCCCTAAAGCTAGATATAAAAAGACATTTGTAAATCATTTTATCACACACAATTCTTATGCAAGCTTGATGCCAAAAACTCTACTACAATTTCTATTGAAGATCAGTGACTTGTTGAAACTCTTGGAAGTATTTTGTATTTGCTATCATGGAGACAATGGATGGAGATTAGGAATCAATATCTTGAGACTATCTTGCTCTTCCTAGGGTTTGTACACCCTTTGCATGATTAGGAGAAGGGTTGAAGCCTCCAACAACAAGCTTGGAGATCCTCCGCGAACATTGCCGATTCACCTTCTTGTTCATGCAAGTCTTCATTTGTTTCATCTCCTTAAAGTGAAGTATGTGTTTATTGATGCAAATCAAGTTAGTGATCTTCCCTTGATTGAGACATCTAGGGTTTGATATTTTTGCATACACATTGTTAGGTTTGCACACACTTCTGCAAATCTTTTTCTCTGGCTATTGTTGAGGTAGAAATACCAAAGACGGGGCTTGACCAAGGCAAGCTCCTATATAGCCACAACATCCTTTCCTTTTTTTGTAGGTGCAGATCGTGTTTTGCAGGTTCCGATGGAAAGAAGCTACAGAAAGGAGGATATTGTGGGTACAGTCATCGTGAACTTTTGAGTTTTTGAATTCCAATAGTTGTGAGACTAAGGAGCGGGTGCCCTAGTCCAACCAAGGGTTATTTCTGGGATCTGGAAGCCATTTAGCAGTCTTAGACACCCTGTGCAGAAGATTTTCCAATTCAGAAACTTTCGGGACACAGGAGCAGGTGCCCTAGTCCAAGTGGTCCTCAAAATCTAGGGGCAGTCTCTGAAACCTTCTCTCTGTACTTATGTTATTAGTTTTTCTAGTTGTTTCATTAGTTTCTGAATATGTCTAATTTAAGGCATAATTAGGGTTTTACTTGGTTGAAAGGAAAACACTTGATAAAACCTTAGTTAGGGTCTTAAGGTTTCATAACCACGCGAGCGTAAGGGACAAACAAAGTGATTAGAAGCTTGTTCATAAGCTTAGTCCTTGTCCTCCCAATGCTTAGGGAGAAATGGTAGTACTTAACCTAGTTTAAACAAACTATCCAAATTTCACACTAAATATTTTGGTGAACCCAAGCTTTAAAGAATTTGCACCCTTTTAAACTTCATATCGAAAATAATTTGCTGTTCTAAGAGCATAATTGGATTGAAAAGCCTCTTTAGTGAAATTGCATATGTTAGATTGTGGATTACATTCTTTATCTTTTCACTAAAAGAGTTGGAAATTAGCATTCATTGTTGAAAAAATGTATTTCATTTGCAAAGGCCATCATTGTGCATTTAAATCTTGGTTTAAATAGAGCATGTTAAAATGTCAAATTATTTTTTGCAATATTTTCATGCTTATGATGAGCCATTTAGTCGTGTTGACTTCGATGTGTTAGATGAAGCCCTTGAGGACTTTATCTTGATTGAACATTCCACTACGACCTCTAAGCCGTCACTATTTCAAAGATTTGTAAATGCAATTTATGTTCCTAAATCTAAAGAAGAGATCTAAAAACCAAAAATTGTGGTCACTCTATGTGCAAATGTGGTTCAACCGTCCTCTAAACCTGTACTTTTTGTTAAAGGTCTTTCATCTCCTTCTCAATCTCCTGATCACATTTATGATTATGCAAAACAAATAGCGAAACAAAACTCACAACAAACTAATCATAATGTGGTTGCTCATGCATATAACACTTGAAATACTAAACAAAGTACACAACAAACAAAGGTTCTGATATCTTTACCAGCTTCTCAACCTATGCTTCCTCAAGCACCTCGTTTAACATATAAAGGTGGTAAAGACTATGATCTTGTAGAGCAGCTTCACGCTACTCCTGCAAAGATATCTCTTTGGGAACGTATACAAACTTCACCTACTTACCATGGAATGCTTCAAGAAGCTTTACAAAAGGTGATTGTTCCTCCTGCTGTTAAACCAAATGATGTTTCTGCTTTACTAGATTGTATGCATGCAACAAAAATAGATATTCTGTTTCAACAACATGAATTACCATCTCTCAAGGTTCAGAATCAGTATGGTCCTTTGGTTATCTTTACTACAATCAACAAAACATTGGTTAAGAGAGTTATGATTGATAATTGATCAGCCCTTAATGTTTGTGGCATTAATTTATTGCATAAGGTTAAAATTGATATATCTGCCATAAAACTGGAATCATTAAGTATTCGTGGCTTTGATAATGTTGGACGACAATCCGTGGGCACTATAACTGTACCTATACAATTGGGACCTGTGATGGTGCCTACCTTGATTCATGTAATGCCTTATTCTCTATCTTATAACATGATTCTTGGTAGACCTTGGATACATACACTAGGAGTAGTTCCTTCTACTTTGCACCGTTTGATTAAGTTTATATTTAAAGGTAAACTACATGCTATCTATTCGGATCCTAAACCTAATAATTGTTTGCAAATGGAAGTGCATAAGCATTTTATTTGTCCTAAGAGTTTGAACAATTTTAACGCTGAGTTGTCAACTCCTCTTGCCTTTAAAAATGTTAGGCAATAGTCTAATCAATTGAATGCATTTGTTGGTGACGACTGGGGTTCGTTAGATTTTGCATCTTCCTCCATAGGAGAGTATAAACTTAAAAACCCTGTCCCTGAAACATCAAATATTGCATCGATCACATCACATGCTTCAAATGATAAACATAAGGCCTCTTTGGTGACAAATAAGGATAATACTCTTAGTTATACTACTGACTATGAAACTTATGAAGCTTCACCTTCTTCTAAAGAAATGGTCTCTCTCTATGGCAGAGGATTCTGAATCCTTTACAAAAATTGTGACTATGTAGGTAATGGTTGTGGCATAAACCAACAAGGAATCAAAGTCCCTATAGAATCTGCTATGTGACATTGTTCAAATGGCATTGGATATAATCTTTTTAGGGAGTCCAAAGCCCACAAACGCCCTACTCTAAATGTGAATACAATATCAACACTTAATTTGATATTCCCTGAGATGATTGACATCAATTGTCCTCTAGGATTACTTCCATTAGATATATTTACAGTGGATGAAGTGATAATGGAATTCTTAGGTGCTTATGATGGTATTCCTTGTTATCACCATAAACGTGGCCTACCCTATTATTTAAACAACGATGCATATTTTGGAAAGACTATTAGCACAATAACTGCTACAGTAGAGCATAATAAAGAACTTGAAGAATAATTACAATCCTACAATCCCCCAGACCATAGTACTCTCCTTAACGGAAAGACTATTGATGCCGTTATGGATAAGGATAACCCTAAAAACGTTATCCCTATTGGTGATTGTTTAAAAACAGAGGAAAAAGAAGATATGACTAAACTGTTAAATGAGTTCTCAAAATTATTTGCTTAGAATTATTCAGACATGCCTGGTATAGATCCTCAGATTGTAACGCATAATATTGTGTTAAAACTAGATGCTAAGCCTTTCAAACAAAAGATTCGTAAGATGAATCATAAGATTGCTTTACTTGTTAAAACTGAAATAGAAAACTCTTACAAGCTAGTTTTATTCGACCTATTGATTACTCTCTGTGGGTCTCAAATATTGTTGTCGTCGCTAAACCTGATGGTCGTATAAGAATGTGCACAGATTTCTGAGACTTAAATTTGACATCTTTGAAAGATGATTTTCCATTCCCTAATATCAATATGATTGTTGATTCCATAGCTAGACATGAGTTGCTATCTTTCATGGATGGATTTTCAGGATATAATCAAATCCTCATAAATCCTCTCGATCAGTATAAAACAACCTTTATAACACCTTGGAGTACATTTTGTTGGGTAGTCATGCTGTTTGGACTTAAGAATGCAGGAGCTACTTATCAGCGTGTAATGACTCTTATATTTCATGATTATATGCACAATATTCTAGAAGATTATGTCGACGACATCCTAGTAAAGTCTATCCATCGTAAGGCTCATGTTACAAATCTTTGACAAATATTTGAGCGCATACGAAAATATAATATGTGATTGAATCCCTGTAAGTGTATTTTTGGCGTGGATGGTGGAAAGTTACTTGGGTTTATTGTTTCAAATCGAGGTATAGAAGTCGATATGAAAAAGATAGATGCAATTGTTAATATGCAAATACCTAAGAACATATCTCAACTTCGTAGTTTGTAGGGAAAGATACAGGCCATCCAGAAATTTGTTTCACAACTCGCGGATAGGACTCGCCCCTTTATGCAACTACTGAAGAAAGATTCTCACTTTCAATGGAATTCTGAATGTCAAAAAGCTTTCGATGAATTAGAGGATTACTTAGCTAATCTGCCCGTTTTGCAACTTGCTATTTCTGATAAACCATTCCTGTTATACATTTCAGCATCTAGCAATGCCCTAGAAGCTTTGTTAGCACAACATAATGCTAAAGGCAAAGAATGTGTTGTCTATTACATTAGTCATACTTTACTCAATTATGAGGTGCGATACACAGCTATAGAGAAGCATTGTTTAGCTTTAATGTTTGCCACTCAAAAACTTAGACATTATCTCTTAAATGTTGAAGTGCATGTAATAGTAAAATTTGACCCTTTGAAACATCTCTTCTCAAGAACAGATTTATTAGGTTGTCTTGCTAAATGGGTTATGTTGTTAACAAAATTTGATCTCAAATTTATTTCACAAAAAGAGACTAAAGGGCAAGTGATAGCTGATCAGTTAGTTGAGGCTCCCTCGCCTTTTTCTATACAAAATGTCAATACTTTTCCTAATGAACAGATCTTAACAATCTCTGAGGATGAAAAATGGGAATTATATTTTGACAGATCAAAATGTCAAACTGGCTCCAGAGTTGGTTTTATATTAATACCTCCCATTGGTAAGTTGATTCCCTTATCCTATTGCTTAGATTTCTCATGCACAAACAATATAGCTGAATAGGAAGCTCTTATCATTGGACTTTGTGCAACCTTGGCTCTTAATATCAAAAACATTACAATATATGGTGATTCTTAGTTAATTGTCGAACAAATAACAGGATCGTATCAAACTAAGCATGATAAGCTATCTCAGTATCGTGAGTTTGCATTATCTCTCTTAAAACAATTCAAATCATATTCAATCGATACCATTTGCAAGAAAGATAACCAGCATGCAGATGCAATGGCAAGTGCAACTTCCCTTATATCCCCTGATGGTTCTCCTGAGGAATTTACTTTTGTTGTTCATAATCTTAAGACACCGATAATCAATGACCCTATAGTTGCGAATTTGGAACTCTGCGGTAATACATACACGGATGAATGTGTTGATGATTATTTTTACACATTCATAACAAAAGTTAAAATTCACAAAATGAACCTAAACTATCTTGAAATATATGAAGAGATCTCTTAAGAGTTCTTAATCCCAAGTTTCTGTATGGTCAGGTCTTGACCTTGTGGACAATTCAACAGGTTGATGTGAAACTATAATATTCAAGGGTCCTTACTTGATTTAAGATGATTAGTGACTTACTGGACTCAGATTATGCAAATTGTTGCAAATATCAACAAAGTATTCATTCTTTTGCATGAATTCACTACTGCACTACAAAGCTTTGTATGAATTTCTATGAAACAAACCTTGTCTTTCAAATTAATATGAAAATTGCCAAATATTTACACAAATTCTTCTTGCTTCTTTCAAATGTAAGACAATTTCCTTAAGATTTCTGCGTTTAAGCTAATTATTTTTAGTTGTTGGAGAAAAGTTAGAGAAACTTAAACTAAGTATAATTTTAGTACAGGATCTAAATGTTCTGTTACTCACGTCCTAAAGCATACAGTAAATTGATCAAATCGACACACTTAAGTCTTCAAATGTAAAATCCTAAACATTTTTCATGAACATACACCAGAGATTGCAATCTTTTAAAGAATAATAACTTCAGATACTAGTAAGAGTCAGAAAACACTCTATGATAGATGCATAATTTTAAGTTTACTTGTATTCAAAGCCCAAAGTCATATAAGATTTACAATGTAAGAATGACCTTTGTTTCATTAATCAAATCACTAAACAACTTACAGATGTTTTTACAGATACATCAAGGAGACCAGACATTCCACGTACTCCTTGTTGCAGACATAGGTGACCTCCTCCTCTAAACTAAAAAAAACTCTTCTATTCAAATATTCTAGCAAATTACAAGTGCAAGCTACAATTCTAAAATCCCTGTGTAACTAATATACAAGTAGCAGAGCTTCTTATATAGAATTTGAAGCTTCATACTGCTACAACTACAAAACTTAATCTACGATCAGTATTCATCTATTATTGATCAAGGGTGTACATTTGTTTCTAACCGTTTCTCAAAATATCCTTATGGTATGTTTTCTGCCTCAAAGGATGCCATTGGAATCTTTTCAAAATAAGATTCCCTTTGACTTCTGCTTTCCTGTAGACTTTGCCCACAGATACCTTTCACTTGACTCTTTTATTAGTATTGTTTGCTCTTTTCTACACTTTCCTACTCTTTCAAATATGCTTTGAAGTTATTTGTTACACCTTCTATAAAGGTGCGATTCCCCCTGGACTCCTTGTCTATACATATTCCTGCATTGTGACTCCTTCTTTCAGCTTCTTTTCTTCTTTATCTGAACCTTCACTCTTCTTCTTATATTTCTTCATTTTGGCACTTTCCTCCATCAATGAATCAATCATTTGTTTACTTAGATATGCCTCTGGATTCTCCATACATGGTGTAAAAATGGCCTTGAATTATGTTAATGCTCTTTGAAGTTCATATGCTAGTGTATCCATGCACTCATGATCTAAGAACCTTTCCACTATCCTTTTATGCATCCTGATCATGTTGTCAACTTTTTCTTCTAAACCCTGAGTGGCTGCTATGCACCTTCTGAGATTATCCTCTTCAAATTTTAATTCTAGCCTTGCCTGTGGCACTTGATTTTCCATCGAAGGGGTAATTACTCCTTCATTTATTACTTCCTCTAGTCTCTCTTCAATTTCTTCTAGTTGTTCCAATTAAAATTTGTACTTTTCTTTTCGAAATTGACCATTATATACAAGTATACTGCATTTATTCTTTTCTACTACAGCCAATTCCCATCCTTTCACTGCTTGTTTAATTACCTCTTCTCCTTCTTGCATGAATTCCTTGAACCACTCTTCAAAAACATTGGCTTTAAGCCTCTTATTTTCCATATCTTTTATTTCATCTTTTGACAAAACTGCTATTTCACTAGGTAATTCCAGTACTGTAGTATTGGGATCAAATATCCCCCTAATGAATTGTTGTAATTGGAAAATGTGTCCTTTCAAATATTCATGTTTATCTTTATCCCTCTTTAGCATTTTTGTTGTAGCCTGGTGCATATCCTCCCATTCACTTATGTGTTGCTCTGCCCTAGGTCAAAATTGAGTATTTTATATTCATCTAGTGTTATTTCTCCTTTTGCCATCTCCTTTTGTGGTATGGCCAAGTTCAGTGTCTTGGATCCATCTAGACCCCTTTGTATTGCTAACATGGTTCTGGCCTTCCTCCTTTCTTTCCTTGCCGTTGTATCGCCTAATAGACTTTTGATGTCTATAGGTACTAATTGTACCTCCATCTTTTCTTTCCTTATCTCTGCACCTAACCAGGCCGGAGCCTCTTTTGTGCTTTCAACAGACTTTTCTTCATTAATTACCTCTTCCTGAGGCCTTTCTACTTCTCCCTGTTCTTGTTGTTGCTGTTGTTGTTCTTGTTGTTATGGTGGAGGTTGTTGCTGTGGGGCTGGTTCTTGTACCATGGGATCATTCTGCCATTTAGATTCACCCTCACTTTCTTCATCTTCAATTTCTGTATCCCCTCCACTTTCATCCTCTTCCTCTGGACCTTCTTTCCTTGATGATTCTTTTTCTCAGTCTTCCTCTTTATTTGCTTGTTCTACATTTGTTATGTCTATATCCTCCGTTTGTTTTTCATATTTATCTCCCTTAATATTTTCTATATTTTCTTTACCTTCAGGTTTGTTGGTCGCATCCTCTGTAGTTTTAGCTTCCTTTGGTACCTTTTTGCAGACATGTTAACTTGCTTTGTATGCGAAGATGAACCTACCATTGTAGTAGCCTCTTTTGTCTCTTTTCCCTGTTCCTTTCTGCTTTCTATATTCTTTTCTTCTTCACTTTGTTCTTCGTACATGTTCAGAATGTTTAGTACATCTACACAAGAGGTATCAGCTCCTGTTTCTTCTTTGGCTTGAGGAGGTGTTTCCTTTACTGTTTCCTCAGGTGCCTCTTCTTTTTTAGATTCTTCAATTTTATGTGCTACATCTTGTACATCCTTTATTATTTTAGGAGAAACCAATCTACCAAATGGATCTACTATTCCTGATTCTTCTTGTACCATTTCCTTTTCAGACACTAAACCTTGTTCAATTTCCATTTAAGCTTGAGTGTTTTGCTCCTCTTCTTCACTTAAAAATTCATTGGATTCCTCTTCTTCCATTCCAACTTCTTTTTCTGAATCCATTTCTCTCTCTCCACTTTCACTGCTGTCATCTTCAATGTGGACAGTCTCAGTAGCTTACATTTGGCTTCATGTACTTTTGACTCATGCAACATTTCTTTAGCTAATTATGTCTTTATCTTAGCATATACTTGTCTTTTTTCTGCTGAGGTGGATGCACCAGGTATGTCACTCAATTTAGCACCCCTCTGTTGTACTCCTGGAACTTCACTCTTTTTTGAAGTCTCTCCTTTGGATATGCCCACTGGTATTGCTTTCTTAACCTTCTATCCTATTATTTCTTTGGAGGCATGTGCTTCTTCTATACTAATATCATGGCTTAATGACTTTGCCTCCACAAATGTGCCAGATGATACTGCTACTGTCACTCCTAATGCATAAGGATCCATCAGAGTAGCATTTTTGTCCTCCACAATTTTGGCTTCCACAATCTTTCTTTTCTTTTCATAGAAGCATCGGAGATCATCACTATGCTCCCTTACTCTCTTTTTTCCCTTCTTTGGATATGTAATCTCCACTCCTTCAGCCTTAAGCTCCTTAATTCTATCTTTCAACCATGTCTTAGAAAAGAAGATGATAGGTTTGGACAATGTGTCCAAAGATGTGTTCCATTGTTGTGACCAATCAGGCTCTCTAATAGGAGCAAGCCTGGCACTTTCATAACTATGATGTAATAGTTTACCATCATCTTCAACTTCTGGAAGAACATAGATGTCTCCCATAGACCTTATTTGATCAACTATTAATCTTTTATGAGCTCTCTTTCTTACCTCTTTGTCATTCTTACAATCTGACCAAAAATCTTCAATATGTATTTGATGTTTGAATTTAGAATCAATTGTATTCTAGATTATATGAAAAGGGCCAAATCTCTTGGCCAACTCAAATTCCTCAAATCCATAATATCTCAACTCCCTTTTCTGAATAACTGGCAACTTCTTCGCTGTAGCATGAGTACCTACCAATTGCCCAAGGTAACTTAAGATTTCCTCTGTTAAACTTCTTCTTGTACATCTTAAAGGCATTCAAATTCTGCCTTGAGAACTCTAGAACAATCAATTTGTTGGAAGGATACCTGGGTAACATGAAAGGTTTTCCTTCAAATCCCTCAATTCTGATATAAGTAAAGTGTTGGAACTAAATACACTAGGAATTGTGCAGACGAATTGTATCCTTTGCATCTTTAGATAATCTCTTATCTGGCTCTTCCCTTAAAATTCTAACCATGTATGTATAGAATACATCATTCACTAGAGCATATTTCCTCAATGCATTCTCTTCCTATAAATAAGGATAATGCTCATATACCTGTTGATAACTGAGAGGGGGGGGTGAATCAGTTATCCTAATTATTTCTGCTTTCTGAACTTTCTTAATAATCAATGCAGTATTAAATAATTAAGCAAACATAACCATGAAATGGAAATACACATGACACAATATTTTTGACGTGGAAACCCTGTTAAGGGAAAAAACCACGGGGTGATTAACCCAAGATTGTATTCTCTGTTAGAAGAATGGAAATACAAAATGGCACTTGCCAATTAGGGCTTACTACCCGAGCACACTGCTCACAAGAGGCACACTGCCTACAAGAGACACACTGTCTACAATTTATAAAGAGTGTAATACAATGCTTGAACTGATAAGGAGCATCAATATATGCTAGAGTTCAGTTCCGGTTAGGCTCTGTATACTGATCTGCTACACTTCATTTTTCCTCTTCTTTTGTGCTACTCTCCTTCCACATACTGGACCTTCCTTTCTGCTTTTATTCGGCTCTACTGCTTTTCTTCGCACATCCCTTAAAAACTATGACACCTCTCACAACTAAATCCATCTTGTATATATATGTGCACAAGTGATTTCATCACCTTTCTAGTCGGCACCCGGAATAGTCAATATTTTCCACAAACTCTGATCTGTCAACTGAATCCTTGCTTACCAAGTAATGCGGATCAAGGATATACTTGTGGAAGTCATCAATCATGTCAGCCAATCATATCTTATGCCTTAAGAATCTTTACCATCATCAGTAACACATCCGGAATAATGTCTGATGTTCTACCAGTCAGTTCTTCCTTTGTTCACACTGCCAATCAGGAACCTGATACTCAAGTATTCATATCTTTTTCTTCATCTATCACCGGAGGCTAAATCCTTGGAATCTATTACTCAAGGTAGTCCTCTTGATTTCCCCAAATCTGCACTTCACCAAGATACTTCCTCAGAGAGATCCAGATCTGACTGTCGGACCTCGCCACATGCTCTGTTCTTGTTTACCGGACCACAACATTCTTCACTCTGACTTCCGGTATAGACACACCATTTCCTGCGGATGTGTGGGATGAACTTTGTTACCATCAATGACAACAATCATGAATCCATATAGTGTCTCTTGCCAACAATCTCCCCCTTTGGCATTGATGGCAACACTTAGTGAAAAATGACTAAGTGTTTACACTATGCTCCCCCTTGGCTGATGCTCTGTTTTTATATACATTTTTCAGAGCTCCCCCTTAGTGGATTCCTCATTTTTCACTGCTCTTCACTCCCCTTTGACATCAATGGCAAAGGGTAGGGTCCGCACACCAAAATTTTCAAAAAACTTGTCCGCATAAGTATATCCATATGGAATACTTACATATACTGAAGTATGTTTGCAAAAGTTGTTTTCAATTGAATGAATTCTGTAGCCCAACTTTGCTTCATTCTGTCCAAAATTGATATATGACCGCTCAACAGGAATGCAAATGCATCTGCCCTTTTTAGATCTATTGGATCATTGGTCCGGGTTGTGATTTGAGCTTCTTTTATGGCCTAATGTATGGCCTCTAACTTAGGGACAATTATCCCTTTGAGCTCACTCAACCTACTGATTCTGTTTTTCTTCTCTTTTTCAAGCTTCTTAATTTCATTCAAAATTGCAACCGTTTGACATTCTTGATTTATTATGGATGTAGTAAGTGGATCAAAATTTTGAGAAAGTTTTATCAGTTTATCTTCCTGTTCTTTCATTTTCTTCTCAATCTCCACTATTGTTTTAGACCAGGATTTACAAAATTTGTATACATCACCTCCATCCTTAAGGGCATTTTCCAAACTTTTTATCCCAATACCCATAACTCTTCTGTCATTTGATATTAACCCTTGCAGCTCTGAGAATCTCTTATCCAAAAATTCTTTCCTGACCTTCTCTTCAGCTGATTTCTCTAGAGAATTAAAATGTTTGCTAACACTATTGACTAGAGTTTTGAGATTACCGGAGGAAGAGGCTGTGGGATCCTTTTGAAAAGATGGCATGATGTTTTCCAACACTCTGGATGCTACCTCTATAAGCTCACAGTCTTCCATGTGAGATTTTAGTAGTTTCTTTTTGGCCTTCGCATTTGCAAATGAAGCTATCTTCATTGTTTGTATCAGAGATAGAGAGTCAAAATCTAATGGCCCTTTTAGTAATTTCGGTTCATCCATCTCATTAGTTTCTTTTGTCAAGAAGTCCTTGACAGATTCTGTAGTGTCTCTTGCCGGAGACAGATTCTTCTTCTCTTCTGCAGTGTCACTTATGTTCTTTTCAGCTTGACTTCCTTCTTTGCTTTTCACCTCTTTTTCTTTCTCCTGTATTATTTCTTCTTCTTTAGATCTAGGGTCAACAGGGGAATCCGGAAGAGAAATGTTAGTCTGTTCATGGGCCACCTCTTTCAGAGCAGAGGATTCCAAGTCCTTAGCTATTTCTGCACCGATATTCATTACCTCTTCTGTCATTTTCTCAATAGACTCTTTTGCAACACTTGTGGTCGAGGGGTCAGTACCCAAGTCCTCTATAATTGGAATGTTGAATCTTTTGAATGCATTCCGGAGGATCTCTTCTATCTCTTTTGCAACTTTGTTAGTCTCTCCGAGCATAAGTTGATTCATCCTTGCTTTGCTCCTAAACTCATCCTTACAATCTTTGAATACCATATTCATTTTCTTGGGATCGATTGAAGGATATAGCTAAATTGCTATCTGTTCCTGGATTTCTAGGTCTTTGGCTTGGGCATTGTTCTTTCTTATTTCTAGTTCCTTCTCCAAGCTTTTGGGGATCAGAGATATAATTTCAATAAATGCTTTGTTGTAGATATTTAGGTACCTGACTGTGGCATCTTGCAATATCTTCTAATTTGCTTCACCATAATCATCATAGAACTCAATCATTGGCTGAAGATTTCCGTCCACTGTGACTGATTTGATTATGTCATCAATGTGAAGAGTGGGTTTTTCAACATATTCCTCTGTCTTTTCTTCTTCCTCTTGTCCGGTAGAGGGTTCACTGGATGTTTTCTTCTTTTTCTTCATTTCTGATTTCTTCATCAGATTTAGTCTCCTCTTCATCCCTTTGACTGGCATAAGCCCTTGTGGCTTTTGTCTTTGTTCTTTTCTCTCCTTTGCCAGATAATTTTACTTCTAGTTTTGATGGCCTTGAGCTTTTGGTAGTGGTAGGTGTAGATCTCTTTGATGATCTAGTCTAGGTGGAAGATTTTATCGGAACACTTTCCTCACTTTTCTTTTCTACCTTTTTCTTCTCTTCCTCAGCCCTTTCCATCTTTTCCCTGTTGGCATCAAGTGCCTCCTTTGAGATGCCAAAGCCTTTTGCAACATCTTCAACTTCTTTTCTCACCTTCCTCTTGATCTCTGATTGTCTGAGTTCCACATGAATCTTTACACTTAGCTCCTCAAAGGTTCCAAACCTTTTTGCCTTGAGATCTTTTGGCTGACTTAACATGTGTTCAATATGTAGCTCAACAATTTTCTCATCAACTTCATACCCCATCGGCATGATCCATACTATTCTTGGTTCTACTGCCTCCATAAGGCACTGATCAGTTTCTACCATGAAGCAAATAGTATCCTTATACTTTTCAACTAGAGCTTGGGGGATTCTCTCTCTTGCTTGCATCATACTCTGAAAGTTCTTGAAATATCCCCAGAGTGTTGTATTCTGTGCCTTAACATCACCAAGTCCATGCAAATAATCCCTGATTTGTATGGCAACCGGTCTGTCATTTTGCCATATCCAGCCACTAGATCTGGGTAGCTCATTCATATAATAGAAGAAGAGACATAGTATCAAGCCACCGTATTTGAAGGAGTTCTTTTTGTCTTTCTTTATCTTCTGCAGATTTTCCAGAAGTTGGTTCAGAAGGAGCTCACAGAGATCATAGTCAGCATTCTTTCTTAACATTTCATAGGCAGTATATATTGCAGTTCCAGGTACTGAGTTTTCCCTGCTAGAGTGATATATTTTGTATCCGATGATCATGGATGCAAACTTGATATCCAGATCAGTGATATCCTTAATTATCATTGCCCTCTTATCAAACTTTGATCTGGTAGCCTCAGTCACCGTTTGATTTTTGATAGATTTTAGAATAGGTATCCCACCGGATGAGTGCAATCCGATAACTACCCTAATGGCATCTTTTGTGAGCTTGAATGGTCTATTCAACCATATGAAGTTATCATGTATTCTTCTTAATACGTACCAGACCCATTCGTCTTCTGCAAAACAGGGGAAGTGAATGCACTATGCAAAATGCTTGTCCCAGATAGCTTTATACTGAGGTTTGGGCTCAAAAGAGTCATCTATCAGGTGTTTGTGATAGATATCAACCAGTTTGGATTCCCCAAATTCTTCAGTGTTTGCATGAACATATGCCCTAACATCTTCTACGCGTAAAACCCCATGCGGAATGCTTGAAAATGTGCCTAGGGGATCAACTTCTAGGGATTTATAGGGATGCTTTCTAAATTTAGGGCATGGCCCATCAGAGATCTTTACAACATTTGGTGTGTCCATCTTAAAAGGATTTATAAATGGATTTCAAAAGTGGAAAATACCTCTTAAGCTTTTAGGGTTCCTGGAATAAGCTGAAAAGATCGCCAATTGACTTGAGTTCCGCGATTGATCCTTGTGAGAGATGGAGGAGACTTGTTTACGAAGCTCTTTTCCTCTTCTACTCGAATGTGAATGTGCAAATGATGACCGAATGAGCCCTTATACTTCTATGCAAACCCTAATTCTTCATTGCAATAAATGCGCAACCTAACTTATTCCAGTTGCCTTGTTCACCTTGTTCTTGAAAAAATATTTTCCCGGATCACTGAGATCCATCTGGAGTGAGCAATAGCAGTCTTTCTACCTTTCTTCAGACAATCCATTTGTCCACAGATTAAGATTCCTCAATACCAGATCTAATCTGAGAAGCTCCTGTTCTTACCGGAAGAATGATAAACTGGATCAAACTTGAAAGATTTGCCTGATCAAAACTTGTGGATCTTCCACCTCTTTACCAAAGCTATTTTAGATGATTCTCTGAAGACCCTTTAATCCGCAACACCTCTTGTGCTGAATTTAGGCACCAAAGGTCTGGCTGGGGGAAAAGAGTTTTTCCTTGTGACTCCCCCTGAGCCAGAACTCACCCTTTAATTTTTGGAAGGCATATCAACACCAGATTCTGGTGCGGATCCATCCTCTACATTCTCTGTACTTCTCTTTACCCAAATCTTGTTCATTTCACTTTTAACTTCATCCGCATTCACCTTTGTTTTTCCTTTGTCTTGATTCTGATTATGATATACCGGACCTCTTTTGTCCTGATTCTTGTATCTACAGAATTTTGCAATATGACTAGATCTATTGCAAATTTGGCAAACAACATTTCTATGCATATTTGATTGATATCCTCTTGATTTGCATTGATTAGCCATATGACCTATTCTATTGCATGCAAAGCATCTACCATTGAATGATTTGTTCATTTGCATATTTCTGCATTCATGAGATTTGTGACCATACCTTTTGCAGTTGAAACACTATCCGGAGAAGGATGTATTAGTCTGATTCATTCTCTTTCTGCACTGATTAGCTTTATGACCAAAGTTATTGCAGTTGTGGCAGTATCCATTGAAGGATGGATATCTTTGAGCATTAGGCTGCCCTACCGGAGGTCTTCTAGATCTGTTCCTTGGATTTTCTGATCCAAAATTCTTCTGATCGGATCCAGAGCTTTCTCCTTTCTCATATCCCAAACCACACTTGTCATCTACCCTCTTTTGACTTTCAAGAAGAACTTCAAGTTGAGCAGAACTTATCTTGAATTTCTCTTTATATTCATTTGTTGTTTGAAGATCCCTTTTGAGAGAGACAATTTGATTCTCAAGTTTTTCTTCATTATCTTTAGCATCTTCAAGATCAGATTCAAGATGTCTGATAATTATATCCATCTTGTGACAATCTTTTGATTTCTCTTTGAGAGATTGTCTTAGATTATCTTCAGTTTTTCTTTTCTCTTCAACCTCTTGGGTAAACTTCATAACTCTTGATTCCATTTCATGTCTTACCATAATGATTTCTTTTGATAACTTTTCACATAACTTGGTTTTCTCCTTTAGATCTTCATTTGTATCATTGGCTTCACCTTGACTTGCCAATTGCTGAAGTAGATCCTTTCTCTTTTTCATAGAGAGATTTAATTTGTCTTTTAGTTCTCTCATGAAATCATCAGCCTTTTTGAGTCTTTCCTTTAATTCATTGACTTCAGAGTTTGACTATTCAAGATCATCAAGGGCAGTCTTGAGTTGCTCCCTTAAACCATATACATCCATTTGAATTCCCAGATCTTCCTCAAGCTGTTAGACTCTGTTAGGAGGAACTTAGCTCTGATACCAATTATTGATAACTAAGAGGGGGGGTGAATCAGTTATCCTAATTATTTCTGCTTTCTGAACTTTCTTAATAATCAATGCAGTATTAAATAATTAAGCAAACATAACCATGAAATGGAAATACACATGACATAATATTTTTGACGTGGAAAACCTGTTAAGGGAAAAAACCACAGGGTGATTAACCCAAGATTGTATTCTCTGTTAGAAGAATGGAAATACAAAATGGCACTTGCCAATTAGGGCTTACTGCCTGAGCACACTACTCACAAGAGGCACACTACCTACAAGAGACACACTGTCTACAATTTATAAAGAGTGTAATACAATGCTTGAACTGATAAGGAGCATCAACATATGCTGGGGTTCAGTTCCGGTTAGGCTCTGTATACTAATCTGCTACACTTCATCTTTCCTCTTCTTTTGTGCTGCTCTCCTTTCACATACTGGACCTTCCTTTCTGCTTTTATTTAGCTCTACTGCTTTTCTTTGCACATCCCTTAAAAACTACAACACCTCTCACAACTAAATCCATCTTGTATATATATGCGCACAAGTGATTTCATCACCTTTCTAGTTGGCACCCAGAATAGTCAATATTTTCCACAAACTCTGATTTGTCGGCTGAATCCTTGCTTACCAAGTAATGAGGATCAAGGATATACTTGTGGAAGTCATCAATCATGTCGGCCAATCATATCTTATGCCTTAAGAATCTTTACCATCATCAGTAACACATCCGGAATAATGTCTGATGTTCTGCCAGTCAGTTCTTCCTCTGTTCACACTGCCAATCAGGAACCCGATACTCAAGTATTCATATCTTTTTCTTCATCTATCACCGGAGGCTAAATCCTTGGAATCTATTACTCAAGGTAGTCCTCTTGACTTCCCCAAATCCGTACTTCACCAAGATACTTCCTCAAAGAGATCCAGGCCTGACTATCAGACCTCGCCACATGCTCTGTTCTTGTTTACCGGACCACAACAATCTTCACTCTGACTTCCGGTATAGACACACCATGTCCTGCAGATGTGTGGGATGAACTTTGTTGCCATCAATGACAACAATCATGAATCCATATAGTGTCTCTTGCCAACAATACCAACTTCTGATCTGGGCCATTTCCTAAGGTTCCAACCCTGTCGATCCCGTGTATGTAGGGTTGAACCATTGCTGCACATGAATACAATACATATGAGGACGAATAGAAAGGCATCGTCTTTTTCTTTCTTAGCATTGCCTTTTTTCCATATGGTTGTGCTTATAGCCTTAGCCCAGTGAATTTCTCCTTGTTCCTTTTTTGCTTCCCTCATGAATTGGATGACAGTGAACATCCATGGCTCGCACTTTGTAGCATCCCTTAAGCCCACCAGTATGCTTAACATTGTAATCATCAAGTATATTTCTTCTTTAAAGTATATTCTTTGCAGATTTTTATGCACTCTTGCCACAGCCTTGGGTTTGTTTTCAACACTATACCAATTATAGAAGATCTTACTTCTACAATCTTTTTCATTGTTATTGAAATCTTCATTATACTGATCTATATCAATATCCACCATTTTCTCATGTATTTCTAGACCAAATGTTCTTGCAATCCCTTCTGTATATGCAATCTAGACACAAATCCTTAGCTTCCATAGCTAATAGAAAACCTACAACCCTGTATAATCCACTCTCCCATATACACCTCATGTCTGGTGTTGCATCTGCTGCTGCGATCTTCTGCAAAACATCATTCGCATCATAGCTCCCTATGCTGGTGTCTATCCCTACTCCACTTGTACTAATCAATGAAGGGTACCCTCTATGTATTGGTAACTCCTCTGTTTCTTTGCGCGGCTTCCTTTCTTTTTTAACTTCACCTCCTATATCTACCTTTTTTCTGCTTTGAGGCCATCCAGTAAAAATGCATTTTTTTAACTGGTTGTTTTACCTTCTTACCTAGGGTTTTGCTAGGAATTTTCTATTTTTTTATATTTTACCCTAACCCCCCTTTGTCTTTTCCCGTTCCGACTTTCACATTGTTTAACCCAACCTAGCTAATTAACAATTAAACACAGTAATTTAATGAATGCTTACATTTCAAAATGAAATTACTGAAAGTTACTTGCATTTTTAACTAACTGAACTGTAACAACATTTGAGATAAATACGTGTATCTTTCGACAGCTCAACCTTACATTGTTGACTTACTTTACTAGTTTTTACTTTGTTCTCGCTTCTGGAATTCAGTCCCGCGATGAAATTTTGTTCAATTTTCATAGCAACTCTTCTTTCTGCAATTTTAAGTTTAACAATGCAAATCTGAAAGAAAAATAGCTTTTAATTTACCCTAACCCATTAAATTTTACTCTTTTCAGTGTTAGATCGGTATTAATTATAGCAATTAATGCGCCTACAGCTTCGGTTTCTTATTTCAACGTTTTATTTTAAACCTTATATCCATTAGTTTACTTTTTGCATACATCACATTTTCTTGTATCTTTTTTTGTATATTGTTCTTTGTATGTCTATTTGTATCTTTTCAATATACAAGTCTATATGCAACGAGCCATACACTATGTTATCCCTTTTCTTTTATATCTGCACTTGTATCCTTGGTTTGTATATTGGTTTGTATGTAAAATAGATACAAGCACACATACAAACAACCCATACAAGCCCCCTTTTTTACCTTTTATCTTTCCGACGATGTCCTTTATTTCTTTGTATATCGGAATTGTATATCATTAACATATAATCGACCAAACATATATAGCCTTACCTTTATTTAATTTCTTTTTCAAATCCGTCTTGTATCGTGGCTTCCTGCATCTTTGCTTGTATATCATATTGTATATGCTCTTGTATATCCATCTGTTGGTACAATACACAACCTCGAGATACAACCTGTGGGACCCACTTTACCTTTCCACTTGTATCTCAATGGAACAACCATACTTGCATCTACTATTAGATACAAGCCTCCATACATGCAAACTCCCTTGTATAATCACCCCAGACTCCCTATCTTTTATAAACCATATTACATAACCTTTCGGCTCCACATATGTATATAAAGTGAATGCATCTTTCAATATGCATTAAGGTACGATGCATCACTTACATCAGATTTAATTCCCTTTTGACATCCGCGCTACATGTATATCAAATGATACAAACCTAAAACATACTTTAATAAAACCAAATTTCATATTCTCCTCGGGTCTGTGACATGTATATCGCGTTGTATATCATCTTGTATCTTTCTTTCCGCCAAACATACAACCTGTGGACTTAACCCGTTATCCATTTTACTTTCGAATCACATCGGGTCTGACTTGTATGTAAAGAATAAAACATTAACAATATGCATACAAGTACAATGATTCATAAACCCGACTACTCTATGCAACTAATACAACGACTCCACATACAAACGACCTTGTACATGCAACATACAAACCTTCCTATAATGCATTTTACCAAAACACACATATCTTGCAGAATATTGGAAATTTTGAAATGGTTCAAAAAGTAACCCTTATTCATTTTTGACAAAGAATTCACCCCTATTCTACTCTGGTACTTAATGCTAATTTTTTCCAACTTTCAACAAGATTTGTAACTGTAGAGTGTAAAACTCTACATTTTGTTTCAATCGCAGCGAGTCCTCAGGTTTCTTTTTTGTTTCTGGGCATGTTTCAAATCTTGTTGCGAGGGTTCCTATTGCTTTGTGTGGAAGTCGCCAAGTGTCAATCCCCAATTTCAAGCCACGGTTTTTGTTTCTAATTATAATTTTTGTGCGGAGCGTGCCATGTAGTAAATTATTTCATATGTTAAAAGTTTCAGCTTTGCTGCGGAGGTCACCACGTGTCATAAGCGGAGGCAGCCCCTAAAGTTTCAAGTTTTGTGTGCAATGAGCCATGTGTCCCTTTTAAGTAATGCAGAGGTTGCCACGTGTTGCTTTCCACATCATGTTATTGTTTGAAAAGAAGATGATGGGCCACAGTCTTTTTCAATTTTAAGAGCGCGGAAGACGCCACGTGGTGTACATGGAGGTAAAGTAGTTTTGTTTATGCCCCTTTTTTAGTGAGAAGCTTGAAGTTTCTAAAGTGATGCGAAACCTGACAAGTGTCAGCTTCTGCGGGAGTTTCTTAAAGTTTAATAAGTTTCAAGCAGCAAATGCGGGTGTCACCACGTATTAGCTAGCAAGTGCGCGGAAGATGCCACCTATCCCAGCTTTCTCTTTTGAAGTTAATGCCGCGCTAAAGTAGTGGGTCCCATTATTAATATGTTAGTTTCTAAAATGATGCGGGTTGTGACAGTTGTCACCAACAGAGTTTACCTAAGCATAAAGACACATTTTGGAGGGCTTTGCGGAGAAAGACACGTATATGTCTCATTTTGCTGCGGAGCGCGACACGTGTCATTTCCTTGTTCATTCTTGAGAAACAAAGGAGTTTCTCATTTTGCTGCGGATGCTACCATCTGTCACAATATGTTCCAAGTTTCAAATACGCGGGTCTCGCCATGTGTCTGTCCCTTAATGTAAGGAGGTGTGCCACATATTTTGCCCCAGCCAATGAGCTAACAGGAAGGAAGAGAAAATTGTTGCAGATTTTGAAGGATCATAACTGCCAGAGACTTCCAGTTATCTTCAGTTCCGTTGGGCCGTTGGGATTTGATTGTTGCAGACAATCTAGAGTCAGATCTTAGGCCATAAATATGTAACATTTGTAATAGATCGGGAGTTTTTTTAGACATATTTAGACATATAGAGATAGAGATATTTTTTTGTCAGAGATTTAAGAAAGAAGTCAGAGAATTTTGTTGTGGCTAGTTGATATCATTTTGCCTTTATTTTGTTATTCTTGATTAGAAAGTTAATGTACCTGTGCATGTATCTGTGCCTTCTATATTTTTGGAAAATTAATAAGAAGAACTCAGTTCTGTGCCTTGGTTGATATTATCTGTGTCATTGCAAAGTGTCTGATGATGAGCCTTTGATTATATTCATTTCATCTGTTTATGTTAATCATGCAGCATCTGCTCTTTAATGTAATTGAATCTTGAGGATAGTTTCACTGTGCTTAATTTGAAGGAAACACTCTTACTTAGGCGCATCACCATAGATAGTTTTTGCTTAATTGTATCTGTAATCCTATTAATTTCTAACCTTTTCCTCAAAACCCATTTAAGATAGAGAAGAGCTAGCTTCTTTAAAATCTGGAGGTTGTTTCAAGTAGCAAGTTCCACATTCTTGAAACTTCCCATGTTGGTGTTGGAACCTGTGTAATTTTATACATCAATAGTTTTTGGCATGCCCGGTGGGACCTTTCTTGAAGTTTTTGTCAAGATCGTATGAGCTAGAGAGCCACAAGTAGCTAGAGCTATCGACCTACAACAAGATCTTAGTCTGCTGCTAACCCAGACATTCTTTTACCACCGTTAGTAGCTACTCCAAGAAGAAGAGTGAATCAGTTTGCAGCAGCACAAAGAGCAAATATGAGAGCACCTGTAGCCCCAAGGAACTATGCAAATTGGAACATTGGCAGTCCTCTAATTCTCCCAATACCACCAGCAACTTGGGATGCTATTCTAGCCAATGCTCTGAAGGCTCTACCTAAGTTCAGTGGGGAGGATTTTAAGACACTTAAAGAACATCTGCAGGATGTATTTGATGTATGTGCAGTACATGTTATCACTCAACAGAATGTGGCTATAAGATTGTTAGTAGCCTCTTTTAAAGGAAAGGCTCTGGACTGGTATAGATCTCTTACTCCAAACATAATATCCACATGGGATCAACTTGGTGACACTTTCTTTGCAAGATTTAAAGAAAGGCTGATAAATCTTGTTTGCTACAACAATTGATCACTATCAAAAGGGCACCACAGGAGGCCATGACTGATTTCAACTCAAGATTTCAAAAGACTTGGGAGAGAATTCCTACTACGGCAAGACCATTACCAGGTATGGCTATTGTGTTTTACCTTAAGGCTTTAAACTCAGATATATCAGTGATGATTCAGTCTCTTGGAGGTCAGACACTACCAGAAGCATATGAGTTGGTAGTTAAGGCTAAAAATAACTTGATAGATGCTGGAAAATTGCCCCCAAGGCCTCCTATGCCCATGTTTCCAGAAATTACCTTACCTTTGCCACAAGAAACTCCTGATCATACAGCTCCACCCATGTCTATGTATTTCTTTCCTCAACAACCTGCTAAGGCAACCACCTCTGCCCAACCATCTAAAATGGATGATGTCAAGAACATTTTAAGGACCTTCTCAAATGAGATAATTAATCTACAGAGACAACAAAATCTTTATCCAAAACCCCCCTATCAAGGTTACCAAGGAAATAGACCTCCCTTTCAGCCAAATCAATATCAAGGCCCTTAGAGGCAAGCTAATCCTCAACCTTCAAACCAGTTGGTCATAGTCCCTACACCTTTACAAACTATTCCTCCTAATCCCGACAGGGAAATTGTTCCAGGGCAAAATAATTTTGCAGATGGCACAAATGCTGGGTGCTTCCCTTGCAACAATTCCCATATGCCTAGAGACTGTCCTAGAGGAAATTTACAGCAAAAGATAGTAGAACAGAGAGGATTAGAAGGACAATTTTCAACTTCTAATGCCCCACCATATCAGTCTCCTGGTGTTCAAAATGTAGTCATGGTGGCCCAGATGCAAGGGATGTCCATACAATAGGAAGAGGAAATAGCTCTTGAGCATGCTTTATTTTCATGGATTGAAGAGGAAGATTTAGTGTTCTTGAATGAAGCCTCTACCTCCAAGAAACCATTGGTGTAATCAGATCACTATACCAGAGCAAAGAGGAGAATGATGGAGCAGCCTGAAATCACTAATAATGAGATCATGGGAGCTCCTCCATTTCAAAATTATCAGAACACAGTCTCTAGACAAGAAATGCCTCAGCCTATGCAGAATCAAGTAGCCTCAGGACAAGTTCTAGAAAAGACAAGGTACCCTTATTACTCAAAGACCCAAGCATTAGGACCTGTGAACATGGTGGATCGGTTGAAAAGAACACCAGCACATGTCTCAATTTGGGATAAGTTAGCTATCCCTAAGCATAAGACACTGTTGCAAGAAGCTCTGCAAGGCCAAGAAGTCCCTAAATATACCGGTGCTAAAGGAGGAACTACTAATAAAGGGAAGCTATAGCTCAAAGATTTTGTACCTATGTAGACAACAACCCTATTAAACAATGAATCAGAGGTAGGTAAACCTAAACTAGATCCCTTTTATTTGACTCTAATAGTTGGGAAGAAATTACTACATAATGCAATGATAGACTCTGGGGCCAGTACTACAGTAATGCCAAAGCAAATAACAGATGCTTTGAAGATAAACAATGAGCCACTTACAAGAGGGGTCATGCAGTTGGATGGAAAATCTATTCAAACAATAGGGAAAATCAAACAACTTCCATTGCAACTATATACTTGCCCTAATATAAATGTAAATCAGGATGTGGTAGTCATAGATATCCCCCCTGTATTTGGTCTATGTTTATCCAGAGATTTCACAGCCAAGATAGGAGGTTACATGTTGCTAGATTGGTCACACCTCATTCTGAGAACCAACTATGGGACAAAGATGAAAATACTGTCAGAACCATTATCCAAAGACCATATCACAAATGAGCCAACCCCAAAATTAGAAGCATCCCATGCTATGTTACATAAAGAGGAGAGAATCTTTGTTGAAGAGTTGGGTGATTGGACCGAACATGACCAACAGGAAGAAGAGAATAATGAGTTATTGACTATGATGCAGAGTGATCCCTATGGAAACTATGACTCTACTAGTCTAGGCACTTATGTCATATTTGAAGAAGACCAAGAAATCCCTAATGTTTTAAGGAAAGAAGTATCACACAGTTAGGAATAACTCAGAAATCTGGACCCTCAATTTTGATGGGGCTAGGAGTAAAAATGGTGCTGGAGCAGGAGTTTGCCTTACTACCCCAAATGGTGAGAAAATTCTAAGAGCCATTCGCTTTCAGTTTTCCTGTACTAATAATGATGCTGAGTATGAATCCTTGGTGCATGGACTCATGTTTACGAAGAAAAAAGGAGTAAAGAATCTGATAGTAAGAGGAGATTCAGAACTAGTGGTGAAACAAATCAGAGAAAAGGCCATAGCCAAAAATGTAAGAATGAGATCCTATAAGCACAAAATTTGGGACCTAATAGATGATTTTGAGGCTTTTAATATTGAAGTGGTTCCTAGAGCCCAAAACTCTGAAGCAGATAGAATGACACAGATTAGTTCATAGTTTGCTCAAGCAACTGATCTATTAGTCAACAATGAGTCAATCAAAGTTATAGTGAGACCAACTATTCCAGATAATGACCAAAATTGGCAAGTTTTTGATAATGATTTCCAAGTACTCTCATTCTTGCAACAATCAAGAGAATTTGCTAATCAATTGCATCCTAAAATCGAGGAGGCATATGGTGACCAAATCATCCAGCTGAAATCAAATAAACTTCCTAAAGCGCTGATTACTCTGGAAAATTTGTTTGATCCAGAAGATGCAAGCCTAGAGAAGAGGAGGTTTCAAGCAAATAGGGAAGATTATTCTGAGATTCAAGTTAGTGAAGGAAAAAAATTGAAGGTTGGCAATTCTACGACCCAAGAAGAAAGGGAAAGACTAATTGACTTGTGTGAAAAATATGATAGGGTGATTGCTTGGATTTATGAAGACCTCCATGGCTATAATAGAGATATCATCTAGCACACCATAGAGCTTACTAAAGGATCCAAACTAGTAAGACAGAAGCAAAGGCCAGTGAATCCTAGAATTGAACCTTTAATGGTGGATGAGCTGCAAAAGCTCCTAGAATCCAAGATTATTTTTCCAATTAAGCATTCAACTTGGGTGTCAAACTTAGTCCTGTAAGAAAAAAGAATGGTGACATAAGACTCTGTGTAAATTTCAGAGATTTGAATAGAGCATCTTTGAAAGACCATTATCCCCTGCCCTTTATGGAACAAATTTTACAGACTGTGGTTTGATTAGAGAGGTTTCCCTTGCTAGATGGTTTCTCTGGATACAATCAGATTTGGTTGGCTGATGAAGACCAGCATAAGACTGCATTTACTACCAAGTGGGGAACATTTGCATATCCTAAAATGCCTTTTGGCCTTTCAAATGCTGGAGCTACTTGTTGGTGCCTGCATGAATATTCAGATTTCAAGCAACTAATCTTGCAGGCACCTTCCCAAAAAATCTAAAAAATTCTAAGGCAAAGTTTCTATCAGGCCTGATATTCTTGCAGGGGGTGATATTACAAATATCAGTCATCTTATGAAGATCACCCCGGTGATGCTGCGATGTTTCAGTATGACCCGATATTCTGAAGGGGGGGTCATGTTTCAAATATCAGGTGATCTTAGTTAATATCACCCCTTTCTTTCTCTATCACCTCATCATCACTTGATCCCCCAAGTGCTTGTCCAACGGCTTCATGCATCTTACAGGGGGTGATATTCCAAACATCAGTCATCTTACGAATATCACCCTTTGCAATATGACGATGACATCATCAGGATCCGATGGGGTGCATCATGTGGTCTTCGGCATGATATTATTAGCAGATATGATGAGGGTCCCATTGATCACCGATGAGGGTATAAATATGATGAGGAGGGTCTTTCTCCAATGCATCAGGTTGCACCGATAGAATATCGGGGTGATATTTCATATCAGGTGATATTTCCCACAAGGTGATATTTCATATTAGGGTAATGTGAAATATCAGGATGATATTTCATATCAAGGTGATGTGAAATATCAGGGTGATATTTCATATTAGGATATCATGCAGGACGTTCGCCGATGGCACGAGTCATCATGATGGGGTCTTGGCAGATGGTTCGTTGGTCACGCAAAGTAAAATTGTGCGACATCATATGTGCTCATGACCTAGTATATAAAGTATTGAGGAGGTCGCTGCAGGATGAATGTGGGATAATTAGTTCCCACATGATTTGAAAAATTAGGTCATGAATCTTGGCGGGAAAATTTCAAAGGTGCATAGTCTACTGCATTTCCCAAGGCCGCGGGTTGGTATGCCTTTAATGGTGGATGTTACAGGGTATGGGAGAAGGCATGGACGGATCAACCACCCGATTGAAGATGTAAATCCCTAGGCAGTGGCGCGGGGCTCTAGTCCAACCACTCCTTGCCCCCTCTCCCACCTGCTGCATTCAATGTGTTGAGCACCATTTCTCATGATGCAATGTATCTGGCGAATTTTGAATTGCCATGTACTTTTAATGTTGAGTACACCTTCCTTGCTATATATAGCAGATGGTGTTACTCTTTTGTTGTTGTGGAAGACCTGGGCATTTTGGTGTGAATAACGAAAAACAGGGCATTTCCTTGCTGTTCTATCTCGTTTTGGAGTTTATGAGTTGCATCATGAATGTATATTGCAGACATTCTCAGTTTCATTATTGTTTAATATGAAAAATGCATTGTGCATGTGTTTAGTTGCTTGTCTCCACGTGTTGCATGCTTTTCCTTCTTTTGAATTTGGCTGCTAAGGGTTTCTCAGGTTCTAGGGTATGGATTTATGTATCACATGCTTCATCTCTAACTTCCATTCAAGGAGTGGATTAAATTGTTTTAGGTGAAGTATGGATAAGGTTGTATGTCAGCTAGGATATATGTAAGTAGAGGCAGCTAAATACCTATTCTTGGGTGATGTTTGTAAGGCAAGCATCAATCTAACCTCTTGAAACTTGAATCCAAATTGCAATCAATTCTCTTGTATATGTCTAGTTGACTCCTTGCCTTGAGATAGGCACCGGTTTGCTCCTGGGTTAGTAGTTATGACCCAAAACCCCCTGTCTTGCATCCAAAGCATAAAATCCATCTTTTCATAACCTCCATCCTGTTAGTTTGTAGGAGTAGGATTAGGACCCCTGTATACTCTCATCCTCAACCAGTCAGATATGTCCAAGAAGGTTGCCTAACTTGTGGTGTATCATGCACATCTTGGTCCACACATGAGAGTATTCTGCCTGTTATTGAAAAGCTAAATCCTTCTGTCATTGGGATAGTCAATGTTACATCTTTAGCTATAGGGATACCCCCCTTGGTGCGGAAGAACCAGAAGTGAAGGGGAGGCAGCTCACACAACCTCCCATATCTGTTGGCCGAATCTGCCTATGCATTGGAGCTGGCAAACCCTCTGCCGATTCGGAAACCAACACTACCTTTCAGTGAGCAATGGATGTAGCATTTGGGGAACTTATAAATAAAATCATTTTGATATATTTAGATGACCTTACTATTTTTTCTAAAAATGCAATAGATCATTTTGGTCATTTAGAGGTTGTTTTCAAGAAATGTCAAGAGTTTGGAATATCTCTAAACCCCAAGAAATGCATCTTTGCAGTACCTCAGGGTAAACTTCTAGGACATATAGTGTCAAAGGAAGGGGTCTCTATTGATCCAAAAAGAGTCATTGCCATAATGAACCTATCTCTGCCAGTTAATAAAAAATAGTTCAATCTTTTCTTGGGAAGATCAACTTTGTTAGCCAATTCATATATGATTTTGCAGGTCTAATAGACCAATGACATTATTGCTTAAAAAGGATCTGGTTTTCAAATGGACTGCAAAAGGAAGACATGCTTTTAAGGAAGTCAAAAAAGCCATTTCATCAGTCCCAGTACTTAGAAACCCCGACTTTTCTAAATCTTTCATAATGTATGTGTATGGAGGAGAATTCAGTGTTGCTGCTGTTTTAACTCAGAAAGATGATCAGCAAGAAGGAGAACACCCAATAGCCTTTTTCTCTAGGACTCTCAGGGAATATGAGGCTAGGTATAATTTTGTGGAGAAGCAAGCATATGCCATGATCAAAGCCCTTAAAAAATTCAGACATATGGTAACAGGAAAGAAGATTCTGATATTAGTGGTTCATCCTAGTGTAAGAGAAGGTATCATGGAGGGTGAGATCACTGAGAAAAGGGCCAATTGGATCACAAAAATTCTGGAATATGATGTAGAGGTAAGACCCACCAAGTTAGTCAGAGGCAAAGGATTGTGCCAATATATGACTCAAGACATGGAGAGGATAATGACTGAAGAAACAGAAAGTGAGAATGTATTGAAAATCCAAGAGGTTGATCAAGACTCCTGGGTAAAAAATAGAATATAATTTATGAAGCATGGGATTTTCCCAAATGAGATCTCCCATGATAAGAGAAGATACTATAGGCAGCAAGGGGTCCATTTTGTACTAATTGACCATATTTTATTTAGGAGAAATGTTGATGGTATACTTCTGAGATGTATAGAGAAGGATGAAGCTCAAAGGATACTACATGAATTACACCATGGAGCCTCAGGAGGACACTTTTCAGCAAGGACCATTGCAATCAAAATAACCCAAGCAGGATATTTTTGGCCCACTCTATTTATAGATTGCTATCAACTGGTCAAAGAATGCCAGGCCTGTCAGTTTTATGCTAGGAAAAGGAGAAATGTAGCAATGCCTCTAAGCCCCATAGTTGTGGATGAACCCTTTGCTCAATGGGGTTTGGATTTTATTGGAATGATCAATCCAGTGTCAAGTATGGGACACAAATGGATCCTCACAACCACAGATTACTTTACCAGATGGAGTGAAGTAGTACCACTCAAAGAGGCAACAGAAAAAGTCATATTAGACTTTCTAGAAAGCATAACTGCTCGGTTTGGTCCTCCTCATACCATTATATCAAATAATGCTAAAGCATTTTTGGGGATAAAGATATCTGAGTTCGCACTAAGGAATGGGATTTATTTGAAGACTTCTTCAAATTATTGCCCTCAAGGTAATGGTCTCGCAGAGTCCACTAACAAGAACCTGATCAGACTCATTAAGAGGATAGGGACCAATTATCACAGAGAATGGTATAAACTGCTTAATACAGCACTGTGGGCTAACAGAATCACACCCAAGCAAGTAACTAAAATGTCTCCCTATGAGTTAGTTTATCGTAAACCAACAGTAATGCCACTGAGCTTAGAGATCCCTACTTTGCAATTGCTGAAACAGATAGAGATTGAAGAAAATGGCCCCATGCAAGTCAAACTGGCTGAGCTGTTGGAAGTGCAGGAGAAAAGAGAGAAGGCACACGAGTCACTAATGAAACATTAGAAAATGGTAAAAGATTGTTTTGATAAGAGGACTTCTAATCCCATCTTTGAGGTTGGTGCTCTGGTATTGAAATGGAATGAGAGAGTTGCCAAGCCAGGTCAACACAACAAATTTAAATCATTGTGGATGGGTCCTTACAAAATTCGTTCCTGCAAGCAACAAAATTCATTTGAGCTTGAGACCATGGATGGGGAACCTGAAGAGATTCCTGTAAATGGGATCTATCTGAAACATTTCCATTAAGTAGGGGCTCTTATGTACCATAGTTAGTTAGTTTCTTTCCTTTTCTTGCTTTCCTATTTTCCCACTTTCTTTTCCCGCTTTCCCTTTCAATAGGTGTTCGGTGAACACGTGTCAGTAGCACAAAGCTTCTTCTCTCTTTTGGTCTCACATTTGCTAAGGTTGTTCAACAATCCCCAAATCCCCAGGAAGTACACACTTTTAAGAAAAAAATAAGCCACTTCCGTAACATATCTGACACTCTGTCCCATGTGGATTTCAAATAGATACACTAATTGTTCTTAATGTTAATGCCATTTATAAGATATGATGTGTCATTGATTACTTTCGTAAAGCCCCAAATGAATTAGTATTAAATCCTAACTGTAGCTCTCATTTGTTTCTATCTCTCTATTTTAAGTCACTGTTGCATCCAAGTCCGTCCCTAGCAAGCTCCTTTCAGCTAAGTGTCAAGCTTATTACGTAGTATCAGTCTTTCCTGTGTCAAAGCTTCATGTACTCTCCCCGTAGATATAGATATGTCAAAAACACATTCTCCATTGGAGGGACTAGGAATTTATGAGTCGATTGATACGCTGTTAAACAACAAATCATATGCATCAGCGCCCGTGCAACCAAGGAGATCCTACCCAAGAACAAGGGTCCCTAAAGTAGGACATTCTGTCAACCCAGCAAAGGTGAAAGATTACGCAGATGGCATTTTTGATATGACCCTTCAGAAGAATACCAAGACTCTTCAGGAGGGAGCACATCAGAGGTGTATTCTCAAAGCAAAAAATGGGTAGTCTAAAACTTTTGGTATGAGAATATGGACCTCACAATTGGCACAGTTCCTAGTTCTGAGTGTTCATCTGTGTCCTGAGTTAATTGAGTTGTGTATAGAGCTATTTCATGCACCATCAAATACCATACAACGGGGCCCTTTCATGGTACATATTACGCCCAAGGCCATTAGGGACATGCTGGCCCTACAGCATGACAGAACAACCACATTCCCAACTATTGCTAAAATGCAAAATACATGGGTTAATGTAATCAACAAGGTCAGGTTCCTCAGTTCAAAGATGAAATTGGGAGAGGATAACACCCAGACGCCCACACTACCCATTGGGAGGGCACAATTCAGTCAAAGTGTTCAAGAGGCATTGTCAATGATAGCCTTCATTTTTGGGATGAGAGAGGACAACACAGTCCACGACTGGCAAATAGCTATCATTTTTAGATTAAAAATTGTGGACAAATCACAGGAGTACCAGCTGGATTTTTCAGAGCAAATTGCTAACTCCATAGTTGATGAGTTCATGAATTTCAAGTCTAAACAAGTTTTCAGGTATTTTGCTTTTCTATTCCACCTCATGTTATATCAGAACCATAATCTTTTCACACAACATATGAAATTAAATATGTATGACCCAGATTTTGGTCAAAATAGAACTATTCCTGTGTCTACATGGACACATGTGTTATCTGAATCCTCCGACCCATATGAGTTTTGGGAACTTTTTGTTGCCCCTGCTTTTTGCCAATTAAGCCTTGAGCCCGTAGAGCATAGATTGACACAAGGTATAAGGGGATTTATGACCAACTACCCAATTCCTTGTGATTATTTCTTTGGGGCACACAACACAATAATCAGAGTCCATGGTTGTAATGAAGAGCCCATGCTGTTACCTAAATTTTTAACCCCTAGGGTTGCATTCTTAGAGGTGACTCGACAGGTGTTTTTGGTTGATAATGAGTTTGGTCACAAGAAAAAGAAAAAGAAAATGTATGATATCCCATGGGTTAGAAAAAATATGTCACTAGAGGTTAGAGATGCAGAGCACCTTTTGCTAAGAAATCTAGCTGCCCTTGGTTTCTTCATCATTGAAGATAAATGGAAATATGACTCAGACAGTTGTTATCACCCAGATTTGCACCCTTTGTTGTAGTTGTGAAACTTCAGCAATCTGGAGTAACATGGGAATGATCTCGAAGTGTGGGACCTTGCGAAATGAGATCAGACCTCCGAAGAAGGCCGGCTTCCTTGATTGAATATCACCTAAAACTACTAAATCTTTAGAGGAAAAGGGAGAAGGAATGTTTTTGAATGAAAGATGAAAATAGGAAACTGAAAGTAAGGGTGATGCACCAGACTGAATAAAAGAAACTTTCATAGAACTGAGAAAATGCACAAAATAACCAGATACAACAAGTAGCCATACACAGATTCAAATAATTTTTTTAGCAGAGGTGAGAAACAAGAAGGTTGAGAGGAACAAAATGTTCACAGACAACCATATGCAAGTTCACACTAAACTAGAAAAATTAGTAAAAGAGGTAAAAATGACTTGCATATATTCAATAAGAAGGCATAGTTACAGTAGCAGAAAGCTCTATTTGGAAACAGAAATCTTGAAAGCCAAAAAATTTCTAACCTTATTTACATCTCATTCTATGCATATATAGCATTCCAAACTAACCTAAGTCAGTTACAAAAATTCGTTCCATGAGCTGTATCAAAAAATATCTGCCTGAAGGGACATCCACTTGCAGAAGTTATGGTGTGAAAATATCTGGAACAGGGGCAGGTGGGAGATATTCTGAGTCTTTAATGCAAGTAGCTAGATCATCGACCCTCTTTGATAAATGCAACAAATATCTGCATTTGCATCACTCAAATTGGTTGCTGAAACATCCAGTCGACTAAGCATACAAATCCAGATCCAAAATTTGAAAGTGAGAAAAAACCCCTGAAAACCCTGCTAAATGAAAGAGGCAAAAATAAGCACTTTTGCCTTTTGAATCATGTCAAAATTTGCCAGGACGTGGAAGATACAGGCGGTCAAAGTTGCTGTCAAACTGCACTTGTATATCGCCATATACAAACTGCTTTGTATGTGCTTTTATTCAGCATCTAATTCGGCCTTTGAAATGTCTTGTATGTTCAATTGTATATGCCAACTGTATACGCCTAAAAATGACATGATTCATTCTAAATAAATATTCTAAATATTTATTCCATTTTTGTATCAATTAAATAAATATTCTAAATTTATTTAATCGGTTCACTATTCCATAATTAAATAAAATCAATTTATTTAATTAAATTCCCTAAATTCTTCTAATGTCTCACATAATTAAATAATCCTACATTATTTAATTAATCCAAATTCCTCTATCCTAAGTCCTAATTTCATAAATCCACCTCATCTTTCCACCTCACCTCTTCCACCTCACCCTGTTGCACATGTAATTAAATATATTAAATATTTAATTATCTAATTTTCCCTCACCCACATGTCCTATTTCTTCTCTAATCAAAGTTAGTTAACTAATCAATCAAAACTTTTAACTAACTAGTCAATTGAGTTAATCCCCCAATCAATTTAGTCAATTCCATAATCCATTCTTCCAACTGACTAATCAAGTTTGTTAACTGATCAGTTAAAGGAGTTAACTCTCTAATCAATGTTGTCAAATCCCCTCTTTCATGATGGAGGTGAGACACTTGTCATATTTCTACTGGTTGCACATTCCTCAACCATTCTCAGCCATTGATCATCATACTTCTCCTTAACCGTTGATTCTCATTCTTCTGAGTCTATAAATGGAACCTCATTCTTCCATTCTATTCATCCAGGTTATTTGTATTATTACTCTGCAAAAATTCACTAGCACGCCTTTGACACCCCCAATACAATCTACTTGAGATCACCATTTGCTTTGAAGCTCTACTTCACAGCAATATCTATCAACATAGCCGTTTACTACCAACATCCTACAACATAGCTAAAAGAGTGCACTCTCTGAGGGCCTACTTCATACCATCAAGGATAGTTTTAATAGGTGAACAGTAGAAGCTTCAAAACAAGGAAGGTTTGCAGTGTATTATTCATTGCTTCATTTCATTCAATCTTTCTTAGTTTCATTTATTCTATTGATGTTTGGGTTTATTATTATTAAGTTGATTAATCCACATTTTACCCTAACATTTTTGGCGCCCACCATGGGGCCTTTGCCCCTTTATCTCATCAAAATTGAGCTTTTTTGAAGGCAGGTTCTGTACAGGTCACGCATAGGCTACTTTGGCGCATTTGAACATTTCCACGACGCTTCTGTCCCCTATTCCGACGCTTATAATCTTATGGTGCATTTAAACATTTTTGCGGCGCATATACCCATTTCTGCGACACATTTATTATTCCTGCGCATCTGTGCTTTTATACTGCACTTTTCTTCACTGTTACAGTGCATTCACTATTTCTGCGCTTCTGTTCTTTATTGTTGTGCTTTTAATCACTGTTACGGCGCATCCGTTATTTCTGCGCTTCTGTTCTTTATTGCTGCATTTTTGTGCACTGTTACGGCACATTTATTCTTGCTACGCTTCTGTTGACTATTTCTGCGCATTTAGTCACTGAAGCTACGCTTCTGTAGTGGGCAACAATTTTAGTACTTTTCTAAGAAAGTTTACTAACGCTAACATCTTCGCAGGTGTTTTCTGGAGCTGTTTTGCAGGATAGGTTCAGGTTTAGTTCCATATAGTTGCATTTTGATAGTTCACACTTCACTTTCTAAAGGGATAGTAAAACTGATATTCATTCAAATCCTCACATAGCTCTAATTAGGAAAGAAGTAACTGGATCATTGTTTGTCTTGCATTGCAATTGTGCTATCATTTCCAAGTTATTGCTATCTAGTATTAAAACTGAACTCATCATTGATTTTTGGGTTAAAATTGAACTACTGCTATCTCGTTTGACCAAAATTTCAAAGTTAACTATTCGTGCTACATGGATTAAAACTAAACTCATCATTGATTTCTAGGTTAAAATTGAACTACTGCTATCTCGATTGACCAAAATTTCAAAGTTAACTATTCGTGCTACATGGATTAAAGCTGAACTCATCATTGCTTTCTGGGTTAAAAACTGAACCAATGCTATCTTGCTAAAATCACTTCAAAGTTCTGTGCTTGCCCAAGTAGATTAGCCCATTTAGTTTCTCTACTTTTAACTAGGTTGGATTAATCAGTGTCTTCTGTGCTTGACGAATGACAATAGGCTTATGCTCTCCCCTTTACTGGGTGATCAGTGCCAGACTTGTTATTCCATTTGTTTAACCTTTAGGAGGGGCCTGCCCTTGGATGCATGCTTGTCCAAGTGGGAACGACCCTGAGTGGAAACAGGCTAGAAGCCAAGCCTTACCAATCCACTTAAAATAAAAGTGCTTGAGGTGAAAACCTCCTGCAACAAGTGCTGCTATGTTACACCGACAACCAACCTCCCCCAAAACCCTCTAAGGCGCAACCCTTTGAGGCCGGGAGACTCCACAACGGAGAGTAGTGCCACCGCATGTGTAACCACTTGAACAGTTGCCCGCATTAAATACCCCTTGTTCTAATGGCCAATAACCCTTGTAATCCATTTCTAGCCTAGGATCTTTGTGCTTGCTTTTGTTCCTGTTAGTCCAAAATAGAGTTAGAAAAACCACAAAAACAATAAAAAACTATAAAATATTCTTTGTGCTTGCTATGTTTTCTTGCTGTTAATTCATAAAATTAGAGCAAGAAGACCTTTTTTTAAGCTAAAAACACTAAAAACAACAGAAAAACTCCAAAAATTTGCAAAAAAGTCAGAGTTGCGCATCCATTCTTTCTTCCTGCGCATTTGTGCCGACTAGCTGTGCATATATTTAAACCTGCTGCGCATATACAGACTATTGCTGCGCATACATTTTCCACCAGTACTGCGCATACACTACGACTTCCTGTGCATATGTTCATTTCTGCTGCACATCTGTTGCAGCGCATTCACGACAGTGAGTACTTGCACTATTTTTGAGGAAACAATTTTACCTGTTTTGAGTACCCATTTCAACCTAGCTTCGCATTCTGAGATCAGATTCAACCTTGCAGTCAGTCTTCACCCATTTCACCTAAGTATCTCTCTTTCGTCCGTATCCCATTCACCTTCTGTCAAAACCTCTCTTGTCCCAAAGTCAGTTTATTCCATATTAGTCCGACATATGTCCCTTTTTCGTATCCTTTGTGAATTCATGTAAGCCTAGTAGGTCACAGAACCTTGCTAGTAGTCTCGTTGCACGACTAGTCCCTACACAGTACGACAGGTATCAACTACCCTTACTAGTGGCTATCGTCTTGTGTCAACCGTCTTACTTGAAATCATTGAGCAAGAAAGTCCTTTGTCCAAGTCTTGTCCTAGGTATCCTATTCACAACAGTCTTAGTCGGCACCTGGCCAAAATTTCTAATCCTAGTCCACTTCATCCCACGTCACCTTGCATGGTTCTTACTCGATCCCAGTACAACAAGCAACTTGAAATGGCTGGCTCATCCAATCGTATTGTCACACCTCATGATAGTGACGAAGAGATCTCTTGTGAAGATTATGAAGGGAGCATTCAAGATCAAAAATTCCAATGTTTAGTAGAGAAGGTGCTCCATGCCGACCCTCATAAGTACTTCTATCATCTTGCTAGTCTCGGAATCAAACTCCCCGCAGACTTTGACATAAGCTCAATCATGGAAAATATAGACAATGATCACAAAAGGGGTAAGAATGACACAGACCCGCACACAAATGAAAGAGAAAGGAATACTATAGACCCAAATGCAAATGATAGAGGGAAGAGACCCATCGATCAAAATGCTCCTATGGAGGAAATGAGAAAACAACTCGAGAGCCTCACACAACAAATATCAGACCTTAAGACAGGTACAAGTACCAAGAACTACTCCTTGGAAGATATAGCACTGTACCCCTTTGACAAAAATTTGGTCACGAGACCATTCCCTTATCGGTTCGAAGTTCCAAAGTTTGACAAGTACAACGAGAAGGGGGACCCTAGAGACCATATTAGGGCATTCAATGCAGCATGTTTAGAAGTAGCTCACAACGAGACCTACTTGATGAGACTATTCCCAAGATCTTTAGGTGGTCAAGCTATGGAGTGGTTCTCACGTCTCCCACTAGGAATCAAAACTTTTGATGAACTTGTCAACAAATTTATCACGCACTTCTCTTACAACATCGAACATGAGGTATCTATGCTAGATCTATGCAACACCAAACAAAAGAGTGGGGAGTCATTCGCCACCTTCTTACAATGATGGAAACAACTAGCTAGTAAGTGTTCTTACGATATGCCTGAGAAGCAGCTATTGGAGATGTTTGTCCATAACCTAAACACTGATCTTAGCTATCAAATATAGATACAATGCCCTACATCATTTTCAAAAGTCATTGAAATGGGATTGTTCATTGAAAAGTCTATGATCACTAAAGGAGCAATCAAGATATACAAGGACACACCTACCTCCAATTATTCAACGGATAAATCAAAGTTTTGGACCAAAAATAAGAATGTGGTCAACAATGGGGTAGTGGATGCCAAGGCAGCAGCTCCCAAGCAACAACCCATATTCATCCTTAAAGGAGAAACAAACAATGGTATGCTTAACAAACCACCCTCTCGAGAGCCCAGACCTTGGTTCAGTTCAAATCCAAGGAGAAAATTCACACCATTGGGTGAGTCTCAAGAGTCTGCACTACGGAAGTTGTTGGCTAACAACGAAATCTCTTTACCGCCAACAAGTGATTACGAGCCTATAGTCAAACCTCCCTACTGGAAGGACACATACTATTGTGAATATCATAGGGGAAGAGGGCATACAACCAACAATCGTATCCGCCTCAAAAATGTTATCCAAGATGTGCTCGATCAAAATCAAGGAGGAACACAACAACATACCTCCAATGATACACATGTGGCCTATAGGGATCCGCTTCTAAATCATGACAGGCCGTACAACAACAACAATAACAACCATAGAAACAACAACAATAACAACAATAGGCCATACAACAACAATAACAACAATCGCAACAGGCCAAATTAGAACAGTGAGAACAGTAATGCCAACTATGCAAGTGTGCCATTTGACTATACCATTATTGCATTTCCGAGTATATCCCGCGAATCAATGTCATCACACCCAACCACCAACCAGGACCTAACAGAACTGGTTGTAGTATCATTACCTGTAGTGGTAAAGTCACGCTCAATACCACCCCTCCAAGGTTGTCACCTTCTCCATCCAACTTTTGCCAGTATAATGTCATAGACCAATTACAGAAATCTTCAGCCCACATTTCTATCTTGGAGTTGTTGCATCTATCTCCTTCCCATAAGGAGATCCTTGAGAAAGCCTTAGTGGAAACCACTGTCCCCACTAACTTGGCCCAAGAGAAGTTTCAGACCATGGTAGGTAATCTGACCTCCTCAAGCTCCATTTCATTTACCGAGCAAGATGACCTCTCTGTATCTCAACCTCATAACAACTCTCTACATATCGTCACCTTCATCCACAAACACTGCATCAAGAGGGTTCTCATTGATAGGGGTGCCGGTTTAAATATTTGCACATTAAAGCTAGTCCTTGCATTGAGGTTCTTCGAACAGGCGGTTGATCCAAGGAGGAAAATTACCATCAAAGCATATGACGAGGAAGAAAGAACCACAAAGGGAACAATAGTCCTACCCATTCAAGTGGGACCAGTAATCAAAGATGTCGTGTGTCAAGTCCTGGATAGGGAGTTCGCTTATAATATTCTTCTAGGGAGACCATGGATTCACACCATGAAGGCTGTTCCCTCTACTTATCATCAATGCATAAAGTTTCCGCACAATAGCAAGCAAGTCACCATTCAAGGCGACCCTGACCCCTATCAGCATTGCAACTCTTTCCTTGCAAAACCTGAATGCATCATCCCAAATAACAGAGCATATATATCCCCTACCCCGTAGTATGATCATACCGCTGAAGCCTCCTCATCAAGGCCCAAAGAGCAGAAAATTACCATAAAAGAAAGTGGAGTGGGGGAATACTCTATTGAGCACAACCTCAATCTTGCCAAGATGCCTTTGTCTCCTCGATCTTTTGGCCAACCCAAACATTTTCCAAAGCCATCTGCTCCTCTTGTAGCTCTCGCAACTCCCTTTGTAAAATGGGGGACCTTATCTGATGAAACAGAGGAGAGAGATCTCTTACAATGGCTTTTTGCTGAAGAAGAGAACACAACGCAAGATCCGCCTAGACTCCCAACAAAACTCTATGGGTGAGGCGAGGCTATCCTACATAGAATGGGATACGAAGGACAAGGCCCCATTGGCCTCAAAAAAGAAGGAATCATTGAACCTATTCAACCTTCTTCATCCTCATCAGCTAGAAACATAAGTGGCCTAGGATACAAAGGCAAGGGCAAGGCTAAAGAAAATGTTTGTCTTGTAGAAATGATCCAAACACTCCAGGAGGACAGCGATATAGATTCAAATGAGTATGAGTGGGATGAGCTAACAGGACATTCCTATGACGACAAAGAGGTCGATACCATCCAAACTTTTAGCCCCTACCATGAGGGACAAACACTACCGAACAGACCACTAGAGTCTGATTTGCCCATCCCTGAGATTATGGCTTTCGAGGAAAGTTTAAATTCCATTGCAATAAACAATTTGGAAGAAAGTACCATCCCGACCACAATCCCCACCAATGCTCCCAACATTTCCATTCATACCATCAATGAATCAGGTCTATCATCCGACTCCCTCCCCCTCGTGCACCCTGAGCTTATTGACTGGGATCTGCAAGGAACTCCCCAACTAGATATGTTCCAAAACGACAATGCTTACATTGATTATATGGAACTTAGGGACCACTTACCCAGGGGAGATCATAAAGCTAGTTTTGCTATTGAACTGAATACTATGGCTTACTTCGGGGAGGGTGCCAAGCCTTCCAGTTGCAAAAATATCAAGGTCAAAACTGGATCTGATAGTGAAAATTGCCTTGCAGCAGTGTTAGATCCCAAAATAGTAAAAAGAAAGGATGCATCTGAAGGTAAAAACCCAACTGTGGCACCTGACGATGGAAAGCTTGACACTCTCCCTAGTGATATGTACCATGAAAGGTTGCAGATTGTTGTAGAACCAATAGAGCCCATGAATATTGGAACAGAAGAATAGCCCAAGGTTATCCACTTTGCTAAATCTCTTACACCACCAGAGAAAACTAGGTTTGTACCATTCTTTACGAAAAAGAGAGGAAGTTTTACTTGGTCGTATGCAGACATGCCGGGTTTAGACCCAAACTTAATTCTACATCATCTACCATTAGATCCAGGAGTAAAACCAGTAAAGCAGAAGATAAGAAAGATGCATCCTCACATAGCACTTTTGGTCAAAGAAGAACTCAAGAAATTGCTGGATGTAGGGTTCATCAGGGCTATAAATTACCCCGAATGGATATCCAACATTGTGCCAGTGTCCAAACCAGACGGCTGAGTTAGATTATGTAATGACTTTCGAGACCTAAATAAAGCATGTCACAAGGATGATTTTCCATTGCCAAACATCGATATCATAGTCGACCTAACTGCAGGACATACTATGCTATCTCTTATGGACGAATTCTCAGGGTATAATCAGATCAAAATAGCACCAGAGGACCAACACAAGACAACTTTTACTTGCCCATGGGGTACCTTTTGCTGGAACGTCATGCCATTTGGGTTGAAAAATGCAGGTGCCACATATCAAAGAGCTATGACTACTATATTCCATGACATGATGCATGTAACAATGGAGGACTATGTCGATGATATCTTAGCAAAATCTCTCACAAGAGACTCACACCTGGATGTACTAGAAAGAGTCTTTCAAAGATTGGACCAATTCCAAGTCAAGCTGAACCCAAAGAAATGTGTGTTTGGGGTAACTTCAGGCAAGCTGCTAGGCTTCATTGTGTCGGCAAATGGAATAGAGGTGGACCCTGCCAAGGTCAAAGCTATAATGGACATGCCACCACCCAAGACTCTAACTCAATTGAGATCACTACAAGGTAAGCTGCAGGCAATCCGCAGATTCATATCACAGCTGGCAGACAAGTGCCAACCATTCAGCCATCTCCTGCACAAGAATATTCCATTTAGGTGGGATGAACGGTGTGAAGAAGCATTCAACAAGATAAAAGAATACCTTATGAATCCACCCATTCTCATGCCTCCGATCCAAGGGAAACTGCTACTTCTCTACATATCTACTACACCTACTGCTCTGGGGGCACTTCTAGCTCAACAAGATTATGAGAACAAAGAAAGAGTCGTCTACTACATTAGCCGAACCTTAGTGGGCTATGAGTTGCAATACTCACAAGTAGAAAGATCATGTCTCACGGTAGTTTTTGCTTCACAAAAACTCTGACATTACATGCTTGCACATCCAGTTAAACACATTGCAAAAATTGACCCACTAAAGTATCTCCTCAGGAAAGCCGCTCTCACAGGTCGCCTAGCAAAATGGGTAATGCTTCTAAGTGAGTACGACATTGAATATGTAGATAAAAAAGCCATCAAGGGACAAATCATAGCTGATCAACTAGCAGATGCACCATTACAAGACACCACACCAATGTAGTTTGAGTTTCCAGATGAATCCCTATTCAATGTGTCAACATCTTCCTGGAAACTATACTTCGACGGGTCTTTTACAAACCATGGATCAGGGGCAGGCATCTTGTTCATAACTCCTCAAGGCGACACAATCCCAAAGTCTTACCGGTTGTTATTTCCATGCACCAACAACATAGCAGAATATGAAGCCTTAGTAATAGGTCTCAAGATGGCAAATGAGTGGAAAATCCAAGAATTGCATGTCTGTGGTGAGTCTCAGCTTATAACCAATTAGGTCAACGATGAGGACCAAACCAAAGATGAAAAGCTCATCCCGTACAAACAGATGATCGATGACTTCAAAGAACACTTTGGGACCATCTCCTTCAAGCAAATACCCAAGATTGAGAATAAGGTAGTAGATGCAATGGCAACCATTGCCTCTCTTCTAGAAATACCTGAAAATGAGTCGTGGTATGAGTTCTTAGTGGAAACTATCTGGCAACCAGCTTATGATCTTCCTGAGACCCATTCCATCTGCCATCTAGTTGGATCTGATTCACTTTGGTACAGTAAGACTTACACTTACCTCAAGGACAACATTCTCCCACCTGACCTCTCTTCTAATCAGAGACGAACTTTCATACGACAAACCTCTCGCTACACCATCATAGCCGATACCCTATACCGACGTGGTCTCGATGGTACTTTGCTCCATTGTTTAGAACGAGAAGAATCCATAACTGTCTTGCAAGACGTACATGAGGGGATCTACAGAACACACTCTAGTGGTCCTTCCTTAGCCAAGAAACTCATGCGTTTGGGTTATTACTGGCCAAACATGGAGATGGATTCGTATCAATTTGTCAAAAAGTGCAAACAGTGCCAAATACACGGGAACCTGATCCATGCACCAGCATAAGAGTTGAGACCTTTAACGACACCCTGGCCCTTTTGCCAGTGGGGACTTGACCTTGTGGGAAAGATTCATCCACCCTTGTCCAACGGCCAGAAATTCATCATAACTGCCACTGAATATTTCACAAAGTGGATAGAAGCCGTTCCCCTCACCACCGTCATAGGTAAGTAAATTTCCTCATTCATCCTGAATTACATTATCTGCAGATATGGCATTCCTTCATCTATTATCACAGATAACGGAAGACCATTCAAAAATTAGGATGTCCAAGAACTCTGTGAACGTTTCAAAATCGAACACCATTTCTCCACTCCATACTACCCCCAAGGTAACGGTCAAGCTAAACCATCTAACAAGACCATCTTGAAACTTCTCAAGAAGATAGTCAACGAAGCTCGCCGTGTATGGCATGTCCAACTCAATCCCGCTCTGTGGGCCTACAGAACTAGTATACGCACTCCCACAGGTGCTACACCATACGCCCTTGTCTATGGTTCAGAAGCCATCCTTCCCATTGAAGTCAAATTACCATCCCTCAGGGTGTCGCTAAAGGGTCTCATATCAGATGAAGAATACAAGGTCTCCAGGTTGCAAGAACTAGAGTTACTAGAAGAAAGGAGACAGAAAGCCTTTGATCATCTCAAAACATATCAACAGATGATGTCAAGAAGCTATAATCACAAGGTTCGCCCAAGAATCTTTAAAGTTGGGGACCTCATTCTCAAGGAGAATCCTTGCAATCAACAAGACAAAGAAAAGAAAGGCAAGTTCGAACCTAATTGGCTTGGGCCCTATGTGATTGTAGCTGCTTACGGATCGGGGGCATATCAGTTGGCAACGTTAGAGGGTGAGCTGTTCGATGACCCAATCAACAGCATGCATCTTCGTCGATTTTATACCTAGGAGAACCCCAATGTAAGGGAGGCACAAAAAAAAGCAAAAAAAATCAAAAATGGAAAAAAAAAGCAAAAAAATCATAAAATCAAAAAAGTACAAAAAAAAAATCGTCCTTTGGTGAAAACCTGGCAAACAGGCACCTTGGATAGGTATCATGATGAAAACCTGGCAAACAGGCATCATGTTTACTTTCTATCTTCTCGTGCAAATAAAAGCAAGTGATGAAACCCTGGTAAATAGGCGTTACTTGTGACAAACTGCCTTCTCCATCTCTGGGAATTCTGTCACCTTGAGTCCATTCTTTCTCCACTCGCATCCCATTCGACCCATATCTATCCCATAATAAACACCTGGCAGTTACCTATCATGGCTTGATACTCTCCCTCTTTGTGGCCTTGTCAACCAAGGTTCTATCCCCTACCGTCTCCTCAATGTGAGCCCAACATAGTGTCTCTCGTCAGTCTTCCGTGGTCCAAGTCCATGAACTATGTTGCCTCTGCGTCGTCACATAGGCAAGGCCATTATTCCAATGCGCCCTCAAGGCTTTCCATTGTCTCATCCATTCCATATCTTGTCCTTCTATCCAGCTGAGTCCATCTCCACCTTCTCTCACCTAGGTCTTAGGTCCATTAGGGTTTACCCCGAACTACGTTGCCTGCGCGTCATCACGTAGGCAAGGCCATTTAGTAATGCACCCCCGAGGCACTAGGTCAGTCCCTTAGGGTCCATCCCACCAATAAGGATTGCAAGCAGAACCCACATTCCAAGCAAGAATCCTGACTTTATGCATTTTAACCTATTCAAACGCACTAGCAAAATACCCAAGGCCTTCTAAATGATTTTACTTGAATTACGGCAAGAAATAAACACATCTAAATACAAGAATGTTTTTGTGGATTAGAATCATGGTTAAGTTACAGAGTCTTGTTTTTGTTATCATGTCTTTCTATGCTACTCCAGGATGCCAAAAGCTAGAGATGCTATGCTGGGGGCATGATCATTTTCTTTGTTTGCTCTCTGTGGATTACGCTTTAGTAATGTGATACCTTGTCTAAGGATGTGATCGGCAAAAGATCATCGAGGACATCAAAGGTCTAACATGAACGGGGACAATCCTTGTTTGTTGAAACGCAAGAGGTACTCAAGTCATCTAGATTCAATTTTGACTAGATGCTTGTATTAACTTGCTATATCAAAATCCATGTAAGCAGTACTTAGGTCATCTCGGTTCAATTATACCTAGATGCTTGTATTAACTTCCAACATTTCAGAAAAAAGTACCAAAAATAAATCGTCCAATGATGAAATAAAGCACTCCAAAAGCAAAGCATCCATTATTTATCCATATACACATCCATGCACCCATATCCCATACAATAATACCTGAACTATTTAGAGTAACAGTATCAAGTAAAACTTCTAATTCTTTCTACCTCAAGTCATTCTGACAAGTCAGTTCCTCTATCCATCATCCTGTCATTCTTCTATCAATAGAGTACATTTGGACATCACAAAAACAAAGCATATAGGTGCATATCATATCACATTTGAGATAGTCATGAACATGATTAAATCAATTGCATACACAATAATATGCATTAGGTCATCATCATATAGTATCAACAACAAAGAAATCAAAAACATAGCTAAGTGCATCACACAAAACAGTTGCATTATCATATAGTAATCATGTTGCCTTTGCATACATTCGAAAAATATAAGATCAAACACTCACATCACATAGGCATTAGATCATATAGGTATCACATAACATCATATCAAAAGCATTTCATATAACATCAGATAGAACATCTAAGTCTGCACATGCATCACATCATACAATAGAAATGAATCATCATAATTTCATACACATATAGCACGAATCATAAGGCTGCATCATCCTATATACAAATCATAAGAAGAGGTCCGAGTGTACAATATCATAATCTCTGTCTCTAAGTCAGTGTCATATACAAAATGCATCCAAAAGGATGATGATACATGTCTCAAAAAGGTACAAAGTCTAAAGCAAGTCTACCCTTGCTGCTGTGGGCCGCCACTGCCAACCCCTGACTGCTGGGGACCCATCACGGAAGCCCCTGACTGTGTTGGGCCTACTCTTTGCAAGGCCCCAGACTGACTCCTGAAGCTCGAAGCCCTCTGGCTCGCTGGCACTGCCCCATGGTATAGGCCCTGGTAGTACTGCACCTGTGCCTGTGCTCTGGCAAGCTCTGCTTGTACCTGTGCTAGCTGTGTCTGTGACTGGCCTAACTGTGCCTGTGCTTGCTGCACCTACCCAACCAAACAGGAGCTAGCTGCCTCTATCCCCAGAGCTGCCACTACAGTGTCCCGCTCTACACAGATGACGCATACCCGTGAGTCTACCATATCCCTCTCACGGGTCAGCCCTGCAATCACTGCTGCATCTATCTCTCATCGGCTGTCGGCCCTCCTAAGCTGTGCTTGCAGCTCTCTCACCTGCCCCCTTAGGCTGGCTATAGCCCTCTCATGAGCATCTACCTACATCGGCCCCTGTGATGCCTCTGCCTGTCCTGGCCCCTGTGGCTGGGGCACCTGTTGTTGCGCCACCTGTTGGGGTGGTGGCATATGTGCCAGCTGCGGTATCTACTACTGTGCAACCTGTGCTGGTACTGCTTGCTCAGCCTGAGATACCCTCCTCTACTATCTCGGCCTCTCTCCCCCATCTCGGCCACCACCCCGTCCTCCTCGACCCCATCCTCCACCTCTCCTCCGCCCCCGACCAACCTGGCCCTCCTCCTCTGAATCTGCCTCATCAATATGAGGCACCAGCATACCTAGCCCTGAATATCTCAGAAAAGGATGTGTAGTCATCCAATCCTCATAGTCCTGTGTAATCCCTGCATCGGCTATCTCTGTCCTCATGTCCCATGCCACATAAGGAGTCTGTCGGAACTCTACCAGGGCCTCCTCATATGAAGCCATCAGTCCCCATCTAACCCGCTCTGCATGTGTCTGTGCAAATAGTGCCTGCCCCTGTGGCATGCCCTACCTCCTGCCAAACTACCTCAATACCCAACCTACCATCTACCTCTCTAGTATGTGTCATGTCTGCCCTATCAGCCACCTCATCTGAAAGCAGTAGGGCAGCTCGTCTCCCTCATCGTCCCAGGGCTCACAATCTAGATATGGTCGCTAGACGACCACATCTACACCATCCAAAGTATGCCTCCAGTACTCCAACTTCCCCAGCCTGTGCTGGGAAATCACCCCTACATAGCCATAACTGTATGGCTCCCCTCGCTGTCTCGCAAACACACATATCAACCTAGTCACCGCTATGTGCTCCCACAACCAAAACTGTAATAGTAGTACCCCAGCCGATAGACTCGTGCTGCAATGGTACACTACCTGATGCATGTCATGATACAGGTGAGCCAATACATAGACACCCCATGCATATTGGGTGCCCTCTGTCACCATCCGCTCCATAATCCTGCCCCATCCAATGGGAACCCGTGTGATCTCCTGTCGGGGCATACAACGCCTCCAGTCGTAAATCTCGTGCTAGGGGATGACCTGTCCAACTAGCTCAGGGTCATCAAATACTCACCTACACTCGACGAGTCCTGCATCTCGCTGCGTGTCATATTCCACCAACCCACCCTGAATAGGCAAGTGCAGTATCTTGTATACGTCCTCTAAGGTCACAGTCATCTCTCCTGTGGGAAAGTGGAAGGTCCCATCCTCACTATGGAATCTCTCCACCGCAGCAGTCAACAGTCTGCGATTCGCCCACACATCGGGCATGAAGCATACGTAATCCAATCCCATGGCACCAAGCACCTCTTTGTCAATCTCCGTCAGCATGTATCTCTGCAATAGGGGCATGGGGAACGTCTTGCTAGACTGCAGTGTGTCTCGTATCTCCTCTGCAAGCATGCAAAACAAGGCGTCAATCTAAAGCCGCAAATACCATACTCAACATATCTACTACACTATATCAACTAAATCTTAGCATTTCAAATTGATCAAAACAACACACTACATCTCTTGACTAGATTCCTGCAATCTCAGAGATAGCTCATCAATTTCCGCGTCAAACAGGATGCTAATCGAATCAATTTTGCTAAGTCATTTTCTATCTAAAGCAAATGCACCACTACAGGTGGTAAAAGCACCATTTCTTGACAGATGCGCTGCTACATTCAGCATATGTGCTGCCAAATCACGGATGCACCGTTACAATTCATGTATGCGCAGCTATAGTGCATGCGCCGCAACATTCAACATATGTGCCGCCAAATCATGGAAGCACCGCCAAATCCACGCATGCGCAGCTTTAACATATGTGCCGCCAAATTAAGCATATGCGCTGCAGAACGACAAATGCGCCATTTTGCGCTGCATATGCGCCATTCTGCAGTTCGGCACATCTGTTTACCCTATTTTTTGCTAACATTTATGACACCCTAATTCGACCCTAGGGAAAATTTTTTGAAGCACATACCGGGGGTCCTGCCTCTGCTGGCCGCCCGAATTGACGGACTCGCTCGAATCGGTGCTCCTCGCGTGGAATGTCTGCTGCTCTGGCCTCCATGCTGCTCCAAGTTTGCTCTACGCTCTCCAACTCAAATCCAGATCAACCAAGTGTACAAATGAATTATCTTGTGGACCCAGCTCCTATTTATAGCTTGCAAAACCCTAAATCTGGCTAGGTGATGACTGTGACTACTTCCCGCGCCCATTTTTCTTCCAATTTTCTTCTCGTTTCTCTGAAACGCGTCCCTTTTCTTCAAACCTCACCTATACCCCTTCGTGTTCGTGAGATTGTCCATCTCACGCCTTCTGCCCGTTTCCCGTCCAATCTCCCGAGGGGGCATCCTATTGTCATTAAACTTGTACCAGGGGCAAACTGGGGCATGTATCATTATCAGACTATTTATTCTTTGAGGCAACGCTGTAAACTGTATTGCATCAAAGAGGGGCAAAATATATATGCCTAAAAATGACACGATTCATTCTAAATAAATATTCTAAATATTTATTCCATTCTTCTATCAATTAAATAAATATTCTATCAGTTCACTATTCCATTATTAAATAAAATCAATTTATTTAATTAAATTCCCTAAATTCTTCTAATGTCTCACATAATTAAATAATCCTACATTATTTAATTAATCCAAATTCCTCTATCCTAAGTCCTAATTTCATAAATCCACCTCATCTTTCCACCTCACCTCTTCCACCTCACCCTGTTGCACATGTAATTAAATATATTAAATATTTAATTATCTAATTTTCCCTCACCCACATGTCCTATTTCTTCTCTAATCAAAGTTAGTTAACTAATCAATCAAAAGTGTTAACTAGCTAGTCAATTGAGTTAATCCCCCAATCAATTTAGTCAATTCCATAATCCATTCTTCCAACTGACTAATCAAGTTTGTTAACTGATCAGTTAAAGGAGTTAACTCTCCAATCAATGTTGTCAAATCCCCTCTTTCATGATGGAGGTGAGACACTTGTCATATTTCTACTGGTTGCACATTCCTCAACCATTCTCAGCCATTGATCATCATACTTCTCTTCAACCGTTGATTCTCATTCTTCTGAGTCTATAAATGGAACCTCATTCTTCCATTCTATTTATCCAGGTTATTTGTATTGTTACTCTGCAGAAATTCACTAGCGCGCCTTTGGCACCCCCAATACAATCTACTTGAGATCACCATTTGCTTTGAAGCTCTACTTCACAGCAATATCTATCAACATAGCTGTTTACTACCGACATCCTACAACACAGCTAAAAGAGTGCACTCTCTGAGGGCCTACTTCATACCAGCAAGGACAGTTTTAATAGGCGAACAATAGAAGCTTCAAAACAAGGAAGGTTTGCAGTGTATTATTCATTGCTTCATTTCATTCAATCTTTCTTAGTTTCATTTATTCTATTGATGTTTGGGTTTATTATTGTTAAATTGATTAATCCACATTTTACCCTAACACCAACATACAATCACAAATATACATGCAAACTGCGGACTCAACGTTGAATATGCCAAATTTGATTTTCAAATCGGGTCCGCCTTGTATCTTTGCCATTGTATCTGACCTTGTATATGCGCCGATATACATTCAAAATATACAAAGGAAACTGTAGACTCACTTATACATTACAAACACTTTACTTCGGCATATGCAAAATCCCTTGTGTATCCAATTGTATATGAAAACATACAATCGCAAATATACATACAAATGCACGAACCTCAAAAGATTATTAACTATTTTGTAATTTTGGAGAAGGTCCGGCTTGTAACACCTCTCTTTTTATCTTTTCTTTTGTATATCACAATATACAATGCACTTATACATACAAGCCATGGATTTCAAACATTATGAAGCATTCTGAAAATACCATCGGGTTCGGCTTGTATATCGCCATTGTATGTTCACCTTGTATATCGCAAGATACAATGCAAAACATACAAGCAAAAACATACATCCACCAGACCTTTGCCCTTATCAACTATATTGCATACCCGTTTGGGTCCAGCCAATGCATATTAGGAATGCATGCTCCTTTGTATGTGCGAACATACAATCGCACTTGTATATGCAACTGGTGGGCCCCATGCCTTGTATCTTTTCTTTACTTGCTACTTTGCATATTTTCCATTGTATATTTCTTTGTATGTTCAAATATACAAAGAAAATATACAAACCAAAGATACATATAAACCCGATTCACATTTGCCTTGTATATCGGCTAATATACATTCACCTTTGTATGTTGCCGATATGCAAAAGTCTTTGTATGTCCCTTTGCATCTCTTGCCGATGCATCCTTGCATCTCTTTTCCTTGTATATGCAGCCTTGTATATTTGACTTGCATCTTTTGCTTGCATCTTTGCATATACAATGCGACAACGAACCCCACCAATTGCATCTTACCTTTGTATATGCGGCCTTGTATGTTTCCTATGTATATCGGCAATGCATATTACGAACATACATTCTCCCTTGCATATTTGCCGATATACATTTGACTTTTGTATGTGCCACATACATGTATGTTTTCTTGTATGTTTCCTTTGTATGTAGGCCTTGTATCTTTCCCCTGCATATTGGCGATATACATTTGACTTTGCATATGGCCCTTGCATGTGCGCCGATATACATTCTGCCTTGTATCTTGGCGATGCACACTCTGCCTATGTACATTGCACTGTTTATTCACTCTTGTATGTATGACTTGCATCTTTACTTTGTATCTTTTGACATTGTATTTTGCACTTGTATATATAAACATACAATGGCGAATGTATATCCTTTATACATTCAAAAATGCATGCATAAACACTAAACATGAAACTGAGAAACCCCTGCGATAGAAAATACTTGAAGCTAAAAGATTTCTGGGTTTTCAACAAAGATTCTCAAGGTGACATTTTTGGGATTTTTTGACAAGGCATAGCATAAATATTTGAAGGATTTAAGCCTGTAGGGTCACTTCTAAAGGATTTTCAAGGAAAATGCAAGGTGAACTATTTAACTCTGGGTAGAGGAAAATAGGTCAACAATTTGGCGACCTCTATGGGATGTTTGCCTGCTAAATAATTAGATCAGTGGCCTTAAGCATCCATTGGGCATGGAGTCATACAGAGACTAAAAATATACCTTGACAAACAATCCTGACCCTAGCAACTCAGCATATTAGCAGTGAAGAACATTTGGAAGACCAAACCAAGACAAAAATGCTGAAGGCAACCCCTCCAACTGTGCTAGACAACACTTAGGGAAAACAAAAAGGGATCTAAACTATTGTGCAACAACACTTATGAAAACAAGAAACCTAATCTACTAGTTTACAAGGCACTCATACCTCAAAACACCTCTTTAGGTGTATCCCATTGACTGGGATAGGCAAATTTTGTCCATCCATATTTGATAACTGAAATGCATTGTGCTCTTTGCATTTAGTAATGAGAAATGGGCCACTCCACATGTTGTCAAACTTGGAGTGCTTTTCTAGTCTGCTTTTCAACTCATCCCATTTGAGCACCATCTCACCCTCCTAAAGATTCTGGGAGTGGCCTTCTGATCAAAATTTCTTTTGGTCTGAAGCTGATGATACTCCATAGTGTTCATAGCCCTATCTCTGATTTCTTCAAGCTCCATAAGCTGAGCATATCTGACAGCCATGGGATCCTCTTCTTCAAACATCTCCAGCTGATTCATGATGTCAAGTGCTGACAGCTCCATAGATATAGGCAATCTTGCCTCTTTCCCATAAACTAACATATATGGGTAGTTCCCAATAGACCTCTTGGGAGTTATTCTATCTACCCATAAGGCATATTTTAGATTAGTGTGCCAGGTCCTCTGGTTGTCTTCCATTGATCTTTTAACAATCCTTATGAAGTTCTTATTTGTAGATTCATCCAAACCATTACCCTGTGGGTAATAATTTGATGAAGTATTCAAATTGATCCCATTCTTAACAGCCCAGTCAGTTATCTTTAATCCAACAAAGGCTAAAGCATTGTCTGAGATAATTGACTCAGGCACCCCAAATCTGGATATCAAATCTTGGTAAAAATTCAAAACAATATTTTCATTGGATTCCTTCAGAGCCACTGCTTTAGTCTACCTTGTGAAATAGTCTGTAGCTGTAAGTATCCACCTATGGCCTGCACTTGATGGTGGGTTAATGGGACCTACAAAATCAATGGCCCATCTCATGAAGGGCTGTTCTACTTGAATTGGCTGCAGAGGTAAAGCTGGCAACCTTTCTTTGCCTGCAAAAATGGCACATTTTACACATTTTCTAGCCCATGTATGGGCATCCTTGAATAAGCTGGGCTAGTAATATCCAGCTCTCATTACTTTCCAAGTAGTAGTCTTTGGGGCAAAATGACCCCCTACTGTTCCATCATGAAACTCATGCAACACCTTGTCAGCCGGATCATTATCAATGCATCTTAACAATACACCATTAAAATCTTTTCTGAAAAGGATTCCATTTATTAAAACATATGGAATGGACTGCAGTCTAAAATACCTTCTCTTGGTTCTATCTAAACCTATTGGACATTTACCAGTTTTAAAAAATTGAGTCATGTTATTAACCCAACCTGTGCCTACTGTTGTTGTATCATCCTGATGCTTCTCTCCAATGGTCAAAAGCACCTCTTCTTCTTTTTCTTTTTTGTTCTCAGAACTGGTAGAAAGTTGTTCACTGAGTCCTCTGCCTCTGACAAGCTTGGTTATATTGATATCCACGTCATATTCCATGACTTTGGTGATCCAACCAACCCTTTTCTCATTTACATCTTTACCTAACAGGAACTCTTTCACGCTAGGGTGAGCGACCCTCAAATGTATCTTATTATTAGAAATAAGATGCCTAAATTTCTTGAGGATCCTTACCACTGACAGAACATGTTTTTCAACGAAGTTGTACCTCTGTTCATACTCCTCCAGTCCTTGACTAAAGAAAGCAATTAGCTGCTGAAAGCCTTCACTTTGTTGATGTACTAGAATTGCAAAAATTATATCGAGGCCGCCATAAGCATACAAGATAAAATCTTTGGAGAAATCAGGATTTACTAGAGTTGGTACAGCCTATAATGCCTCCTTTATGGACTCAAAGCTGAGTTTGGCCTCTTTTGTTCAACCGAAAACTATACTCTTCTTCAACATAGACGTCAAAGGCTTCAATAGATTTGTAATGTTGGGTATAAATCTTCGCAGAAAATTAATTCTGCAAATAAAACTTTGTAGTCCCTTCTTGTGACTGGGTAAGGGCAGCTCCAAAATAGCCCTTACTTTTTTTGCATCAATGGTAATTCCCTCCTTCGACACAACGTGCCCTAACAGCTTGCCTTCATGCACAACAAAGATGCATTTCCTGGGATTGAGAGATATCCCAAACTCTTTGCATCTCTCAAATACCTACCTCAGGTGGGATAAATGTTCAGACGCATTCTTAGAAAAAATTGTGATGTCATCAAGGTACACCAGCACCAATTTATATAGCAAACTCTTAAAAGCCATATCCATAGCTCTCTGAAAAGTAGAGCCAACATTTGAGAGACCGAAAGGCAACCTTTTGTAGGCCATGGTGCCCCATTTGGTGGTGAAAGCAGTTTTAAATTGATCTTCCCCCTTGACTAACACTTGATTATAGCCATAATACCCATCAAGCAAGGAGAATCTTTTAGAACCAGCCACTACTTGTAGAATTTGCTCCATTGAGGGCTGCGGGTAGTGGTCTTTTAGAGAGGCTCTATTGAGGTCTCTGAAGTTGACACACAACCTAATTCCCCATTCTTTTTTCTCACAAGGACAAGGTTGGAGACCCAAGAAGTATGCTTAATCATGAAAATGATCTTTCCCTCGATCAACTTGGTTAACTCTTTAATCATCAAAGGCTCAAGTTTTGGATTTAAAGGCCTTTGTTTCTGCCTCATAGGTTTTGTACCTAGTTCTAACTCTATGGTATGCTGGGCAATATGAGGGTCAAACCCTTTTAGGTCTAAATAATCCCAAGCAAACACGTCTTCAAACTCTTGTCAAAGAGCAATAAAAGCCCTTCTATCCTCAGGTGAACAGATTTTACCAATTTTGAGAAGCTTACCTTTGAATATTTCTAGCTCCTTGTAATGCTCCTCTTTAACCTGCATGCTGGTTTTGCTTTTCTTTAGCTGATCATCAGTCCCAAAAATGGATTCCAAGGTTACTAACCCTTTGGGCAGCTTATTTGTCCTTAACCGAACAATTTGATCATTGCCATATTGTTGTTTGAGTTTATCCTGATTCATCATAGAAGACTCATCTTCTTGTAACAGGAAACGCAAGATCTGCTCATCACTCTCAAAAACCTACCAATAAATATTATTGTCAGGGATAGAGGGCCTATCAACTATTTTTACATGAGGCTGCACCTTTTCTCTTTAAATATCACTGGGGATGTCAAACTGGGCCCCAATTGCAGCTAACCTATCTGCATGATAGTTCTGATTTCTTAGAATGGAGATCAGATTGAAAGCATCAAACTCTTCAATCATGTCCCATACCCTATGTTTGTAGTATTTCAAACATCATTCTTTGTAACATGTAGTCCTCTCACCTGATTGACAATGAGTTCACTGTCACCATATACCTGTAAACAGCCAATTTTCCTCTTTCTTGCCCACTGCAAACCTTGGATCAATCCTTCACATTCAGCAGTGTTATTTGTACATGAGAAGGCAAAACAGAAAGAAGAATAATATCTGTCACCTTGTGGAGACACAAGCATTGCACCACCTCCAGATCCATTCCTATTCCTTGAGCCATCAAAGTACATTTTCCATACCTCATTTGTTGTTCTGTCTATTGTTCTGCATCCTTTACCAGATTTGGAATTGTTGTTTCAGGCTCATGCAGTATGTAGACCCCCATACCAGTTTCTTGGATTTGTCCCTCAGGATCATCAACAACATTTTCTGAGGCCCACTCCTTTAACAGCACCTCTGGTATACTTTCAGCTTGTAGCTCTTGAGCAGCTACAAGCTCAGGATCATCAGAAATAATGCAATTTGCATTAACAACACTTGGAACATAAGGCTCTATGTGATGATTTGAAAGCAATTCAGATTTTAGGGTCACCTTTGTGCCATATCTAATCCTAAAAAATATGTGGGACCACTCCGAGGATAAATATCCTCCTATTTTGGCTATGAATTCTCTTGATAAACACATGGCAAAAAAGGGAGGCAAATCTATGATGAACACCTCTTGGGAAATGAAAACATTTGGGAAAGTGTGCAAGGTGAGACCTAGGTCTTTTATCACACCCACAGTATTAACAACTATGCCATCTAACTGAAGCACACCTTTCTCCATGGGTTGGTACTTCAATCCTAATTGATCTGCAATCTGTTTTGGCATTAGAGAACTACTTGCACCACTATCCACCATGCAGTTATGTACCAACTTGCCTCCAATTATCAAAGACCAATAAAATGGAAGTGGTTTGGCACTTTTGTTTGGCTGTTTATTGTTGTCCTGGGATGAATTAGTAAGGACAGCTCTAGTTGGGTCAACAGTTGCATCATTGGGCATTTTCAAATTAGACAAGGCAAATTGCAACATCCTCTTTTGGCCTGGGATGGCTAGGGAATCCCACATAGACATGGTCACATTCATCTTCTTCATATTTTCAATAATATTGAAAGGTGGAGTGACACTTACCTTTTGATGAGACCTTGTAGCAACAATGTCAGCCTATAAATGAGGCATTTCCCTTACTGTTGCTGAAGTATTCCTTTGTAAAATGTGGGGAACATGGGAGGTAGAAGCATCAGCATGTCCTTTTCCTTTGTTTGTTGCTTGATCTACCTCATAACCCCTCTTTTTAGCTCTTGTATTTGCTACCACTGAGGCATCATCTCTATTTACACCACATAATTCACCTTCTTGCCAATTTATGAAGGCAAAATCATTCTGAGGTTGCTCTTGCTACTGCACAGCTCCATCATTAGGTGTGTTTGGCTATGAGACTGCAACATTTTGTACCATTAGAGCCTAATTGATCACTCCATTTGAACAGGCTACCTGACTGTGTGGCTGATTGCATAGATAACACCATTCATACTCACCTGCAAGGTTATTTTGAACAGGGACAAGGTCCCTAATTGCATTAATGGGTGTTGGATTGTAAGGCTAGAAAGGCCTTTGGTTCACATTCTGCTTGGTACCCTGGTAATTGCCTTGATATGGAAGCCTCTTGGTTTGATAAGGCTGATTTTTCCCTTGATAAGGTTGATTTTACCCTTGAGGTTGTGGCTGATAAGGCTGCCTGTTCTGGGACTGCTGCTTTTTGATGTTTACCAGCTCATTCCCAAAAGTTTGTAGGATGTTCTCTATTTTTTGTTGGCTATTTTTAATCTCTTTCAACTCTTGTGATGAGCTAGGAGCAGCATTTTTAGAATTGGCAGTACTTGGTAATGCTGCAGTAGTAGGTAAAGGGGTAAAATATGGGATTGGCAAAGGCATTAAAGCCTGAATCTCAGGAAAGATGGGCACTGGTGGTCTAGGTGCTATTTTTCCATCCTAAATCAGGTTGTTCTCTTCTCTAATAGCTATTTCGTATGCATCAGGTAGGCTTGTACCTCCCAATGATTGAATCATTACTGAAATATCACTATTTAGGGCTTTCAAAAAATACAGAAAAGCATATTCAGCTGGAGGCCTTACCATGGTAGGAATTCTATCCCATGTCTTCTGGAATCTGAAGTTGAAATCCATCATTTGCTCCTAGGGAGCTCTCTTTATTATAGTCATCTGTTCAACCAATGACAAGTTGTCTGATTTATCTTAAAATTGCTTATTTAATTTATCACCTAGACCATCCCAGGTTCCTATGGTATGCACTAGTAAACTCCTAAACCATTGTAATGTTTTTCCCTTGAAAGAGGCAGCCAACAGCCTGATGGCTACATTCTCTTGGGTTACATGATGAACACCACATAGAGAAGTTACGTCTCTAATGTGCTCAATAGGGGTAGTTTGATTCTCCCCTGTGAAATAGGGCAGACTCTTCAAAGCTGCCATGGGTATAACGTCGTGCACTGTCAAATTCAATGGGCTGCCCCCATCAAAAACCACAAATGGCTGATTTCTTCCCATTGGAATAGCTAGAGGTAGGTTTGCCCGAGTTGATACAGGGACTACAGGTGTAACCGGCCTGAAACTTGGTGGAGTTGATTGTACTCTTTTAGAAACTAGAGTCCTCACCATAGCTCTACTCTATCTTCTAGGTGGAGATAGCTGCAAGGACTCAAATGAACTCGAACTCTGAGTTTGAATCTTTCTCATAAAATGTAATAGCAACACTGATCTGCTTATCTTTCCTCAGTATGAGTCGCCAGATGTGTAGGTTTTAACCTCTTACAGGTCTGAAAATCACTGGCTGCACATCAAAACTAGCAATAAAAGGTAGTATTTGATTATTTTCTAACTCTCTATCTCACCGGGCGTGCCAAAACTGTTATCACCCAAATTTGCACCCTTTGTTGTAGTTGTGAAACTTTAGCAATCTAGAGTAACATGGGCATGATCTTGAAGTGTGGGACCTTGCAAAATGAGATCAGATCTCCAGAGAAGGCCGACTTCCTTGACTGGATATCACCTAAAACTACTAAATCTTCAGAGGAAAAGGGAGAAGGAATGCTTTTGAATGAAAGATGAAAACAAGAAACTAAAAGTAAGGGTGATGCACCGGACTGAATAAAAGAAACTTTCATAGAACTGAGAAAATGCACAAAATAACTAGATACAACAAGTAGCCATACACAAATTCAAATAATTTTTTTAGCAGAGGTGAGAAACAAGAAGGTTGAGAGGAATAGAATGTTCACAGACAACCATATGCAAGTTCACACTAAACTAGAAAAATTAGTAAAAGAGGTAAAAATGACTTGCATATATTCAATAATAAGGCATAGTTACAGTAGCAGAAAGCTCTGTTTGGAAATAGAAAGCTTGAAAGCCAAAAAATTTCCAACCTTATTTACATCTCATTCTATGCATATATAGCATTCTAAACTGACCTAAGTCAGTTACAAAAATTTGCTCCATGAGCTGTATCAGAAAATATCTACGTGAAGGGACGTCCACCTGCAGAAGTTATGGTATGAAAATATCTGGAACAGGGGTAGGTGGGAGATATTCTGAGTCTTTAATGCAAGCAGCTAGATCATCGACCCTCTCTGATAAAAGCAACAAATATCTGCATTTGCATCACTCAAACTGGTCATTGAAACGTCCAGTCGACTGAGCATACAAATCCAGATCCAAAATTTGAAAGTGAGAAAAAACCCTTGAAAACCACGCTAAATGAAAGAGGAGGCAAAAATAAGCACTTATACCTTTTGAATCATGTCGAAATTCACCAGGACGTGGAAGATACAGGCAGTCAAAGTTGCGGTCAAATTGCACTTGTATATCACCATATACAAACTGCTTTGTATGTGCTTTTATTCGGCATCCAAATCAACCTTTGAAATGTCTTGTATGTTCAATTGTATATGCCAACATACAATCACAGATATACATGCAAACTGCAGACTCAACGCTGAATATGCCAAATTTGATTTTCAAATCGAGTCCGCCTTGTATCTTTGCCATTGTATCTGGCCTTGTATATGCACCGATATACATTCGAAATATACAAAGGAAACTATAGACTCACTTATACATTACAAACACTTTACTTCGGCATATGCAAAATCCCTTGTATATCCAATTATATATGAAAACATACAATCACAAATATACATACAAATGCGCGGACCTCAAAAGATTATTAACCATTTTGTAATTTTGGAGCAGGTCTGGCTTGTAACACCTCTCTTTGTATCTTTTCTTTTGTATATCACAATATACAATGCACTTATACATACAAGCCGTGGATTTCAAACATTATGAAGCATTCTAAAAATACCATCGGGTTCGGCTTGTATATCGCCATTGTATGTTCGCCTTGTATATCGCAATATACAATGCAAAACATACAAGCAAAAACATACATCCACTGGACCTTTGCCCTTATCAACTATATTGCATACCCGTTCGGGTCCGGCCAATGCATATTAGGATTGCATGCTCCTTTGTATGTGCGAACATACAATTGCACTTGTATATGCAACTGGTGGGCCCCATGCCTTGTATCTTTTCTTTACTTGCTGCTTTGCATATTTTCCATTGTATATTTCTTTGTATGTTCAAATATACAAAGCAAATATACAAACCAAAGATACATATAAACCTGATTCACATTTGCCTTGAATATCGGCCGATATACATTCACCTTTGTATGTCGCCGATATGCAAAAGTCTTTGTATGTCCTGTTGCATCTCTTGCCAATGCATCCTTGCATCTCTTTTCCTTGTATATGCGGCCTTGTATATTTGACTTGCATCTTTTGCTTGCATCTTCGCATATACAATGTGACTTGTATAGAAGATACAAATGCCATTGTACATTCAGCGGACCCCACCAATTGCATCTTACCTTTGTATATGCGGCCTTGTATGTTTCCTATGTATATTGGCAATGTATATTGCGAACATACATTCTCCCTTGCATATTTGCCGATATACATTTGACTTTTGTATGTGCCACATACATGTATGTTTCCTTTATATGTAGGCCTTATATCTTTCCCCTGCATATTGTCGATATACATTTGACTTTGTGTATGGCCCTTGCATGTGCGCCAATATACATTCTGCCTTGTATCTTGGCGATGCACACTCTGCCTATGTACATTGCACTGTTCATTCACTCTTGTATGTATGACTTGCATCTTTACTTTGTATCTTTTGACATTGTATTTTGCACTTGTATATATAAACATACAATGGCGAATGTATATCCTTTATACATTCAAAAATGCATAAATAAACACTAAACATGAAATTGAGAAACCCCTGCGATAGAAAGTACTTGAAGCTAAAAGATTTCTGGGTTTTTCTGGGTTTTTAGCAAATATTCTCAAGGTGACATTTTTGGGATTTTTTGACAAGGAATAGCATAAATATTTGAAGTATTTAAGTCTGTAGGGTCACTTCTAAAGGATTTTCAAGGAAAATGCAAGGTGAACTGTTTAACTCTGGGCAGAGGAAAATAGGTCAACAACAGTTTTATGGACTCCTGAATTAGAAATAACAAGGTCCATGCTAAAATGGTACATGAGGGTCGGCCGTTTTGGGAGGATAGAAGGAATCCTAAAGAGGACAACCCAAACCTATATGTTGAACTATCTGATTTGCCCTATGAAGGTCCTAGGCCATGGGAAAATTTTTATGTTAAAGAAAAAATTTATGACCCTAAGATAAGAATGTCTGCTGGTCTGAAGAAGTCATTAAAGGCCCAAGATTGGAAGCCAGAGAAGATTGAAGCCTATTTGAAGTATAGGCAAGAAATTTTGGAATTAACACATTCTTTTGGGAATATTGACACAGATGAGAAGTGGGAGTCAATCTGGGATGAGTGGCATCTCTCCCCAGTTTCTAGCCCTGACACAAGTAAAATTCAGAGGAAGGGGGAGGAATCAGAGGAAGAGACTGAGTCAGCCCATACTGTGCAAGAGATAGGATAGGCCTCTTCTACTGCTCTTGCATCCCCATGGCCCCAATCCCTCAGCACCTTAGAGAAACAAAAAGGTGTAGTGTCATCACCAACTATAGGACCTCAAGCAGCTTCAGCATTGTTCCTTTACAACCACCAGTGGTGGTAAATGTGGAAGAAAAAGAAACAAAAGAAACAGGAGAGAGGAGGAGTCAGAGGAAGAAATTGAGCCACAACAACAACAACTGCCAGTCACATCTTCTGTTGCTTAAGTAAGTGTTTCTTCTCCCTTTTCTCCTCTATCTCTTTCTTCTACTTTAGGAGTGGCAAGCCCAATTAGCCAGACATTTGTAAACCCTACCACTTCTGCTATGCTTTCATTAGCCCTTGCCCCAATTGCCACTTCACAGGCCATTTCATTACCACTCTTTTCCCCATCTGTACCAAAAAGAACCCCTCCTCAAGTTTCTCCTAGCCAACAATTATTGGCTATTCTCTATGGCCTACCTCAAGGTCATCCCTTTGCTGGAGGATACATTGCTTCACCTCCTACATTCCAAGCCCAAGTAGACACAACAAAAAGGGCTAGAGAAGCTAGAATGGATAAGAAGAGGAAGAAGGAAAATAAGAGCCCTGCTGTGCCACACATGAGGTCACTTTTTGATCCCATTCAACAACAACTGAAAGTCACACATTTGTCTCCAAATGTGGTGAAACCTAATGAGCAGATGCAGCCCCAAGACTATTCATTGAATGCTATAGCTATGGATATGTCTCTTTTCAGCCACAAGATAGGGTCAAGCTACTAAATGAGACCACAACTTCTGTTGCAACTGACTATCTGAAGGTATCCAAGAAGTTGCAAAAAGTAGAGAATGATTTAGCTCAAGAGAAGGTGAATAGAAGCAACTTGGCTGCAGAGATTCAATCAAAGAATAATGAAATTGAGAATCTGAACAAACAGTTGCAAAACATCGTTTCTTGTTAGATACATTAGGATACCTAGGCCCAGAATGCTTCTCTTAAGATTGAGCTAGCCCAAGAAAAAGCTGGAGTGACTGTTCTGAGACAAGAGAAAGCTACTCTGGAGAAGAAATATCAAGAGAAGTTGCAACAAGTCACACAACTTCAACAGAAGTTGTTGAGTGAGTAGAATGCTAATGGTGCAATTCAGGCACAACTCCTGGCAGAGCAACAAAAAATAAAATAACTAACAATTGAGTTAGCTAATAGGCCATAGAATGCTGGAGTTTTAAATTTGGTAAAAGAGCTTTATGTATCAGTATGGAAAAGAATCTCTGAGGAGATTATTCAGCTAAGACCATCTTTAACATTTTTGTTAAATGCCCAACAACTGTGTGAGAAGGTTGAAGCCTCAGTATAGGCCACTTTGTCTACTGTTTCACTGAGGGTTTTAGACTCTCAGCTTTTATTGAAGAAACTATATGATACAACAGATGAGACTCTGTTAGCAACAGGTATTAATGACAGAATGGTTGTTGCTAAAAAGATCAATGAGGTTCTGAGTTGCAACTCTGCAGCTATAAACTACCAAGAACTCCTGAATACAGTGAAGGAAGGAGTGAAGGACATGAAGAAACATATAGAGGATTTGGTGCAACTGGGTCTTTCTTCACCATTCCCAGACAATAACACAGTGCTAATGATTGATGACATGCTCTTGACCAGGAAAAATGATGAAATAGTTTTTCAAGGTTTGAGCGATTCTTCATTAGTTAAAGAGGTGGAAGTTGTGTTGATACCTATGGCCCAGCTGGAGTGTTTCAGTTAAAGGCAGTGGTCTAGATTTTACAAACATTTTCCCACAAGGATATAATTAATCTTGATTTTTCTTTTCAAGATTTATAGAGTAGACAGGGACTCTCCGATTTAGAATGGTCTGTTTACCAGACGACATTGTAGAATTTGTGGCTCTGTGATATGTTTTAATACATATATTTTTGCCAAGTTTTGAGTTCTCTCTGAGTAGGCTCAGAGGTCCTATTGGTCACCAAGAACTGTAGAGTGTAAAACTCTACATTTTGTTTCAGTCATAGTGAGTCCTCGGGTTTCTTTTTTGTTTCTGGGCATGTTTCAAATCTTGTTGCGAGGGTTTCTATTGCTTTGTGCAGAAACTACCAAGTGTCGAGCCCCAGATTCAAGCCACAATTTTTGTTTCTAATTATAACTTTTGTGTGGAGCGCGCCACGTAGTAAATTGTTTCATATGTTATAAGTTTTAGCTTTACTGCGGAGGTTGCCACATGTCATAAGTGGAGGCAACCCCTAAAGTTTCAAGTTTTGTGCGCAGCGAGCCGTGTGTCCCTTTTAAGTGACGCGTAGGTTGCCGCGTGTTGCTTTTCACATCATGTTATTGTTTGAAAAGAAGATGATGGGCCACAATCTTTTTCAATTTTAAGAGCGCGAAAGATGCCACGTGGTGTACGCGGGGGTAAAGTAGTTTTGTTTATGCCCCTTTTTTGGTGAGAAGCTTGAAGTTTCTAAAGTGATGTGAAACTCAACAAGTGTCAGCTTTTGCGGGAGTTTCTTAAAGTTTAATAAGTTTCAAGTAGCAAATGCGGGTGCTGCCACGTATTAGCTAGCAAGCGTATGGAAGATGCCACCTGTCCCAGCTTTCTCTTTTGAAGTTAATGCCGCACTGAAGCAGTGGGTCCCATTATTAATATGTTAGTTTCTAAAATGATGCAGGTTGCTACAGTTATCACCAGTGGAGTTTACCTGAGCATAAAGACACATTTTGGAGGGCTTTGCAGAGAAAGACACGTATATGTCTCATTTTACTGCGGAGCGCGGCAAGTGTCATTTCCCTGTTCATTCCTAAGAAACAAAGGTGTTTCTCATTTTGCTGTGGACGCTGCCATCTATCACAATATGTTCCAAGTTTCAAATACGTAGGTCTCACCATGTGTCTGTACCTTAATGTAAGGAGGTGTGCCACATATTTTACCCCAGCCAATGAGCTAATAGGAAGGAAGAGAAAACTATTGTAGATTTTGAAGGATCATAACTGCCGGAGACTTCCAGTTATCTTCAGTTCTGTTGGGCCATTGGGATTCGATTGTTGCAGACAATCTAGAGTTAGATCTTAGGCTATAAATATGTAACATTTGTAATAGATCGGGAGTTTTTTTAGACATATTTAGACATATAGAGATAGAGATATTTTTCTGTCAGAGATTTAAGAAAGAAGTCAGAGACTTTTGCTATGGCTAGTTGATATCATTTTGCCTTTATTTTGTTATTCTTGATTAGAAAGTTAATGTACCTGTGCATGTATCTGTGGCTTCTATATTGCTGGAAAATTAATAAGAACTCAGTTCTGTGCCTTGGTTGATATTATCTATGTCATTACAAAGTGTCTGATGATGAGCCTTTGATTATATTCATTTCATCTGTTTATGTTGATCATGCAACATCTGCTCTTTAATGTAACTGAATCTTGAGGATAGTTTCATTGTGCTTAATTTAAAGGAAACACTCTTACTTAGGCGCATTGCCATAGATAGTTTTTGCTTAATTGTATCTGTAATCCTGTTAATTTCTAACCTTTTCCTCAAAACCCATTTAAGATAGAGAAGAGCCAACTTCTTTAAAATCTAGAGGTTGTTTCAAGTAGTAAGTTCCACATTCTTGAAACTTCCCATGTTGGTGTTGGAACCTGCACAATTTTATACATCAACAGTAACCTTTACCTCCTTTTCCCTTTACCACGAAGCAGACCCACACACAAGAAAAAAGCCACAGCCACAACATGGGTCCTCATTTTGCTTAGAAGTAAAATGGGGTGTGTTGTGAGCATCACAACAGAATGGTTCTCCTATATATTCAACTATCTATGGAATGGAACCATTCCTAATTTGACAACTAAGAATGCCTGACTCTATTTACACAAACTAGTAGTGCGATACATTATATTATCGAATGTTTTGTATCGATGAAGTTATAATGGTGTTTTACTCTGATGTTTAAGTAATTCAGAGATTCTGATAGCTTTAGAAGAAGCTCACTCTGGTGCCTGTGGAGGGCATTTTGGTGGAAAATCATTAGTACAAAAATTGTTACATATGGGGTACTATTGGCAGCATATGGAACAAGATTCCTTTGCTTACACCAAGAGATGCCCGCAATGCGAACAACATAAACACCTGATCCATGCTCTTGCTCAAGAGCTTTGTGCCCAGGTGTCACCATGGCCATTCTCTATCTGGGGTTTGGATCTAATTGGTAAAATTTCCCCACCCTCCTCTCAAGGACATACATTTATCATTATTGCTACTGATTATTTTACAAAATGGGTCGAAGTAGTCCCTTTGCGATCCACGACCGTCGATGTAATCTATTGATTCATACAAGATAACATAATTTCTCAATTTGGAATACCTTCCTCCTTAGTTTCAGACAATGGTACACCATTTAAGAACAAGGATGTGAAAAAGTTCCTCGAAAAATATCATACACAACATTGCTTCTCTATGCCATACTATCCTCAATCAAATGGCCAAGCAAAAGCTTCAAATAAGGTTATTGGATAGATTCTATGAAAAACTGTTAATAAACATCAAAAAGAATGGCATACATAATTATCCTATGCATTATGGGCTTATAGAACAAGTATTCGAACAACTATTGGTAACACACCATATAATCTCGTCTACGACGCAAACGCAATAATGCCCTTGGAGTTAGAAATTCCTTCTTTGCGAATTTCCCTAATAGACATCATGGATGATGACGTAGAACAAGAAAAGATTACAGGAACTTGAGATGCTTGATGAAAGACGTATTAACGCTCTTGAACATCTCAAGGCTTATCAAAAAGGAATACAACGAACCTATAATGCGCAAGTCATACAACATTCATTTAACATTGGGGACTTGGTTCTTTATGAAAATCAATGTAGCATAAATGCACCGCCTGGTGAAAAAGGTAAGTTCAGCCCTAATTAGCTTGGACCGTATATAATCACTGAAACCTTTGGATCCGAAGTTTATAAATTAGCCAATGAGCAAGGTACGCCATTTAAAGAACCTATTAATGCAGCACACCTCAAAAGATTTTATGCTTAAAGATTTAATCTTAAATGTCCCTAAGCTAATTTAGCACATAGATTAGCTTCAATTTCAACAAGATAGTACTATTTTGTCTTAATTCATTTGGCATTACATCTTTGTTCAGTTGATCATTGTTGTATCACATTTAAGTAGTAATTGCTTAGATCACATTTGTATTAATTGAATATAGCATGGAAGTTAAAGTTATGTGTAAAATAATTAATCATTGTGCTTGTTACTACATGTTATTTTTAGAATTGTTAGTATATCACAATAACATTAATTATAACATTTAGACATCATCACTAGTTGCATTTTTACAAAAATCACATGTGATAGATCAAAAGCCATTACACATAGATCAAAAGAAATAATCATATATATATATATATATCAATTTCATGTATACATCTGAGTCAATTATCCCTAAAAACAAAATGGGATGTCATAGTGCCTAAATTCTATACATCACATAGCTGAGCCTCGGTCGCCCGTACCCTCAGGCCCTCATGGTGTGCGAGTGACAGAAGCCTAACCATGTGTGGCTACGGATCACAAATGACTCCTAGAGACACTTCGCGATCGTAACCCCCTGATCTCACCTCTCATCTCTATCATCTCCTCATGTGCCTCCTGTACATCCTTTGGTACTGATTTCTCTCAGCTTGAACCTTGCCTTTGTCAGCTCTTGCTTGCTAGACCTCCCACAGTAAGAACTCATTGACAGTTGGATCTCCCTCCAATGTAGGAACTGCTATCATCTGCTCTCGATGTGCCTTAAGCTTAGCCTCGGCACGCTTAGTTCTCTATCAAAAATCCTCTCTCTCTCTCATGTAGACTGCTCCAACATGGCCTCTGTAGTAGTCCTATATCTAACAAATGGCAAAAATATCTCAGCATGCCGCCCAACGGATGATCATGGCGAATAACTTGCCCGCACTTACTGCTCTGAGGCATCTATCGGTACTATGTCACCTATGACGTGACTCACAAAGCCTCTCCATGCATCAGTCCCAACTGTAAAATAGAGGATTAGATAGATGTTAGACTCCCATATAAATATCACAAATAATAATCTATACAAAGCATCAAAATAATAAATCAAACCTAACCTCGATCTCCATCTCACCAGAATGGATCTTAGATCATCGATGGTGTGATGAGCTTTTCTATCTGATCTACAGCTAGGGGCATAGACCTACTACTCTCCCCTCACTCTGTTTGACTAGGCCTCACATCGTCTATAGGTATAGGACCACGAGCCTTGGACCGCGGTCTCAACTCAGTCTCCTCGTCAGTGTTTGCCTCCTGCTGACTCTGTTGTGATCTCACTTTGAAGATGTATTGTGGTGGGACCTCTTCAAACTCATCCTCGTCCTCCTCCTCATCCTCCTCGAGATCATAGTATCCCACAAAATCACTGACGTCATCCTCCACCCCTGTGTCACTCGCGTGACAGGCCCAAGGTCGGGCATCTCCTATGGGATGCCCGGGTGGAAAGATAGGTGCAGGCTGCACTGTGTGCCACCAGGTCTGATATGCTTGGGTACATTATGCATCCTCAGGACCCTCATCATCACTAAGTTGCATGTCTACTATAGTCGATCATCGGACAGTATTGGCCCTGACTGCACTCTGAGCTGCACGTGCATAGCTCAGACAAATTGCAAGAACATCTCGTATCTGTCTGAACTGTTGTGCCACCCTGTCAAAGTAGAACCAAGATATAGTATGATTGAGGTGATTGGCCATCAATCGATCCCTCTACATCTGAGCTAACTACTTCTGCTCACCAACCATCTGATGTAGTCGCGATATGGTCTCCAAATGATGTTGCCAGGCTGTAATCTGTCAAATACTACTCTCCATTATAACAGATTGTTGTGCCTCCAACATCTGACTAGTGGATAGGCATAGACATGCGGGTGGGAAAATGTTGCCTCTATAGGAAAACCTAATGCTCATGTGCACCTGATGTGCTCAAAGGCCCAGACCTATAATAATGTGCAGACCATCAGACTATGCATCTCATAATGGATGTATCGCCCTAAGTCACGATAAAGGTGCGCAAGCATACTGTGCCCCCATGCATAGATAGTCTAATGCCCCTCCATCACTTTGATAGTGTGAACGAGACCCCCGTGAAGGTGAGTGCCTTGTCCATCTGGTGTGATGGCTAGTGCAACTATGACAATCATGATCCTCCGTTGTAAGGGATTGTCTCTATATCCTTGCTCTAGCAAACAGAGCTGAATATGTCATCACTCTACTTGTGAAATAGTGCGACCCAAGAAGTATAGTTGGCTCTCACGAGTATACCCCGATGAGTGATGTCCAACAACCCTCACTATCTCTCCTCAAATTAGCAGTCGAAGGATCCTAAAAACATCCTCCAGTGTGATGGTAATCTTGCCTGTCGATAAGTGGAATATGGATGTATTTGCATCCCATCTCTCCATCAGTGCCATAAGCATAACGCAGTGGAATCTGATTATGGGCATCTCAAACACCCACCATAGGCCCACCATCTGTAAATGCTCTCTCTCTGCAACAGTTAAGGCGCTAGCGTACTCTCGTAGAAGTGCCATTAGATGACCACCTGTGTGCTCACGCATCTTAGGGACATCTTGCAGATCAGAAAGTAAGCAAGAGTATTAGAATCCCCTCTAGAAACCAAAGTAAGCTATCAAGAACTAAACAAAATACCGGTGCCTAGGGCCTGTGTCCTCTGTGGACCAGGGCGCCCCGGAAGACTAGGGTGCCCCTGTGGGATTAGGGTGCCCCAGAGAGACTCTGGCGCCATAGGTGGACCCAAGTGCCCCTGTCAAGGACCCCTATCCACCTTCCCCTCTTGGCATAGACATCGATAAACGTGAAAGAAAAAGTACAATGAAAGATGACAGAAGCATGGAATCAGGACCCTACCTCAGCCTTGAAACGTCTCTTTGCTACTCAAGCTTGGAGCCTCTCCAGTCATGGTGGATGATATGGACATCGGCTCAGCATGGTCGTTCTCCTATTCTCCTTCTCTCTCTCTATGATGACAAGAAACAAGAATGAGTTAGTGATAAGTGACAACTCCATTTTACATAAAGTAAGTGAGTGAGAATTCCTATCCCTAACTAAGTGCAAAAGTGTGCTCTTTCACTCTTGATCCCTTTTCTTGAGTTGTCGAACTCTGATTTCAATGTTGTTTGTTGTGTTGGAATCTAAGTTCCGCTCTCTTTCTTCCCCAATGTGTTATGTTTGAGCGTTGTTTCTTCAAATGGACCTCACAACACATTTCCCTTGAAATTGACACGCATGGATATCTCCTTGTTTCTACTCAGACTAAGCAAGCAGAAACAAGGGGGGCATGTATCTCCCTTGATTTCCTCCCTTCCCATCATTCAACCCCCTTAGCATTTTTGATACTGACTCATTGGTGGTGGTTGTAGGTTGATTTGGTTTTGATTTTCTAACAATTGTTCCTTTGTAGGTTACGGTTCCTAACTTTATGGTCTTGCAAAATTGCAAACTTGGGGGCTTCTACCTTCTTGGAGACAACACTTCAGCTTCCTCTACAGTATCCTTTTGGGTATCCTTTTCATGATTGATGTATTTACTTTCCTTTAGTTGCATATGCATGTAGTGTCATATGGCCACTAAAGTGAGGGCTAAATGTTGTTGATAATTGAGAGGGGGGGTGAATCAGTTATCCTAATTATTTCTCTTTTTGAGCTTTATTAATAATCAATGTAACATTAATTCAAATGAGCAAACATTACCATGAAATGGAAATACACATGACACAATATTTTTGACGTGGAAACCCTGTTAAGGGAAAAAAAACCACGGGGTGATTAACCAAGATTGTATTCTCTGTTAGAAGAATGGAAATACAAAATGGCACTTGCCAATTAGGGCTCACTACCCGAGCACACTGCTCACAAGGAGGCACACTGCCTACAAGAGACACACTGTCTACAAAAGAGTGTTGTACAATACTTGAACTGATTGGAGGCATCCACATATGCTGGAGTTTAGTTCCGGTTAGGCTCAGTACACTGATCTGCTGCACTTCATCTTTCCTCTTCTCTTATGCTACTTTCCTTTCACATACCAGACCTTCCTTACTGCTTCTGCTCTACTCTACTTTTTTTTGCATATCACCTATCACCACAACACCTCTCACAACTAAATCCATCCTATATATATATATCCGCACAAGTGATTTCATTATCTTTCTAGTCGACACCCGGAACAGTCAATCTTTTCACAAACTCTATTCTGTCGGCTGAATCCTTGCACATCAAGTAATGCGGATCAAGCATATGCTTGTAGAAATCATTAATCATGTCGGCCAAACATAATTCATGTCTTCATAGCCATTACCACCATCAGAAACACATCCAGAAAATAGTCTGATGTTCTGTCAGTCAGTTCTTCCTCTGTTCACATTGTCACTCAGGAACCCGGTACTCAAGTATTCATATCTTTTACCTCATCTATCACCGGAGGCTAAAACCTTGGAATCTATCACTCAAGGTAGTCCTCTTTACTTCCCCGAATCCGCACTTCACCAAGATACTTCCTTTGAGAGATCCGGACCTATCTGTCAGACCTTGCCACATGCTCTGTTCTTGTTTACCGGACCACCACATTCTTCATTCTGACTTCCGGTAGAGACACACCATGTCCTGCGGATGTGTGGGATGAACTTTGTTGCCATCAATGACAACAATCATGAATCCATATAGTGTCTCTTGCCAACAATCTCCCCCTTTGGCATTGATGGCAACACTTAGTGAAAAATGACTAAGTGTTTACACTATGCTCCCCTTTGGTTGATGCTCTATTTTTATATATATTTTCTGGAGCTCCCCCTTAGTTGGATTTCTCATTTTTCACTGCTCTTCACTCCCCCTTTGACATCAATGGCAAAGGGTAGGGTCTGTATATCAAAACTTTCAAAAATTCAACTATACTTAGCCGCATAAGTATAGACATATGGCATACTTACATATACTTAAGTATGTCTTCAAAAGTTGTCTTCAATTGAATAAATTCTGTAGCCCAACTTTGCTTCATTCTGTCCAAAATTAAGATATGACCACTCAACAGGAATGCAAACGCATCTGCCCTTTTTAGATCTGTTGGATCATTTGTCTGGGCTGTGATTTGAGCTTCACTTATGGCCTCATGCATGGCCTCTAACTTAGGGACAATGATCCTCCTAAGTTCACCCATCCGGTTGATCATGTTCTTCCTTTCCTTCTCAAAATTCTTTATTGCATTTGTGATTGCAATAGTCTGACACTCTTGATTGACTATGGAGGAAGAGAGAGGATCAAAACTTTGAGACAAACTTAGTAGTTTATCCTCTTGCTCTTTTATTTTCTTCTCAATCTCTACTGTTGCTTTGGACCATGAAATACAAGATTTGTATACTTCTCCGCCATCTTTAAGATCATTTTCTAAGCTCTTTATCCCAATATTCATATTCCTCCTATCATTAATAATCAATCCTTGTACCTCTGAGAATCTCTTATTCAAAAACTCCTTCCGGACCTTTTCTTCAGCTGACTTCTCTAAAGAATCAAAATGTGTACTAACACTGCTGACTAGAGTTTTGAGATTACCGGAAGAGGATGCTATGGGATCCTTCTGAAAAGTTGGCATGATCTTTTCTAAAACTCTGGATGCTACCTCTATAAGCTCACAGTCTTCCATGTGAGATTTCAGTAGTTTCTCTTTGGCCTTCGCATTGGCAAATGTAGCTATCTTCATTGTCTGTACCGGAGAAAGTGAATCAAAATTAAATGGTCCTTGTAGAAGCTCCGGTTCATCAATCTCCATTGTTTCTTTGTTTAGGAATTCTTGGATAGTTTTTGTAGTGTCTCTTGCCAGAGACAGATGTTTCTTCTCTTCTGCATTCTTAGGACTGTCCCTTGGAGCTTTCTCTCCTTCTACATTCTTACCACTATCAGTTGTGGTTTTCTCTGTTGGGGTCTTCTCTTCCTCTGCAACCTTGGTACTGTCAACTTCTTCTACTTCTTTCTCCAGTATATTGTCATCTCCTTTAGATCCGAAGGCTGTAGGGGAAACCAGAGGAGAGATAGTTGTTTGTTCATGAGCCACCTCTTCAGGAATAGGGGATTCTGAGCCCTTGCCTTTACCAGAGTCCTCTGTGATGGGAATGTTGAACCTTTTAAGAGCATTTCAGAGGATCTCTTCAGTCTCTTTTGCCACCGTGTCGGTTTCACCAAGCATGAGCTGATTCATGCTTGCTTTGCTCCTGAATTCATCCTTGCAATCTTTGAATATCATATTCATTGTTTTGGGATCGATTGAAGGATATAGCTGAATAGCTATCTGTTCCCGGATCTCAATGTCTTTTGCCATGGCATTGTTCTTTCTTATTTCTAACTCCTTTTCTAGGCTCTTAGGAATTAGAGATATAATTTCAATGAAAGCCTTATTGTATATGTTCAGATACCTGATTGTAGCTTCCTGCAGGATCTTTTGGTCAGCCTCATTGTAATCATCATAGAATTCAGCCATTGGTTGAAGGTTTCCATCCATAGTGACTAATTTGATTACACTTTTTAGAGACAGGGTGGGCTTTTCAACAAATTCCTCTGCCATTTCTTCCTTGTCTTAGCCTATGGAGGGTTTACCGGATCCTTTCTTCTTCTGCTTCTTTATTTCCTTTACCCCCTCATCTGATTTGGTTTCCTCTTCATCTCTTTGACTTGCATAAGCCCTTGTGGCTTTTGTCTTGGATCTTTTCTCTCTTTTGCCGGATGCCTGGACTTCCAGTTTTGATGTTCTTGAGCTTTTGGCTATGACAGGTGCAGATCTCTTTAATGATCTGGTCCGGGTTGAGGTTTCTACCGGAGCACTTTCCTTGCTTCCCTTTTCTGCCTCTTTCTTCTCTTCCTCATCTTTTTGCCTCTTTTCCCTGTTGGTATCAAGTGCCTCCTTTGAAATGCCAAGGCCTTTGGCAATACTTTCTACTTCTTTTCTCACCTTCCTCTTGATCTCTGGTTCTCTAAGCTCCACATGAATCTTTACACTTAGCTCCTCAAAGGTTCCAAACCTTTCTGCCTTTGGATCCTTTGGCTGACTTAGCATGTGTTGAACATGCAGCTCCACAATTTGTTCATCAACCTCATACGCCATGGGCATGATCCATACAGTTCTTGGTTCTACTGCCTCCATTAGGCACTGATCAGTCTCTACCATAAAGCAAATTGTCTCTTTGTATTTCTCAACAAGAGACTGGGGAATCCTTTCTCTTGCTTGCATCATGTTCTGAAAGTTCTTGAAATATCCCCACAGAGCTGTATTTTGTGCTTTGTTGTCACCAAGTCCATGTACATAATCTCTGATTTGGATAGCTACTGGTCTATCATTCTCCCATACCCAGCCACTAGATCCGGGAAGCTCATTCATAAAGTAGAAGAATAAGCACAGTATCAATCCACCATACTTGAATGAATTCTTTTTATCTTTCTTTATTTTTTGCAGATTCTCCATGAGTTGGTTCAAGAGAAGCTGGCAAAGATCATAGTCTGCATCCTTTCTTAGCATTTCATATGCGGTGTAGATGGCAGTTCTAGGTACAGAATTTTCCCTGCTAGAATGATATATTTTACACCCAATGATCATGGAGGCAAACTTGATATCCGGATCAGAGATGTCATCTACTGTCATTGCTCTTTTGTCAAACTTGGATCCAGTAGCCTCACTCACAGTTTGATTCTTCACAGATTTAAGAACAGGAATCCCACCGGATGAGTGTAATCCGGTAACTGCCCTAATGGCATCTTTTGTGATTTTGAATGGTCCATTTAACCACATGAAGTTGTCGTGTATTCTGCTCAAAACGTACCTACCCCATTCATTCTCAGTAAAACAGAAGAAATGTATGAATTTTGCAAAGTGCTTAATCTGAAGGCCCTTGTATTGGGGTTTGAGCTCAAATGAATCATCTAACAGTTGTTTGTGATAGATATCTCTTAGTTTGAATTCCCCAAACTCTTCAATATTTGCGTGTATGTAAACCCTAATGTCTTCTGTATGCAAAACGCCATGCGGAACACTGGAAAATGCTCCTAGGGGATCTACCTCCAAGGATTTATATGGATGTTTCTTAAATGTGGGCCGAGGTCTATCAGAGATCTTTACTATATTCGGAGTAGCCATCATCAAACAATCTTACTGAAGGATATCAAGAACAATAAATACCTTTTATGCAGGTTAGGGCACACGAAGAAATCCGAATAGAGCTATATGAAGAGTTGCCTTGATCTTTTGGGAGAAGTTGTTTGCAGAGCTCCTTTTCTTTCTTCTTCGCATGTGAGTGTACAAATGTGTAAATGACAGACAAATGAACTCTTTTATTCCAAGAAGCCCTAATTTTCACCCTGCAATAAATGCGCAACCTAATTCATTCTGGTTTGCCTGGTTTTCCTTGTTCAAGGAGGAAGAAACTCATTCAGATCATTATGATGCCTTTGTGATCGATGTTAGTGATGAATCACAATGTCCACTTCTTCTCCTGATCATCTCATATATCCACAAATCAGGCTATTTCAATTTGGATCCATACCGGGCCAACCTTGTGAGAAACCTATTTTCCTGGAAGACTTGTTTAACCGGACCAATTCTGAAGGAATTAAACTTTTTAAATTTTCTTGCGGATCTCTCAGATCTTTACCTGACCTTCTTTACATGTTTCTCTAGAAACCATTTGATCCGCAGCTTCACATGTGCCAATTTCAGGCACCAATTGACTGGCTGGGGGAACAAGTTTTTCTTTGTGTCTCCCCCTGAGCCAGAGCTCATCTCTTAATTTCTGGAAGGAATATTAGCACCAGAGTCTAGTGCGGATCCATCCTCTACATTCTCTGTACTCTTATTTACCCAAATCTTGTTCATCTCACTTTTAACTTCATCCGCATTCACCTTTTGCTTCCCCTTATCTTGATTCTGTTTATGATATACCGGACCTCTTTTGTCCTGATTCTTGCTTCTACAGAATTTTGCAATATGACCGGATCTATTACAAATTTGACAAATAACATTTCTTTGCATATTGGATTGATATCCTCTTGATCTGCATTGATTAGCCATATGACCTATTCTATTGCATGCAAAGCATCTACCATTGAATGATTTGTTCATTTGCATAATTCTGCATTCATGAGATTTGTGACCATACCTTTTGCAGTTAAAACACTGTCCGGAGAAGAATGAATTAGTCTGATTCATTCTCTTTCTACACTGATTAGCTTTGTGACCAAAGTGATTGTAGTTGTGGCAGTATCCATTGAAGGATGGATATCTTTGAGCATTAGGCTATCTTACCGGAGGTCTTCTAGGCCTGATCCTTGGATTTTCTGATCCAAAATTCTTTTGATCGGATCCGGAGCTTTCTCCTTTCTCATATCCCAAACCACACTTGTTATCTACCTTCTTTTGACTTCCAAGAAGAACTTCAAGTTGAGCAGAACTTATCTTGAATTTCTCTTTATACTCATTTGCTGTTTGAAGATCCCTTTTTAGAGAGACAATTTGATCCTCAAGTTTTTCTTCATTATCTTTAGCATCTTCAAGATCAGATTCAAGATGTTTGATAATTCTATCCATCTGGTGGCAATCTTCTGATTTCTACTTGAGAGATTGTCTTAGATTATCTTCAGTTGTTCTTTTCTCTTCAACTTCTTGGGTAAACTTCATGACTCCTGATTCCATTTCATGTCTTACCATAATGATTTCTTTTGATAACTTTTCACACAACTTAGTTTTTTCCTTCAGCTCTTCATTTGCATTATTTGCTTCACCTTGTCTTACCAATTGCTGAAGCAGCTCCTTTCTCTTTTTCATAGAGAGACTTAATTTGTCTTTTAGTTCTCTCATGAAATCATCAGCTTGTTTGAGTCTTTCCTTTAATTCATTGACTTCAGAGTTTGACTGTTCAAGATCATCAAGGGCAGTCTTGAGTTGCTCCCTTAAACCATATGCATCCATTTGAACTCCCAGATCTTCCTCAAGCTGTTAGGCTCTGTTAGGAGGAAATTAGCTTTGATACCAATTGTTGATAACTGAGAGGGGGGGTGAATCAGTTATCCTAATTATTTCTCTTTTTGAACTTTATTAATAATCAATGTAACATTAATTCAAATGAGCAAACATAACCATGAAATGGAAATACACATGACACAATATTTTTGACGTGGAAACCCTGTTAAAGGAAAAAAAACCACGGGGTGATTAACCCAAGATTGTATTCTCTGTTAGAAGAATGGAAATACAAAATGGCACTTGCCAATTAGGGCTCACTACCCGAGCACATTGCTCACAAGGAGGCACACTGCCTACAAGAGACACACTGTCTACAAAAGAGTGTTATACAATACTTGAACTGATTGGAGGCATCCACATATGCTGGAGTTCAGTTCCAGTTAGGCTCAGTACACTGATCTGCTGCACTTCATCTTTCCTCTTCTCTTATGCTGCTTTCCTTTCACATACCAGACCTTCCTTACTGCTTCTGCTCTGCTCTGCTTTTTTTCACATATCACTTATCACCACAACACCTCTCATAACTAAATCCATCCTACATATATATCCGCACAAGTGATTTCATTATCTTTCTAGTCGGCACCCGGAACAGTCAATCTTTTCACAAACTCTGTTCTGTCGGCTGAATCCTTGCACATCAAGTAATGCGGATCAAGCATATACTTGTAGAAATCATTAATCATGTCGGCCAAACATAATTAATGTCTTCATAACCTTTACCACCATCAGAAACACATCTGGAAAATAGTCTGATGTTCTGTCAGTTAGTTCTTCCTCTATTCACACTGTCACTTAGGAACCCGGTACTCAAGTATTCATATCTTTTACCTCATCTATCACCGGAGACTAAAACCTTGGAATCTATCATTCAAGGTAGTCCTCTTGACTTCCCCAAATCTGCACTTCACCAAGATACTTCCTCTGAGAGATCCGGACCTGTCTGTCGGACCTTGCCACATGCTCTGTTCTTGTTTACCAGACTGCCACATTCTTCATTCTGACTTCCGGTAGAGACACACCATGTCATGCGGATGTGTGGGATGAACTTTGTTGCCATCAATGACAACAATCATTAATCCATATAGTGTCTCTTGCCAACAAATGTAACTTCAGAAATTGTCCTCCTATATGGAATGGCACAATTTGCCTCTATTTAGCTCCTCACTTCTGGTGACCTCTTAACCTTTTCTTTTCTGGCCTTCCTGAAACCTTGATTGACTAAGTCTAGGAGTAATTTATTCACTTTTTGAGGTAACTTATTGATAGAACTCATAAAGGGGATTTGAGATTTAGGTCCCTAGGACCCCCAAAAATGCAGATTTGAGTGGAAATAGGGGGCTTGGACTTGGGCACCCGTGCCCTAGTCCTCCCCTATTTCCTGGAATTTTGAATTTTGGCAGGGTGTCAGCTCCTGCTGAGTGCCTCAGGATTCCATTTTCAAATTCTTGATTTTCGCACGATACTGAGACGTTATTTCAAAATTTGAATTCCCTAAAGCTAGATATAAAAAGACATTTACAAATCATTTTATCACACATAATTCTTATGCAAGCTTGATGCCAAAAACTCTGCTACAATTGCTATTGAAGATTAGTGACTTGTTGAAGCTCTTGTAAGTATTTTGTATTTTCTATCATGGAGACAATGGATGGAGATTAGGAATCAAGATCTTGAGACTATCTTGCTCTTCCTAGGGTTTGTACACCCTTTGCATGATCAGGAGAAGGGTTGAAGCCTCCAACATCAAGCTTGGAGATCCTCTGTGGACATTACCAATTCACCTTCTTGTTCATGCTAGTCTTCATTTGTTTCATCTCCTTAAGGTGAAGTTGTATGTGTTTATTGATGCAAAGCAAGTTAGTAATCTTCCCTTGATTAAGACATCTAGGGTTTGATATTTCTGCATACACATTGTTAGGTTTGTACACACTTCTGCAAATCTTTTTCTCTGGCTATTATTGAGGTAGAAATACCAAAGATGAGGCTTAACCAAGGCAAGCTCCTATATAGCCGCAACATCCTTTCCTTCTTTTGTAGGTGTAGATTGTATTTTGCATGTTCTGGCGGAAAGAAGCTACAAAGAGGAGGATATTGCAGGTACAGTCATCACAAAATTTTGAGTTTTTAGATTCCAACACTTGCAAGACTAAGGAGTGGGTGCCCTAGTCCAACCAGGGGTTATTTCCAGGATTTGGAAGCCATTTAGCAGTCTTAGACACCATATGCAGAAGATTTTCTAGTTTAGAAACTTTTGGGACACAAGAGCGGGCGCCCTAGTCCAAGTGGTTCTCAAAATCTAGGTGCACTATCTTTGAAACCTTCTCTTTGCACTTTTGTTATCAGTTTTGCCAGTTGTTTGATCAGTTTCTGAATATTTCTAATTTCAGGCATAATTAGGGTTTTACTTGGTTGAAAGGAAAACACTTGATAAAACCTTAGGTAGGGTCTTAAGGTTTCATAACCACGTGAGTGTAAGGGATAGACAAAGTGATTAGAAGCTTGTTCATAAGCTTAGTCGTTGTCCTCCCAATGCTTAGTGGAGAAATGGTAGTACTTAACCTAGTTTGAACAAACTATCCAAATTTCACACTAAACACCTACGTTCCTTTGGAGCCCTTGAATGACAAGATCTAGACTATTTATCATACCATTTAGACTGTCAACAGACCATAAACTCTATCTAATATTTACTTAACCTCTGTAGACACATGTGGATTTTCAACAAGGCTTGCTAATTCGTAGTGGTAAATCACTCTAAGACTTCCTTTCAACTCTACACACCCTATATCTTTGACATTCTATCATGAAATAAGAACAAAGGATAAGACTGAATACCCTATGCAGGTTATGAGCAGACCCATTATGAGGTTTAACAAGAATCCTTTAGGGTTTCTCTTCATCATCTCTATACCCAACATAAGCCTCCATTCAGGTCTTTGATCATTGTTTACCTTATGCAAGCTCCTATTCATTGATTTCATCTGTTGTCCCCATCTACTGTTCTTCATGCTTTTCTTTATGACTTCTCCATATTGTTTGCTTCATAGTTTGACCATTCCTTCATGAATGGATCTCCTCACTATCATTTAAGAAACAATCAATGACTATCCTCTTTGACACCTTCATTGCCCACATCATACAAAAAAAAAACTAGACTTCGTGACAGGTCTCAGGGCAGTTAATAGGGTTTTCAAGACACTGGCATGATCATTAGTATAATGTAAACCTCATATTTTAACATGTAGAGCTTTGAAGGTCTTTATTACCTCTTTTATACCTCTGTATACATTGTCAACCATTGAATTCTATCCTTCGTGATGCATAAATTTTATTCAGATCTATACAGGTCCATAAATAGTCCCCTGTATGCTTGTACGATTTGGAATTCTTCATATAATTTGTGCATGCATGCTTCCTCTAAACTATGCAGGCTCTTTGAAAGTTCCATACCTTCATTCTTGGACAAGCTTCTTTCTCATTACTGACTGCTATTTGACAGAGGTGACTGTTGTTTGCATGATCTATTGGGTGTTCCCATGACTGTTTATAGATTGTTGCTCACAACATGACTGTCGATGCTTATCTCCATAGGATCAATGTACTTTCAAGTTGCTCCTTGCCTCTGCCAATAGTCCTTTGAAGTCTTCTAGGGTTTCTTTCCACTGTATGTAGTCTTCTTTAAACCTTCGTAGTCTCTTGATATGATTCCATGGTAGACATGCATCCATGATCTCTTAGCACTATTTCCATGCATTTGTAGACTTCTACATCTTGCTATGCAAAACTCTGCATTTCCTTTGCTCCTACCATAGTCCAATGATCTCTGCATTCTCTTACTTTCCATATTTTTTGTCTTAGTCTTTCTATTATCCATGAACACTTGGTATGATTACCAAACACTTCCCTACATTATTGTTGTATTCCATCATATATCATGGTCTCATGAAGACATTTCCTCCATACTTGGTTGCAAGATGTTACCTCAAGAAAACCTAAACCTGAACACATGAACCCTAAAAGGAAAAAACCCCTAACAAAGGACTTCTACGAAGGCTTAAACTCTTATTCAAAACAAAAAGCACTCCCTCCAAATATATGTACATGGTCTTTTGAGCTTTAGAGTGTTTGGATGTGGAGAAAACCTTCCAAGCCTTAACTATCACTATGCAACGTGGGAAACTAAATTTTGGAAATGGAAGATATTCAATATAACCCTTGTCATCACATATTTATACCATGTAACATGGAAAAAAAACTATTTTGGTTGTGAAAACACTTGTTTTGACAAATCTAAGGCACCTCAAAAACTTTTAAAAAAGACCCATTCAAACATGCTGAGACAATACAACAATTAGGACTCTACAAAGCCATTTAAAATTTCCTAAAACCTTCCCAAAACCTAGGAGATAACTAAAATATTTAACCTCACAAATTTGAGACACAAGATGCTTTTTGAGACCAAACAACAATACACGATCATGAAACTAACAAAGCAAACCTGATTTGCTTGTTTTCGATGTGAAGAGTGAAAATAGGCAACATTTACATAGTTGGTTGCTGAGGATACATTATTGAGAGTTATAGACTTGACAATGTATTACAATAATTTGAGATAAAGTAGGGGATATCGAGAGAGCCTCATTGGTTCACATAGGTGTAGCAAGAGATTGGATTGTGGGGCTAGTAGGTGGATTAAGAGGAGGCGACAGAGAGTTAGAGGAGGTAGCTTGTGGTGATGTGGGTGTCATGAGAGGATGTGGAGGAGGCAAGAGTGACAAAGGGATATGAGATCTGGTGGGAGAGGATGATGTTGATTATACTTGAGGAGAGTGGTGCATCGAGAGTGGAAGTGGTTGAGAGAGATAGTAGGAGGGTAGTGCGAGGAGAGATGGGGGAGGTAGAGGGTATCAGAGGAGATGATGGTGTAGAGAGAGGAGGTGTATGTACTAGAGATAGAGATGGAGGTCGTGTAAGCTAGGCTAGGAGAGGGAGGTGGAGTAGGAGTAGGGACATTAGGAGCAAGGACATAAGTAGTAGGGACATCAAGAGAAGATACAATAGTAGCAAGGACATCTAGATCAAGTGGGTTGAGCTAGGAAAGTTTAGCAATAGAGATAGTAGCATGAGATAAGATGATAGTAGGATTGGAGAGGGAATAGGATGAGCTAAGGAGACAACTAGGGGTAGAGTGGGTTAAGAGGGAGATGGTATGGAGGCATCTAGTGGAGATGCAATAAGAGTAGGAGGAGAGTAGATCATAGCCAAGGGCATCCAAGGGATATGTGTTGCAACAACTAGTAGAGAGGCAACATGAGAGAGATGAGTGGAGGTGACATGTTGAGGTAGAGAGGGTAGAGGGGGATTAGTTATGGAGGTAGCTATAATTAATGCAACAAGAGATGGATGAGTGAAGGATATAGGCAGATGCAAAGAGGACATAGGGGGATGAGTTATGGAGGTAGCTATTAGAGATGTGATGGGAGAGGGATGAGTGGAGGATATAAGTAGATGTAGAGTGGAGGGAGAGGAAGATAGTAGAGGAAGAGAGAGGCTTTGGACAGACATAGGTTGCTATTTTATAGGGGTGGTGGCTGCAGCATGAATAGAGCATGACGGGGCTATGGTAGAGTCATAGAGACTACACCAGGATAGAGATGCAACGAGGAGTGTGTTAGATGGGTAAGGTATGGGATTGTTGGCTATGGAGTTGGCCTCTTTGTGTAGGAGGATAGTGTAGATACTTAGAGAGGAGATGTACTATAGAGAGTTATATCAACAAGTGCTACTGATAGATCAAAGAGAGACAACATTTGCAGAGGCCTCAACTAGTTGATCACAGGCATCAGGGGTAGGGCCATCATGGAGATCTCAGTCAGTGAGTAGACCACCATGACTAGGGCAATTAGGCATGCCACCACCATCACCAGGACCATCTGTGAGGTAGGAGGGGGATACAGATAGGAGCATCCATTCATGACTATTGGTCAATGGGGAGGGGGTGGATTTATTATGAGGCCATGTGTCATTTTGTATGATGTACTTATGAGATAGCTATTAGGATGTATTGACATTTTGTACACACCATTTTTGAGATATATATGATAGATTGCGACATATATCTTGAAGTCATGATGTTGTTGATGTGATGTTAGATTAGATGATGATTTTTATGGGTGCACACATATGTTATTGTTATGGTTATTATGATTATGTTTCATTTATGTTATCTATTTTGGTAATGAAACAGGTTAGAAAATACGGATAAAATAGAAATGGATGTGATAAAATGTGGATAAATGATGATAGAAATGTGATGGTACAAAAAATGGTACGATGTGATGGATGTTTGTGATGACAAGTACATGTTGCGAAGGCAATATCCATGTAAGAGAGAAACCTAGATTTTCTATAGCACTGGTGTTATGCATCGTGCTGATGGTGTGCCAAGTGCATAAAGAACAAACAAAATAAGACAAAATGCAAATAACATCATGCCCCAAAGAATATGTGGTCCAAAACATGCCATAATATAATGGATTATGGATATCTTGGCATTGTGCATTGTGGGACAATATATCTAGGTGATTACAAACACACACACACACACATACGCAGAGGAAACTACAACAAAACAAGAAAACATAAAAAGGGTGAGATTAGCTAAAGGTGCAATGTTTGAAGCTGAGGGGGGAAGATGGGGGGATGGGGATTGGGGTTTGGGGGATGGATGCTTTGGGGGTTTGGGTAGGGTGAAGATGGGTAGGTCAAGGTTTTGGGTAGGAGATTTCCCAACAAGGAGTAGTCATAGTGTGTGTTGCTCCAATAGAGTCATGACCAAGATGGTATAGATAGGGGAAGTGTTTTGGGAGGTGAAAGGGGTGGGATAGGTAGTCATGGATATGTTCATGCCATGAGAGGAGTATATGCTCAAGCTCCATTTCCCAAGCATGAGTCATCAAGGAGATGCCCCTAGTCGAGAGCAAGATAGGTGTAGATGGGGGGTGTGTGATGGGAGGAAGCAAAATTATATAAGTGGATGATGATGGAAGGTCATTGGTTGAGCAATCCCAATGAAAGGGAGAAAGGGAGATGATGCTTGGTAAAAGTGGAGAGCAAGGATATGGGAAAGGCGTGAATGTAATACAATAGGAGGAGTTGACTATCCTTGAGTGAACGACCTAAGGTTAGGAGGTGTAGTAGGATGGGGAATGAATAAATGGAACCGTGTGTGTGGAATGGAAGGGAGTGAGTGCACATAGATGAGGGAGGGCTAATGCTATGCATGATGCTTGTTTTCCAGGTTTTCATCATGGTACTTGCCCAAGCCACCATAGAAATGGTTTTCACCATTGGACGAAAGTATTTCTATTTACTTTTCTGATTTTTTTATTTATTTTTTAATATTTTTTGATAATTTCTTTTTTTATTTTTATTTTTTTAATTTTGATAATGGTTGAAATCTCCTTAGGCATGAAACTTATTGAGGTGCACAATATTCATAGGCTCATCTAGTTCTTGGTCATCTAAAGTAGCTAGCTTGTATGTTCTTGGTCCATATTTAGCAATGATTATGTAGGGGCCTAACCAATTCGGCTTGAACTTGCCCTTTTTGTCTATGTTTTGATTTGTATTCTTCTGGTTTTCCTTGAGGACAAGATCACCTATTGAAATGTTTCTAGTGTGGATGTGCTTGTTATAACTGATATGCTGGTTCAATATGCCCATATGGTATGGTTGAGGTGAAGGTGTCAGTCATGACCAACATCATTGATGATTTTCGTAAGGATTTTGATGAGGGTTTTGTTTGATGCCTCAACTTGGCCATTACCTCATGGATAATAGGGGTGAACCACTTGTGCTTGACGTGAAATTGGTTAGAAAGAGCACACACTTCATGGTTTTTAAAGGACTTTCCATTGTTGGTGATGATGGTGGAGGCAATACCATAATGACAAATGATGTGATGGAGGATGAATTTGGAGATTTGGTTTCTAGTGGTGTAGGTAAGTAGAATGGCTTCAATCCATTTGGTGAAATATTCAGTAGTTGTAATGTTGAACTTGTACTCCACTGGAGGAAGATGGATTTATCTTTCCAATGAGGTCGTGGCCCCATGTAGAGAATGATATGGTGTGGTGATTGGTTGGAGAGCTTGTGATGGTGCATGAATTAAATCCCCATGCTTCTGATAAGAAACACACTTCTTGACGTACTCACGTGCATTTGATTCCATTATAGGCCTGTAATATCCTATTCGAAGAAACTTTTTGGCTAAGGTCATACCATTGGTGTGAGCACTACAAATACCATTGTGTACCTCTTGGGTCACTAGTGAAACTTTTTTTATTATGTTAAGACATCTAAGCAAGGTACTGTCATAGCCTCTACAATAGAGTGTTCCACCAAGGAGGGTAAAGTAGGATGCTTGGTGAATGAGGGATTTATGTTGGGTGGAGAAGAAATGAGGTGGAATGGTTTGATTGTTGAGGAAGGTGTATATGTCATTATATTGAGGGGAATCAGGACCAAAAATTTCACACACCATTTTAGTTTGTGGTACTTTATATGCTAGGACTAGAAGTTGTTCAACTAGGAACTGATATTCTTAGGTGTCGCGTTCCATTTCTAAAAGAGAGCCAATTGTAGCCATAGCATCAACAACCTTATTATTGATGTGAGCGATTTGTGTAAAAAATATAGCTAGGAAGTACTGTTTAAGGCTATCCACCATACACTTGTAAGGTATGATCTTGTCATCCTTAGTGAGAAATTTACCATTTACCTATTTGATAACCAACTAAGAGTCACCATAGACTAGCATATATTGTATATTCTATTGAATGGCTAATTTGAGACCAGAGATGAGTGTTTTATATTTGGTAATGTTGTTTGAGGGAACCCAATTCAAAATGCCTTAGGGATGAGGTCACCTTGTGGTGTGATAAACAAGATGATTTCTCCTAAGTTGTGGGTAGTGGAGGAGCCATCAAAATATAGAGGACATGGTTTATGTTCCTTTACATCGAGGATTGATTCATCTGAGAAATCAAATTCCAATGGATGTATGTCCTTCTTTGGAGCTTCTACTAATTGGCCAGTGATGATTTGTCCCTTGATTAATTTTTGGTTTATATATGCAATATCAAACTCTCTAAGTAACATGACCTATTTTCCATTCTCCCAACAAGTTTTGCCTTGGATAGGAGGTACTTGGGGGATCAACTTTAACAATGAGGTGGGTAGTGGCATTAAGCATATAGTGTCAAAGATTTTGGGAAGCAAAGACAATTGCTAAGCATTCTTTTTCCATGAGTGTAGTTGACCTCACTACCTACTAGGGTTTGACTCAAATAATAAATGACCATTTCACATTTTTGGTCATTGTGTTGTGCAAGGAGGGCACCTAAGGCATGCTAGGTAATGTTAGGGTTAGCCGGTATAAGATATTAATTAAATGCAAATAAAGATTAAACAGAGGAAAGAAAATACACATAAATAATAATAGCGAGAGACAATTTTAACGTGGTTCACCCAAACTCAGGCTACATCCACCAATAGAGAGTCTAATATTGTTATCCAGTAAATCAAACTGATTACAACCAACAATCGTTGCAACTCAATACCGTTGCAAAATGCTACAATACAATATCAACGGAAAACCTTGACCCCGTAGGAATTTGGGGCGAAACCATGCTGATAAAAGTGGGGTTAATTTAACCTCTGAGTTTGATTAGGCTCCATATAACAACAATCTCCCACTTGGAGACTGATCAGACTCCACACCATATCATCTCTCACTTGGAGACTGATCATAACACCGTTGACCCTGTAGCTCCCACTGGAAATAAGCACCCTAGACTCTGTTGTTCTGATTTTGTTTTCAGTCTTGAAGACCAACCGAAGCTAAAGAGGAGCTTAGCTTCTCCCATGTCATTTCCTTTGTAAACATATCCACTGGATTTTCATATGTATGTATCTTTTCCAGCCTTAATTGTCCATCATCCAACACCGACCGAATGAAGTGATACCTCAACTATATGTGTTTGGTCTTTGAATGCAAGGCATAATTCTTTGCAAGATGTATGGCACTCTGACTGTCTGTAAACAAATAAATGTTAGCCTGTTGTTTGCCTAATTTTTCCATGAAAGATTGCAGACATATCATCTCCTTGCTTGCCTCTGTTGCAGCTACATATTCTGCCTCTATGGTGGATAAAGCAACCACCTTTTGCAACCTGGAAATCCAACTCACCATTGTCTCACCTACAGTAAAGACATAACCTATAGTACTCCACCTGGTATCAATATCCCCTACCAAATCTGAGTCTACATAACCTACTAAATCAGTATTAGAGCCCCCAAAATAGAAGTGTTTATTGGATGTACCTCTCAAATATCTGAGAATCTATTTTACTGCATTCCAATGCTCTAATTCGAATGACTCATATACTTGCTTACGACTCCTACAACATGTGTAATATCCAGTCTCGTGCATACCATGGCATACATTAAACTTTCTACAACTGAAGCATATGGTACCTTGGACATTTTTTCTTCCTCCTTTGGTGTCTTAGGACACATCTCCTTAGTCAATTTCAAATGACTATGCAAAGGTGTGCTGACAGCTTTTGCATTCTCCATATGGAATCTCTGCAACACCTTTTCAACATAATCAGCCTGAGATAGAGTCAATTTTCTATTCTTCCTATCTCTGCAAATGTTCATACCAATGATTTGTTTTGCTGCCCCCAAATCCTTCATAGCAAATGATTGTGCTAACTGTTGTTTTAACTCTCTTATGTGATCCATGTTAGACCCCGCTACAAGCATGTCATCAACATATAAACATAAAATAATGTAGCTGCCATTATCCAACATCTTAAAATAAATACAATAGTCAGAATTACTAACAAGGTGTCATTGTACCTCATCATTTAATCATATTTCAAATGTCAAAATCCAGGGCTGTGTCCTTGAGTGTTTGCAAATAGGGATTCTATAGTTACCAGTTTCCTCTAACTAATTCTAATGGCTTTCACTAATTTAAAGAGATTGATCTATCTGCTTATGAAGTGAATGCAAAGAATGATGGAAACAAAATTGAACAATAAATTACTCAATGGAAACAAAATTGAACAGTAAATTACTCAAAGCAAATCTACAACTGCAACATGCATCTGTTTATCAAAATCAATAAGTATCCTATAAAGCAAAATTTGAAACAACAAAACAGTGGTACTAGCCTTCTGCCTTGGTGGTGAGAGTGGGCCCTTGCTCCACATCCTTAGGGCCGAAGGCTATAGTAAAGAATCAATACTAGAGAATAAGATCACAACTAGATTCGGTCCAATTCCATTCGCTCTGCATTAATCAAAAAATTGATATCTTAATTGAAATTACACAAAAAATAATCTGTCCCCTTTCGGCTACTTTAGTAAAATATATATATAAAATGAGTGATGACATATCACTCATCTTATCTACTAGTTCTTCCATGAGATGACATCCATCTCTTTATTATACTAGCTGTCTAACTATGAAAAATAATCAAGCAATAAGAATAGAATGAGTGGAACAAAAGTCCACTTTGAACTCTAAGTTTGAGTTATAATACATTTGGGCAACGAGGCCTTGAAAATATGGCTATTAAATTAGTTTCATCAGTAACTCATGCAAAAACTTAAAAGAGAGAAAAACTCTCAGTAGTTAACTAAAGATGGCCCTTAATTACTTAGGTGATGATTTGAGTAATAAAAAGAGGGTATCACGATCGCCGTTGAAAGTGCCTGACTGACAGTTGTGCTGGAAATCTACCCTGTTCTGAGGAGGCACCAGAGATGTATGTCTTTGTCTGCAACTCTGGAGCTATGTCTGTTCCTCCAGAGATATAATTGCGTCCTTCTTGCTTAGTTCCGGAGATGCTCTTCCTCTTACTTCAAAACTTTTGCTGTCATGAGATTCTGGTATAGTCTCTGGAGATATTTAGGACTACCTCTGGAGATGTACAAAATTGCCATCCTGAGCATCTACACCTGTTAATTCAAAAAGAGAAGTTTTTCTGCATATTTCCATCAATTCCATGCACATTAGTCCTTTAATCAGAAATCATGATCCTAAGTAATTTATCTTCAGTTAATCATTATTTAGAACAACCTTTCTAGCCTATTCGGGTGCAGACATCAAGAAGTTGGGATCAGAAAGGAGAAAAAGAGAGGTAAAAAGATATATTTTATAGGTGCTAATTGGCACTCATCATCCCCCCCATACCTAAGGTTTAGCAAGTCCTCCTGCTTCTCACAATCTGGATTTATTCTGGTGGAGTAGCCGGTCAGTCAAGCTATAGTCTTGTGCATAGGTAGACCAAGTGGTGTGGTTGGTATTACCATTTCCCCTGTACTAATCAACATGCTTTAACCAGTCCTATAATTTCTCATCTTCCATCTATTCAGCCCAGACATGGAGTGGTTCAATTATGAGTGGTGGCCTGAAACACCCACCTATCCACTCCTGTTTATGCTTATCCATCATTTTGGATATTAATCTTGCCTTCCTCATAAATAAGCTTAAGTTTGCAGGGGTGACCACCTCTCTCATTTTCTACTCTGAGGTCAGAATATTCCACCTTTTCTTTGCTATTGCAAGCACTGGATTAGTTGAACTGTTCATAAAAAGACCAAAATCAATAGAACACTCTTGCAAATTTTTCAGGTATAATGGCAAAATTTTGTTCTTACTGTCGGGATGATAGACATATGCCTTGAATTGGATCTTGAAATCTTGAGGGTTGGGACACTCTTTTTTGATGAAAAGATTTGTGTCTGTATCCTTCTTGAGGTGAGCCTCCATTCACTCATTCCAAATATGATGATTCCTCATCATTAACATGAATGCTCTGAGTTGGCAGTCTCCTACAAAATAATTAAGAAGGAAGGTCATAGCATCAACACATAATCCATGTAGATATAATTCACATAGAAATTTTTTGTCTTCATCAGAGCTCCTTGTATAGGCTTTCATGAACCCCTCTGTTGTTTTTGTGTTCTCAGGCAGATCAGACAGAACTGAAGACAACCTTCTTTATAGGACCCTTTCTTGTAAAAACATGGCATAACTGGCACTTGGAGGTCTGCAAGATAAAATCTCAGAAGAAATGGAGGCCATTTGAATGACTCTGTTCTCCAAGGTTTCCACTCTTTGTTTCATGGCAGTAACTACCCTTTGTAGTTGCAGCATAGGCTTAGAAGCCTCATATTCTCTACATCTCCTTTCCTAGTAAAACATGGCCTTAGGAATATCAATGGGAATTGGACCCACATATGGATCCGTTTGTACTTCCTGTTCACTGGTTTCCCTTGGACCAACCAACTCTTGAATATACTCTTCCTGATCATCTATTTTGTTGTTGGCCCAAGTCAATTGTTTATCTTGACTCTATACTTTTTCAATTAATGCTGCAATTACTATGAGACTATTGTCTCTAGCTTTGGTAAGATCAGAGATACTTTGTACTGCCTCTATCTCTTTTTCCTTCATGATTTTAGCTGTCTCTGTCTTCTGGGCTTCCAGTTCTGCTTCCCTTTCTTGAATTATTTGGTCTTTATTTTGGAGCTTTGTTTGTAGTTTTTCAAATATTTGCTTTTGCTCCAGCTTGATTTCCATTCTGTTCTTCTTGAGGTTAGTGATAATTTGATTTTTCCCCCAAAGTAATCGTTTTAGATTATCAATTTCTTCCAACAGTTGCTGCTCTTTTAAAATCTCAATATCCTCTTGATTAGAGGGATGAGAGAAAGTTCTTGTTTCTTCTTCTGTTTGCTGCATACCAGGGTCTTCCATAGCCATTTGTCCTGCACTGTCGGCTGCACCCCGCTCTATTTTATCTTTTCTTGTAGTTTCCTTGTCTTGAGGTTCTTCTAGGGTTTCTTCTATTTGTGCCGGAACTGATGAAGGCCTAGCTTTCTTCTCAGAAGTTTTGAAACCCAAAAGCACTTCAGATAGGAGAGTAGTATCTTTCTCCACTTGGGAGAGCTACCCTTTTCTTTTGCTTCTCTGTAGCATAGGTGGGGTAGGTGCCTCTGGAGTGGGTGACTCATCCTCAGAGTCTGAGGAAATAGTAAAGGTTTACTTGTGTTCTATCCCCGGAGTAGGGGATTGTTCTAAAGTTGGTCTTGAATCCAAATGGACAGATGGTTCTGGGGAAACCTCTCTCAGTCTTTTCTTTCTTACTAGAGGGATCTCATCAGAATCATGGGATGCTTCTTCAGCCCAATAGTGTTCTCTAGGGTCAGCTTTCTTTGGGGTTTTCTTTGCTTTGTGCACTAACCTCTTCCTTGTTAGTTCCTCAAGGAAAGATTCCCCAGCTAGAGTCATTCTCTTTCAGGCTGAGCGAGTCATATATGGAGTTTGCTCAAGAGTAAGTTCTTTAATTTCCTTGCCTTTCTTCTTTTTATCAGAAATAGGGGCTGCAGTTGAAGTTGCCTCCAGTGATAACTTCTTTCCTTCCTGAACAACCATGGAGGAAGTCAAAGTTTCTGTCTTTTCTTCTGGCTAGGTGGACGAACCCTCATCCTCTGATTGTGCCTTCTCTAGTTCCCTGCTCTAGGGATTTTGCAAGAAATGTTTGCCATATTTCTTCCCCATTAGTTTGAGACAGAAAGTGGTGTTTCACTATCAGAAAAATGAGGCCATGATGTTTATAGGACCCTTGTTTTGTTGATATCTTTTAGTAGTTTCCCTAATGGAAGAGTATAAGAAATTGGGAATGTTTATGCTGAATTTAGGGTGTCTATTCCCATGCCTCAGAAAAATCAACATTTTCATTATTGATCCTAAAACTAAGGAAAATTGTCCATCACATGTGAAATATTTCATTAGCCATGTAGCTACAGATTGCCAAGGGTTTGGTAGTGAGGACCTAAGAATTCCTTTAACCTCATTTTTATTTAAATGCAATTGTATTGTAGTTTTACCTTCAACAGAGAAATTCCTAATCAAATCAGCATATAAGGTTTTGAGATGATAGAACCTCTCACCTTGTTTAGGCAGCCCAGAAATATGACTGATAATGGTAGCTGAGAGGTTGATTTGAACTCCCCTTACAGTTATCTGATTATCCCTTAGGTTCCTGAGGAATTCATCAACAATATCTTCTCAAAATCCCTCAAAATTTTCCAGAAACTCTAACCATCCCGCATTCCTCAGAACGTCTGCTGCAGCTTCATCCTGCAAAAGGCTTGTAGCATTTTCTGGCTCTGATTTCTTCTTAACCCCCATACTTAAATTCCTTGTCTGTTCTCTATGCTTACAATGCTTTCTCACTCTGTAGGCTCTGGAGAACTGTTTCAGCTGACATTGTTCTTCAGGGAATGTTACAGTTTAAATAAGGATTATTTTGTTAATTCACTTAACGACTTAAGTTGATGGAGAAAGAACTGGAATCAGTTAGAGTGTTTATGTGATCATAAATGAAGCAGAGTGATGGGACACTCCGTAGGCATAGTGACAGTACAACAAAGATGGCGGCATGTATGAATTTGGGAAGAAAAGCGATGGCAAGAGGACATGTCATAACGACGGCACCCAAAAATAGAAAGACAAGACAGTTGCTATTTAATGCTTAATGAAGATAAAATTACTTGAACCATTTTTAATGATGAGGTGTGATGTACTTGGCTGAGATGCTGCGGCATTGATGAGACTAGACATGACATGGCACCTGAGTAGCTTTGTGTGGCACGAGATGACGTTAATCACCTCCATTGTCACGCAACCTATAATCATTCCTGCTCCTGCTCCCGCTGAGTAGTTAGAGAATCCATGTATCTTGGGTGACGTCAATGCATTCTTTGCAAGTATCTGTCATAAAGTAGAGGATGAGTCATGATGACCTCATCAATTGACATTTCTACAATTTGCCTAGAGAGGTGGGTCCCCTCCCACTGATTATGGTTATAAATAACCTTTTATTGGTGGAGCGCCAGAGATGTACCTAGTTACGAAGTGCTGGAAGTGCTCCTAACTGTGGAGTGCCGGAGGTGTGTTTGAGTAGCTCCTGGCACCTGATCACCTCCGTAGCTTGATTATTCTCAACTGGCATGAAGAAGGGAACCACTATTTGCTAGTTTTCAATTCGCTTGGTCGAGAAAGACAACCATTACTGGTTTTCCATCTTCCCCTCTTTTTTTTTTGCAGAAGGCCACCATTTGCTGGTTTTCAACCTTCTCTTTTTTTTTGGCAGAAGGCCGCCATTTGCTGGTTTTCAACCTTCTTTTGTTTTTTAATCTAAAACTATGATAGAGGAGGTATCCCTTGTATCAAAGCATAAATCATTGAGGAACTCTTATTTAGTGGATGGCCTTTTACAGAGTCTGATTCGGTGGCCATTCACTAAGAATATGTTTGTGCTTCCATCAATAGGTTCCAACAGTACGGTTCCATTTTCAAAAACTTCCTTTATCTGATAAGGACCCATCCAATGAGTTTGTAATTTCTCTTTGAACTCCTTGAATTTAGAATCATAAAGAAGAACCCAATCACATTTTTGAAATGTCCTCTTAATGTGTTGGTCATGCCACTACTTCTTTTGATACTGAACCAATTCTATTTGCTGAATGACCTCTGTACGGATTTCATCCAATTCGTTGAGTTGAAGAATTCTATTCTGTTGGGCTATGGATAATGGTAGACAAATAGCCAATGCAATTCTAAGTGTCTGGAGTTCAAATTCTATAGACAGAATAGGCTTCTTCCCATAAACTAATTCATATGGTAAAGATTTTGTTGTGGATTTCCAAGTGGTATTGTAAGCCCAAACTGCTTCAAGTAATCTGTTAGCCCAATCTTTTCTATTCATTGCTATGGTCCTTGTCAAAATATTTTCAATTTCCCTATTAGTTACCTCTACCTGACCATTGGCTTGAGGATGGTAAGGTGAAGATTTCCTGTGCTTGACTTGATATAAATCTATGAATGCTTTGATTACCTGTGAAGTAAAATGAGGTCCTCTATCTGAAACAATGGATCTTGGGCTTCCAAACCTCAAGAAAATCTTATTATAAAGGAAATCAACAGCTTTTCTTCTCGTGCAAATTGTAATGCTTGAACTTCAACCCATTTAGTAACATAGTCTGTGCATACTAGAATATACTCCTTGCCTGCTGATGGTGGGGAAATTGGTCCCACAAAGTCTAAACCCCACTGCTCAAATGGTTCCATCATGACTTGAGGATGTAGTAACATCTCTTGGGTGAAGGTTGGTTGTCCCATTCTTTGGCATTGGTCACACTGCTGCACATACTTCTTAGTATCCTTATGAAGAGAGGGCCAGTAGTAACCAACTCCCAGGATTTTGTGGATAGTTCTGTGGGAAGAGTAATGCCCACCAGATGGTTCATCATGACATGCTCTCAATACATAAAAAAATTCATCAGTTTTCAAACATCTGCGCAAAATGAAATCAGGACCACATTTAAATAACAATCCATTTAACCATTTGTAAGATAAGCTTTCCTTAACTAAATGCTTTTTCTGTTTTGAAGTAAAATGGGATGGATACAAGCCTGTAGCTAAAAAATTAGCTATGTTAGCGAACCAAGGTACAGTAGAGGAGATAGCAAAAAGATGTTCATTTGGGAACTTGTCCTCCATTGGTTGGTTTTCTCCTCCTATATGTAATCTTGACAGAAAATCAGCAACCAAATTAAATTTGCCTGGATTATCAATGATGGTAATATCAAATTGCTACAATAGAAATAACCACCTAATAATCCTTGTGCCCACCACTGGCTTATTCATTAGGTACTTGATGGTTGCGTGATCAGTGTGCACAAATATTTTATATCCAGTGATATAATGCCTAAATTTGTTTATAGCATAAATGTCTACCAAGAATTCTTTTTTAGTTGTGGTGTAATTTGTTTTTGCAGATGTAAGGTTTTTACTGATGTAATAAATGACATGCATACTTTTTCCTTCCTCCTTTTGTCCTAAAATTGCCCCAATGGACTCATTTAAAGCATCAATTTGTATGTGAAATGGTAAAGTCCAATTAGGTCCTCTCAAAAGTGGTGTTACAGTAAGCTTCTCTTTCAAGGTTTCAAATGTTGATTGATAGTCTTCTGTCTATAGGAATTCTATGTCTTTGTTAAGCAGGGTAAACAGGGGGGCAACTATTTTGCTGAAATTTTCTATGAATCTCCTATAGTAGCCTGCATGACCTAGAAAAATTCTAATATCTGTCTGATTTTTAGGTGATGGCAACTGTGTGATCACTTCTATCTTGTTCTGATCCACTTTGATTCAATTTTCTGAAATATGGTGTCCCAATACAATTCCTTCTTCTACCATCATGAAGCACTTTTCATGGCTGAGAGATAATTGATTTTTCTCATAGCATTTTAGTACTTTATTAAGATTTGTGAGAGCTTCTTCAAAATTATCCCCATACATAGTAAAGTCATCCATATAGACCTCCATGCATTCATTAGCTAGTTCAACAAAAATAGCTAAAACAAGTCTCTGAAATGTAGCTGGGGGATTACATAGTCCAAATGGGAGAACTTTATAAGCAATAGTTCTCCAAGAGTAAGTGAAAGTGGTTTTGTCCTGGTCTTTAGGTGCTACTTGAATTTGGTTATACCCACTGAACCCATCTAAAAAAGAAAAATACTTTCTCCCAGCAAGGTTGTCCAGTACTTGGTCAGTGAATGGTAAGGGAAATTAGTCCTTTTTTTGTAGCCTTGTTTAGCTCTCTATAGTCAATACACACCCTCCATTTCCCATTCTTTTTAGGCACTATGACAAGGGGTGAGACCCATTGACTATCTGAGATTGGATATATAAACCCTGCTTGCAGTAATTTTTCTATTTTAGTTTTGACAATGTCCTTTAAAACATGATTCAATCTTCTATGGGGTTGTCTGACAAGTTTAATAGCCTCAGTGTATATATGATGGGTACAGATCTCAGGAGGTATGCCCTTCATATCTTGGTATTCCCAAGCAAAAGCTGCTGAATGGGAAATCAAAAGTTGGATAAGTTTTTCTTCCTGATTTGCTATTAACTGAGTATTGATATTAAGTGTTTTCTCTAGTAAAATCATGACCTGTTTTGTGATTTGATCCATGGATGTAGTTAATCTGACACTGGAGTAATGGTATTGAGGGGACAAGAATGTGGAAGCAACATGTGGAACATGGCTAAGTCTCTGTAAAAGGTTTCTCCACAAGGAATGATATTTGCAAGGGTACAATGAGAAGAAGTAAGAAGTTCTCTCTTAGAATCTTGGGCAAGCTCCATCACATCCTCATTGATTAGGATGTGGGTAATGTCTTCTGTTGTATCATAGTAGATTTTTTCTTCCAATTCTCCCAGATGTTCCCTGATGGTTACCATGGCTACTGAGGCACTATTGTCATTGTTCTCTGGTTCATCCACCCATACTCTTCATGTATAGTGTATTGATGGTTTAGCTGGAGGATACAAAGATATTTTCTTCAAATCTATCACGTTAGAAATGACCATAACCCCAGTTCGACAATCAATAAATGCTACTGCTGTAGCCAGCCATGGTCTTCCTAAAATCAGTGGATAAACATTTCTCTGGTTTCTAGGTTCTAATATCAGGAAGTCCACTGGAAATTCCCATGATTCTATCACAACTGGTACATCAGTAATTACTCCTTTTAGAATAGCTATTGACTAGTCAGCAAGTTGAAGAATTGTAGTTGTGGATTGGATACCTAATAGAGCTAATTTGTCCATTATATGAACCATCATCACATTAATTGCTGCTCCCAAATCAACCAAAACATTTGAAATTTCTACCCCTAAGATGAAAATGGTTATGATAGGATTTCTAGGGTCCCCATATTTTGGGAGAAGCATTTTTCCCATCAATAGATCTACTACTTTTCCTTCCACCTATATTGTAGAAGGAAAGTTTTTCCTCCTGCCCTGTGTTTTGACACAATGCTGTTTAATGAATTGATATAGTTCTGGTACATCTCTGATTGCTTGGAGGAGAGGAATTTTAATGTTCAGTTGCCTGATTTCTTGTAAAAGTTTTGATTCTAGGTTGGGTTGGACTTGTGTTTGTAAGATCTTTTTCTTGGGGACATGCTATTTGAGTTGTTCTGGGTACGGTGCTAAATTTTCCATCTCCGGAGCATCTCCGAAGGTTTTATTAGAATTGTGTCTAGGAATGTTCTCCGGAGTTGGTCTTTAAGGAGCAACTTCGGAGCTTTCCAGGGATGATTCTTTTAGCACTTTTTTGATAGTAATCTTCTGCGGGAGTTGAGTGGATGAATTTTTAGGTTCCTCATCATTGGTTACTTTAACTATAGTTGGAGGAGACGGTCTTGGGAATGCTTTCCCATAATGCAACTGGAGATTATTTGAATATATAGCATTAATACTAGCCATGTTTTCTTGCTCCATCATATAAACAACCGTTCCTTGTTTATTTCGTGGGTTTGGTATAGGCTGAGCTGGTAAGGGTGGTTGACTAACCGACTCATTTTGTGATTGTCCCCTTGTGTTGGAGGGTCCAATTAGTAAAGCTTGTTGTTGAGGTTGGAAACATCTAGGTTGTCCCTGGTATTGTTGATTATATCCCTATTGAGGATCCCATTGAGGTTGCATGTTTTGAGATCCAAACTGTGGTGGCCACTGTTGATTTCCCCAGTGCTGATTTTGCCAATTTTTGTTTTGCCAATGTTGATTTGGCCAATCCTGCTATCCCCAAGGAGGATTATTATGAGGCCCATGCCAAGTTGGATTCCACTGATTATTTCCCCAATTAGAAGGACCCCTGTAAGAAGGCTGGTTTGGATACTGATTATAAGGGAAATTCCAATTTTATTTTATCCCACATAGTTCAATTCTTCTTCCATTACAACATTCTTCTTACTCAATCTTTTCAAGGTTGGAAGTTGACTACATTGACTGGTAGGATGTTCCCTATCACAGATCTAACAAATCTCTGATTTGTCCAAAGGGCATTCTCTCAACAGATGCTTGTTTCTACACCTAGGACAATAGATGGAGAGTGGTTCAGTTGCTCTATTTTGATTAGCTATTCTAGTTTTCGCTTGAATCCCATCCAATGTGGTATTTAATTGGACTAGAATATCTATTTTTAGATTTGCAATCTCTTCCATTAACTATCCTATTTCATTCTTCCGTTTGAAAGTTTTGGATGACCTCACTCCATCTTGGGTTCTAGAATAGTTCCTGCAGAGTTCTTCTATAGAGGCTATATCCATTTTGTTGATATTCCCTTTTCCCATTAGATCTAGTGCCTATTTTGATTCCCTATCCAATCCTTTTACAAACAAGGTTCTGGCCAAAGAGTGATTTACTGGGTTGCCATATCTTCTCAAGGCGAAGTTAAACCTGTCCACATAGTCCTCTAAGGTCTCTTCCTTTCCTTGCAAAATTTTAAATAATTCCTCATTTTTATTACTGGCTTTACAGTAATCTTGATACTTTCCTAAAAACTCTGTTTCCATCTGATCCCAAGAATGAATAGAGTTCTGGGGTAAACCCATAAACCATCTCATTGTAGAATCTTTCAAGGTTGAAGGGAACAGTTTGAGTTTTTGGTTATCTGATCCATAATCATAAGTTTGGCATACTACTTTGAATTCAAACAGAAACTGATCTGGATCCTCAGAAGAAAAACCTTTAAAATTTGGCAGGTGTGCTGGTGAGATATTTTTCATAGGAGCATTGTCTCTAGCAGCCGAAACAATGGGATATGAGAAGGTTCTTGGAGCCTGATTTTCTTCTTCTTCATGGTTATCGTTATTATCATCCATGTTTAGTACTGGTTCTTCTCCCTGAGGTTCTAGGATATCAGGTTCTATCAAAGGATCTGCCTGAAACTTTTGTTGTAATTCTTGGATATAATCAGCGAGTGGAAGATTTGTAGGATCTAAGGGATTATTGTTTTGAGATGCCACTTCCAAGGTAGGTTCTAGGTTTCTTTCTTCAACAAGATCTTGTGCCACCCTACTGCTTTCTCCTATAGCTTGTTGATGGGGTGTTTGCTTTATGTATCTTCCTTTTGAGTCTCTTGCTCTAACCATACAGACCTAACCTAAAACTGTTTAGCTAAGTTTCCCTAATTAACACAATTGTCCCCAGCAACGGTGCCAAAAATGACAAGGTGTCATTGTACTCATCATGTAATCATATTTCAGATGTCAAAATCTAGGGCTGTGTCCTCAGCTATCTGCAAATAGGGATTCTACAGTTACTCATTTCCTCTAACTAACTCTAATGGCTTTCACTAATTTAAAGAGATTGATCTATCTGCTTATGAAAAGAATTCAAAGAATGCTGGAAATAGAATTGAACAGTAAATTAATCAAAGCAAATCTACAACTGCAACATGCATCTGTCTATCAAAATTAGTAAGTATCCTATAAATCAAAATTTGAAACAACAAAACAATGGTACTAGCCTTCTGCCTTGGTGGTGAGAGTGGGCCCTTGTTCCACACCCTCAGGGCCAAAGGCTACAATAAAGAATCAATACTAGAGAATAAGATCACAACTAGATTCGGTCCAATTCCATTCACTTTGCATTAATCAAAAAATTGATATCTTAATTAAAATTACACAAAAAATAATCCGTCGCCTTTTGGATGCTTCAGTAAAATATATATATATATATATATATATATATATATATATATATATATATATATATATATATATATATATATATATATATATATATATATATATATATATAATGAGTGATGACATATCACTCATCTTATCTACCAGTTCTTCTATGAGATGACATCTATCTATTTGTTATACTAGTTGTCTAACTATGAAAAATAATCATGCAATAAGAATAGAATGAGTGGAACAGAAGTCCACTCTGAATTCTAAGTTTGAGTTTTAATACATTTGGGCAGCGAGGCCCTGAAAATATGGATATTAAATCAGTTTCATTGGTAACTCATGCAAAAACTTAAAAGAGATAAAAACTCTCAGCAGTTAACTAAAGATGGCCCTTAATTACTTAGGTGATGATTTGAGTAATAAAAAGGGGGTATCACGATCACCACTGAAAGTGCTTGACCGATAGCTATGCTGGAAATCTACCCTATTGTAAGGAGGCATTAGAGATGTATGTCTCTTTCTACATCTCTGGAGATATGTCTGTTGCTCTGGAGATATAATTGCAGCCTTCTTGCTCGGCTCCGAAGATGCTCTTCCTCTTACTTCAAAACTTCTGCTATCGTGAGATTCTGGTATAGTCTTTGGAGATATTTAGGACTACCTCCGGAGATGTACAAAATTGCCATCCTGAGCATCTACACCTGTTGATTCAAAAATATAAGTTTTTCTGCATATTTCCATCAATTCCATGCACATTAGTCCTTTAATCAGAAATCATGATCCTAAGTAATTTATCTTTAGTTAATCATTATTTAGAACAACCTTGCTAGCCTATTCAGGTGTAGACATCAAGAAGTTGGGATTAGAAAGGAGAAAAAGAGAGGTAAAAAGATGTATTTTATGGATGCTAATTGGCACTCATCAATTACACTGGTTGTAGCCTTGCTCAGCCATAAAACTATCAAATTTCAAATACCTTTGCCGAGATGCTTATTTCAGGCCATACAAACTCTTCTTCAATCTACACACCAGTTTCTCCTTACTTGTGACCTCAAATCCTTGGGGCTGTTCCATGTATATCTCCTCCTCCAAATCACCATGGAGAAAGGCAATTTTCACATCTAGCTGTTCCAAATGCAAATCTTTAGCAGCCACAATACTAAAAATAGTACGAATAGAAGTCATCTTGACAATTGGAGAAAATATCTCATCAAAATCAATGCCCTTTTTCTGTGCAAATCCTTTTACAACTAACCTGGCTTGAAATCTTTTCTTACCTCCATCTTCCTCTTTCAGCCGATAAACCCATTTGTTTGGTAAAGCCTTTTTACCTACAGGCAACTTACATAATTCCCAAGTTTGATTTTTTAGCAAAGAGTCCATTTCTTCTTTCATTGCAAGCTCCCACTAAACCTATGTATCCACCTACATAGTTTCATCATACCCTTCTGGTTCACCATCATCTATTAACAAAATAGAATACAAAGAGGGAGAAAACCTTTCAGGAGGTCTACTTAGCCTTGTTGACTGTCTAACATTCACTGGAGTTTGTGGTATTTCTTGTTGTTGTTGCAGAGCATGAGAAACCACTGGAGCATCACTATTTGGAGTATCATCTAGCACCACATAATCCTTTTCTTTCTTCTCATGCTGCTGCAACTGATCTTTGTACAACACTTTCTCATTGAATACAACATCCCTGCTTCTCACAATTTTCTAATTTTTAAAATCCCAAAGCCTATAACCAAATTCATCAATGCCATATCCAACGAAGGTACACTTTTTTGATTTTGCATCCAGCTTGGTTCTATTTTTAGAATCTAAATGTGCAAATGCTTCACATCTGAAGGTTTTGAGAAAATAATAACTCACCTTCTTACCTATCTATGCTTCCTCTCGAATACCACAGCCCAAAGGAACTGAAGGACCTCTGTTAATTAAATATACAGTGGTGTTGATAGCCTCTGCCCACATATTGAAAGGTAGCCCAACATGCAATCTCATGGTCCTTGCACACACCATTATTTTCCTATTCATGCATTGAGCCACTCCATTTTCCTGTGGAGTCCGTAGAACCATTTTCTGCCTACGAATTCCATTAAAGGAATAATAATCCTCAAATGCTTTGCTGCAATACTCACCACCATTATTAGATCTAAGACATTTTAATCTTTTACCCGTCTCATTCTCAACCAAGCTTCTCCATTTCTTAAATGTTTCAAATACATCAGATTTATGCCTAAGGAAATAAATCCATACCTTCCTAGTTGCATCATCTATGAATGTAACATAATACTGAGAGCCACCAAGAGAAGATACCTGAGCCGGTCCCCATACATCTATATGCACAAGCTCCAACTTTTCATCTTTCTTTTGCTTTCCATCCTTTAGAAAACTAACTCTCTTTTGTTTGCCATACACACAACTTTCACAGAAATCCATATTAATACATTTCAGACCTGGTAAAACTTTCTTAAAATGAAGTACCTTCATACCTTTTTCACTCATATGCCCAAGTCTGTTATGCCACAACATTGTCTTAGAACCTGCAGCAACTGTTTCAATCTCTTCCTGTGAACCTGTAGCAACTGTTTCAGTCTCTTCCTGCGAACCTGCAACAACTATTCCTGAACCTATTTTTTTTGCTGTGCAACAACTAAAGTAGAAGGAACATTATGACCTATACAAAGATATAAGGTACCTACTTTCACATCTTTTTCTACTGTTAAGGCACCTTTTGAAACCTTCCAATTTTTATCAGTAAATGTAACATTGCAACCTTCTTCAACTAGCTGCCCTGCTGAAATTAAATTCCTACTGAGCCTTGGAACATGCCTTACCTCTTGTAGTAGCCAATGATTCCCATTCTACAACTTAATCTTAATTCTTCCCTTTCCAACAATCTGACATGGTTCGTTATCTCCCAAATAAACTAGCCCAAAATCCCCTTGGACATAATCAAGAAAATAACTTTTATGGGGCGTAGCATGAATGAGGCCCTTGAATCTAAAACCCATGAATCATTAGCATTATCTATGGAAAGAATCAAAGCATCATCTTCAGATTTATTACTTACCACATTTGCCTCCTTATTACCTTCTTGTTTGTCTCATTCTTTATTCTTATGAGACCAAAAATCTTTCTTCAGATGACCCAATTTCCTACAGTACCAGCAATCCTTCTATCCTCTGGATTGGGATCTCTTGTCCTTTGACTTTCTTCGTGACTTCCCATGACCTTCAAAACCTTTTCCTCTCTCCTTTGATCTGCCCCTGCTTTCTACATTCAAAACACTACCTTATGTGGACGCTCCTGAGCGTTTTCGTCGCATTTCCTCGCTAAGGATAACACCAACAACATCATCAAATTTTAAAGTGTTTGAACCAAAGACATAGTTACTTATAGCCATTACCAAGCTATTCTAGCTTTCTGGCAAAGAACATAAAACCAAGAGAGCCCTCACCTCTTCATCAAATTTCACTTTTATAGAAGTTAACTGACTAACAATCGTATTAAACTCATTTAAATGATCTGTCACAGATCCACCTTAAATCATTTTCATATTAAACAAATGCTTCATGAGAAATATCTTATTTAAGGCTGAGGGTTTTTCATACAATTTAGCCAAAGCTTTCATCAGTTCACGTGTTGACTTTGCTTCTGTTATATTGAATGCCACAGATGGTGCCAGACACAACCGAATGGTTCCTAGTGCCTTTTTGTCCAGAAGTTCCCAATCCTCATCCGTCATTCCTACCAATTTCTTGGATACTCCTTCCAATAGCCTCCATAAATCCTTCTGACAGAGGTAATCCTCCATCTGCATCTTCCATAACTAATAGTTCTGCCCATTAAATTTGTCTACCTTCAATTTACCTTCATCCGCCATTGCTCCCACTTAACCATGAGACCTTCCTGCAGACGATAATCAAACACAACCCACTTTGATACCACTTGTTATGGTTAGCCTGCAAAAGATATCAATTAAATGCAAATAAAGATTAAATAGAGGAAAGAAAATACACAAAAATAATAATAGCGAGAGACAATTTTAATGTGGTTCACCCAAACTCAGGCTACATCCACCAACAGAGAGTGCAATATTATCATCCAGTAAATCAAACTGATTACAACCAGCAATCCTTGCAACTCAATACCGCTGCAAAATGCTACAATACAATATCAACGGAAACCCTAATCCTTCGCCATTTTTATCACGACTTTTGTCGGTTACAAAATAGGGTTTTTTATGTCGGCTAATGAAAAATAACTCTTGATGCCTTAATAAAATAATTAAAAACCGTGTGAAGTTTCAGGGACGTTGCTCCTCAACCCCGCCCTGTATCGCTACAAGAAGCGTTCTAGGGGCACTGCCCCTGGACCCATAAGGGGCGCTGCCCCTTGACCTTGTAGGAATTTGGGGGGAAACCGCACTGATAAAAGTGTGGTTAATTTAACCTCTGAGTCTGATTAGGCTCCATATAACAATAGGTAACATAGATGTAGAGTAGCAAGGGCTTGTCAGGACTTGGAGCTACAAGGATTGGTGGATTGACAAGATATTGCTTAATATGGTCAAATGCTTGCTCATGGGAAAGCCATGTGTTGGAATTACCCATACAGATGATAAAGTGTCTTGAAATTGGGTGAAATAGACCGTCCACATCAAAATCAAAGGATAAGATATTCCAAGAAATGAAATAGACTAAATAGGATGAGCTAAAATAGTAAAGAGTCAGGACTGCCATAGCAGAGCCCTAACTTCAATCTCTAGGAAGAGATGATTAGGTCTTGAAATGGAGTGAAATATAATATCCACATTGAAGCATAAGATAAGCTATTCTAAGTAAATAAAATGATGTAGCTAAAGAAACCATAATAAGTTATTCCAATAAAGAAAATAATGCATGTAATGAATGTCAAATGGAATAACCTAAAGTTCAAATTACCGAGAAATGAAATGACATTAAAATTAGGAAGATGTGAGTCGTGACATCTACGTTGAAGCCATAAAATAATTAATTCCAAAAAAGGAAATGATGCAGTTCACAAACCATAATGACCTAAAGTTCAAATTACCAAGAAATGAAAAGGCATTAAAATTGAGGAAGATATGAACAATGACATATACGTTGAAGCCATAAAATAATCCATTCCAGAAAAGGAAACGATACAGTTCACAAAACCGTAAAATAAACTATTCCAACAAATGCAATAGGGTGAATGGGATAAAACTACAGTAGTAAAGCATCCGGGATCTCAAGCAGAGCCACAGGTTCAAATGAATATCGAGCGGAATAAGCTCACCAAACCATAAATTAAGGTATTCCAATAAATAACAAGAGCTCTCAAAGAGTTGGAGTCCTTGCCAAAGGCAATAAATAAGGAAATAGGAATTTGCAATAGATATAGTTAAACCTAGTGCTTCAACCTAATTTAGGCAGCATGAGTTTATTAACTTTTATGACAAATTTTAACTTTTAGTAAACATGGACATTTTGAGGTAAATAGTTATTTAGATTTGTTTGATTTTTTTTTTAATGGAATAAAATGCACTTAGAGTTAAAACTAGTGTATATAATTGAAATTCGTCATTTGCTTATCCTTTATGCGATTAGTATTTGGGTATTAGTGAAAGTCATCACGATTGTGTTCTTAGTTGTTACATTTTGTGAAATCAATATTTGTAGTCCTAGTGTGAAGTTAGAGTATGCTAATTGACTAAGATAGACCAAGTGAAAAAGAAATTGGACATGTATTGAAATAAAATAGAAATAGATTGGGGCATATTTAATTTTGATGTTCAATAGAGTGTTATTTATTATTTTAACCATAATTTTTTAACATGCCTTTGAATCACTTAAAATAAGATGATCAGAAGCAAAACATTGAAATGTAAACTAGGTTGCCCTTAGAAATTTAGAGGGACATGATCATGCATGATTTGTTCTTCTGACACAATTTTTTCGTCTATGGAATCTGGCATTTAGTGCATGTGGAAGATGGTTGGCTAATGTATATCTCTATAATGAAAAACTAGGTGGTGCTAAGAAGCATTATTTAGACCTACTATTACAATGGGGAAAGCAATTGACTGAGTTTTTAGCAGTCAAGATTGATTCAACAATGAATAAAGAATAAACAAATGTGTTGGATGTTGGTGTAGATAGAGTAATTTATAGTGGAACTTATAAGTATTAGTGATAAATATGTGAATGTATTGTGTTCTCCATATATTCCATCTCTATGTGATAATGTTATAATGGAAATAGTAGGATGATGTCTTTGAATATACAACCCTATACATGTTACTTAAGGCCTTAAGTCCGAGTGAAGCCACTTAATAGAAACATGGAAGCAAATTACTTAATTCTAGAAGGGCATCCATAAGAACATAATCATGTGTGCGAAGTGGTTTAAAATGAAAGGAGCAAGTACAAGGTCTGCACTTTTCTCCTTTGGATTTTGGTGCCACTTTGGTGTATGTGCAAGGTGGTGTAAAATGAAAGGGGAGAAAGCTGAAAAATAATTGTGATAAAAGGCATATCAAGCTTTTGGAATTTGAGTTGGCCAAACGAGTATATGCTCCTGACCCATGAAAATTGTGCATGAAATAAAAATGAAACTAGTAATAATATGCCCCCTCAAATTGTGAATTGCAAAGGAGTGCACATAAATCAAGGAAATAAAATGGTTAATGTCATATTTGTGCTTTTTTGTTTTGTAAAAATTTATATTGGTTGCTAGACAACAAGCTTTAGATTCATTCATATAATTTCCTCTATGGAATTTGACTTTAGTGCATGTGGAAGATGGTTGGCTAATGTATATCTCTATAACAAAAAACTAGGTGGTGCTAAGAAGCATCACTGAAATCTATTATTACAACAAGGAAAGCAATTGACTTACTTTTTAGTAGTCAAGATTGATTCAACACTGAATAAAGAATAAACAAATGTTTTGGATGTTGGTGTAGATAGAGTAATTGATAGTGGAGCTTACAAGTATTAGTGATAAATATGTGAATGTATTGTCATATCTTGGTTAGATGCTCTCCATATATTCCATTTCCTTGTGATCATGTGATAATTGAAATACTAAGATGATGTCTTTGAATATACCACCGTATACATGTTACTTAAGGCCTTAAGGAGTCAAGGCCACTTAATAGAAACATGGAAGCAAATTGGTTAACTCTAGAAGGGCATCCATAAGAACATAAGCATGTGTGTGAAATGGTTTAAAATGGAAGGAGCAAGTACAAGGCCTGCACTTTTCTCCTCTACATATTGCCCCCACTTTGGTGTATGTGGAAGGTGGTGTAACATGAAAGGGGAGAAAACTGAAAATAATTGTGATAAAAAAGATATGAAGCTTTTGGAATTTGAGTTGGTTGAACAAGTATATGATCCTAACCCATGAAAATTGTACATGAATTAAAAATGAAACTAGTAATAATATGCCCCCTCAAATTGTGAATTCCAAAGGAGTGCACATAAATCAAGGAAATAAATTGATTAATGTCATATTTATGCTTTTTATATTTTTTTGTAAAAAATTATATTGGTTGCTAGACAACGAGCTTTAGATTCATTCATATAATGACACTGCAAATAAAAATGTCATAGTACTATGTGAAATACTCCAATAAGAAAATTGATGAATGGGAAAGAAAATAATTGCAATATTTTTGTGGAGTATTTATTTGGGCAGAATTTTTATGTTTATAAAAATTTCTCAAGTGTCCATGTGGATACATCAAAGGATACCATAATGCAATAAGGTGAAATCAAACAAACAACCTATGAATATTCATATTAAAAAGTCTTTGAACATAAATATGATGACATAACTTTTGTTCCATAAGTTTTATTGACATAAGGATAAATATCCTTCAATGAACCATCTAAATGAAAAATATGATATTCCATTAATGACAATGAAATATGAAATATCTAATTTATAGAATTTCAAAGAGTTTTATGTACATTAAATCAGTCAAACTCATGGATGTAGAAATAATAACTTCATTGCGATCATAGCAATGTGGATATGTGATGTGTATAACAAGGTTAGAAGCAATAGGGGAATCTGTGCAATGTGTAATGTCCACTGGCAAACTGTATTCATGATTTTGGAAGGTGGTAATATGGTATCAACGAGCACTAACTGAGCTCCCTCAATAATAGGCCAACTGCCATGGAGACTGGTATAATGAGTTGTAGCATCTGAGCAAAGACTAAACACTAGTAGGGCATCCCCTTCTTTGACTTTACTGCATATACAAAAAAGGGTTTGAGATAAGCAGAGAACATTGGGCAGATTTTATAAATGTTACTGAATAATATATATTTTAAATTAGGTATTAAATTAAAACTTTGTGCAATAATACCTGAATGGCCATGCTTAGCACATTATGACCATGAACCATCTTTTCGCTGGCTCTGCTTTGCTTGAAAATTCAACACATGTATCAACAATACTTGGAGAGAAATAAGAACACTTTGGAATATAAAAAAAACATTTAAAATTTTTTAAGCGGTTGGAATATGTGTTTTTAGGCCGCTAACCTGTGAATTAGGAAACACCAGATAAATCCATGGCTTGATTAAGTTTATTGTGAAAAAAATCAAAATGAGGTTCATATTTCTAGCCATTTTCACAATGCAAAATCTGTATTACCTCTCCATTTTCTAAATACAGCATTTGCAATACAAATAAGTTGGCAGTACGATATGAAACTTAGAGTAAAATCTATAACAATCTCATTTCAATGTAAGCCCAGTAAATAAAACTGGAATTGAATAGCATTAAGAAGAACACATGTCAAGAAGCAAGTAAAACATCTGTCACCTTTTGGGAGAAAGGTCAAATCTACAATCTTGTCTTCAATGCTTGCAACAATTTCATCCTAACATATGAAAACACACTTTGCAAACAAACAAATCCACTATTAGTTAAAAGAGATGCTTAATAATCAAGAGTCTAAAATTTTAGTTTTAACTGAAAAGCAATTGAAAGAATAAATTTAGGAGGTATGAATTTTTTTTTGCATAAATCCCTGTTAAAGTGTTACATATATGTACTGATCATGACACTTCAGAGAACAAGTAAATCTGCAACTCACTGTTAGTCACTGGAAAAAATGGTGCTATGCAAAAAATGATGATGATTTAAACTAAATAAAATAATAACACAGACCTAAATCCTAGCATGTTGCATAGTCACGTGGTCTTTACTAAAGAACAATCTTGGAATAATTTACTTGCCAATTCAATGAGATGATCACACTCTTCATCTATAAGGAAATTGTTGTATGTCATGCCTACATTTCCCATGTGGTCATGACACACAACACACGTGTCATGTCCACATTTAACATGTGGTCATGACATGAAATACGAAAAACTTTTCCACCTATCCCTAGGAACCCCCTCACACGCATTTGTGTGCTTGGTGGCAATATGCATGAGGCGTAAACCTGTCAAACATAACTTGGGGAAATGCGTTATCCTACGCCATCCCCTACGTGATGAAAGCTGTCTAGGGGGTATGCGACATGAAGCGTGCCGCTTATAGGGTTAGAACGGTTTTAATCCGAACCCTAAGTTTCCTAGGTGAGAAGGCGATTTTGTCAGATGCAAAACCAAACCCTAATCCTAGAACAAAAATGAAATCAAATAAATAAAATATGAAAATAAATGGCATAATGGATGCATGATAAAATGGAGTGGTAAAATTAAAATCAATAAAATGACGTAAAAAATAAAACCCTAAAATATAGGAAAAATTCGAAGCATAACACATTTTCAATAATTGAATTAAATTTAAAAATAAAAAATAAAAACTCCAACAAGATTTCAAACAAATCTAGAAATAATAATTTAAACTTTAAAGAAAAATTAAAAATTAAATACTTGCCAAGGCCAAGTAAATCGACCTTACAATTAATTATTAAAATCCAAAAATAATTAAATGACACCAAAAATAAATTTCAAAATTAAGTCTGATAATAAATATAATTTCGACATTATATTTATTAACTAACTCGAAAATAATAGAGAAAAGGGAAGGATTAAAATACCTCTCCCCGTTAAATAATAATAATCCCGATAGAAATAAAAAAGCTAAAACGCGCTAGGGAAATAAAATAAATGTCCCGATTAAATAAATTATAAAAGGGAACACACTTCCCATTGAAAACAAATTTAACCCATTTCCCTTAAAATACATTTCCACAAGGCATAAAAAAATCAAAACCCCAATTAAAATTAAAACAATTCAATAAAACACAAAGAAGTAAAAAATTCAAAAAAAAAGCCCAATAGTCTCCCGTGCACAAGGGAAAAGCAAAAATAGAGAATTTAAATTAAATAATAAAACAAGTCCTCACATTTTCAAATCACCCTAATTCATTAAAATAATCATCTCCACAAAAGAAAAGCCCTAATCTCTTATTCTATCCTTTTCTTTTTTGGCAAACCCTAACATGTTATTTTGTTTTGTTCTTCACTTCTTTGTTTTGTTTTCTCCATTTTTGTGTTGCAGGTTGGAGGTTTGCTCCAAAATGGCTTGGCAGCCATGAAGGCACCTCCTAGAGGTATATATCTATTGTATATATAGTAGGTTTTATGTATATATATATTAAAGCATATATATATCACTGTTGCAGTTCAAAAAGAAAATAAACAGCCCCAGATCTACCATGTGGGTATACTCAAGGCAGATAAATTAATATATATAGATATGCTAGCTGTCAAATAAAATTCAATATTCGCATGTAATGAGGGCTTTCTGGCAAGCTTATTCCTCATGGACGAAGGAAGTGAAGCATGGCAGGCGGGACCACCGTGTTGGGGTTCAAGGAAGGGTTATGGAGTGGGGAGTGACTAAACACCGCAGAGAGGGGAGGGAGAAGTGGGGAGTAGGGGAGAGGGGGAGGGGTGTGGGTGGAGGCAACGCCTCCTCCCCACAACCCGTTACAATAGTGGGCTGTGGGCGGCCGCCCACAGCCCCTTCATTTTTATTTTTATTTTGTTCCATGTAATACAAAAAAAACACAAACCTAAAACCCGTTAGGGTTTGGCTGATTTCTGGTCTACTATGCTTAGAGCATTTTGTTTATATTTAATTAATATCATTTGAATATGCATCAGTATATATACATAAGCCATTCTATATATATATATATATATATATATATATATATATATATATATATATATATATATATATATATATATATATATATATATATATATATATATATAGAATTCAATAAAACAGTTTCTTTAGTAAACCTAAATAAATATGCATCTTTTCTTCTTTATATATATATATACAGTGAGATTAAAAAAAGAAGAGAACAACAAGCTTGGATTTGCCCTATATATTTATTAAACTAACTTTCTCAATAACAATAGTTTTTAAATAGCATAGAATACTAATTTTCAATTTTGTAACATAAAATAATTTAGTAGCACTTGTAATTTTTTTTTTTGAAATAAATATATAGAAATACTCTTTTAGAAAAAAAAATATACATAAATACTTTTTTTTGAATGAAATCTATAAGGTAGAGATTATAATTCCATCTAAATTTTCAACAACTTATTTTCATAAACAACAAACTAATAACATGAAATTTCAATGCAACATAATAGAAAATAATACATTTAATTTCTCTCTTTTTTTGCATACACTAAAATTTATTCAGCAACACATATTTTTTTTTGTGAAGAACAAATGACAACAAGTGTATTTTCTCTTGCATTTCTCTACTCATAAACTCAACAACATAGAATAGTAAACAACTTTTTTTTTTTTATAAACTATAAGAGTGCTCACATTACTTACTCACACAACAACCAACATATTGGGTAGAAAATAAACTTGTCAAAAATTACAGTAGGGCCTTAAAGGCCATGGCTCAAATAGCCAACAAAATAATATTACAACAACACTAAAATGGACTTCTCCAAAGCTCCATTTCTCCAATAAATACTTGCAATAAGCAGTACAAAAAGGGGAACCAAGCCACTACGAAATGCCCTCCTCCCTACCTTAGACCCGCAAGTGGGTCACCCCCGAGCTAGGGAGGTGGGAAACACATAGTTGCACACACACACCACAACAAGCAACACAAAAATAACTCAGCAATAACCCAAGGATTAACACGTAACAAAACTCATAAAAATGAGTTTGATGGGGGTAGGGAATGGACCCCTCTACTCAAAAGGCCACACCAAAATATCAAAACACCAAGTCTCAAGGCCTCAAGCCAAAACCTCCAAAACACATATCTCCAAAATATCTCAAAAACTATCATGGCACTCTTGCTATCAAAATGATCTCAACACCAAGAAAAAGCCCTCAAGGCTATAAGTAGCACAAATATGGGGGTGACCTCGAGGAGGTTCACTCTCCCCTACCCCAAACAAGTTGAGCCTTACCTCCAAATGGAGGTGCTCTCACCAAACTCCCAACCCACATAAAAAAGAAAATAACAAACAACAAAAACCCACAAACACAACACAAATGAAAATGCAAGGGTAAATGGCCATAGCCATGGAGCTTACCTTCAAAAGCCCTAATAATGGAAGCATGTTTGGTGAAGAGCTCCAAGCTTCTCCAAATCTTCCAATCTTCAAAATTTTTTCTAACTCCCCAAAATAAACTCCCAGAATAGAAAGAAAATCTAAAATACAAGAACCCCACACTCCTCAACAAGAGGAGGTAATATAGGCCTTCTAATTTGGCCTTGAGCAATGAAAAGGTGACACTTGTCACCTTCTCCTTCCTCTTCCTATGCCACTTGCAAGGGGGAGGAAGTGTGAGGGTGACAAGTGTCACCCTCCAATTCCATCCCAATCCTCACCTTATCCACTTGTGCTCTCACACATGTGTGAGAGAACAAGTGGTGAGGTGGCAATCCCCTTCAAGCCTCCATGAGGATAAGGGATGCCATATGGTATCCTCTTATTCTCCAAGAGAGTCATCTCCCTCCAAGATGCTCTCACACATGTGTGAGAGTCTTGGAGGGAGATTCCACACACTTGGGAGTCTTGAAGACCTCCCAAGTCTTCTTGGTGAAGGGATCCCCAAACTTTGGGAAGGGAGATGCGTCTTTCCCAAAGCATGACTCATCTCCCACCCTTATCCATTTCAAAATTCGTCACTTTGACTAAACCTCAGTTTAGAGTGACCAAAAGTGAGTTACCCCAAGGTTTAGTTAGTCAAAATTGACCCTAGACCCATGGGTAACCACTTAGGGTAAGTTTTGGGACACTAAGGTTCACCTAGGGAATCATAAATCCACTTTAAATGGCCCAAAAATAAAAACAATACCAAGTGGTGTAAAATAATAAAAAATTATACAACACATGATATAATTTAATTAAACAAAGGGGTCACTAGGCCAAAATAATAAAACAACAAGTACTTAAACAACATTTGAATCAAACGTGATCCTCATCCCTCTTGGGAATGGATTGGTTTCATAGGGAATAATATGTGTGAATACTACCTCTAATTTTCTGTGGCCTAGGAATATAATCCTGCATATCTAGATCAAGTGTCAATCAGATCGTGAATAATCATAGCCGAAGCAACTGGAATTAAATTCATGCCATTGAATACAACATTAATCATCTACAACATAATTCAAGATTAAATTGCATTTTCTATCTAAGGTCACATAATCATCATCACATAAAGAATTAGAAATCACATTAATAAAATCATCTAATATATCTTGCATGCCTAGTCTCAACATAACATCCAAATATGATCAAATTGAATCACCATATGTCTAATCAATGTCAAATCAAAATCAGGAGATATAATCAAATCTGCATAATGGAACAATAGTCTCTAAAAGTATGATAATGTCATCAACTGAAATGTAAGATGATCAAAATAAGGAAGGAAAAATAATCGGCCTCGCATCCTCCCCCCCTAAGACTAAAGTTCCTCCTAGAAGTCATAAAAAAGGTGAGGATAGAGTGCCCTCAAACTAGCTGCATCCTGCCAAGTCACTGTGACATCATAACGATCCCACTGGACCCTAACCTGGTCCAACTCTCGACCTGTAAGGCCTAACGTCTGACGAGCTAATATGCGAATTGGCTCCAAAGTCAACTGCTCGTCCGCCTCTACATGTAGAGTACTCCAATCCAATACATGAGATAAATTAGATATATATCACCTCAATATAGAAATATGAAAGACATCGTGGAAACGTGACATGCTAGGTGGCATTGCTAGACGGTAGGCAACAGGTCCTATTGGTTCCAAGATTTCAAAAAGTCCTACAAACCGTGGTGCGAGCTTAAAGCCCTTTCCATAATAGATTGGACTCTTGGGTGGCCACACTCTAAGGCATACCCTGTCACCCACTGAGAAGATCTAATCAGTTCTCTTAGCATCGACATATTTCTTCTGTCTATCCTATGCCTCTTGAAGTCTCTGCCTAATCAGTGTGACCTGTTGCTCCATATCTTGAACTAACTCTAGACCAATGGCAACCCCGTCCTCTATCTGATCCCAACTCAAAGGTGTCCTGCATGGTCTGCCGTATAAAGCCTGAAAAGGCGGCATACCCAACGAGCCGTGATGCCCATTATTGTAGGGAAACTCAACCAGATACAGATACTCCTCCCATCTAGACTGATGGTCCATAACATACATATGAAGCATGTCCTCCAACATCTGATTCATCCGCTCCATCTGTCCATCTCTCTCAAGATGATAAGTGGAGCTAAAGTTGAGCTGTGTGCCCAACGCCTGCTACAAGGCTCTCCAAAAGGCTGAAGTGAACACTAAATCCTTGTTAGAAATGATGCGGCGAGGTACTCCATGTAATCTCACAATATCGAATAAGAATACTCTCGCCACTGCTGGTGCATTGTACGTCGTGCGTACAGGCGAGAAATGCGCGACCTTGGTCAACTTGTCGACTATCACCATGATGGCATCATGGCGACACGAAGACATAGGAAGACCAACAATGATATCCATTGAAACATTGTCCCATTTACACTTAGGTATCTCGTGAGGGTATAAAAGACCTGCTGGATGCTGATGCTCGGCCTTGACCCTCTGGCACTCAAGGCATCGAGAAACATACTCTGCAATATCCCGTCTCATACCTTCCCAATGGTACATCTGTCATAGGTCAGCATGCATCTTCTTCACCCTCGGATGTGCCGCATATGGTGCTTTGTGAGCCTCTGATAACACTACAGTATGTAGGTCACCTGCACAGGGTACATAGATGTGCTGTCGATAACGAAGTAATCCATTTGCCTCAAGTGAGTACCCTGCAAACTTGCCCACAAGGGCCCTCTGTGAACTGATCTCCTGCTGCACCTCAAGAAACTACTCATCCTCAGGCAGATGCTGAATAATGTGTCCTCTCAAGTCCACACTCAGATTCAAGGTCAAGATCTTGTGGCGCCTCTGACTTAATGTGTCAACAACCATGTTCTCCTTCCCTTTGATGTAGTGGACATCAAAGTCGTACTCGTAAAGAAACTCCATCCAACGTTGCTGACGGGCGTTCAGATTCAGCTGTGTAAAAAAATACTGATGACTGTGGTGATCTGAATGAAGCTCAAAGAGATGACCCAATAAGAAATGTCTCCAACGAACTAGAGCATGAACCATTGCTACTAACTCCAAATCGTGAGTGGGGTAGTTCAACTCATGGGTCTTGAGCTTTCCCGACTCATACACGATCACTCTACCATCCTACATAAGTATGGCTCCCAAACCCTCAAGTGATGCATCTGTGCAAACCATAAAATCTGCTACAAGATTAGGAACACTAAAATGGGAGCGCTGGTAAGACGCTCCTTGAGGACCCCAAAGGCCCTCACACTGCTCAGTCCATAGAAAACTCTTCCCTTTCCACTGAAGGGAAGTGATGGGGTGCACTATCTGAGAAAAACCCTCAACAAATCTATGGTAATAACTAGCTAACCCCATAAAACTCCTGACCTCTGTCACACTGGTGGGTGTTGGCCAATCTCTGATAGCCTTGATCTTTGATGGATCTACTGAGATTCCATCGCCAGATAGGATATGCCCCAAATACTGTACATCTGTCCTGAAAAATGCACACTTTGCCAAGTTCCCATAAAGATTTTGCTCCCTCAAATACTGTAGAACCTGACGTAGGTGCTCCTCATGCTCCTCCTCAGTCCGTGAATATATCAAAATGTCATTGAGGAAAATAATCATGAACCGATCCAAGTAGCTATAGAACACCCTGTTCATGAGACTCATTAACACTGTAGGGGCGTTCGTCAAACCGAAGGGGACCACAGTGAACTTAGTGGCCATATCGAGTCTGGAAGGCAGTCTTATGGATGTTCACCTCTATCATACGTAACTGATGGTAACTGGACTTCAGGTCAATCTTAGAGAACACCCTAGCTCCCTGCATCTGATCGAAGAGATTGTCAATCCTGGGCAGAGGATAATGGTTCTTCACCGTCACCTTGTTCAACTACCTATAATCCATGCATAATTGAAGAGACCCATCCTTCTTCTTCACGAAGATGACAAGAGCACACCAAGGTGAAACACTCAGTCGGATGTGCCCCTTCTCGAGCAAGTCCTCAAGCTGTAACTTGAGCTCTGTGAGCTCATGAGTGGTCATCTTGTAGGGTGCATGAGACACTGGCTCAACACCCAACACTAAGTCAATATGAAAATCTACCTCACGACGGGGTGGCATCCCCGGTAACTCTACTGGAAACACATCGACAAACTCTCTCGGGATGGGACGATCATCCAAAGATGCCTCAGGCTCGTCATCTGATTTGTCACTCATTGTGATAGAGAACATCTGGCATCCCTTCTGTATGCAGTGCTTAAGCTACTGAGTGGATGTCATACGTACTACTGTGGGCTTCTGAATGCCCACTATCTCAACTGATGTACCATGATTGTCTAAGTAGCTAATCGCCTTTTGGTGACAATCTAGCTTGGCTTGATGAGCCGCAAGCCAGTCCATACCCAAACCACATCGTAGGATCCTAATGTCATAACTCTAAGGTCACATACTATGGAAAAGGGTCCCAAATAAATCTCACAGTCATGGACTAAGGCATCTACTGTCATCTTGGCCCCTGAGGCCAACTCAACCACCCACCTATCACCTTGCTTAAAGGCCACCAACTTGTAACATTCCACTAACAAAGGAGATATGAAAGAGTCAGTAGCACCAGAGTCAAAGATAATAGAAACGGGGACACCCCCTATCATACTTGATGTCTCAATCACTGATGCCTGAAAATCAACCTGGCAGTATCAACCGTTGTGAACATCTGGTGGTACCTACCCACATCTCCAACCGTCTGCTTTGATCCTCCTGAACGAGGCTGCCCCTGCTATAAAGCCCTGTGGACACGCTCTGGCTAGATGTCTTACTCCACCACACACATAACATGGGCCCCTAGCCTGTACCTGTCAAGTCTGAGTCCTACTCGACTGCTGTTGTCCAGATCTACTTGTGGACCCCTGTGAACCCCTATATGACTGTTGCGACCTCGCGGGTCCCGTAGGTGGTCCCTGCTGCCTTTGATCTTTGCGCGGGCCCTGTTGTTTCCAACCTCGATTATGCCCCCCATGTGCCCTCTGCTGTGTCCTAGTTCTCTACTACTGCTGCTGTGGGGGCCTAGGAGGTGAGGATGCGGAACTAAATCCTCCTCTCTAAGGTGGCGGTGGTGGTCTGTGGAACTCTCCTGATGCTGTTGCTGCCCATGATCCTGAAACTGAGGGCATGAACTCTGCCCTCGTCTCTGTATGTCCTTAGCTATGTATGCCTTCTCGGCAGCATCACTCAATGTCTGGGGGTCTGCCATGCATACAGGCCTTGCTATGCTATGGTTCAATCCTCTAATAAACTTATGAACCAAGAGTTTCTCGTCATGGAGATACTCCGCATATCGAGACAACTTGGTAAATCTACCCTCATACTGAGCAATGGTAAGTCTTCTTTGTTGAAGGTCATGAAAATCATCTATGCGATGCTGCCTGTAGTGATCTGATAAGTATCGCGCATTGAAGCTCTCAATGAAAGTCTCCCAATAGGTAGCTGTTGCATCTCGCAACAGGTGGACTACCACACATGCCTTCGTGTTGCCCTTGTAAGGGTGCAACATGAAGCATCTGTCTAAGCTGATGAGCCAGTGCTCTACCTCAGCTCCCTCTGTGGTCCTGACAAAAGTAGGAGGATTCAGTCTTAACAAATCCCTGATGGGATCTCCTTGGTCTCTGTGCCCTTTGATAGGCTCATCCGCATAATAATCATAAGGCCTATGAACAATCTGCTCCACTCGCACTGCCTCCTCATGCCTAGCCTGACGTGGAGGGCTCCTACTATGGGCCTTGTCAGCCGATCCAACCTCCTCTGCCATCGTATCTGGTACATCAACATATGGCTCCACACGTGGTGCCTCTTGCAGCTCGACGCGAGGCTCCACATGTGGCTCGATATGTGACTCTGCTCGTGGCTCCATGCGTGGCTCTTCTCGCGGATCATCACGGGGCTCAACATGTGGTTCTATGCGCAGCTCAACTACGACCAGTGGAAGCCTATCTAACACTGCTTGTAGTGCCTATAGTATCTGTGGCCCAATATCTGGTATAGGTAGGGCCGGCGGTGGCTGACCCTCAGTTGAAGAATCACTGTGCACCTCAGCAGACGCAGTGTGGCAGGACTGCGCTCGCCGAACTCGACGGGGAGGCATCCTACAAAAATGAGGTAACCACAAATTAATCAAAGTTGCGAAAAAATAATGTGCCCTAAACAAGCCCAGTGTTTAAACTTGGGCTCTGATACCAAATGTCATACCCACATTTCCCATGCGATAACGACACACAACACATGTGTCATGTCCACATTTGACATTTGGTATTGAAATGAAATACGAAAATTTTTTCCATCTATCCCTAGGAACCCCCTCACACGTGTTTGCATGCTCGGTGGCAATATTCATGAGGCGTAAACCTGTCAAACATAACTCAGGGAAATGCGTTATCCTACACCGTCCCCTGCGTGATGAAAGCCGTCTAGGGGGTATGCGACATGAAGCATACCACTTTTAGGGTTAGAATGGTTTTAATCCGAACCCTAAGTTTCCTAGGTGAGAAGGCGATTTTGTCAGATGCGAAACCAAACCCTAATCCTAGAACAAAAATAAAATTGAATAAATAAAATATGAAAATAAATGGCATAATGGACGCATGATAAAATGGAGTGGTAAAATGAAAGTCAATAAAATGACGTAAAAAATAAAACCCTAAATTCTAGGAAAAATTTGACAGCGTAACGCATTTTCAATAATCAAATTAAAATTAAAAAAAAAACTCCAAAAAGATTTCAAACAAATCTAGAAATAATAATTTAAACTTTAAAGAAAAATTAAAAATTAAATACTTGCCAAGACCAAATAAATCGACCTTACAATTAATTATTAAAATCTGAAAATAATTAAATGACACCAAAAATAAATTTCAAAATTAAGTCCGATAATAAATATAATTTCGACATTATATTTATTAACTAACTCGAAAATAATAGGGAAAAGGAAAGGATTAAAATACCTCTCCCTGTAAAATAATAATAAACCCGATAGAAATAAAAAACTAAAATGCGCTAGGGAAATAAAATAAATGTCCCGATTAAATAAATTATAAAAGGGAACACACTTCCCATTGAAATTTTTTTTGACCCATTTCCGATAAAATACATTTCCACAAGGCATAAAAAAATCAAAACCCCAATTAAAATTAAAACAACTCAATGAAACACAAAGAAGTCAAAAATTCAAAAAAAAAGCCCACTAGTCTCCTGTGCACAAGGGAAAAGCAAAAATAGAGAATTTAAATTAAATAATAAAACAAGTCCTCACATTTTCAACTCACCCTAATTCATTAAAATAATCATCTCCACAAAGTAAAAGCCCTAATCTCTTATTCTATCCTTTTCTTTTTTGGCAAACCCTAACATGTTATTTTGTTTTGTTCTTTACTTCTTTGTTTTGTTTTCTCCATTTTTGTGTTGCAGGTTGGAGGTTTGCTCCAAAATGGCTTGGCAGCCATGAAGGCACCTCCCAGAGGTATATATCTATTGTATATACAGTAGGGTTTATATATATATATACATATATTAAAACATATATATATTTAAAACATACATATATTTATATTAAATTATCTGCCTTGAGTATACCCACATGGTAGATCTGGGGCTGTTTATTTTCTTTTTGAACTGTAGCAGTGATATATATATGCTGGCCGTCAAATAAAATACAACATTTGCATGTAATGAGGGCTTTCTGGCAGGTTTATTCCCCATGGACAGAGGAAGCAGAGCATGGCAGGCGGGACCGCCATGTTGGGGTACAAGGAAGGGTTATGGAGTGGGGAGCGACCGAACACTGCAGAGAGGGGAGGGAGAAGTGGGGAGTAGAGGAGAGGGGGAGGGGTGTGGGGAGGAGGTGCTCCTCCCCATACCCTGTTACAACAGTGGGCTGTGGGCGGCCGCGGCCGCCCACAACCCCTTCATTATTTTTTTCTTTTGTTCCATGTAACACAAAAAAAGCACAGACCTAAAACCTGTTAGGGTTTGGCTGATTTCTAGTCTACTATGCTTAGAGCATTTTGTTTATATTTAATTAATATCAGTTGAATATGCATTAGTATATATACATAAGCCATTCTGTATATATATAAAATTAAATAAAATAGTTTCTTTAGTAAACCTAAATAAATATGCATCTTTTCTTATTTATATATAGTGACATATAAAAAAAAGAAGAGAACAACAAGCTTGGATTATATATATAACTAACTTTCTTGGATTATATATATAACTAACTTTCTTAATAACAATAGTTTTTAAATAACATAGAATACTAATTTTCAATTTTGTAACATAAAATAATTCAGTAGCACCTGTAATTTTTTTTTTGAAATAAATATACATAAATACTTTTTTTGAATGAAACCTATAAGGTAGAGATTATAATTCCATCTAAATTTTCAACAACTTATTTTCATAAACAACAAACTAATAACATGAAATTTCAATGCAACATAACATAAAATAATACATTTAATTTCTCTCTCCTTTTTTGCATACATGAAAATTTATTCAGCAACACATTTTTTTTTGTGAAGAACAAATGACAGGAAGTGTATTTTATCTTGCATTTCTCCTCTACTCATAAACTCAACAACATTGAATAGTAAACAACTTTTTTTTTTTATAAACCATAAGAGTGCTCACATTACTTACTCACACAACAACCAACATATTGGGTAGAAAATAAACTTGTCAAAAATTACAATAGGGCCTCAAAGGCCATGGCTTAAACAACCAACAAAATAATATTACAACAACACTAAAATGGACTTCTCCAAAGCTACATTTCTCCAATAAACACCTGCAATAAGCAATACAAAAAGGGGAACCAAGCCACTACGAAATGCCCTCCTCCCTACCACAGATCCGCAAGTGGGTCACCCCCGAGCTAGGGAGGTGGGAAACACACAGTTGCACACACACACACACCATAACAAACAACACAAAAATAACTCAGCAATAACCCAAGGATTAACACATAACAAAACTCATAAAAATGAGTTTGATGGGGGTAGGGAATGGACCCCTCTACTCAAAAGGCCACACCAAAATATCAAAACACCAAGTCTCAATGACTCAAGCTAAAACCTCTAAAACACATATCTCCAAAATATCTCAAAAACTATCATGGCACTCTTGCCATCAAAATGATCGCAATACCAAGAAAAAGCCCTCAAGGCTATAAGTAGCACAAATATGGGGGTGACCTCAAGGAGGTTCACTCTCCTCTACCCCAAACAAGTTGAGCCTTACCTCCAAATGGAGGTGCTCTCACCGAACTCCCAACCCACATAAAAAAGAAAATAACAAACAACAAAAATCCACAAACACAACACAAATGAAAATGCAAGGGTAAATGGCCATAGCCATGGAGCTTACCTTCAAAAGCCCTAATGATGGAAGCACATTTGGTGAAGAGCTCCAGGCTTCTCCAAATCTTCCAATCTTTAAAATTTTCTCTAACTCCCCAAAATAAACTCCCAGAATAGAAAGAAAATCCAAAATGCAAGAACCCCACACTCCTCAACAAGAGGAGGTAATATAGGCCTTCTGATTTGGCCTTGAGGAATGAGAAGGTGACACTTGTCACCTTCTCCTTCCTCTTCCTATGCCACTTGCAAGGGGGAGGAAGTGTGAGGGTGACACGTGTAACCCTCCAATTCCATCCCAATCCTCACCTTATCCACTTGTGCTCTCACACATGTGTGAGAGAACAAGTGGTGAGGTGGCAATCCCCTTCAAGCCTCTATGAGGATAAGGGATGCCATATGGCATCCTCTTATTCTCCAAGAGAGCCATCTCCCTTCAAGATGCTCTCACACATGTGTGAGAGTCTTGGAGGGAGATCCTGCTACGCCCTTAATCCTATAGTGTGTATAGGGTTATGAATAGTCGGCTTGTGGCTATCTTAACTCTTAATTAAGTCATATTATCATTAGTTTATTGTTAATTAGTTGTTTAGGTCGGCCTAAGGCTTATATAGGCCCATCTAAGTCGGCCTAGGTGATATCCTAGGCATAAATAGGTATATATAGGAGGTAGTGAGTCTTATTTCATCATATTCAGTATTGTGTTCTCATTGAAGACTATTGGAGGTATCCCCCTCGAATTGGTTTTGGAAGTTGCCCCCTCGAAGTGGCATATTATTATCAAGTATTTGCAGCATATTTACTATTATATTCAGATATTGTGCAAGTTGTTTCATTACAAGTGGTATCAGAGCATGATCTTGGCACCGTAGAGGCAAAAATTTTTCTCATCATTGGAGGCGATTTTGGGAAGAACATAACTTTCAGCTTTTAGCGAATTTTTTAAAGATTTTTAAAGGGTTTTTGAAGACAATATAAAAGAAGATACAGTCCAGATTTCAGAGGAATTGGAGCAAAAATAAGCGAGTTATTACAAAATTAGGGTTTGCAACAAATTCACTCTCAAGGCAGTAAATTTGCTAATTTCTTGGAATTTTTTATGGGTAAGTGGTATCTTGGCCTTAGTAAGTTACAGTAAAAATTTCAGAGAATTTGCATTTCATTTGTGTGATTTATTTCAAAATTATTTTTTCCAATCATGACTGGTCCTTCAACAAGGGGCAAAAAGAATGTTACCACACCGGGAAAAACTCCAGGCAAGGAGGAGGTGGAAAATGAGGATGTTGATCAAAAAGAATATGAAAATATACTTGAACTTATTCATAAAGAAAATAGCAAGATGAAAGGTGAAATCTTGTCCATTATGGATGAACAAATGAAAGGGTTGGCAAAGTCATGTGATATTGAGAAAATTCTGGAGATACTTTCCAAACATAAGCAGTCACAACACCACGATGTGGAGGAAGAGGATTCTACAAAAGGGAAGGGTGTTTTTGAGTTTGAATCAAATCTCAAGATGGATCATCACACCACTCATTTTATGGCAAGGAATTTCACACCAAAGTTGGATATGCGAAAGTTTGATGGTCAAGATCCTACCAATTGGCTTTGTCAAATGGAGCAATTCTTTGATATCCACCATGTTCCATGTCAACAAAAGGTGGCCATGGCTTCCTTATACTTGGAACCTGATCAATTCATTTGGTACCGTTGGCTATGTGAAGAAAAGAAAGCAAAAGGATGCATTGTCACTTGGTCAGTTTTCCAAGAAGAACTCATTACTCATTATGGTGAAAATCTTATGGATAGCTACTTCAGCCAAATTACCAAATTAAGGCAAATAGGTATGGTCAAGGATTACATTCATCAATTTCGTACTTTATCTTTAAGAGTGGAAAATGTGTCTACAGAAAATTTGTTGGAGCTATTCATTGGTGGCTTAAAGGATCACATTAAATATGAGGTACGCATGTTCCGTCCAAATTCCATCTCAGAGGCAATGATTATGGCAAGGCAAGTAGAGGAAAAATTTATGGTTAATAAAAGGCAAGGTTTTATAAACATAAGAGATAAAAGCACTCCTACACAGTCACTTCCACAACCTACTAGGCTAACACCACAACAAATTGAAGAGAAGAGAGCAAAAGGATTATGTTTTAATTGTGATAGCAAATATAGTAGAGGACACAAATGCACTGAAAAGAAATTGTTCTATATTGAAGGGCCAAGTGAGGAAGAAGAAGAGGTACCAATAGTAGAGAGTGACAATGAGATTGAGGAGGAGTCAAGAGATACTCAACCAATCATTTCTTGCCATGCACTTTTAGGTTTTAGTACCCCACAAACTCTCAAGGTAGTGGGTTTCTTAAAGAAAGAAAAAGTAACAGTGTTGATAGACTCAGGTAGCACTCATAACTTCATCAACAAAAAGTTGGCCACTCGTTTAAATTGTTTTATATATCCAGCTCCAGAATTTCAGGTCTTGATTGCAGATGGTGGTACTGTTAGTTGTTCAGGAAAATGCCATAGCATTAAATTATCCATGGGAGATTATCATCTTAATTGTCCAATGTATGCTATCTCAATGGGTGCGGCAGATATTGTTTTGGGAGTACAGTGGCTTACCACTTTGGGAACAATTGAATTGAACTTCCAAGAACTATTCATGCGCTTTCAATCAGAGGGAAGAACAATAGAATTACGAGGGATGCGTGCAAAGTCACCACAGATAGTAAGTTCTTACCAAATGCAAAAGATGTTGAAGAAGGGGGTAGATGGGATGGTAGCCCAATTATTTTCATTAGAAGCATATCACTCAAAGGCTTCTACACCATTGGATCTACAAGCAATTATAGATAAGCACTCTATAGTTTTTGGGGAGATGCCAAAAGGATTGCCTCCTAGGAGAGATCATGATCATGCCATTCAACTAGTACCAGGGAGCCAACCACCCAACATCAAGCCCTACAGATATCCATATGCTCAAAAAAGTGAGATTGAGAAGATAGTTCAAGAGATGCTAGAAGCAGGCATTATCAGGCATAGTCAAAGTGCTTACTCATCTCCTGTGGTAATGGTGCGTAAGAAGGATGAAACGTGGAGGATGTGTCCAGATTACAGGGAGCTTAACAAGTTCACCATAAAAGATAAGTTTCCTATTCCAGTAATTGATGATTTGTTAGATGAGCTTAATGGTGCTATTTATTTTACAAAACTTGATCTCCGTTCTGGTTATCATCAAATTAGAATTAGAGATGAGGATGTACATAAGACAGCTTTTAGAACCCATGAGGGCCACTATGAATTTTTGGTAATGCCTTTTGGTCTCACTAATGCACCGTCGACATTTCAAAGTTTAATGAACTCTATCTTCAGGCCATTTTTGAGGAAATTTGTTTTGGTATTTTTTGATGACATCTTAATATATAGTAAAACATGGGAGGAACACTTGCAACATGTAAATCAAGTGTTGGACATTTTGAAGCAGAATCAGTTGTATGCTAAACCATCCAAGTGTATCTTTGGTGTCAAAGAAGTGGAGTACCTTGGTCACATTGTGTCACATGAGGGAGTCAAGGTGGACCCTCATAAGATCCAAGCAATTGTAGAGTGGAAAATTCCTAAAACCCTTAAGAACTTACGAGGTTTTTTAGGGCTTACAGGGTATTATCGCCGATTTGTAAAGAATTATGGTAGCATAGTATCTCCTCTCACATCCTTGTTAAAGAAGGATGCTTTCCAATGGAATGAAGTGGCGACAAGGGCATTTGAGAAACTAAAGGAAGCCATGTGTACAACTCCAGTCCTAGCTACCCCAGATTTTTCTAAAACATTTGTTGTTGAATGTGATGCTTCAAGACATGGAATAGGAGCAGTACTTATGCAAGAAGGAAAACCCATAGCATTTGAAAGTCGCCAACTCAAAGGTAAGAATTTGTTGAAGCCAGTTTATGAGAAAGAAATGTTGGCTATCTTGCATGCAGTCAAACAATGGAGACCTTATCTAATGGGACGACACTTTAAGGTCAAGACAGATCATGATAGTCTCAAATATTTCTTGCAACAGAGGTTATCATCTGAAGAACAACAAAAATGGGTCACAAAGATGTTGGGATATGACTTTGAGATCATATATAAGAAAGGAAAGGAGAATGTTGTGGCTGATGCTCTATCAAGGCGTGATGAACCCACAGAGTCATTTTTATTTGCCATTTCCATGTTACAAGCAGACTGGGTAAATGAGGCAAGAGAAGAGTGGGAGAAGGACATAGATACTCTAAGGCTCATTGAGAAACTCCAACAGGAATCAAGTGTGTCTGACAAATTTTCATGGAAAGGAAATATTTTATGGTACAAGGAGAGGTTATACCTTTGCAAGAATTCAACTCTTAAGCTTAAGGTGTTGGAAGAACTACATGCTTCTCCAATAGGTGGGCACTCAGGATTCCTCAAAACTTATCATAGAATCAAGCAAGATTTCTTTTGGGAAGGGCTGAAAGGGGATGTTCAAAAATTTGTAGCTGAATGCATGGTATGTCAACAACATAAAGGGGAGACAGTTAAGACTCCGGGTCTTCTACAACCCTTATGTATCCCAAGTCAAAGGTGGGAGGAGGTATCTATGGATTTCATCACAGGTTTGCCTAGATCTGAAGGAAAAAATGTCATCATGGTTGTTGTGGATCGTCTCACCAAATATGGTCACTTTTGTGCTTTGGCACAACCATTGGCAGCAAGCACTGTAGCAATAGCTTTTACGAATACTATTCAGAAACTGCATGGGACTCCGAAAGTTATAGTCAGTGATCGTGACCCTATATTTACAAGTAATTTTTGGACTGACTTGTTTTCATGCTTGGGCACTCAGCTTGCTCATAGTTCATCATATCACCCCCAGTCAGATGGACAGACAGAAGTGGTCAACAAATGCTTGGAAGGCTATCTCCGTTGTTTTGCTTCAGATAAATAAGAGAGATGGGTGCAATGGCTACCACTAGCAGAATGGTGGTACAACACTTCTTTCCATACTTCTTCCAAGATGTCTCCATTTTTAGCACTATATGGTTACCACCCACCATCAATCATCTCTTCATTGCGGGTACAACCAAAGGTTCACACAGTCGAAGAACACATCCATCATCAGCAAGAGGTATTGGCTAGTCTTCGAGAGAACTTGGCAATGGCACAAAATAGAATGAAGCAACAAGCTGATCAAAACCGTAATGAAAGAACTTTTGAAGTGGGAGATTGGGTCTTTGTGCGACTACAACCATACAAGCAAATGTCTCTAAAACAACAACATAAAGCTAACAAGCTAGCACCCAAGTACTATGGTCCTTATAAGGTGTTGCAGAAGATTGGCAATGTAGCATATAAATTGGAGCTACCCATATCAACAAAAATTCATCCAGTTTTTCATGTTTCCTGCTTGAAGAAGGTTATTGGGAATAAAGTGGTAGCACAAACTAAGTTACCTGAGCTTGATGAAGAGGGAAGAATAGTTGTGGATCCAGAGAGAATTATTCAAACATGCACCAAGAAGCTGAGGACAAGGGAAATCATAGAATATCTAATTAAATGGAAAAACTCTCCAGTTGAGGAAGCTACATGGGAGAATGAGGAATTCATGCAAAAGCATCCACATTTGGTCAGCATTGAGGACAATGCTTCTTTGAAGAGGGGGGGCATGCTACGCCCTTAATCCTATAGTGTGTATAGGGTTATGAATAGTCGGCTTGTGGCTATCTTAACTCTTAATTAAGTCATATTATCATTAGTTTATTGTTAATTAGTTGTTTAGGTCGGCCTAAGGCTTATATAGGCCCATCTAAGTTGGCCTAGGTGATATCCTAGGCATAAATAGGTATATATAGGAGGTAGTGAGTCTTATTTCATCATATTCAGTATTGTGTTCTCATTGAAGACTATTGGAGGTATCCCCCTCGAAGTGGTTTTGGAGGTTGCCCCCTCGAAGTGGCATATTATTATCAAGTATTTGCAGCATATTTACTATTATATTCAGATATTGTGCAAGTTGTTTCATTACAGATCCCACACACTTGGGAGTCTTGGAGACCTCCCAATTCTTCTTGGTGAAGGGATCCCCAAACTTTGGGAAGGGAGATGAGTCTTTCCCAAAGCATGACTCATCTCCCACCCTTATCCATTTCAAAATTCGTCACTTTGACTAAACCTCAGTTTAGAGTGACCAAAAGTGAGTTACCCCAAGGTTTTGTTAGTCAAAATTGACCCTAGACCCATGGGTAACCACTTAGGGTAAGTTTTGGGACACTAAGGTTCACCTAGGGAATAATAAATCCACTTTAAATGGCCTAAAAATAAAAACAATACCAAGTGGTGTAAAACAATAAAAAATATACAACACATGATATAATTTAATTAAACAAAGGGGTCACTAGGCCAAAATATTAAAATAATAAGTATTTAAACAACATTCGAATCAAACGTGATCCTCATCCCTCTTGGGAATGGATCAGTTTCATAGGGAATAACATATGTGTGAATACTACCTCTAATTTCCCATGGCCTGGGAATATAATCCTACACATCTAGATCAAGTGTCAATCATATCGTGAATAATCATAGCTGAAGCAACTGGAATTAAACTCATGCCATTGAATACAACATTAATCATCTACAACATAATTCAAGATTAAACTGCATTTTCTATCTATGGTCACATAATCATCATCACATAAAGAACTAGAAATCACATTAATAAAATCATCTAATATATCTCGCATGTCTAGTCTCAACATAACATCCAAATATGATCAAATCGAATCACCATATGTCTAATCAATGTCAAATCAAAATCAAGAGATATAATCAAATCTGCATAATGGAACAATAGTCTCTAAAAGTATGATAATGTCATCAATTGAAATGTAAAATGATCAAAATAAGGAAGGAAAAATAATCGGCCTCACATTGTATAAAAATGGCCTAGTTCTGCCACAAACCAAATTCAATATTTAAATGACAATGCATAGAACAAATTGAGTTGCAAATCCTAGTATATGTTTTAAACAATACCTAATGTCAATAGAAAAATTTTCAATCCTAATAACCCATCTAATCTGTATTTCACAAATCTGGGATGCCAAGACAATTGAGTTAGTCGGGCTAGATCAAAGCTAGGAGGTAGGGCAAATTTGAATATGGAAAGTTTAAAAGCATGCTTTTCAGTTCTTAATGGCATACTATACCTGCACAGAGGATGTCATGCTGAGTAAAAATATAGAAAATGTTCACATATCATAGTAAAACCAACCTCTACAAGGGGAACACATATGCATCCCTTAAGAAACATGAGGACTTTTGAATCCTAACTTATATATTAAACCAAGACTTACCACTCTGCCTAGACTGCCTAAGGCTAGAAAGTTACTTCCAATGGATTTAAAATGCAATGACAATATAAAGCATCATGACTTGATAAACAAATGCATATTATTCAATCATCACTGCAATGGCTACAAGAAGAAAAACATCAATAGTGCAGTAAATACTTGTCACATAACAAGTATGCTATTTGAGACTTGTTTCATAAAAAAGAAGAAATAACTTACACTTCAGCCTCAATTTGCTAGGCCCATCTGATAAGAGGCAACTAAGCACAAAAAAACATTGGTCTTTGCATCAATAATTTTACAAACACCATGAACAAGTTATGAAAAACCTTTCCCAGACCCAAAACATGGTTAAAACAACACAAGTGCTTTGAAATGATGCACATATATTTGTTATTGTATGCATACCAACAATATTGTTATAAATTCTCTTAACAGACACATATTTTACATCGAGAGATTTTGCAGATATTTAGATCTGATGTTCATTTGATAGATTGAAGTGCACTTGGCATGCATGTGTGTAGAGAAAAGACTAGTTCAATTCTTAATCGTGGAGAACAGAGAAGTCGACATTAATCAATTATGGTGTTAAGTCTTTAACCCAACAATAGAGACAAACCCATAGAAGCACTCAAAGATAGGGAAGAGTAGACATTAACTCATAAAATATAGAGAATAAAAAACATTAGACATTAACCCATAAAATACAGAGGTGTAAAAAACTGTAAAATGACACTGCAAAAGATATAGGAACTTCAATAGACACAAATTTCACTGCCATCAGACAATCTGACCAAATGAAAAAGCAATGCAAAAATGATAGTGTAAAAGATATAGGAACTTACAAACGCCTACTTTTTCGCTTCCAATACAATAGATATAAACCCTCTCAATAGACACAGATGTCACCCTTATCAAACAATCCAAGCAAATGAATAAACAATGCAAATAATCGTTTGCTTGACAGACTCGAAACTTCACACCATAAGCCATTAATGACGCCTTCACTTCAGTCTATTCACATCAAATGAAAATTAGAGACCAATAAATGCACAATGCTCTCGTTAAAATGCCATGCATCGACATTTCGCTCTTATTTAGGGCTAATTTTCATTTTTATTTCATAGATTAAAGTACAGTTGGCATGCATGCATTCAGAGAAAAGATTAGTTCCATTCTTAATCGTGGCCAACAGAGAAGCTAAAATTAATGAATTATGGTGTGCAGTCTTTAACTTAACAATAGAGACCAACCCAATAAAGCATTCAAAGATAGGGACCATTAGACGTTAACACATAGAATGCAGTAAACAACAAACAACAGACATTAACCCATAAAATGTAGAGATGTAAAAAACTATAAAACGACACTATAAAAGATATAGAAACTTACAAGTGCCTCATTTTCCACTTCCAATGCAATAGACATAAAGCTTCTCAACAGACACAGAGTTCATGCTCATCAAACAATCTAAGAAAATGAATAACCAATGCAAATAATCCTTTGCTCGCTAGACTTAAAACTTCATAGGACAAGCCATTAATGACACCTGTAGTTCAGTCTATTGACAATAAATGAAAACAAGAAACTAATAAGCATGTAGAGAAAAGATTAGTTCCATTCCTAATCGTGGCCAACAGAGAAGTTGAGACTAAAGCATCAGTAATTGTTACAAACACCATGAGAAAATTATGGAAAACCTTTCTGAGACCCAAAACATGGTTAAAACAACACAAGTGCTTTAAAATGATGCAAAGATATTTGTTACAGGTGCATACCAATAGCATAGTTAAAAATCTTCTCAACAAACACAAATTTAGTATCAAGAGATTTTGCAGTTATTTAGATCTTATTTTCATTTGATGCATTGAAGCGTAGTTGGCTTGCATGTATGACTGGGAAAGGATTAGTTCCATTCTTAATTGTGGGCAATAGAGAAGTCCACGTTAATGAATTATGGTGTTAAGTCTTTAACTCAACAATAGAGACTAACCCATAAAAGAATTGAAAGATGGGAAAGGGTAGACATTAAGCCATATAATGCAGAGAACAACAAACAATAGACATTAACCAATGAAATGCAGAGAGGAAAAAAACTATAAAACAACACTGTAAAATTTTTTGCTTCTAATATGAGAGACAAAAATCGTCTCAACAGACAGAGATCTCACCACCATTAAACAATCTAAGCAAATGAATAGACAACGCAAAAATGACAGTGTAAAAGATGCAGGTACTTACAAATGCCTCCTTCTTTGCTTGCTACAGTTTTTATTTCATCAGAAACATGTATTAGCATGAAATGCATAGAATAGAAAACATTAGACACACAAGACTACTAAACAGACACAGATTTCACCCTTACCAAACAATCTGAGCAAATGAATAAACAATGCAAAAAATGACAGTGTTATAGATATAGGAAATTATAAACACCTCCTTTTTTGACATATTTCATCTTCATCAAAGAATCTTAGTGTTGATGATTGTTTTGATGCAATCATAACAATAAGTTAAAATTCACATGAAATGAACTGAAACTATACTTGAAAGATAAGAAGGAATCATTTGAGATTCAACTAATCCCAAGTCTACAATGGTTAGGTTGGTCAAGTTCAGTTGGTCAATGTGAAGCTGTAATGTTCAAGGGGCCTTACGTAGTTTAGGTTTGTTTGGTGGTTTACTGGACTAAGAATATGCAAAAAGGTCATGAGATATGTCAATACTTTTCATTCCTTTGCATAAAAGTGATACTGTGCTGCAAGTTTTAGATGGTTTTTCTTGAATTTTTTGTAGCTTTCTTCTTTATCTATTTATGAAAACTGTCTACTTATAGCTCTGTTATGCATGCTTCTTCAAATTTGAGACAATTTCCTTTAGATTTCTACGTTTTCAGCTAAATATTTCAGATGGGTTGGGAAAAGTTAGAAAGATCTAATCTATACCTCTTTTAATCTACCGAAGGATCTAATTGTTTCTGTTATGCACTATGTAAATACCACAGTAATTTGATCAAATCCACAGTAAAACCTTAAATGCAAGTCCTGAGCATTTTCACAAACATACATTTAAAATTGCAAGCTCTCAAAGAAAATATTTCAAAACACAAAGAAGAGTAGGAGAACACTTAGAAGATAGATGCAGAACTCCAGATTCTATTGTATTAGAAACGAACAGTCATACATGATTTACAATGTAGGAATGACTCTTAGTTTCATTGATCATACTACAGAGAACTTACAAGCTTTATAGATATAGTAAGGCAGCCAGACATTCCACGCGCACCTTACTGCAGACAAACAGGCGACCTCCTTCTTCTACTTCTAAACTATGCTAACTTGCTGTATGTTCCTAAAAGAAAATCCTGCTGTAGCCCCTGTTGTTTTCCTAAAATCCCTGTTGTAAAGTATTACAGTGTAGAGAGGCACAATATAAAGACATTCTGATTGTCCTCACTACAGCAAAAACCTAACTAAACCCCTGGTTCAAACCCCTGGTTACAGTAATAAATACAGGTGAACCAGCTCTTCAAAATATCTCTGAGCAGTGTCAAATCTGGGCGAAATATTGCCCCTTCTGAGAAGTTCCGGCAGCTGGGTAATAACTCTTGTTTGTCTGTTGTAATAATACCCTCAGCTGCAACTTTGTCCTTTATTTGAATGGCTTTGACTTCCTCGCACTTCATCTTTATCTTCCTGCTCCTGAGATCAGATTTTCTTCCTCCATGAGGTCACTGCGTTGAATTTCCAGCTGCTTCCTCAACTGCAAGCCTGCAAGACAAGACAAGCAATAAGTATTTAATTTATCACATAAACAGCAGGAAATTAAAATAATCGTTTAAATCCAGGTGACTGCGCAAAATTGTGGAAATCGGATCCATAATACTCTAAAAACGCGCTCAAAACGCATTCAGACCGCTCACAACCCATCAGGTCAACCATCGCTGACCGGGAAAATGCCACGGGCGCCAAAAAATGGTTTAAAACTCCACCGCTTCATTTCTCGCCCATCGGCGTGTCAAAAAAAATGGCTTGGTCGATATTCGCTGTTTGGCCGATGTTCACCTCATCTGCATGATATTCTAGAAATATGATGCTCTCCCTTCCAAAGGTCCAGATGACGTCATCAGGATGTTTCGCTTCTGTATATTGGGGAAAAGAATGACATCATCATCATATTCATGTCGAAGGAAAATAGGAGGATATGAAATATGATCCTGCTGCTGAGGAAAGGAATATGATGGTGATGTCATCGTCATATTCGGGCTTCGTTAAAATGCAAATGATGGCGTCATCGTCATATTCGTTAAGATCAGGGGATAAATGCAATATCGGGTCACCTAAGGAGCATGATCAGGATGATGATTGTAATATGACCCCTTTGCGGCCAAGGTAACCCTCTCGAAAGATCAAGATGATGATGATCATCAGGATATTTGGGGCTTTTGTCGAACTTAGAATAAGACGTCATCATCATATTCGCGAACCGGATCGTGTTTTGGAAAATATCCTGCCGAAGGGAAATGTGATGATGATGATCATCAGGATATTTGCTTCTTTGTTTATCAGATCGGGATGACGTCATCATGATATCCGGGGCCTTTGTTAAACTTAAAACATGACGTCATCATGATATTTCGCTAACCGGATCATGTTTTGGAAAATATCCTGCCGAAGGGAAATGTGATGATGATGATCATCAGGATATTGCAAAAGGTCGTTCTTTCTCGGCAGGAGGACTTTACGAAATATCAGGTAGACAAACAAGATCATGATGATCTTGACAACATGACAGGATAAAAAAAAATGATGATCCTCCTCATCGAATTATCATGATGACGTAACCATCATTTTCTATCTTCGAAGCATGAAGATGAGTTGAGGTCATCATCAGGTTTGCGCTAGGGTGATATTTAAAATATGATCATGCTGCTGAGGAATGGAATATCACCTTCCCTTGAAAGATAGGGTGATCATCATGATCATGCAAAAGGAGATCAGGAGGATATGAAGACGTCATCATGATAATTCGATTTTCAGCAAATATGACCCTCTCGTGAAAGATCAGGATGATGACCCTCTGATATGATTTTGGCATGCGCATGCAAATTATGCAGATGGTGGATTTTCTAAGTCAAGGTGATATTTAATATCAGCATGATATTATAATATCAGGTAATGTTAAAATATTAGCATGATGCTCGCGATACAAAAGACCGCTCGACGGGGAAAACTTACTATGTCTTAAAGTTGACGTCCGGATATTTGAACCTCAGGATATTATCGGGGGGGCATTTCAAATATGATGATGATGTTCTTCATACAGCAAAACCGATTTTATAAAATATGACCCTCCTAAAATCATGATGCTCACGATGTGCATAAGGTCATTTGACGGGTAAAGGGCGCTATCACCTAAGATTGACGTCTGGATATTTCGACTGCATGATTTTATCAGGTGATAGATCAAGATCATGATGACCTTGATAACATGAAAAAATATGATGATCACTTGCGATTATCAGGTTTGACCAAAACTTTGACTGCTCATAACTCCCTCATATGGACGAATTTTCAAGTGATGTAAAAGGCAAACCTGCATGGAATTTCAAGCTCTTTCTAAATATGAGGTCACAGAAACAAAATATGAACTTTGACAAACTGACCTCATGATGATGACCTACCTTATCCAATATCATGATGATGATGCACCTGACTCATTTTTACCAAACCGCCAGAAAGCAGAAAAACACAAGCAGAAGCAAAAAGCAAAGCGACAGCAGGGGTCCCCATTTTGCTAAGGAGCATAATGGGGCATGTTGTGAACATCACAACACTTAGGAAATGAATAAACAATGCAAGCTTTGCTTTGCTTGACATCCTTAAAACTTGACACCAGAAACCATTAATGGTGAGTGCACTTTAGTCTATTGAGAATAAATGCAAATTAGAGACTAGAAAATGCCAAATTTCCTTAGTGAAATGCAAAGTGTTAACAAAAACACTTAGTGCGAAGACATGTCTATATCAAAGAACATTACAAAGCCATGAAATATTCCCATTAGTAGTAAAACATTACCAATTGATGAATTAATTTTATACGAAGACATTTTGCATATATGTAGACCTAATTTTCATTTTGATTTCACAGATTGAAGTGCAGCTGGCATGCATGCATGCAGAGAAAAGATTAGTTCCATTCTTAATTGTGGATAGTAGGGGAGTTGACATTAATGAATTATGGTGCCAAGTCTTTAACTCAACAACAGAGACTAACCCATAAAAGTAGTCAAAGATAGGGAAGAGTAGACATCAATGCATAAAATGCAGAGAATAATAAACAATAGACATTAACCCATGAAATGCGGAGATGTAAAAAACTATAAAATAACACTGTAAAACATTTAGGAACTTACAAATGACTTGTTTTTTACTTCCAAAATGATAGACATAAACCCTCAAAATAGACAAAGATCTAACTGACATTAAACAATCCAAGCAAATGAATAGACAAAGCAAAAATGACAATATAAAAGATGTGGGAACTTACAAATGTGTCCTTTTTCGCTTGGTACAATTTTTATTTCATCATAAACATGTATTAGTGTGATATGCATAGAATAAAAAACATAATACAGAAAACACTACTAATAATTGTTCTTGAAATGCTAGGCAAAGTCTTCTATATCCATAGCATGTATGTTTGAAATAGGTCAATAGCTAATTGTGAAATTACATAGTGCACATTAGGAGTTAAAATAAATCATCAGATTAGTCTTGATTAAAGTGTCAATAGCATTGTCTTATGATTGATATCATTAACAATAGCCATGATATGCAACTTCTTTAACATCTTGCTTCTTGACATTGTTCTACACTGTTATGCTGTGTTGCTTGGATCCTGCATCACAAGCAATTAGCATAATGCTTTTCAAAATGTAGTTGTCACAATATGCTCAGAAATAAAGAGAATAAAAATTACAACAGTGTAGGGTAAGCACCTCTACTATGGTGAAAACATCGGTGTTTCCTTTTGTGACAATCCCTACGATGCAATTATCCGTTGCAAGTGCGAATGTTCCTTGTACTTGAAACTTCCACAACAAGAACATTACCACAGACATGTCTTTCTTGTGATTTTCAAATGGTATTGCAGCTAGCTGAGGAAAGCTATTTTGTAGCAGTTGTCTATGTAGATAATAGTCCACAACTCCATCTGTTGTTTGAACAGTGCATTGAAGAAAATGCATGTATTCAAATTTTGTGTCAGCTGCACATATTGTGCATTATGCAACATCAGTGTTTGATGTTTGTGTAAAAAAACCCTTTGTTTACATGATGTGCAAATTGGTTCGTATGGGGGCAAGTGGACATTTTTAGGCCTCAGTGTTCTAGTCACCTGGAATAGTAATGTAGATGTAATTAGTAGCAAGTTAGAACAATGCAATCTCAGAAGTTTTTACAGAAGTTATAAACAACATCACAATAGAAGAGCACACATGACAAATGCTTTGAATTAGAAGCCTATACTACTATGTAAGATGTAAATGTTTTAGATGTTTACTTCCATGCTTGAGGACTTAAGTGGTTCTAGGGAAGCTATTGTAGATTCATCATTAAGCTCGTCAATGAAGCAGGATGGCATTATTCTCATTACAATTGTGCCTTCTGTCCCAGTACGAATAATATTCTTGAATAATATGAGGGGTTTTTTTCTGATGCCAGCATTAGTTGAAGCATGGCATAGAGCTTCGCATGGCTGGTGGGGACAATAACCTGTAAAATACAGAGTTGTTCAAATGGAAAATTTGAAAGAAAATTAGTTTAAGAATTCCATAGTGGTAAATTAGATAAAAAATTGTATGTTCTAAAATACGTACATTAATTTAATCAAAAGAAGACTGCTAAAATGTAAATGCTGTCAAAGCAGAAAGGCATTCTACAAGCAAGTCAGCTCTATCAGAGGCAAGTGTTAAAAAGTATTTAGAAAATTTAAAAAAGAAAAGTGCTCAAATTATAAGATGGGAAGATTAATTGTACAAAACATCTTACAGTAGCCAAATCATCTTGGGACTCTCTGTTAGCTGCCGTTGCACCAAAAGATCAACCTATTAATGCCCGATACAACCACTTGATTTAACAAGCACAGGAGGCGGTTAAGCCCTTGTCGCAAACCACCGCAGTGTAGCGCTGAACAAGGAGACCAAGGGCCACACCTTGCAACAATCCCCCTCTCAGCGCAAGCGCGGGGTTTGAACCCATGACCTCGGCTCTGATACCAATTGTTAGCTTCCATTGCACCAAAAGATTGACCTATTAATGCCCGATACAACCACTTGATTTAACAAGCACAGGAGGCGGTTAAGCCCTTGTCGCAAACCATTGTAGCGCAACGCTGAACAAGGAGACCAAGGGCCACACCTTGCAACATCTCCATCCTTAAATTGCAGTTCATATTGCATTGGTGCTTGATGGTGACCAGTAACAACAACGACAAATATTCCAATAGGATAGCTATTGTCTGATTGGATGAGCTGCGAGATGGTTGTGATGGGAATCAGTCTACATTCCTTACAAACTTTGTCAATGGCTTGAATGGTGCTTTGAGGGGTTAATACAAGGGAATAATCAACATCTCCTCTTTCATATTGTGTTTTTTTCCTAATGACAAAATTTGTGATATGCACACTTGTATGAGGCAACAACTGTGGTAGAAATATGTCAATTAGTTTATTGTTAATGCTTACAGTGATTGTCATTTAGCCATGGCTGTCAACCAAATCAACATGGACAATTGTTGCTTTTGGTTGTGTTTCAGGATTTTTGGCAAGAGCAGGGCCATAAATGACTAAAATATCATCTTCAAATGCTAAAGCCGATTGTTTTGTACAAATGTCGAGGATGCTTGATGGCTATACAATTCCTACCTTGAATATGTACATTGCAATTTGAGCAATGAAGGAAACTAAGTGGCCAATTAAGTATACAGAGATTCAAGTTATATATGACAGAAATGGGATACAATACTTGCCTTTTTTGTTCTTGTTTTTCATGTGAGTGGTCCATTTTGTGGCATGTAGAAAATGTGCTTGGTACCTTGCAAGTGTTTCTGGCAACACATGCAATTAGATATTTGTGTCAAGAATGGATTAAAACAAAGTGAAAAGAAAACATTAATGAGATATAATATGGTTTTGAAGTTTGCTGGTGTCAATTGTTAAGCATTTACCTGTTTGTATATGGATTGAATGCTATGCTGCGAGTTGGAAAATCCTAAGATATATGTTCAATGAGCTAGCAAGACATGTGTACCTTGCAACTATCAATAAAAAAACTTGATATCCATAGAATAAATATTGTATTGAACTTAGTTTTGCAATTCATAAGAATCTTCACTTTGTAATTTGTTTGTAATGAAGAAGTATATAATGTGCAAATGTTTATAATAATAATGCATGATAACACACCTATTTTAGAGCGGGTATATAGTCACTTGCAATAGCCTAATCATGGGAGAAGTTTACAAGAGCATGGTTGATAGTCCTCACTAGGAACAATAGCAAAGCCGAGATGTGCATAGGTAGAGTAGTGGGAAAATAAGTACGCTGGTTAGAGGCACGATCAGGATGAAGAACAATTAATAGATTGAAGTGCAGTTGGCTTACATGCGTGATAGACAAAAGATTAGTTGCATTGTTAATGGCGGCCAACAAAAAACTCGAGATTTATGAATTATGGTGTCAAGTCTTTAACTCAACAACAAACATCAAATAATCTGAGCAAATGAATACACAATGCAAAAAATGGCAGTGTAAAAGATATAGGAAATTACAAACGCCTCTTTTTTTGACAGATTTCATCTTCATCAAACAGTTTGAGCAAATGAATAGAAAATGCAAAAAATCCTTTGCTTGACAGCCTTAAAACTTGGTACCACAATCAATTAATGACGACTGCACTTCAGTCTATTGAGAATAAATGAAAACTATGGACTAACAAATGCTAAATGTCTTTGTTAGAATGCCATGTGTCAACATAAACACTTGGTGCAAAGACATGACTAGATCAAAGATCATTACAAAGTCATGAAATATTTCCATTAGCAAGAAAACATTATGAATTGATAAAATGATTTTATACCAAGACATTTAGCACTTATTTAGGCCTAATTTTCATTTTCACTTCATAGATTGAAGTACAGTTGGCATGCATGCATGCAGAGAAAAGATTAGTTCTATTCTTAATCATGGCCAATAGAGAAGTTGACATTAATGAATTATGGTGTTAAGTCTTTAACCCAACAATAGAGACTAATGCATAAAAGCACTCAAAGATAGAGAAGAATAAACATTAACCCATAAAATATAGAGAACAACAAACAATAGACATTAACCCATAAAATGCAAAGATGTAAAAAACTATAAGATGACACTGTAAAAGATATAGGAACTTCAACAGACACAAATTTCACTGCCATCAAACAATTTGATGAAATGAATAAAGAACACAAAGATGAAAGTGTAAAAGATATAGAAACTTTGAAATGCCTACTTTTTTGCTTTCAAAATGATATATATAAACCCTCTGAACAAAGACAGATTTCACCGACATCAAACAATCTGAGCAAACGAATTAACAATGCAAATAATCCTCTGCTCGAGAGATTTAAAACTTCACACCACAAACCATTAATGATGCCTACACTTCAGGCTATTTACGTCAAATGAAAATAAGAGACTAATAAATGCACAATGTCCTTGTTAAAATGCCACACGTTGACATTTTGCAATTATTTAGGCCTAATCTTCATTTTCATTTCATAGATTAACATACAATTGGCATGCATGCATGCAGAGAAAGGATTAGTTCCATTGTTAATCGTGTCGAATAGAGAAGCCGACATCAATGAATTATGGTGTTAAGTCTTTAACCCAACAACAGAGACTAACCCATAAAAGCACTCAAAGATAGGGAAGAGTAGACATTAACACATAAAATGCAGAGAACAACAAACAATAGACATCAACCCATGAAATGTAGAGATGTAAAAAACTATAAAACGACACTGCAAAAGATATAGCAACTTACAAATGCCTTATTTTTTGCTTCCAATATGATAGACATAATCCCTCTCAAAACACACAGATTTCACTCTCATCAGACAATCTGAGCAATTGAATAAACGATGCAAATAATGCTTTGCTCGGGTGACTTAAAACTTTACACCATAAGCCATTAACGACACCCGCACTTTAGTCTATTCACAATAAATCAAAACTAGAGACTAATAAGCGTGCATGGAGAAGATCAGTTCCATTCGTAATCATCGCCAGCAGAGAAGTCGACAGTAATGAATTATGGTTCTATTCTTAATCATGGTCAGTAGAGAAGTAAACATTAATGAATTATGGTGTTAAGTCTTTAACCCAACAATAGAGACTAATCCATAAAAGCACTCAAACATAGGGAAGAATAGACATTAACTCATAAAATGCAGAGAAAAACAAACAATAGACATTAACCCATAAAATGCAGAGATGTAAAAACTATAAAATGACGATGTAAAAGTTATAGGAACTTCAACAGACATAGATTTCATTGTGATCAAACAATATGACCAAATGAATAAGCAATACAAACATGAGAGTGTAAAAGATATAGGAACTTACAAATGCCTACTTTTTCACTTCCAAAACCATAGATATAAACCCTCTCAATAAACACAGGTTCCACCCTCATCAAACAATCTAAGCAAATGAATAAACAATGCAAATAATCCTTTGCTCAATAGACTTAAAACTTTACACCATAAGCCATTAATGATGCCTGCACTTTAGGCTATTCATATCAAATTAAAACTAGAGATTAATAAGTGTACAATGTCATCGTTAGAATGCCATGCATTGACACCTTGCACTTATTCAAGCCTAATCTTCATTTTCATTTCATAGATTAAAGTACAACTAGCATGCATGCGTGCAGAGAAAAGATTAGTTCCATTCTTAATCATAGCCAACAAAGAAGCCAAAATCAATGAATTATGGTGTTAAGTCTTTAATTCAACAATAGAGACAAACCCATAAAAGTACTCAAAGATAGGGAAGAGTAGACATTAAGACATAAAATGCAGAGAATAACAAACAATAGACATTAACCCATAAAAGACAGAGACACAAAATACTATAAAATAACATTGTAAAAGATATAGGAACTTACAAATGCCTCGTTTTTTACTTCCAATACGATAGACATAAATCCTCTCAACAGACATAGATTTCACTCTCATAAGATAATCTGAGCAATTGAACAAACAAAACAAAGAATGCTTTGCTTGACTAACTTAAAACTTTACAACATAAGCCATTAATGATGCATGCACTTCAGTCTATTGAGAATAAATGAAAACTAGAGACTAATAAGCATGCAAAGAAAAGAATAGTTCCATTCGTAATCATGGCTGGCAGAGAAGTCAACACTAATGAATTATGGTGTTAACGCTTAAAGATATAGGAACTTACAAACACCTTATTATTTGCTTCCAATACAATAGACATAAACGGGCTATCAATAGACATAGATTTGACTCTTATCAAACAATCTAAGCAAATGAATAAACAACACAAATAAGACAGTGTAAAAGATAAAGGAACTTACAAACACCTCCTTTTCCATGTCTAATACAATAGATATATGGCAATATGTGCCAATAGATTAGAATTCTATTCCTCGGGACTAAAACTGGAGCGATATTGCAAAGTGATGTGACCAATATGTATCTAGTATTGTGAACTTGACAGTAGCAAGATCAAATTTGTGTATCCAAAAGTGGTCCAACAGACTGCCTACATGTGTTGTTGGCTTGTCAACAATCAGTGACAGTTTTTGCTATTGCATAAATTCAAGAAGTACTTTTGCTCTTGTGGATTGTAACATGTCAGTGTTAAAGTCTTTAGCAATAATCAATTTTAAATTAGGTGGCAATAAGGTAACAACGGTTTGTATTAAATTAAATAGATCATGAATGGGTGCGTTTGGTGTCAAGTATAAATTTATGATGCGCAGTGTAATGTGCATATGCAATAGGTCAATGGTTATTGATTCTCGATTCTTTGTCAAAAATCTGTCAAAGTTTTGCACTGGAACTATTTTTCTGCAGCAAGTTAACAGGCCATGAATACTTGTTGCAGTATAGCAATTGGATGTTTTGTCAAGTAAACCAATGTGATTGAGCACATTGTGTTTGGTCTCTTGGAAGCAAAGGATAGTTGCTTGGAGCAAATCATGTTCATTGGCTATTTCTTGTGCGTGCAATGCAAAGCTACGTGTATTCAAAGAGCATATGGTAAAATGACTTGGAGAGCACTAGTATAAAAAGAGAAATATATTACTAAAAAAACTACTAAAAATTGCTTATAAATGACCAAACATGGTCATGTGACCATTAGTAGTTTATTGCCAGTCATTTATAATGTGACCAAATTGATTACTAAACCAGTTTTAGTCATTTATTGGTTATTTTGATTGATCGATTTGGTAGTATATTTAGTCGTTGATTTAGTCATTGATTGTTGTAATCTGGTCACTTATTTAGTCATTTTTTATTCACTGATATATTTAGTCATTAATTTAGTAATTGATTGTTGTTAACTGGTCAATTATTTAGTCATTTTTATTCATTGATTTCCTTCTATTGGTAGTGTTGATGATTGTTTTTACACATTCATAACAAAAGTTAAAATTCACAAAATGAACCTTAGCTATCTTGAAAGATATGAAGAATTAACTAAGAATTCTTAATCTCAAGTTTCTGTATGGTCAGGTCTTGACCTTGTGGACAATTCAGTAGGTTGATGTGAAATTGTAATATTCAAGGGGTCTTACGTGAATTAGGATAATCAGTGACTTACTGGACTCAAACTATGCAAATTGTTGTATATATCAACAAAGTATTCATTATTTTGCATAAATTCACTATTGTATCACAAAGCTATGTATGAATTTCAATGAAACAAACTTTGCTTATCAAATTAATATGAAAATTGCCAAATATCAATGTAATTTCTCATTCTTTATTCAAATGCAAGACAATTTCCTTCAGATTTCTGCGTTTAAGCTAATTATTTTCAATTGTTTGGAGAAAAGTTAGAGAAATCGAGTTGAGTATCATTCCACTACAGGATCTAAATGCTCTGTTACTCACATCTTTAAGAAATACAACAAATTGATCAAATCCACATATCTAAATCTTCAAGTGTAAAGTCCTGAGTATTTTCACGAATGTACATCAGAGATTGCAAGCTTTCAAAGGATAATACTTCAAATACTAGTAAGAATCAGAAAAAACTTAGTAATAGACACATAATTCCAAGTTTACTTGTATTCAAGGCACAAAGTCATATAGAATTTACAATGTAAGAATGACCTTTTGTTTCATTAATCAAATTGCTAGAAATCTTACAGACATTTTTACAGATACAATAAGGAAACCAGACATTCCGCGTATTCCTTAGAGTAGACACAGACGACCTCCTCTTCTAAACTAAAAGAAATACCTCTCTATTCAAATATTCAAACAAATTACAAGTGCAAGTTACAATTCAAAAATCCTTGTGTAAATATTATACAAGTAGCAGAGCTTCTTATATAGAATTTGAAGCTTCATACTGCTATGGCTATAAAACTTAATCCACGGTCCATATTCAAACTTTCTTGATCAAGGGTGTGCATCTATTCCTAACCATTTCCCAAAATATCTTCACGGTATCTTTACTTGCCTCAAAGGATTCCATTGGAATCTTTTCAAAATGGGATACCCATTGACCTCTTCTAATTTGTTGACTTTACTGGCTGATACCCCTCAGTTAACCTTTTCCTTAGTGTCATTTTGCCTTTTGGTACTTTACTACTCCTTTAGGTATATCTTGAAATTATTTGTTACACCTTCTATGAAAGTGTGATTCCCCCTGGACTTCTTGTCCATATGTATTCTTGCATTCTGACTCCCTCCTTCAATTTCTTTTCTTCCTTACTCAAACCTTCAACCTTTTTCTTATACTTCTTTATTTTGGCACTTGTTTCCACTATCGAATCAATCATTTCCTTACTCAAATATGCTATTGGGTTTCCTAAACATGGTGCAAAATAGCTTTAAACTCTTTTAATACCTTTTTTAATTCATATGCTGGTATGTCTAGGCATTCATGATCAATGAACTTCTCAATTATCTTCATGTGCAACCTTATCATTTTATCTACAATCTCTTCTAAATCTTGAGTAATTGTGATACATCTTTTGAGACTGTCATCCTCAAATTTTAATTCTAACCTTGCCTATGGTACTTGATTAGCCATAGGAGGAGTAATGATTCCTTCACCTATCAATTCATCTGCCCTTTCCTCAATTTCTTCCAACAGCCTCAATTCAGACTTGCATTCTTCCCTTCTAAATTGACAATTATGTATAAGAACGCTGCATTTATTCTTCTCTGTTGCAACCATCTCCTAGCCTGTCACTACATGCTTAGCCACCTCTTCTCCCTTTTTCATGAATTCTCTGAACCACTCTTCAAAAATATTGGCCTCAAGCCTTTTATTCTCCATGTATTTTACTTCATCTTTTGACAACATAGCTATTTCACTAGGTAACTTCAGTATTGTAACATTGGGATCAAATATCGCTTTAATGAATTGTTGCAACTGGACAATGTGTCTTTTCAAATATTCATGTTTATCTTTGTCCTTTAACATTTCTACAGTAACCTAGTGCATATCTTCCCACTCATTTATATGCTGCTCTCTTGTCATGTGGCCTAGGTCAAAATTAAGTATCTTGTAGTCGTCCACTGTTATTTCTCCTTTGGATTTATCTTTATGTGGTATGGCCAAATTCAGCATTCTGGATCCATCAGGGACCCCTTTTTATTGCTGACATTGTTCTGGGTTTCCTCTTTTCTTTCTGTGGTGCTGTGCCACCCAACAAACTCTTGATATCTATAGGTACTAATTATACCTCCACCTTTTCTCTCCTAACTTCTGAACCTAACCAGATCGGAGCCTCTTTTGCACTTTCTGCATCTTTTTCTTCATTAATTACCTTTTCTTGAGGCTTCTCTATTTCTCCTTGTTCTTGTTGCTGTGGAGGGGGTTGCGGTTGAGGGACTTGTTATGGGAAAATCGGATCATTCTGTTGTTTAGATTCACCCTCATTATCATCCTCTTCAATTTTTGTGTCTCCTCCTTCCTCATCCTCTTCCTCTGGATTTTCTTTCTCTGACGGCTCCTTTTCTTCTTCTTCTTCTTCTTTATTTTCTTGTTCCATATTTACCATACCCTCATCCTCTATTTACTTCTTAGGTTCAAAATTACCTTCATCAATATTCTCTGTATTCTCTTTGCTTTCAGGCTTATCTGCTATTTCCATTGCCTCCCCTATTGTTTCAACTTTCTCTTGTACCTTTTCAGGCATGTCAGTTTGTTCTACATGTGAAGGTGAACCTATAGTCTCATCAGATTGCCTTGTATCTTTTTCCTGTTCATCCTTGTTTTCTATATTCTTTTCCTCTTCGCTGTGTTCTCCATACACATTCAAAATATTTAACACATCCACACCAGAATCACTAGTTCATGTTTCTTCCTCAGCCTGGGCATGTGTTTGCTTCACTGCTTTTTGGTTTATCTTCCCTTTTAGATTCTTCTATTTGATGTGCTACATCCTGCACATCCTTTATGATTTCTGGAGGTACTAGTGTACCAAATGGATCCTATGCTTCCCATCCTTCTTGTACATTCTCTTCTTCAGACATTAAACCTTGTTTAACTTCCATGTAAGCTTGAGTATCTTGTCCCTCTTCTTCACTGGATTGCTCCTCATCCCGACTAGTTTCTTTTCTTGCCTTGGGCTTTACCTCCCTGATCCCACTATCATTGCTATCATCCTCAACATTAACAGTCTCCGTTACTTGTTTGGCTTCATGTACATTTGACCCATGCAACTTTTCTTCAATCAATTCTGTTTTAACTTTTGCATATGTTTGCCTCTTTTCTTCTGATGTGGTCTCACTAGTGATGCCACTCAATTTAGTTCCTATTTGTGGTGAACTTATAACATCACTTTGTTTTGATGTTCCTCCTTTAGATGTTTCTATTGCTATGACTTTCATTATTTTCTATCCTGTTAACCCCTTAGCAGCCCGTGCCTGTTTTGCACTAATATTACGGTCAAATGAATTTTCTTCTACAAATGTGCCTGATGATACTGCCACTATCACCCCTAGTGCATACGGATTCATCATAGTGGCATTTTTGTCTTTCTCCATAATTTTTTGCCTCCACAATTTTCCTCTTTTTCTCATAGAAACACTGGAGCTCATCTTAATGCTCCCTCACCCTCTTCTTACCCTTCTTTAGAAATGTGGGCTCCACCCCTTCACCTTTAAGCTCTTCAATTCTATCCTTCAACCATGTTTTAGAAAACAAAATGACAAGTTTAGACAATACGTCCAAAGATGTACTCCATGGTTGTGACCAATTAGGCTCTCCAATAGAAGCAAGCCTGGAACTTTCATAACTGTGGTGCAATAATTTGCCAACATCTTTAACTTCTGGGGGTACATATATTTCCCCCATGGACCTCATTTTCTCTACTGTCAGTCTTTTGTGAGCTCTCTTTCTCACTTCTCTATCATTCTTGCAGTCTGACCAGTAGTCCTTAATGTGTACATGATGTTTAAACTGATGATCAATGGTTTTTTGGATCTTATGAAAAGGATCAAACCTCCTTGCTAACTCAAATTCCTCAAATCCATTATACCTTAACTCTTTCTTTAAGTAGCCAACCACTTCTTCACTGTAACATGAATACCTACCAATTGCCCAAGGGAGATTAAGGTTCCCTCTGCCATATTTCTTTTTATACATTTTAAAAGAATTCAAGTTTTGCCTTGAGAATTCTAATACAATCAACTTGTTGGAAGGATACCTAGGCAGCATAAAAGGTTTTCCTTCAAAACCTTCAGTTGTAATATATGTGAAATTCTAGAATTGTATGTACTAGGAATTGTGCAAACCAATTGTATCTTCTGCATCTATAGATAATCTCTTATCCTGCTCTCCTCTTAAAACCCTTACCATGTATGTATAAAATACGTCATTCACTAAAGCATACTTTCTTAGTGCATTATCCTCCTGTAGATCTAGATAATGGCCATATACAAGTTTTTGATCTGGGCCATTCCCTAGGGTCCCAACTCTATCAATCCCATATATATATGGCTGAATCATTGATGCACATGAGCATAATACATACGAGGACAAATAGAATGGCATCATCTTTTGTTTTCTTAACATTGCCTATTTCCATATGGTTGTGCTAATAGCCTTAGCCTAGTGAATTTGTCCTTGTTCTTTCTTTGCCTCCCTCATGAATTGGATAACAGTGAACATCCAAGGTTCACACTTGGTGGCATCTCTTAAGCCTACCAGTTTGCTTAACATTGTTATCATCAAATGTATCTCTTCTTTGAAATCTATTCTTTGTAGGTTCTTATGTACTCTTGCTACGACCTTGTGTTTATTCTCTGCATTATACCAACTATAGAAGATCCTGCTTCTAAAATCCCTCTCATTATTATTGAAGTCTTCATTGTATTGGTCTATATCAATGTCTACCATTTCCTCTTGTATTTCTAGACCAAATGTTCTTGTGATCCCTTCCATAGATAAATCGGCAATGACCCTATCTTCGTGTATCACTCTCCTAGTAGCTAGGTCATATCTATGTATACATTCTAGACATAGGTCCTTAGCTTCCATAGATAGCGAGAAATCTGCAGCTCTGTATAATCCTCTTTCCTAGATACACTTCATGTCAAGTGTAGCATCTACTGCTGTAATCTTCTGCAAAACATCCTCAAACATCATAGTTTCCTATGCTTGTATCTATTCCTACTCCGCTTGTACTGATTAATGAAGGCTAACCTCTGTGTACTGGTAGCTCTTCCTTTTCATTTCTTTGTGGGGCTTTCTTTCCTTTTTTACCTTTTCTTCACCCCCTGTGTCCACCTTCTTCTGTTTTGGGGCCATCTTATAAGAAACACATTTTTTAACTTACCGTTTTTACTCCATTTACCTAGGGTTTTACCAAAAATTTTCTATTTTTACATTTACCCTAATCCCCTTTTGTCTTTTTCCATTTTTTTTTGACTTTCATATTATTTAACCTAAATCGGCTAATTCCCTATCAAAAATAGTAATTTAACATTTGCTTGCATTTTTAAAATGAAATTACTGATAATTATTTTGTATTTTCAATTAACTGAACTATAACGACATTTAAGATAAATACCTGTATTCGTGACAACTCAACCTTACAACTGTTGACTCACTTTACCATTTTCTTCTCTATTCCCATTTTTGAAATTCTGTCTCGTGATGAATTTTTCGTTCAATTTATGCAAGAGTTCTTCTTTCTGCAATTTTAGTTTTAACAATGCAATTCTGAAGGAAGAAAAAAAAACCCTTTATTTACCCTAACACGTTAAATCTCATCATTCCAGTGTTAATTCAACATTAATTGCAGCAATGAATGCACATATGGCTTCGGCTTTCTACTTCAACATTTTAATTTTAAACCATTCTATCCGTTAGTCCACTCTTTGCATACATCACGCTTTCTTGTATGTCTCCTTGTATATCATTTCTTGTATATCACTTTGTATCTTATCAATATACAAGCCTATGCACAGGATTATAAACAATGTTACCCCTTTTCATTATGTCCAACTTTGTATCTCTTGTTTGTATGTTGCAATGTATGTAAGATAGATACAAACAATTATACAAGTGCAACCCATACAAAACCCTTTTTTTACCTTTTGATTCCTGATGGTGTCTTTCATTTCTTTGTACATTGGGATTGTATGTCCTTAACATACAATCGCACAAACATACAAAGGAATAACCTTATTTTACTTCTTTTGATTTGCATCTCCGCTTGTATCTCCGATTGTATATGCTCTTGTATATCCATCTGTATATGCAACATACAACTGAGAGATACAACTATAGGACCCTCTTTACTTACGCACCTGTATCATCTCGAAATAACAATACTTGCATCTACACTTAGATACAATCCTCCATACATGCAAAGTCTTATGCAACCATCTTGGATTTTTCATTTTTCTTAGCCGTATTGCATAATCCTTTCAGATCCATACATGTCTATTTAAGCGAATGCATATTTTATAAAATGTTAAGATACAATGCATCGCTTACATTTGATTTAATTATCCTTTGAAATCCACACTTGTATGTATGCTAAAGATGCAAGCCTGAAACATACAAACATATAAACATATGAACTACGGGACGTACCCTTTTCTCACCTTAATAAAACCATATTTTATATCCTCCTCAGGTCCATGAATGTATATCACCTTGTATATTGTTTTGTATATCTCCTTTTTAAACAAACATACAAATCAAGATACAATTCAGACTTTAACAATTTATTCACTCTATTCCTGAAAACCTATCAGGTCTGACTTGTACACAGATAATAAGAACACTAAGCATATGCATACAAACTACCACAATACACAAACCCGACTATACTCTATGTGACTTATACAATGACTTCACATACAAACCCTTCTATAATGCATTTTACCAAAAACACGTATATCTTACAGAATATTGGGAATTTTTTATTGGTTCAAAAAGCAACCCTTATTCATTTTTGACAAAGAATTCACCTCTATTCCCTTCTAGTACTTAATGTTAAATCTTTTCAATTTTCAACATGGTTTGTAACCTTTACCCTTTTTCCCTTTACCACCAAGCAAGACCACACACAAGCAAAAAGCAACAACCACAACAGGGGTCCTCATTTTGCTAAGAGGTAAAATGGGGCATGTTGTGAGCATCACAATAGGTACTTTATTTATTCATTAATTTTAATCGTAATTTTGATCAATTTGGTAGTTTATTTAATTGTTTTTGTTCACTAATTTCTGTCAACTATAGTATAATGATACATTATTTATTAAACATCATATCACTAGTTGCAAAGAGAAACACAAGTCTTGAAAAAGGAATACTGTTGTCTTTATTAATTTGAAAAAGTTGTTACATAAAATCTCTTGAAAAAGAGCTACAAGGTAACTATTGTTGTTGTAAAAGAAGCAAGAACTAAAGAATAAAAGTCCTCTGAGAAGACCTTAAATAGGAAGCCTTCAAACATAAAACTTTCCATGAAGAGAAGGCTGCAATTCCTTGTAATCTACTGCAAACACCTTGTAATCTTTGACAACATATCATAACATGTCCATATTCTACCTTCTAGAATTCACAGTCAAAACTATTTCCCTCAAAACCCTATGTCACCATGGTTTAAACCTCAATGAAGCCTTAATTGCAATCTTGACTATGCAGGGTTTGGATTTCATTGCCTTGCTATTTGCTTCCATCTTTATACATTGCAAACTTTACCTTGAAAGTGTTTGAAACCCCCAATGTATACCTCAGTTCAATAATCCCATAATGAGACTAATACACAACAAGAAGTCACTGTCTCAAAACCTTTATGATTTCAAACTATCAAGTGAAACAAGGAACACACTGGGCACATCCAACATTCCTCTCAAGGTCCAACAAAATAGATGAAAAACCAAGACACAAAACACAATTACTAAGAATATATTGTACATTTGAGACTTCACTGCCACCTATGCAAAAATTGCACTTGAGACTGTCCTCCTTGATCACTGTCTTTACAACCCTGTTGCTTTTGTGCTCTTTATTGTCACTGATAATTAGCTTCTAATTCTCCCTCTTAGTTCTTTGAAGTGTATATTCATAGCCAGCAGTTACATTCTCTTAGCATAGTCACTTTAAACTATTGTCACTATGATAGTGTTTGTGTTCTTCATAGAATATCCCAAGCTCATGCATTGTCGAATACAATCAGGATCCATGCCCCCTCCATCATCTGCAAAAGAAAATACAAGGTGATAATTTCAACTAGTCTGTGCTCATAAAAGTAAATACAATACCAATTTGCACAAATAGTGATAGCAAGCTAGGAATAATGTTTGCACCCTGAAAAAGTAAAGCATGGCTGCAGTCACGAGGGTTGTAAATCTGGTCCACTTTGACATAAGTTGCACCATGAGGTATCTGAATGTTATTGGACCAAAATATGAAACACAATAAGGAAAATTTCTACCCATAATATAAACAATAATAGAACACTAATCTTCAAATATAAGATATCTTATCATCAAAACATCATACATCAGGTTGACAAATAGTCATCATCAAGACAACCCTTCAACAAACAAAACTGACAAATATTTTAGAAATAAGCATTAGTTATGAGCTTCTCTCATCTCTAGGGTAACTATCACAAATGAATGATTGTAGCCACCTCAACAATTCATCTCAGGAAACAAAGTACAAAACTACATTACCTCATCAATTGCATTATCAAGAAGCTCTGCAATCACTGCAATGATAAAAAAATAAGAAGAAAATTATAGTTTATCTAATTCATAGCATAGATATTGTTGAAACCAATTCTAATCTCTAATTCAAATAACTGTTAGAAAAAAATGTAGTGCAGAATTGAGAATTAACACAATGAAATAGTAGTAAGCTGTACAAAATAGACAATACAGATTTACGTGGAAAATCTAGTTTGTACCAAGAAAAACCACTGGCAAAGATCTCTCAATAATTTTATTCTTAGAAGAAATTCGTTGTTACAGAATATTACCATGCATTTGCATTCAAGATCAATTGACTTTCGTTGACTACTTTACCAATGCTAGAATAAGATAAACTGACTTCACATACCAACAATAACTAATCCATCTCATACACGTAAAAGAAGAAATAGGTTAAGAATGCATAATGAATGAATTGGAGAACAAATTAAACAACGGACTAATCCATCTCATATACACAGAGAACAAAGTATGTTAATAATGCTCAACGCAAAAAACATATCAATTTACAGAAGAGATTAACCAACTGATACATTAGGCCCAGTGTATGGGCTGCTTAGGTGGGGTACATAGTTTATTTTTAGTTTCAATTTTCTAACTGTACTAATTATACCTTTGCCAGAGCCACAATAATTAAGTACCTTCTTCCAGCCCCCAAAATAATGAATTTATCATTACTTATTGGTATTGGGTAGTATAACAATAACTGCATATGTTCAAAATTTTCACATGATTATAGCTTTTCATTGATCTCATAATTCATCATAGCTAGATTACTTTTTGTTGCAGGAGTATCACTTAGGGAAGGAACAGGAGCAACCATGTTTGACGACGAAGATGACTAGGCAGACAGTGAGGCTAATCTATTTGATTTAGCTTTAGATGGATAGGATGGAATAGGGCCATTTGGGCCATTGATTCCCATAGAGAATGAGAGTTCTTTGATGGAGAGAGTGAGGTTGGAGCTCAAGCATGAATTGAAGCATGTCAGCTCTTATTACCTTTATTGCTAACTAGTTGGTATGAATGTAAATGTTGATAAAAGTCTTTATGCAAAATGTGGAAGCATAGACAAAACTCGTGAACTGTTTGACAAAATGCCTCAAAGAGATGTAATCTCATGGAAGGAAATAATTTTAGGATATTCACAAAATGGATTTGTTGAAAGGGCTTTCAAAACTTTCAAGCAAATGTAATTGGCAGTTCTAAAGCCAAATTATACGACCTTTGCCTGCATCCTCCCAACCTATGACAAAATGGGAGCTTTGCAACAGGGTATAGAAATCCATCAAAGCATAAAGGATAGAGAAATTTTGTCAGATGTTGTAGTGGCAATTGCCCTAGTAGACATGTATGCAAAATGTGGAAACATAGACAAAGCACGTGAACTGTTTGACAAAATGCCTCAAAGAAATGTGGTCTCATGGACTGCAATGATTGCAAGATATGCACAAATTGAACTTTTTGAGAAGATTTTAGAAACCTTCAAGCAAATGCAATTGGCAGGTGTAAAGCCAGATTCCACAACCTCTGCCAGAATCCTCCTTGCCTGTGCCAAAATTGGAGCTTTCGAACAGGGTATGGACATCCATCAAAGCATGAAGGATAGAGGAATTTTTTCAGATGTTGTAATTGCAACTGCCCTGGTAGACATGTATGTAAAATGTGGAACCATGGACAAGGCACATGAACTGTTTGATAGAATGCCTAAAAAAAATGTGGTCTCATGGTCTACATAGAGAGAGCCTCATGATCGACTACAATATAAAGGAGGAAAGAAGAATGAAGAGAGGTGTAAGTAATGCAGTTGTGTAGGATGAACCTGCTTAGAAATTTAGGGAAGACATCTATTGGGTATTTCATTTGGCATGATTGTTGCCTCACCTACTTATCTCTATTCAGTCCAGGCTCCCCCGTGTTGGTACTCATTTTGACCTGGAGGATGATTTTTCATGTTTAGGGGGTTTCTTCATTTGAACCCTATATCTTCTTGCCCATTTTCCTAAGTGTTGGACCTCCTCAGCATTTTTCAGCTGCAGCATCATATTTTCTTAAGGAGAGAAGATCATCATCATCATGATATTCTAAGGGAGGGGGTCATCATCATTATCATTTTCTATTGACCGGATGTTTCATCAGGGTCATCATGTTTCAATATCGGGTGATGTTTGGATATCATCCCGATCCTGCAGTGAAGCTATAGTGCAGCATGATATTTGCGCGTCAGGATGATATTTCCAAATATCTAGTTAATCTTCTGAATATCATCCTGATGCCGATATGGGGGTGACGTCATCAAGGTCTGGAGGGTCACATTGCTAACACTAAGTCATTTTATGGAGATCCCCCAATGTTGCGAATATGACAATGACGTCATCCTGAAATGTATAAGGGCGGCGAACATGCTTCTGCTACAGTGCGATGTACAAGTGGTCTTGTATATTGAGCTACATACAAAGCTGCCAACATGCATTTCAAACATACAAAGAAAAGATACATTGCGGGTATATTCCCAGGAATATTCCCGCTTTGTATATCGGGTCATGCACAAGCGAAATGTACAAAGGAGGTGCGCATATACAATTGCTACAGTGGCGAGCGGAAGATACATTCATCGAATATTCTGTTGAAGATGCTGTAGTTGTATATTGGAGGTTTGTATATTTGCGGATGCAAGGAAAACATACAAAGGTGCAAATATACATTCGCTACAGTGCCGCGGAGGAGATGCATGTGCTGGGGCCCACGGATATGCAAAGGAACAAAATATACAATGGCCGATATACAAGTGATGGGGCCCTCCAGTTGTATATACATGCAAAGGTACATAGGTCAAGATACAAGCCGGACCCAAATATGTTTCCAATCTGCTTCATAAAGGTTTGGGGTCCGCCTTGTATATCAAACAGTTGTATATGCATAGGTGTAGGGTTTCTCAGTTGGGCCGACAGAGGTGTTTGGCTGATGGAACTGTATCGGCATAACATGTGATGTCAGCGAATGAGATTGTTGTTCTACCGATGGTGTTGGTCTTGCCGACAGGGGTAAGTCATGTATTCATCGGCAGGAGTGGGAGCTATCGGGTGAGCGGTCAGATGTTGGGCCGACAATGTAGTGTTTGGCTGATGAAGATTCATCGGCGTGTGTCTTACCGAAGAAAGTGGGGTTGACGTTTGGCATCGGTAAGACTACTGTGATCGGCCAATGTGTTTTGTGGTCCGCCGATAGAAGGAAGTCACCCCGATGGGGAATGCCATTGGGATGACTTTGTGTTCAGTTTGGCCAACGGTGGAGTATGTAGGATTTGGCGATCGGCGAGACTTTTGAGATCGGGCTAGCAGTTGGAGGGCCCGTCGATGGGTAATGTTTGGCCGATGAGGTTTCATCGGCATGTGTTTGGCCGACGGAGGGATGAGGCCATAGTTCATCGGCATGAGTTGTTATATCGGCGAGGGAATTTTGAGCTGGGCCGATGGTATATGTCACAGTGATGGGTTCTTGGCGAAGGGTTGTGTGTCAAGCGTGGAAAAATGCTCGACACTTATCATGTGTGCGGCTATGTTTATAAAGCGCTAGTGTGTTCTCCTCACCATGCATGTGGGACTATTCTTTTTCCACAATTTGAACCTGCGAAGGAGGCGTTTTGGCGGGAAGCCTCATGTTGACTACAGTGACAGTTTCCAAGTGAAGTGCGGGTGGTTGAGCCATCAATGACTGTCGTGCAGCGGTATGGACGATGATACAAACGGTGAAGCTGCTTGATCATGAATGAAGATTTCCAGATAGTGGCGCGTGGCTCGAGGCTCCTCTTTGTCTGCTGCATTTACATTTTCTGAGCACCATTCCTTCTGAGGGCTGTATCTGGCGGATTTTTGTCAAAGCCATGTAATTAATTGCTTATGGTACACTACCTGGCTGTTATAAGCAGGAAGTGTTACTCATTTCTAGGTTGTTGAAAGTTGAAGATTTTTGGCTCTGTAATTCAAAACAAGCTGATCTAGTTGCTCTGTACAGCTAAACCTGTGAGTTTATGTATCTCTTGTTGTATGTTTTGGCATGAACCCACTGATTTCATGATTAATCTTATATGAGAAATGCTATCTTAGCATGTGTTTTGTTAATTCTGTCTCCAGTATTGCATGTATTCTTCTTCTGAATCTGGATATTTGGGTAATATTTGAGACTCTAGAACATAGAATTCCTATGTTGAATGTCTGATCTTTTAACTTCTGCTCAAGGGGTAGATTAAACTATTTTTAGGTTGAACATTGGGAAGGGTATACTGCAGTAGGGATGCCATAAGTAGAGATAACTTAACACTCTGTATTGGGAGATATCTATAAGGCAGGTATCATATATATCCCCCTGAAATCCAGCTTTAGCTGTTCATGCTGATCATTCACAGGTGTATGTCTATTGACTCCAGGCCCTGGATAGGCACCAATCTTGCTTCGTGTTTGTGTTACAACCATGTCCAGCTTTGCATCCAAACTCAAAATCATAATCAAACTCTAAAACAACCATTAGGACATTAGAATTAGTTTTAGGATCCTCAGTCCTCTGTCTACAACTACAAATAGGCCCAAAGCTAGCCCCTTTGCTCTTATCTTTCAGTTTTGGTCTACTTACAGGAGGACTTATCTGCTTTCTGACAGCATCCCAATCCTTGTATGCGTATCTCATGGATGTTGAGTAGGGAATACCCCCTAAGTCTTGCAGAGCCTGAAGAAGAAGAGGAGATAAAATATAGAGTCTATCTCCTACACTGTTGGCCCCTGGCCCAGAGATCCTGTTGATCACTGATGGCTACCTTATAGGGAAATCTGGGAATAAGCATCCAGTCTGGGAAAAAACCAACACCCCGTAGCCCCGCAAGGACTAGGGCATGAGGGCGCGGGATGGCAGGGTCTCCTTGCATCCCTGCGAAGGAACTTTTGTGTGTGCGCGGGGATGCGGGAAGAGAAAAAATGTGGTCTCATGGACTGCATAGAGAGAGCTTAGAGAGAGCTCATATGATTGATAAGGCGGCATGAAAATTTTATGGTATGTATAATGATTTGAATGGTAGTGTGTTCATATTGTTAGCCTCCTGATCAACTGCAATATAAAGGATGAAAGAAGAATGAAGAGAGGTGTAAGTAATGCAGTCATGCAGGATGAACCTACTTAGAAATTCAGGGAAGACATCTATTGGGTATTTCATTTGGCATGATTGCTGCCTCTCCTACTTATCTTAGATGTTGTAGTTTCAACTGCCCTGGTAGACATGTATGCAAAATGTGGAAGCATTGACAAGGCATGTGAACTGTTTAGTAGAATGCCTCAAAGAGATGTCATCTCATGGAATGCAATGATTGCGAGATATGCACAAAATGGATTTTTTGAAAAGGCTTTAGAAACTTTCAAGCAAATGCAATTAGCAAGTGTAAATCCAAATTTGACAACCTTTGCCAATGTCCTCCCTGCCTGTGCCAAAATGGGAGCTTTGGAATAGGGTATGGACATCCATCATAACATAATGGAAGGGGGATTTTTGTTAGATATTATAGTTGGAAATGCTCTGGTAGACATGTATGCAAAATGTGGAAGTATAGATAAGACACGTGAACTGTCTGATGGAATGGCTCAAAGAGATGTCATCTCTTGGAATGCAATGATTGCAAGATATGCACAAAATGGATTTGTTGAAAAGGCTTTAGAAATTTTAAAGCAAGTGCAATTGGCTGGTGTAAAGCCAAATTCTACAACCTTTGCTAGCATCCTCCCTGCCTGTGTCAAATGGGAGCTTTGGAATAGGGTATGGACATCCATCAAAACATAATGGAAGGGAGATTTTTTTCAGATATTATAGTTGGAAATGCTCTGGTAGACATGAATACAGAATGTGGAAGCATAGACAAGGCATAAGAACTATTTGACAGAATGCCTCAAAGAAATGTCATATCATGGAATGGAATGATTGCAGGATATGCACAAAATGGATTTGTTGAAAAGGCTTTAAAATTTTTAAAGCAAATGCAATTGGCTAGTGTAAATCCAAATTCCACAACCTTTGCTAGCATCCTTCCTGCCTGCGCCAAAATGGGAGCATTGGAACAAGGTATGGACATCCATCAAAAAGTAATGGATAGAGGAATTTTGTCAGATGTTGTAGTTTCAATTGCCCTAGTAGACATGTATGCAAAATGTGGAAGCATTGACAAGGCATGTGAACTGTTTGTCAGAATGTCTTAAAGAGATGTCATCTCATGGAATGCAATGATTGCGAGATATACACAAAATGGATTTTTTGGAAAGGCTTTAGAAACTTTCAAGCAAATGCAATTAGCAGGTGTAAATCTAAATTTGACAACCTTTGCCAGCATCCTCCCTGCTTGTGCCAAAATGGGAGCTTTGGAACAGGGTATCGACATCCATCATAACATAATGGAAGGGGGATTTTTGTTAGATATTATAGTTGGAAATACTCTGGTAGACATGTATGCAAATGTGGTATTATAGATAAGGCACGTGAACTATTTGATGGAATGGCTCAAAGAGATGTCATCTCTTAGAATGCAATGATTGTAGGAAGCAGATCCCCAACATTTTAAATAAGGGATTCCAAGACCCATGAAAAGTTAGGGGAGGTAAAATTGGAGAGGAAATTTCTGTAGTATGGTGTAAAATGAAAATTACCCACCACCTCACCAAAAACAGAGAAATAAGGAAAAGGAAGGGCAGACTCACTTACTAAAGTAGCAAAAAAGGCTCTCTTATAGATAAGTGTGGAGAAGAAGAAAGGATAAGTGGTCCCATCATAAATAAAAGCAAGACAAAAACAAAAATAAAAGAGAAAATTTGTACAAATAGTAGAAGAAGAAGATGAAGAAATACCAATTAAAAAGGTATCGTAAAAAGTCAAAAGGGCTCAACTAGAAAAAATAAAAGTTGTGGAGGAGAAAGCACCTAAAAAGAAATATATATAAATGCCTAAAGAGAAAATCTAGGAGAAATAACAAATATTGGATATACAGGGGTTGTATAGATCACTTTTTACACTAGGCAAGTGATTGGAGGTAGCACAACTATACATAAGAACTTCCATAGAGAATAAGGGGATTATTCTCCAAGCTATGTTGGATCACATTACTAGAAATCCACATCCCATGGTAGACATAATAAAGTACTTTCTGGTGGAATTCATAGAGTCCATCAATGTAAAGAGAGAAGAAGAAACACAATTAGAGGAAAAGATTTGAAAGGATGCATTAGAATAAATGGAAAAAGAACTAGACCTATTCCGTAACAACATAACACAATTGAAATATTTACAAAATGAGGAGCTAAGGTCTAAATAGAGAGTAGACACTCTTTTATCTCAAACAACATAGCCTAAGGAAAGCGTTAAAAGTGAAACCATGGAGGCCACTAAGAAGGCCTATGATATTCTATTAATAGAAAAAGTTACAGATGAGAAGGAAATACTAAGTGAACAAAAACAAATAGATTATGATACAATAGGGATTAGTGTGGAAGACTTAGTCAGGGACATACAAGATGTTACTACACAAGGGGAAGAGGATATAAGTATAGGTCAGACAATGATATCAGAACCTATTAGTGGCAAAGAAGCAAGAAAAGAAGAATACAAGGTAGAAAGAGAGAAATAAACTTCATAGGAGACACTATAGGATGACAAGATGAATAAAGCATAGGATCAACAAACTAAACAACCACAATAGGATACACAAAAAGGTATTGGACTTGATCAAAACAAGAAAGAGGAAGTCAAGAAGGAGAAAGGAAAAGGAGTGTTTGTAGAAATTGATGGAGAATAGTCTCTTATAGGTCAAGTATTAATAACTCCTCTTACGTCCCAATCTTTGGATCCTATGGATAAAAGAAGAGGGTTTATTGAAAATAGAAATAGTTGCAATTGGTCATCACTATGGTGACAAATTAATTCAATTCTACACTAGCATGACCACAGGTGGATTTGGCACATATTTTACCAATCCAACAATTTGAGATGAGCGATGTCAAAGCAATGCTAGGAGGTAGCTACTAACTTAATATGTGAACACAACTAAAATAATAAAGAACACAATGGTTGAAATCCAAGCATAATTGCTACAAGTCACAACATATATCTCTTTTGTCATGCCCACATTTCCGATGCAGTCACGACACGCATCACACGTGTCATGTCCACATTTGTCATGTGGTCATGATATGAAATATCAAAATTTTTCCCATGCTTCCCTAGAAACCCCCTAGGATGCGTAAGCATGCTCGGTGGTGTTACGGTTAAGGCATAAACAATACAGTTGAATGTGGGTTAATGCGTTCATGTGCGCATACCAATCACAATGAAGGCCAACTAGGGGGTCAAAGCGACGTGGTTAACATAGCCAACAGGGTTAAGATCAACGATCGAAACCCTAAGTTAACCTATGTGAATGAAGGGATTTTGACGTAAGTCAAAATCAATAACCAAAAGCCAAATGCATGAGAGGATGATAAAATACAGAATTCAAATGATGATACTCGGCAAAAAGCAATATTATATTCTCTAACAAGGTTAAACTTCACTAACCTAGCTAAACCCTAAATTCTAGAAAAATCTGGTAGCATAACGCCTCATGGGCGTGAATAGGGTTTATCATACTAAAACTAATTTGATCCAAAGGTTTATTGATTTGGTTTAAATTACTTACGTCTCACTAATTGAATAGGTATTTAGTTGAATAAGTTAATTGAACATTTTTCAACAAAGTTTGATCAATCTGTTCTCCTTCATGTTTTCTTTAATTTAAATTACTTTTCAACAAAGCTCGATCAATCTATTCTCCTTCACGCTTTCTATAATTTAAATTATTTTTCAACAAAGCTCGATCAATCTGTTCTCCTTCATGTTTTCTATAATTTAAATTATTTTTCAACAAAGTTTGATCAATCTGTTCTCCTTCACGTTTTCTATAATTTAAATTATTTTTCAACAAAGTTCGATCAATTTGTTCTTCTTCATGTTTTCGATCAATCAAAGTTATCTCTGCATCCTTTACATTATTCCTAATTTCTTGGTAGATTAGATCTCGAAAAATAGGTTTTACTAACTTTGTTTAAAAAATTTACTAGGTTTTTGATCTGGGTTTAAATCAACGTCTAATTTAATTCCATTAATTAAATTGCCCCTTCATGATTAAAAGGAATATTAAATTTTAATTAATAATGATGTGGTTTAAAACGTTCTCGTAGAGTTAGATTTCTTAACCCAATAATCACCTCTCAATAGTTAAATTGTATAAAATGAATTGAATCAAATAAATTCTTCTATCGTGATTTAATCGATTTATTTACATCCACTAACAAATAAAAATAAATATATTTTAAAAATAATAAAGTTTTACCATTTAATTAATTATCTCAATTTCCCTATATAATCTCCCAACTTAAAACAATGAACAAAATAATAACAAGAGGGGAATTTAAATTTTAAATGGATTTTATTTCCACCTTGCCCTAATTTCTTCTAACAATAAAATATGATTTTCTTTATTGCAAAAACCCTAGCCCTATTTACTCATTTTTCTCCTCTTTGTTTTTCACTTTTATCTTTCTTTCTCTTTCGCTCTCATTTTGTGTTTTTTGGTTGTGTTGCAGGTTGTAGTGGCCACATATGAAATGCATATGATGGCATTTTTTAATATATATATATATATAATTTATTGTGTTTATAAACTGAGTTTTTTTCTTTTAAAATATATATATATATATATATATATATATATATATTTTGTTTTCATTTGCAAAAATGTGAAAGCCCTAAATTTATTTTTGTTTTGTGGCAGGGGAAGAAGTGCTGTTGGGAGTAGCGACGGTGGCGGCGTGTTGAATGACGGCCGCAGAGTGGAGATCCGCAGTGGAGGGTAGAGGAGTTGGCAGTGGTGAAAGGGCTGCAGAGGGGTATGGAGCGGAGGATACTGACAGCGGAGTTTGGAGGGCATATCACGGGGAGAGGAGGAGTGTGGCGGTGTTGAAGGGCAGCGGCGGGGGTGTACAGTTCGCAGGGAGCGACGGGAGAGGGGGAAAAGGGGATGTGGTCCGCGGGGGTTCCGTGGGGATTGTGGCAGATGGGGGGGTGTGGGGAGGGGGCAGAGCCCCCACCTACACCCCACTTAGTGGGGTGTGGGGATCCCCTCCTGACACCCCACTGAGTGGGATGTGGGTGGGGGCTCTGCCCCCTCCCCACACCCTCAAGTAAACTGAAATGGTGGGGGGGGGGCATTCGAACCCCCCCCCCCCCCCCCCCGTCACTTGTAATTTCTTTTGTTCTTTAAAAAAAACATAAACCTCCGCTGAAAGCTAAAATCATAGTCTGTCCTCTGGTTTTTTTTTTGATTACACAATAATTTTTTTATTATTAATTTTTTTTTTAAGTTTCATTTATATATATATCTATATACACACACAACAACTCCAATTTAATTTAATCTAAAAACACAGACAATTAATTTTATTTGGCAGAAATATTAAAATTAGTTTACCTCTAAAAGCAAATAAATACATTCTTTCAAATTCACATAATTTATATAATTGTATATATATAAATATATATACTTTTGTATATATATATCTATGTATAATTCTATTTTTAACTATAATTTTCCCTCTATTCACTTACAAAATTTATTTTTAAACAATAAACAAAGATATATATCTATTTTCTTTTACCATTTTTCTATGAAGCAAGATCTTTTTTTTTCAACAAGCATATTCATTACAATACTAATATTCACATTTTTATAAAGGAAAGAAACATTGAAATAAAGTAGATACTTCTAAATTCAAATCATCCACAAATTTTATTTTTCAAGAATAATAACAAACCTCATATTTTGCCTCAATAATAAAGCCACAACTTCACTAATTAATATTTTAAAATTTACATACAATGAAACAACTTTAAAAGTAAATTTTCTTCCTTTTTTTTTTGAATGATAAGAAATTAAATCAACAATTTTAACTTTTAATTTCAAATGTAATTAAACTACACACAAAATAAAAATATACATTTTTACAACAAGGGAGAGAATAATGCTCTTCTCTTGGACAACTAACAAATGATAAAATCTCCTAAGTAGGCCAAGCTCTCTCTCAAGAGCTAAAAGAGTAAAGAAAAATAAAATATCAACTCCAAGAACAAGGTGTTTTCTCCAACTTCACAACTTAGCTCCAAAGAACCTGCATATCACAACAAGGGGAAAGAAAACCACACATCTTGCTCTCCTCCCTACTGTAGACCTGCAAGAGGGTCACCCCCGATCTAGGGAGGTCATCCACACACTTGGGAACTCATTCCACTTCTCAACAAGTCATTCAAACAACCAAACACAATTTTTACACCCAAGGATAGCACATCACAAGAACTCAACCAAGATGAGTTCAAAGGGGTATGGGAGTGGACACACTCAACTCAAGAGTGCCACTCCTACAAATATCCCAATACAAAATTTCTCATAAGGCCTCTAGCCATCAAATTTAAACACAATTTCCACAAAGCTTCCATATTTTGGCTCTCAAGCCATGTCACATATTGCTCAAAATCTCATATATTGTCCTCAAGGCTTACAACACCACAAAAACAATGTAATGACCCCGACGAGGTTCACTCCTCCCCTACCCCACACTTGTTGAGCATCTTCTCCCAAGTGGGAGAGGCTCTTACAACACCCTACAAATTTTTCCCACAATAACAATAAAAACTCAAGAAAATAAATCTCACACATATGCATCATGCAAACAAACAAAAGTACAAAGGGAAGGCCTTAGCCTTGAAGCCAACCTTTAAAAGCCCAATTATGGTAGATGGTTGATGTAGAGCTTCTCCAAATCCTCCTCCAACATAAGCCACAAAAGTATCTCTATCTTTTTCCCCAAAGCAAAATTTAAACAATAAAATTATCCAAAAATTCAACAACCCATAACCTTCTCCAAGTGGGATTAAAATAAGCTCAACCCATGAGCTTTGAGGAATGGGGAGGTGACACTTGTCACTTCCTCACTCTTCCTCCCCACTACAAGCAAGACCCATGGGATGGGTGTTGACACATGTCACTCACCCATCCCCAAGTCTCTCTCACCCCCTTCCACTTGTCCTCTCTCAAACATGTGGGAGAGAAAAGTGGAGCTTAAGAGGGAATGGGTGACACATGTGTCCCCTTCCTTTCCTCCCAAGAGGAACCACACAACTCCAAGGTACCCTCACCAATTGTGAGAGAGACTTGGAGTCAAGTCCTCCACAATTGGTGGGTCTTGGAGACATCTCCAACCTTGGGAAGTGGAAAGGGATGGGGTTGAGTGTTGGGACCACTCATCCTCTCCCTCCCATGCCTCCAATTTCGTCACTTAACTTTAGGGTGAAGTTAAGGTGACCAAATGGAGGTTTACCAAGGGTTACCCAAGTCAAAAAGGTCCCTAGACCCAAGGGGTACAACCAAGGGTCAAGTTTAGCTTATTTTGAGTACCTAGGATCAAGTTAAAGCACATTAAAAGGGGTCTCAAAATTTAAAATTTAAAAAATGAAATTCAAAGACAAAATTCTTACAACACCAATTATAATTCAAATTAAAAAAGGGGTAGACTTAACCCGATTAACATCATGCAATAAACATTACAGAATTTCATCATGCATAGAGTTGATCTTGGTTCCTCATGGAACTAGATCGACTTCACAAGGGATTACAACATCGTGTGTGGGATGATCTCCAATTTCTATGGCTTGTTAGAAATACCTGCGCACTCAATTGCAAAGTTAATTCCACACACAGACACACACATATATAAAATAACCAAAGCAAATTAAAAACATACACTCGCATAAAATATCACAAGTTCACTTAAGCATTAAGGAAGTCACATTACAATTTAGATCCTAATTTTTGCATTTCAAACATCCATTCCCAAGATTGAATCACAAAACAATTTTCTATCTAACATCACCCAATTAGTTTTCCCATAACATCATAATATAAAACATATATCTAACATCATCCGTAAAGAAATATCCAGGTTTAACACATTGTAAACATACTAAGCATAACAATCCACATACATCATAAAGTCTAATAGTTTGGAAATTTAGGATCAATAGTCCCACAAGACTAAATGTATCAGCAACAATAAAGTAAATAGTCAAATGTACTGGAATGAAAAAGGTAGGCTTCAGATCCTCCCCCCTTAAGACTATACTTCCTCCTGGAAGTCATCAAAGAGGTGAGGATAAAGAGCCCTCAATCTTTCTACATCCTCCCATGTCACCGTGACCTCGTCGTACATGTCCCACTGGACCCTAACCTGGTCCAGCTCTCGACCTCGTAGGCCTAGCGTCTGAGGAGCCAATATATGAATTGGCTCCAAAGCTAGCTGACCGTCTGCCTCTACCTGACGAGCACTCCAATCCAATACGTGAGATAAGTCAGCTATGTAACATCGTAAAACTGAAACATGAAAGACATCATAGATACACGACATGTTTGGTGGCAAGGCTAGATGATAGGTTATAGGTCCTATCTGCTCCAAGATCTTAAAAGGTCCCACAAATCGTGGTGCGAGCTTAGAGCCCTTTCCATAACAGATTGGACTTTTGTGCGGTCACACTCTCAAAAATACTCTGTCACCCACTGAGAAGCTCTGATCAGTTCTCTTAGCATCGACATACTTCTTCTATCTATCCTGTGCCTCCTGAAGTCTTTGTCTAATCAGTGTGACCTGCTACTCCTTGTCCTCTATCCGATCCCAACTCAATGGTGTCCTGCATGGTCTACCGTATAAAGCCTGAAAAGGAGGCATACCCAACGAGCTGTGATGCCCATTATTGTAGGCAAACTCAACCAGATATATATACTCCTCCCATCTAGATTGATGGTCCATAACATACATACGAATCATGTTCTCCAACACCTGATTAACTCTCTCTGTCTATCCATTGGTCTCAAGATGGTAAGCTGAACTAAAGTTGAACTGTGTGCCCAATGCCTGCTGTAAGGCTCTCTAAAAAACTGAAGTGAATACTCAGTCTCTATCAGAAATGATACGGCGAGGTACTCCATGTAATCTAACAATTTGATCTAAGAACACTCGCCACAGATGGTGCATTGTACATCGTGCGCACAAGTGAGAAATGCGTCACCTTGGTCAACTTGTCAACTGTCACCATGATGGCATCATGGTGGCGTGATGACATAGGAAGACCAACAATAAAATCCATGGAAATGGTGTCCCATTTCCACTCAGGTATCTTGTGAGGGTATAATAGTCCCGCTAGATGCTGATGCTCGGCCTTGACCCTCTAGCACTCAAGGCAACGAGCAACATATTCTGCAATGTCTCTCTCATACCTGCCCAATGGTATAACTATCGCAAGTCAGCATGCATCTTCTTCACCCCTGGGTGTGCTGCATAAGGTGCTCTATGAGCCTCTGAAAGTATCACTGCACGAAGATCACCTGCACGGGGTACATAGATGCGCTGTCGATGTCTAAGAAAACCATCAGACTCAAGGGAATATCCTGCGAATCTTCCCTTAAGGGCCCTCTGTTTCTAGATCTCCTACTGCACCTCAAGAAACCACTTGTCCTTAGGTAGATGCTGTAAGATACGCTCTCTCAAGTCCACACTCAAAGTCAGGGTTAAGATCTCATGGCACCTCTGACTCAAAGCATCAACGATCACGTTCTCCTTCCCTTTGAAGTAGTGGACATCAAATTCGTACTCGTATAGAAACTCCATCCAACGCCACTGGTAGGCATTCAAATTTGGCTGTGTGAATATGTACTGCAAGCTATGGTGATCTGAATGGAGCTCAAAGCAACGACCTAAAAGAAAGTATCTCCAACAAACAATAGCATGTACCACTACTGCGAGCTCTAAATCCTGAGTACGGTAGTTCAACTCATGTGTCTTGAGCTTGCGCGATTCATATGCAATCGCTCTACCACCTTGCATAAGCATGACTCCCAAACCCTCAAGTGATGCATCTGTGCAAACAACAAAATTCTCTACAGGATCTGGAACCGCTAAGATGGGAGCGCTGGTAAGATGCTCCTTGATGACCCTAAAGGCCCTCTCACACTGCTTGGTCCAAGTGAAACTCTTCCCTTTTCACTGAAGGGAAGTGATGGGATGCGCTATTCTGGAAAAGCCCTCCACGAACCTATGGTAATAACTAGCTAATCCCATGAAGCTCCTAACCTTAGTCACACTGGTGGGTGTTGGCCAATCCTGAATAGCTCTGATCTTCGATGGATCTATGGAGATGTCATCACTTGATAGGATGTGTCCCAAATACTGCACCTCTATCCTGAAGAAAGCACACTTCACCAGGTTGCCATAAAACTGTTGCTCTCATAAGCATTGTAAAAAATGATGCAAATGATCCACATGCTCCTCCTCAGTCCATGAATAGATCAAAATATCATCGAGAAAGATGATCACAAACTGATCCAAGTAAGTACGGAACACCCTATTCATGAGACTCATGAACACTACAAGGGTGTTCATCAAACTGAAGGGTACCACTGTGAACTTGTAATGGCCATATCTGGTTCAAAAAGTAGTCTTATGAATATCTGTCTCTGTGATGCACAATTAGTGATACCCAAATTTTAGATCAATTTTTGAGAACACTCTGGCTCCCTGCATCTGGTCAAAAAGGTCATCAATCCTAAGTAGAGGATAATGGTTCTTCACCATCACCTTGTTCAACTGCTTGTAATCCATGCACAAGCGAAGAGACCCATCCTTCTTCTTCATGAAGATAACTGGTGCGCCCCACAGTGAAATGCTAGGTCAGATGTGCCCCTTCTCAAGTAACTCCTCTAACTGTAGTTTGAGCTCCGTGAGCTCATGTGTAGTCATCCTATAGGGTGCACGAGACACTGGCTTTACACCTGGCACTAGATCGATGTGGAAATCAACCTCTCTGTGTGGAGGCATACCTGGTAATTTTGGTGGAAACATGTTGGCAAACTCTCTCAGGATAGGGTGGTCATCCAATGAAGCCTCAGGCTCATCCTCTAATCTATCATTGACCGTGATAGCGAACATCTGACATCCCTTCTGCATGCAGTGCTTAAGCTGCTGAGTGGATATCATACGAATAGCCGTGGGCTTTTGAATGCCCACTATCTCAACCGATGAACCATGATCATCTAAGCAGCTAATCGTCCTTCGGTGACAATCTAGCTTGGCTCTATGAGCCACAAGCCAGTCCATACCCAAAACCACACTGTAGGATCCTAGTGGCATAACTCTAAGGTCACATGATGTAGTGAAGGAACCCAAGGAAATCTCACAATCCCGAACCAAGGTATCTACTGACATCCTGGCCCTAGAGGCCAACTCAAAATCCCGCCTAATGTCCTGCCTAGAAGCTACCAGCCTGCAATGTTCCACTAACGACACAGACATAAAGGAATCAGTAGTGCCAGAATAACAAAGAATGGAAATGGGAACACCCCCAATCATACTTGCTGTCTCAATAATTGAGGCCTGGAAGTCAGCCTGGCGGTTGTTAACCGCTGCAAACATGTGGTGTTACTTGCCCACATCTCCTACAGTCTACTCAGACCCTCTTGAACGAGGATGTCCCCTTGCTGTGAAACCCTGTGGACACTCTCTGGCCAAATGCCCTGCCCCACCACAAACATAACACGGGCCCCTAGCATGTAACTGCCCTAACTAAGTCCTACTTGACTGCTGCTGTCCAGTCCATCTTGTGGACCCCTGTGAACCTCTATATGATTGCTGTGACCTCGCAGGTCTCGCAGATGATCCCTGCTGTCTTTGATCCCTACGTGGGCCCTTCTACTGCCAACCATGGTTCTGTCCTCCCTGAGCCCTCTGCTGGGGTCTAGACCTCTGCTGATGCTACTATTGCTATGGAGGCCTAGGAGGTAATGATGAAGAATTAAATCCTCCTCTCTATGGTGTTGATTGTGGCCTACGAAAGTTCTGTTGCTGCTGATGATTATGGTCCTGAAACTACGGGAGTGAATTCTGCCCTCATCCCTGAATCTCCTCTGCAATATAAGCCTTCTCGGCAGCCTCACTCTTAGTCTGGGGGTCTGCCATACGCACTTGTCCTGCTATCCCATGATTCAAACCCTTGTTGAATTTGTGCACTAGGATTTTCTCATCGTGGAGATACTCTGCATAACGTGAAAGCTCAATAAACTGACTCTCATACTGTGCAACCGTGAGTCCTCTCTACTGTAAGTCATGGAACTCATCTATCCGGCACTGCTTATAATGATCTGACAAATAACATGCATTAAAGCACTCTATGAAAGTGTCCCATGTGAGTGTGTCTAATGATAACCGATGCTTGTACTCCTTAGTGCGCCACCAAGTAGCTGTTGCATCTCTCAGAAGGTGTACTACCACTCATGCTTTCATGTTGCTCCCATAAGGTCGCAACATGAAGCACCTGTCTAGACTGATGAGCCAAGCCTCAACCTCAGCTCCCTTTATAGCTCCTGTGAAGGTAGGTGGATTAAGCCTACGTAGGTCTCTGATGGGATCTCCTCTGTCTCTATGTCCTATAACCGGCTCATCCATACCATACTCATAAGGTCTATGATGTATCTGCTCTACCCTCATAGTCTCATCTCATCTCTGGTGCTGCGGAGGACTCCTACTATGTGTTCAATAAGCTAACCCTACCTCCTCCATAGTAGTATCAGGTATCTCTACAAAAGGCTCCATACATGGCACCTCTCGTGGATTGACACAGGGCTCTACATGTGGCTCACTACGCGACTCAGCACATGGCTCCTCTCACGGATCAATGCGAGGCTCATCATGTGGTGCTGGTATAACTGGCAGTAGCCTCTCTAACATGGCCTGTAATGTCTGTAAAATTTGGGACCTATATCAAGTACTGGTGGTGCCTATGGTACTGGTGGATCTGTTAAGGCTACTGGTAACTGTCCCTCTGTAGAGGAATCACTATGCACCTCAGCGGATGCAGTGTTATGCGATTGCGCTCGTCGAACACGTTGGGGAGGCATCCTACAAAATAAGGTAGGCACTAATTAATCAAAGTTGCAGAATAAATAACATGCCCAAATACGCCCAGTGTTTAAACTTGGGCTCTGATACCAAATGTCATGTTCACATTTCCCATGTGGTCACGACATGTATCACACGTGTCATGTCCACATTTATCATGTGGTCATGACATGAAATATAAATTTTTTTCCCACGCTTCCTTAGAAACCCCCTCGCATGCGTAAGCATGCTCGGTGGCATTACACTTAAGGCGTAAACAATACAATTGAATGTGGGTTAATGCGTTCACATGCGCATACCAATCGTAATGAAGGCCAACTAGGGGGTTGAAGCGACGAGGGTAACGTCGCCAATAGGGTTAAGATCAACGATTGAAACCCTAAGTTAACCTATGTAAATGAAGGGATTTTGACATAAGTCAAAATCAATAACCAAAAGCCAAATGCATGAGAGGATGATAAAATACAAAATTCAAATGACAATACTCAGCAAAAAATAATATTATATTCTCTACCAAGGTTAAACTTCACTAACCTAGCTAAACCCTAAATTCCAGAAAAATTCGCCAGCATAACGCCTCACGGGAATGAATAGGGTTTATTGTACTAAAACTAATTTGATCGAAAGGTTTACTGGTTTGGTTTAAATTACTTACGTCTCACTAATTGAATAGGTATTTAGTTGAATAAGGTAATTGAACATTTTTCAACAAAGTCCGATCAATTTGTTCTCCTTCACGTTTTCTTTAATTTAAATTATTTTTCAACAAAGCTCGATCAATCTGTTCTCCTTCACGTTTTCTATAATTTAAATTATTTTTCAACAAAGTTCGATCAATCTGTTCTCCTTCACGTTTTCTATAATTTAAATTATTTTTTTAACAAAGTTTGATCAATTTGTTCTCCTTCACGTTTTCTATAATTAAAATTATTTTTCAACAAAGTTCGATCAATTTGTTCTTCTTCACATTTTTGATCAATCAGAGTTATCTATGCATCCTTTACATTATTCCTAATTTCTTGGTAGATCAGATCTCAGAAAATAGGTTTAACTAACTTCGTTTAAAAAGTTTACTAGGTTTCTGATCTGGGTTTAAATCAATGTCTAATTTAATTCTGTTAATTAAATTGCCCCTTCATGATTAAAAGGAATATTAAATTTTAATTAATAACGATGTGGTTTAAAACATTCTCGTAGAGTTAGATTTCTTAACCTGATAATCACCTCTCAATAGTTAAATTGTATAAAATGAATTGAATCAAATAAATTCTTCTATTGTGATTTAATCGATTTATTTACATCCATTAACAAATAAAAATAAATATATTTAAAAAAGAATAAAGTTTTACCATTTAATTAATTATCTTAATTTCCCTATATAATCTCCCAACTTAAAACAATGAACAAAATAATAACAAGAGGGGAATTTAAATTTTAAATGGATTTTATTTCCACCTTGCCCTAACTTCTTCTAACAATAAAATATGATTTTCTTTATTGCAAAAACCCTAGCCTTATTTTCTCATTTTTCTCCTCTTTGTTTTTCACTTTTATCTTTCTTTCTCTTTCTCTCTTATTTTTTGTTTTTTGGTTGTGTTGTAGGTTGTAGTGGCCACATATGAAATGCATATGATGGCATTTTTAAATATATATATAATTTTATTGTGTTTATAAACTGAGTTTTTTTGTTTTAAAAAATATATATATTTTTGTTTTCATTTGCAAAAATGTGAGCCCTAAATTTATTTTTGTTTTGTAGCAGGGGGAAGAAGTGCTGCTGGGAGAAGCGACGGTGGTGGCGTGTTGAATGATGGCTGTAGAGTGGAGATCCACAGTGGGGGGCAGTGGAGTTGGCAGTGGCGAAAGGGCCGTAGAGGGGTGCGGAGGCCGCGGAGCGGAGGAGACAGGCGGTGGAGTTTGGAGGGCATATCACGGGGAGAGTAGGAGTGTGGCGGTGTTGAAGGGTAGCGGCGGGGGTGTACAGTTCGCAGGGAGCGACGGGAGAGGGGGAAAAAGGGGATGTGGTCTGCGGGGGTTCCGCGGGGACTGTGGCATATGGGGGGGTGTGGGTGGCGGCTCTGCTCCCTCCCCACACCCTCAAGTAAATTGAAACGGTGGGGGTGGGGGGGTTCGAACCCCCCCACCACTTGTAATTTCTTTTGTTCTTTAAAAAAAACATAAACCTCCGCTGAAAGCCGAAATCACAGTCTATCCTCTATTTTTTTTGATTACATAGTAATTTTTTCATTATTAATTTTTTTTTAAAAGTTTCATATATATATATATATATGTATATATACACACACAACAACTCCAATTTAATTTAATCTAAAAACACAGACAATTAATTTTATTTGGCAGAAATATTAAAATCAGTTTACCTCTAAAAGCAAATAAATACATTCTTTCAAATTCACATAATTTATATAATTATATATATATAAATATATATATTTTTGTATATATATATCTATGTATAATTCTATTTTTAACTATAATTTTCCCTCTATTCACTTACAAAATCTATTTTTAAACAATAAACAAAGATATATATCTATTTTCTTTTACCAATTTTCTATAAAGAAAGATCTTTTTTTTTCAACAAGCATATTCATTACAATACTAATATTCACATTTTTATAAAGGAAAGAAACATTGAAATAACGTAGATACTTCTAAATTCATATCATCCATAAATTTTCTTTTTCAAGAATAATAACAAACCTCATATTTTGCCTCAATAATAAAGCCACAACTTCACTAATTGATATTTTAAAATTTACATACAATGAAACAACTTTAAAAGTAAATTTTCTTCCTTCTTCTTTTTTGAATGATAAGAAATTAAATCAACAATTTTAACTTTCAATTTCAAATGTAATTAGACTACACACAAATAAAAATATACATTTTTACAACAAGGGAGAGAATAATGCTCTTCTCTTGGACAACTAACAAATGATAAAATCTCCTAAGTAGGCCAAGCTCTCTCTCAAGAGCTAAAAGAGTAAAGGAAAATAAAATATCAACTCCAAGAACAAGGTGTTTTCTCCAACTTCACAACTTAGCTCCAAAGAACCTACATATCACAACAAGGGGAAAGAAAACCACACATCTTGCTCTCCTCCCTACCGTAGACCCACAAGAGGGTCACCCTCGAGCTAGGGAGGTCATCCACACACTTGGGAACTCATTCCACTTCACAACAAGTCATTCAAACAACCAAACACAATTTTTACACCCAAGGATAGCACATCACAAGAACTCAACCAAGATGAGTTCAAAGGGGTATGGGAGTGGACACACTCAACTCAAGAGTGCCACTCCTACAAATATCCCAATACAAAATTCCTCATAAGGCCTCTATCCATCAAATTTAAACACAATTTCCACAAAGTTTCCATATTTTGACTCTCAATCCATGTCACATATTGCTCAAAATCTCATATATTGCCCTCAAGGCTTACAACACCACAAAAACAAGGTAATGACCCCGACGAGGTTCACTCCTCCCCTACCCCACACTTGTTGAGCATCTTCTCCCAAGTGGGAGAGGCTCTTACAATACCCTACAAATTTTCCTCACAATAACAATAAAAACTCAAGAAAATAAATCTCACACATATGCATCATGCAAACAAACAAAAGTACAAAGGGAAGGCCTTAGCCTTGAAGCCAACCTTTAAAAGCCCAATTATGGTAGATGGTTGATGTAGAGCTTCTCCAAATCCTCCTCCAACATAAGCTACAAAAATATCTCTATCTTTTTCCCCAAAGTAAAATTCAAACAATAAAATTATCTAAAAATTGAACAACCCATAACCTTCTCCAAGTGGGATTAAAATAAGCTCAACCCATGAGCTTTGAGGAATGGGGAGGTGACACCTGTCACCTCCTCACTCTTCCTTCCCACTACAAGCAAGACCCATGGGATGGGTGTTGACACATGTCACTCACCCATCCCCAAGTCTCTCTCACCCCCTTCCACTTGTCCTCTCTCAAACATGTGGGAGAGAATAGTGGAGCTTAAGAGGGAATGGGTGACACATGTGTCCCCTTCCTTTCCTCCCAAGAGGAACCACACAACTCCAAGGTACCCTCACCAATTGTGAGAGAGACTTGGAGTCAAGTCCTCCACAATTGGTGGGTCTTGGAGACATCTCCAACCTTGGGAAGTGGAAAGGGATGGGGTTGAGTGTTGGGACCACTCATCCTCTCCCTCCCATGCCTCCAATTTCGTCACTTAACTTCAGGGTGAAGTTAAGGTGACCAAATGGAGGTTTACCAAGGGTTACCCAAGTCAAAAGGTCCCTAGACCCAAGGGGTACAACCAAGGGTCAAGTTTAGCTCATTTTGAGCACCTAGGGTCAAGTTAAAGCACATGAAAAGGGGTCTCAAAATTTAAAATTTAAAAAATGAAATTCAAAGACAAAATTCTTACAACACCAATTATAATTCAAATTAAAAGAGGGGTAGACTTAACCCAATTAACATCATGCAATAAACATTATAGAATTTCATCATGCACAGAGTTGATTTTGGTTCCTCGTGGAACTAGATCGACTTCACAAGGGATTACAACATTGTGTGTGGGATGATCTCCAATTTTTGTGGCTTGTTAGAAATACCTGCGCACTCAATTGCAAAGTTAATTCCACACACACACACATATATAAAATAACCGAAGCAAATTAAAAACACACACTCACATAAAATATCACAAGTTCACTTAAGCATTAAGGAAGTCACATTACAATTTAGATCCTAATTTTTGCATTTCAAACATCCATTCCCAAGATTGAATCACAAAAAAATTTTCTATCTAACATCACCCAATTAGTTTTCCCATAACATCATAATATAAAACATATATCTAACATCATCCGTAAAGAAATATCCAGGTTTAGCACATCGTAAACATACTAAGCATAACAATCCACATACATCATAAAGTCTAATAGTTTGGAAATTCAGGATCAATAGTCCCACAAGACTAAATTTATCAGCAATAATAAAGTAAATAGTCAAATGTACTGGAATGAAAAAGGTAGGCCTCACATCTTTACCACTAAAATATTAATTAGGCATAATAATTAGAGGGTTGCTAGAAGAATTAAGAAGTTGGGATGAGTAGGAGAAATTGAAAGAGAAGATTTTGGTAGAATAGGAGACTAGATAATTGGAAACAATGAAGACTAAGTGTACTACAGTGCATGATGAACTTAATAAGGAAATCACAAAAATAGAGTAGACCCACAACAACATCAACACACTGTACCAATATTGCTTAAGTTGGCACACCTCCCCAAAGAATAAAGATCCAAATAGAAAATGTGGATAATTAGATTATATAGGCCTTAAACTCTTACGCTGCTATGATGGACTCATATGGTTCCCTTAGGGTACAAATTGAAAATATGCATGCATAGTATGATCACTTGCAAGAACAAAAAAAAACATCATTTCTCAAATGAAGCAATTAAGAGAAGTAGTAAGTTTGCGCTTAGCCACAATCACAAGACTTCTTAAGGATGCACAAAAACTATTAGGGTATTTTATTGTTCCTTCTTTTGCTAATGAGGATGAAAAGTTACTAATCACTATCCGTAGCCATACCCACCTCCTATAGCAAGCGGTGCTACAATAAACCAATACATATAATAACTTACAAGGCATCTACAAAAATATTTTACCATAATACAAGAGCTGGTACAATTTTTCCTTAATAATTTATGTAGTAGTATAGTTTTGAATTTTTTTGACAAAGAGTAGCCTCAGTCACTATTTGGAGCACTGACGAGCAAAGACAACATATCTTGAGGACAAGACATGGATTAAGCTAGGGGATGATGTGGGCAGGATAGAGGCACACCACTCCCATTATGTTGAAAACCTGAAAGGATGGCCTAATGGAGGCCAGTGACAAAACTCACAAGGGCGTCAAAGGAGGGTAGTATGAGAACATAATCCCAAGAAGGACATAGCAAGTTAAAGTCACAACAAACCAAAGAGATAATAGTGCAACACCTACAACTGAGTTATGACACCTATATAGAGGCATATTGATTTCACAGGCTTGGACTCCATGTTAAATGGGATTGAAGCCCCAGTTACATTGACTCTCTCCTAATTACCAATAACAATTTAAGAAAATGTTTTTAAAAAAACAAAGGATAAGAAACCACACAGTAAATCTATTAAAGCAAATCATTAACAAACAATAATCCTTAAAATGTTGCAAAATAGGAGCAGAGATAAACGTACACACCATCTTTGAGAGGAAGAAGGCACTCATATGAGATTTCAAATTGGAAGGGATTGAGAAACGTTGCAGGATTGTCCAGCACCGTCACATTTGTTACATTCACTCCTCATATTTAATCCATTTAGATACCCTAAATCGGCCTCAACCACAAACCTACTCCACCACCAATTTGGTAGACTCTAAGCCCACGTGCTTTTAATCGAATCACAACTGCCCACCACTAGTATGGCTGTCACAAACCCTAAAACCTCATAAAATTCTTGGTTGTCTAAAATGTCTCCTGGATATGAAGTAAAACATGCACAAAGAAACTATATTTAGTGAATGAATCTGCTAAATATGTTAGATTATTAGCTTGGTAGTGAAGACTCCTTTGTTGCTGCTTCTATGGAAGACTCCTTCAAACACAACATGCCATAACCCTAAACCTCCTTATCACGTAGGTGTAATGAAGACAAAACTAAAACCATTTCCCACTTTGGCACCTAAGCTTTTTCTATTTTCCTTTTCAAACAAAAATGCACTTTATTTTAGTGCTTAAAATTTTAACAATATGCTTTTCAAAAGTGTTCTTTGAAGATATAATAAAAGTGTCTAACAAGTGATTAATTATTTAGTCATGACTAATTATTTAGTTGTGTTTTTTACCCGACAATCAAATTAGTCATTTATAGTTTTGTTAAAAAAAATTAGTAGAATGACTAAAAGTTTAGTCCCGTGACTAAAAGTTTTAGTCACGTAGTCATTTATTTGCCCAAATTCTACTAGTGGAGATAGACAAAAGGTTATGCTGTACTTTCCACTGCACCGAGGCCATAAGGTGTTGCATTTTGCTGTTTACTTTTTTTGAGACTTTGAAGTTTTGTTCTTGTAGTTTATGCATGAGATACAATGACTCAATGTTTCTTACACGTGACAAAGCAGTGTACACAAGACCATGTTGATAGACCTTACATGGGTCAAAAGAAATTGCATCCATTGTGAGCCTTTATGCTCTATGAATAGTTCGTGCACATGGAAATTGCAAGGGAAGTTGTGCTCTAGTAACTATTTTTGTACCTATCTTGACTTTCCTAATGATTCTCGTGATATGTGTCCAAGAAGGCATGATACAATTTGTGTATAGGCTTTGCATTCTTTGTTGACACAATTTGCCAATAGTGGGATCATTGAATTCTATCCAAACAATGTCTTCCTGCTTGGTTGAATGCAACTTGAAGATGCCATCTGCACCATTCACTAGCCCATCTTATATATCAATGTTCCCAGCAATCAATTCAACCAAAATGTCTCGTTTGAGTAGAATTGTGTTAGGCAATGATGATTTCTCAGGCTGAAATTGACTGCGATCAATCGCTGTGTCCTATTTATTGATCTCTTGTAAAACATACAACTTTGTTGGTAAGTACTCTAGCATTTTTTTGTTGTGCATGTCGACTACTGTATTTCTGTGAAACAAGTATGGGAACCATGGATAATTTGGAGGTGTCTTGTAGCACATTGCATTCAATTAGTAGATGTCTTGATTGGTTTGTTGACCAATCCTAGCACGATTAAGTATGGAAATGAAATGCCGATTTGTTTGTCTAATTATAGTATGCAATTTGAAGCACTTGACATTGCCAACCCAAAACATATATGGCATTTTCTCCTTATCTATTATTGGTTCTTCGAATATTCAAGTATTGCACACAGGCTGTGCCTGGTAGAAGTCACCACAAAATATGATATCTATGTTTCCAAAAGGTGTTGTTGGTGTGTGCTTAATTTGACGAAGTCTTCTGTCCATGTTGTAAAGCATTTTTGAACCAATCAATGACACTTCATCAACAAGAAGAATTTGTAATTGATCTATTTTGTTGCTTAAGGCATCAGCTGTGTTTGAATCCAGAGGCAATATTTTTGAAGATTTGCATGACAATTGGAAGATTGAATGTGTAGTAATGCCAACGCATTGAATACAACTTTTTTTGTTGAAGAAACAATAATGCCTTTAGGCTTGAGTTGATCACCATCTAGTTGTTTATCATAGAATCTAATCATTGCTTTGAAAATTGTTTTTGCTGTGAAGGTTTTGCCTGTGCCAGCTCCACCTATCAAGAACAAGTACAATGGTTTTTTTAGAGAAAGTCTTTTTGTCATTAATATGTCCTTTACTATTGATTGTTGTTCTTTATATTGTCTTTGTAGATTACAATATTCTTTGTTGCTTAGTAGAAATGGATGTGCAATCTCTGAGAAACATTTTTTGCTGATGGAATCTTTGAGATTTATATTTTTCATATGATTCAAGTCACTTATGATGTCATAGTTTTCTATGCCATTCTACTTTTTGCGTCTATCAATTTTATTTGCAATGTCGATCATTGGGTAGTTATTGTTTTCAGCTTTTCCGAAGGCTTCATCAATGTCACTCCATTTAGAAACAATTTGTGCAGTGAACATCTTTTCAATATTTACAATTTGTGCTTTCTTTGCATTGAATGTTGCACTCCATGTTTCATATCCAGTTAACAAGGTTTTTTCACTAGATCTGAAAGGCACATACAACATAAGTTTTTCTCTGCAATAATTTTCAGGGTCAATGTGCAGATTGTATCTCACATAGCGTATGATCTGTGGAGTTGCTCTTCTTTTCATCTTTTTGAAGTTGCCAGAGTAAAAAGCAGCGTATTCAGTTGGCGACAAGTTGTCAAGAGCTTCTGGTCACTGTGTGTATTTTTCTATTACAGATGCACACATGATGTTTTCAGAATTGTCACACTCTTTTGTTAATAACTTAGGGCTTTTTAACATGTAAACTCTATTTTCTAATGGTGTAGTATTGATAAAATTAGTTTTCCTTGAGCATTTACACAATGGTAATGACAAAATGATGTGAAGAACTTGACGACTGGACATTTGTTGATAGTTAAGCAGCGTGTTGCCAATTTTCCATATAAACTACACCTTTTTGTCATAGGCAGCAGTGCATTATTGCCGCAATCTTCAAAATGCAAGAGACAAAGTCCTATCTTGTTTCATCATATACGAGCTATAATAAGATGCAACAACATATGCATCTAAAATAAATTGCGTATCTATATTTGCATACCATAGTTTGGGCACTTTCTTTGCAAAGGCATTTATCCAAATGTCAGATGGGTCTCCTTTCAACATGACAATTTTGCATGATAATGTTGATCAAACCATTGTAATGTACTTGATTTCATCCATTTCCAAATCATGCAAGAAATTTTGAAATGAAAGTTCCTTTGTGTAATGTTTGTCTTCTAATTGCTTAAAAAAAGTTTTTGCTCTCTCCATTTTAGTGTTAGGCACTGGAAGTGGTTCTAAAACTATTATTTTGCTCATTGGAGGCAAGGGGAAACTAAATTTGCAACTTGAGTTTTTTTATTTCTTGCAACTCTTTGTATGATGATGTGTTTGCATTTTGGCAAGGTTTGTATCAAGTAGCAATGAGTCAGATGAAATATACTTTTCCACAAAGATTTCTATTTCAGTATTTGAGCAATTGCCATATATAGGTGCATATTTTATCCATAGAAAAAAGTGAACATGCTCATTGCCTCAGTTTTGGAATTTTGTAACAAAAGAATAGTCTGTGACTTGGCCAAATAGTTCATGGTTTTTTAGCATCATTTTCTGGAATGCATTGACCCTATGGTTGAAATAGCGACTGCAAATTACTATATTCTTTTTGATTTCAAAGTCCAAGTCTCTATCTTCTATAGTTTCATTGGTCTTGGATTGTTGCGAAATAGATTTTTTCTGCAAAGCTTTGCACAATGGCTCCCATACATGCTCAACACTTGTCAATGTTACAAAAAAAGTTGGAGGACTTAATTGTCTTATCATCACAAATATGTTTTTTTTAGTGTTTTCTAGATAATTTGGCGAGGTCTGAATGCTTTTAATGTTCTATAGCCCAATGGAGATCTTAATATTTTTTCGAGCTTTGTTGGACTACGCACATCTTTTGCAAGCAATTTTTCACCTTTCAATTCAATTTTCTGTATGCAAATCCATGTTAGAGAGGATGCTTGGTGAATAATAATTTTAATAGATTTAAAAAATATATTTGTTATGTGTGTTGCAAAGTCGTTGTGTTTGTGCATAAGCTCCCATCTTACTATTTTTTGGTATGTTAAAGTTTTAGTAACGTCACTTGGACGAGCTGAACCATAAAATAGAGTCAGGAAGTTCATCTCCTCTGCATACATGTCTTGGAAAATACCAAGAGGTTTAAACCCTTCTGATGGTGCAATTTCAATGATTGTTGTGTCAAGGTCTTTGATTGACTGTGTTTCATTAAACCAGTGTATAATTGATTCAGTTATCGGTTCTTCATCATCTTCAGACTTGTCATCTTGCATGCTTAGTTTTGTTTCAAAATATGTTTGCATTTGTGCTGTCTTCTTTGCCAACAACTCATGCCACTCTTTATTTATAGTGATGTTCTCTTTTGTATACAATGGATTTTTCTATAGTGCACTTAAAGCATTCATGACTATAGTAGGTCTAACATTGCCTTGTGCATATGCATTATCGTATTCTAGCTTTCGCTTTAATCTAACTGCTATTTCATCTAGTTGCCTTGGCAATGCTTGTTGTACCTTATCGAAATCCATAGGAACATTGATGATTGTCCCAAGCAAGCCATATTGTGCTCATCTGTATCATAATTGCCTGATCTATGCAAAAGCTATGTGCAAAGACACAAGCCTTTCCTCTAGAGCAGTCAAAGAGTAAACAACATCTATTCATGCATTCTATCTTATTCTTAAAGGTGTGGCAAAGTACAGGATCTTGCTATCTAATGCAGCGTTTATACATTGTTTGCAAATGGCCTGTCCTATTGCTATATTTTTTTTCATCCATCTAAATACAGAGCAAGGACAGAGCTTGTACAAGTGTAGTATCAACTTTACAAATGTTGCGATGGAAATGAAGAATGTTTCAAAGAGAGCATGGTTGAGTGTGTGTGTCATTTATCATTTGCAAGTATGAGTTAATAGATTTTTGGATTGTATTATTTTTTGTACGTGTGCATTTTGCTTTTGGTGGTTCACAAGTAGCATTTGTGTTCTGCACCATAGAATTTGTCTATGGTCTATGTTTCAATTCTGGCAACTGTAAAGAAAAATCCTTTTGTGCACTTTGCATTTGTTTTTTCAAAGAATGTAATGATTGTTGTTGCATTCGATTTTGGCTAGGATCGTAGAATTGAATTTTACTTTGCATATGCAAGTCATAATGTGTTTGTTTGCTGCGTATTTCTTTTTTAAAGAATGTAATGATTGTTGACACACCAGCTTTGGGGAAGCCTTATACGACTGGATAATTCTTGTGACATTGGTAGTGGGTAGAACAAAATTGGGTGCTTCAACGTGTGAGACATTTGCATTGGACACTTGCGCATTGTGGATTTTCGCCTTTAGAGAGCACAATGTCTCATGTGATTTTAACTTTGTTTCAATTGGTGTATGTATTGTTGTAGCTGTTTATTTTTTATGAGAATTAATTATATTGTTTATTGTTTCTGATTCAGAAGTGCTTGTCATAGGTTAACTACAAAATGGATCCTTGATGTGCATGTTGCAAGTAAATTGTTCTTTTGGTCAAAGTGGTTCATAATGACAATGGCCCGAGCTATTTGCAAAGCAAATTAAGTCCAATTTTTTTTGGGCTCGATGCAATTAGAGTATGTCTTGGCTCTAGGATATGGAGATGCTTGCCATATGTGTATTGTTGCAACAAACATGTGCAATAACCATAGTGTACAAAACTTAGACCCTTCAAGGCCACTTTGCACGTATGGCATTCCCACCCTAGAAACCAATGATTGTAACTATAGTAGATGATTGTTACTTCCTATGCTAGATTGATCAAAAGTGTGAAAACAAGCAAATGCGTATTTGTTTTCAACTGTTAGTGCATTGGCCAATGACCGTGCCATAAACAATCACAAGGCAACTGGATCGAATTGTTCAACAAGCAAAAAATCTATAGTAGCAAACATGCTTTCATCACATGTAGTAGAAAATGTAGCTACTATACAAAGTCCAAGTGTATCAAACACATTTGCTATTGTGCTCCAAGTTTTGACCAAATTACAATATTTGATTTGTGAAGCTAGTTGAGTTTTTTGGATGCAATTGTATGTATTTAGCCATGAAAACACAGGCTCATAGTGCCCAACAGTAGGATTTGTATTATGGAAAAGAATTGATATTACAAGATTACATGCATCCTTGTTGAAATGTAAGTATATTTTCTTGTATGTTAAAGACCAAATGCATATTGGTATGTTTAGCCAATATGCTACCCATTTTAGATAGAATATGTCACCCCAAAGCCCAGTTTCACCAATATCGCTGACCTTTGTAACTGAAAGTCTCATTCTTTTTAGATACGTGTTTTTCTCATGTGTATTATGCAAATTACTTAGGATAGTTGGGTGCAAGTCATTTTCATAGGAGCCTAAAGCTATAGCACAATGATTGTGAAGGCAATCTACGAATTAATCCACAAGACCATTGCGTAACTGTTTCGATGTATACTGACAATGAAGCAAAACATGCAATGTGTCAAATAGGCAATTGTCAACTTTGTAATTGAATGAGTCAATTCAAAAACAATGTGCATGGTCAAGAGCTTCATCAATTGACATGAAAGATGCCTTGGCACTTGGTTTGTAGGTTTTTACTACAATCAACTCTTGTGACAATTTTTGTCTTTTAATATGATTGATTGTATGATGCAGAGAAGGATTGAAATAAATAGCTCTCACATGAAATCTCACACACACATAGGCTGAAATAAAACTTCTTTCACTACAGAAAATATTTTGCACAATTAATTGCAAATCTGGTTTGCAAATTGCAACCAGTCTTTCATACATTCATTCAATTTAATAAAATAAAATTACAGCAATCCAAAAAGGATAATGGGGCTGTAATAAACCCTTACAAAGCTGCAAAAAACCAATAGAAAATTAGTTTTCTACAACAAACACAAATTTAAAAAAACTAGACTTCCATCTCCTACAAAATCACAACAAACAACTATGCAATTGCACTGGTTCATCTGGAATACCCAATGGCTGCACAAAACAGCTCCAAATCTGTAACAACACCTTTCTAAAACCCTCTTGGAGGTCATCCATGCCTCCCCTCTATCTCTCCTTCAACCTAAAAAAAACTCCCTTCAAAATGAATTCCCATTTCTTTTTGTATCACGAAGTTTGAATGACTTATTTTAGTCAATTTAATTGATTAAAATAAATGAAATTGGCTATTTTCCAAGAGGGAGACATTGCATTTTGGAGAGTGGGATGGAAATGTAGTGAAATACAAATAAATTTATTGAAATTACATTTTCATTCCAAAAAAAAAGAGGAGATACAAAAAGAAATGGGAATTCATTTTGAAGGGAGTTTTTTTCAGGTTGAAGGAGAGATAGAGGGGAGGCATGGATGACCTCCAAGAGGGTTTTAGAAATGTGTTGTTATATATTTGGAGCTGTTTTGTGTAGCCATTGGGTATTCCAAATGAACCAGTGTAGTTGCATAGTTGTTTGTTTTGATTTTGCAGGAGATGGAAGTCTAGTTTTGTGAAATTTGTGTTTGCTGTTGATTTTTTTCAGCTTTGTAAGGGTTTATTACAACCCCATTATCCTTTTTGGATTGCTGTAATTTTATTTTATTAAATTGAATGAATGTATGAAAGACTAGTTGCAATTTGCAAACCAAATTTGCAATTAACTGTGCAAAATATTTTATGTAGTGAAAGAAGTTTTATTTCAGCCTATGTGTGTGTGAGATTTCATGTGAGAGCTATTTATTTCAATCCTTCTCTACATCATTGTAAGCATGTTGTCAGATTTCATGTCAAAGGATAAAATACATAAATTCTATTGACGCTACCTAGTATAGTAATGACTATAAAACAATGTGCCAGAATTGGAACGTTGAATACATACAAAGAAGAACTGAACAAGCAATTACTCACCATGATCAGCAATAGTGCAGAATTTGTAACTATAACCTTTACTTCAGCAATGTACACTAGAAAACCTACAAAGCAAGACCAAATTCTTAATATCAATTCATGTGACTAAGTTGAAACTTGTTCTAGGACTATTGAGCAGGGTAGTGTATATTTTAAAACAAGCAAAGGAGAAACAAGCACCATAATCTATTACTCTCATTAACAAGCAACAATGCAAAATGTGTCACAATATCACGCAATTGGAAACAACCCGTTGTCCAGACCCTACAAAAAAGAAAAGCAAATAACTTGAGTAATAACAAATGGATTGAGCAAAAGCAAATAGATAAAGCAAAAGCAAACCAACCAATCAATTTTGGTAATAATCTTGTTACAGTGTTAAAGTCCATGTATGGTTTGAGCTATTTATATATATATATATAGACACATACACACATATATACATATGTATATACATACATATATGTATAAAAGCAATAGCAACCTTGGAACTTCAAAGCAAATTCTGCTTTACCAATCTGTAGACAACGGAATCTTTGCCGAGCAAAAGCATATAATGCTCTGTCCATTTGGTATAGGAAACCAAAGGACAATGTGCAACATCCAAGAACAGAAGGATATTATGCTATATCTATGTGCTACAACAAGTGAAAATACAAAGTACAATATACAAGAAATTATGTTTTGTCAATTCTTAAGAAGCAACAATTTTGCAATGTCCAAGGCAATTCCACCCTGCCAACATGCAACTAGAAACAATGTTCCAAAGGCCATGAAAACTATGCTTTACAAAATTCTTGCACCAAATTTGTATTTACAAAATTACAATCTCTCTTGTAATGACTAGAAACATTATCAAAGCTTTGTAATATGGATTTTGGTGATTGATTAGTAGTAACTAGAACAAAGTAGCTGTGACTTGTTAGATCTAGGGCACACAACTGAGAGGGGGGGTGAATCAGTTGTACAAAAACTTGCTTCTACTTCAAACACTTGATTCTTCTTTGTTAGTTAATAGCATATCAATTAACCATCTATGAAAGCGTAATGCATAAACACAGGAGCAGATAAACATCAACACATTGGACACCAAGATTTTGATGTGGAAAACCCGATTAAGGGAAAAACCACAGGGTGATTAACCCAAGGATTATTCTCTATTAGAAGAATAAGAAAAATGAATGGCACATGCCAATTAGGGCTCACTGCCTGAGCACACTGCTCACAAAGAGGCACACTGCCTACAAGAGACACACTGTCTATAAAGTGATAAGAATCACAAACTTGAACTAGAGATTGACATCTTTACCATGTCTGGATCAGTTCCATTTAAGCCCGAGATACTTCTACTCTGCCCTTCGCTCTTTCACTATACCACTCTCATCCGCTCCTCAACTCACTTTGAAATGAAGTCACAAACCTTTATTTATACAAGGCATTGACTTAGGAACAATCATCTAAGTCAGCAATCAACCATAAGGACATTCGCAAGATGATTAATACATCCGGTCGGCCACCACAAGAACATTCGTAAGATGAACAACTTCATCCGGTCAGTTAGTCTGAACAAGAACTTCATCTGGAAGAATATCTTCAATTTTGGGCTCTACCACCAATGCAAATCAACAACACAACCTCAACATGATCCAAGAACCTTCACAAGCTTGCCTGAATGACCAGGAACATCCGCACTTCCTCTGCTTACCGGAATCTCTTCTCTTCCTTATCTGAAACTTCAAGAACACAGTCTACCACCACTGTCATACTGAAACATGTGCTTCCGGACCTCCAAATCATGAACAAATTGAGATGACACATCACAAGGACATCCCAAACACTCCTTCCAATCTGCAGAGTCTGATAATGCACCTCCGGATCTCACCAGACCTTTTTGTAATACTCCGTCCCTCCGGAGCATCTCCCAGAACCAGTTCTACTTGACCGATCACAACTTTTTCATATCTTCATGCAGACCTCTAAAATCTTAACTGGATCATCTCAAGACTCATATCTACAAACCCTTTAATCCGCATCCTCTAAATCTCAACCTATTGAGTACTTTTACCTTCTTCTCATCACTGTTCTTCACTATTCCTGATTGAGACTAATTTTCTCAATATCCTTAGCACACAGCTCATCCAATCCTTTTTGTCAATGCAATATGAGTATGTTGACATCAATGATAACACTGGTTCACCTCATACTTGCAACAATCTCCCCCTTTGTCATTGATGGCAACATATGATGTGAAAAACTATCAAAACAAGAACTTCTCCTTTCTGTCACAGCTCCCCCTATCAACAACAACTCTTCACATGTCTTCTCTTCCTTTACTGCTCCCCCTTTGATCATCAACCACTTGTTTTTCACATGTCTTCTCTCCCCCTTTGACATCAATGGCAAAGGGCTCATACTTGCAATTCTAACACATTAGAATCATACCAGCTGCTCCCCCTTAGTAGTAACTCCCCATCATCAATCCGGATCACAAGATATGACTATGATATCCACCAAACTGATGCACATCAGTGCATCCTAGTTCATCACCGGAGGGGCCATGACCCCTAACTTCTACCAGAGATACTCAAAAGAGTCCTTGGGAAGAGGTTTAGTAAAGATATCTACAATCTAATCCTTGGAGGGTACATACTCCAATCTGACTTCTTCCTTGTTCACTTGTTCTCTAAAAAAGTGAAACTTGATAGATATGTGCTTAGTCTTAGAATGAAATACCGGATTCTTAGAAATATTAATTGCACTTGAATTATCATAGAAAATTGTGATAGGCTCCTCATATTCAACTTTAATGTCTCTTAGCATCTGCTTCATCCATAAGATTTGAGTGTAACTACCTGCTGCTGCAATGTATTCTGCTTTAGTTGTAGACAGAGATATTGCATCTTGTTTCTTGCTTAGCCAAGAAATGAATCTCTTTCCCAAAAAGAATGCTCCACCAATGGTGCTCTTCCGGTCATTCACATCTTCTGCCCAATCTGCATTTGTGTAAGCATGAAGAGAGAAATCATGATCTCTAGGATACTGCAAACCATACTCCACTGTCCCTTTTAGATATCTAAAAATTCTCTTGATTGCCATAACATGAGATTCTCTAGGATCAGCCTGAAATCTTGCCACAAGACCAACAACCTGCATTATATCTGGTCTAGTTTGAGTGAGATACAACAATCCACCAATCATTGATCTATACTTTGTTTGATCTGCCTTCGGAGAGTCATCATCTTTGCTCAACTTACATCCGGTTGCCATAAGAGTGTTCATTGGCTTTGAATCTTCCATACCGAATTTCCTCAACAATTCTTTCACATATTTGGTCTGAGAAATGAAGATCCCTTTCTTTGTTTGAGTAATTTGCAGACCTAAGAAGAAATTCATTTCACCAAGCATAGACATTTCAAACTCACTTTTCATTTGATTTGCAAAAGTTTTGCACAAACTATCTCTTCCTCCAAAAATGATATCATCCACAAACACTTCAATAATCAAAATGTTTTCATGATCAATTTTGAAATATAAGTTACTATCAGCAGTACCTTTGTTGAATCCAATCTGCACAAGATGCTTATCCAACCTTGCATACCATGCTCTTGGGGCTTGCTTCAATCCATACAATGCTTTCTTCAACTTGCAGACCATATCATCATTATCAGACAATTGAAACCCATCCGGTTGTTCAATGTAAACTTCTTCTTCCAGATCACCATTTAGGAAGGCAGACTTGACATCCATCTAATATACCTTGAATTCTTTGAAGGTAGCAAATGCAAGAAATAATCTGACTGCTTCAATTCTTGCCACCGGAGCAAAGGTCTCTTCAAAATCAATTCCTTCTATTTGAGAGTAGCTGGTGCAGGAGCACCTACCTGACAGCTGGCCTTCATGAGGCAGTTAGTTGTTTTAGGTCTTGTTTATGTTTCCAAGAAGGTCTGTTAAGACCAATGCATGTAATAAGGTCATGCTGATCATGATAAGATCATGCTGACCAGGCTTTGCTATTTTTAGTTAGTTTGTTAGGACAGTTGTCATGATGTATGTTCGGTTGGATCTCCCAGCCGCTTGGAGAGATTTCCCAGCCGCTTGGAGTCGGGTCAGTAGTACTCGCAGGAAAATCTATTTAAGCATGAGGATCGGTTGACTATAGATATCGATCGAGCTAGGTTGCAGGGAGTGAGACTGAGAGAGAGTCTGATCATTGTATTTGCATCTTTTGAAATCAAATAAAGTGATCCTATTTGTGTTCATCCTCTGTTTACTTCCATTATCTAATCGATTTGCTGGTTTGGGTGGTTTTCATGGATTCACTGATCCATTCCACCGGTTGATTTGTCTGATCGGTGGAATGGTTATGTACAGTAGGGTAGGTGTTAGTTTGTTTGGTTGCATGCAGGTGTGCAGGATCGCGGCTAAAAGGTGTTGAAGACCCTAGCATGGGCATGTGCTAGGTCGAGCTGATAAAGTGTGGAAGATCACCCTGAGAGAGGATCGAGTCATCCCAGGAGGTTAGGCGGATCAGAACAGCGAAAATCCGCTAAGGCTGAAAGTTCGTTAAAACGGCATCATCAGGATAACTTGGTGAATATCCTGCAGCCACTTTGGGCATCGTCATCCGGATAAGTGGAGGAGATCGGCATGATGCAGTCGAGTGCATGAAGTAAAGGAGCGTCGGGGTGATCATCGTCAAGAAGTACCGAGGAGGAGCGTATCGGCAGCAGGAAGAAGATCGGGTTGATCGCGGGTCGGAAAAGCTAAGTTTGGCCAACAGCAGGATATGACGTCATCATCATCAGGATATACGTCATCAGGATATTTCGGAGCAGCAGGATATTAAGGAGCTGCAGGTGACGTCATCGTCATCAGGATATACGTCATCAGGATATCGGGTGACGAAGCATCGGAAGGGACGGTGTGAGGAGTTAAGATTCGTCATCATCAGGATAAATGGAAGGAACCGGATGTTCTTTATCCTGTTGATTATCATGATGTTGAATATCATGATGCTGAAGATAGTGAAGACGGAAGTTGTCGCTGAAGTGAACAGTGGACGTCAGGAGGATGTTCACGCTGATCGAACATGATGATGCTGTCGATAATCGAGTAAGGTGATGCTGTTGGAAGGCGAAAGTGCGAAGGTTTGTCTGCAGGAGGATATCGGTCGGCAGGTGAAATATGATGATGATGCTGACAGTATTAAGCAAAATATGATGATGATGGTGATGATGATGATGATGATGGGCTGCAGACGTCCATGCTGTATTGTAAGGTTATAGTGTGGATGCCTCTGCATCATAGTGGTATCAGAGCTCAGCAAAACATCTGGGCTGTTGTGTGTTGATTCTGTCACCGAAAGGGCAGAGGTAGAGTTGAATTGTGTGTTGTGTGTTGATTGTGAGGTTGACAAAATGCCTCCGAAAGGTAGTGGTACTGCAAGGGAATTGCAGGAGATGAAGGAAAAACATGCTAGAGAGATGAGGAAGATGAAGGAGCTTGCTGAAGCACTTCAAGCCAGGCTTACAGCCCTGGAAAAGAACAAAAAGAGGGAAGTGGCAGACAGTGAGTCTGAAGAAGATGAAGATACTGTTGAAGAGTATGAAGAGATAACTGAAGATCTGGATGCTGAAGACCAGAGACTTGCAAAACTGTTAAAGGCAGTGCAGAGTGATAAACCTAAGGTAAAGGTTGATGTTTCCAAGTATACTGGAAGTTTGAATGAAGACGAGTTGCTGGATTGGATTGCTGCACTTGATAATCACTTTGAATGTGAAGATGTTGCTGAGGATCAGAAGGTAAAGATTGCAAAGACCAAGTTAGGAGGTCATGCTTTGGTATGGTGGGATTATGTACAATCTGAGAGAAGGAAACAAGGGAAGTCAAAGATCACTTCATGGGATAAGATGGTAGCAAGGATCAAGGGTAAATTCTTGCCAAGGGATTATGAAATTCAGATGTTTAAGAAGCTGCAATTTTTAAAGCAGAAGGAAAGGGATGTGAAGGCATATACAGAAGAGTTTTACAAGTTGAGTATGAGATCTGGTCATCATGAGAATGAGGTAGAGAAGGTGGCTAGGTACTTGGCTAGTTTGAGATTTAACATACAGGATGAGTTAGTTTTAGCTAACCCTAAGAATGTGGAGGATTGTTATCAAATGGCAATCAGGATTGAAGAAAAGATGAATAGAGGACATGATAAGTCCATGAGAGGAAGAGGAAACAATATGAGGGGAAGAGGAGCAGCCCCTACACAAAAGAAAACCAATGAGGGTCAAGAAGACACTGGTAAAGGACAGGGACAGTCTGATTTCAGGGGTGGATGGAAAGGTAATAGAGGAAGATTTGGAGGTGGTAGAGGTTCTACTACATTTTCAGGAAAATGTTACACCTGTGGTGAGTTTGGTCATCCATCTTTCAAATGTCCAGAAAACAAAGGTTCATCATCCAGAAATGATAGAACTAGTGACAAGAGAGTACAACTGGTACAAGAAGAGCCAGTAGAGCAAAGTGTGCAGAGTTCAAACACTTATCAAAAAGATAAGGAGCCTGATAATTATGCATATCCAGAGAGTGGAGAGTCTCTAATGATGAGAAGAACAGCAACTACCATGAAGGTACCTGACAAAGAATCCCCACAAAGAAGAGCTCTTTTCAAGACCATATGCAAGAGCAAAGGTAAAAAATGTAAGGTTGTCATTGATACTGGTTCAACAGACAACATGGTATCTCAGGAAATGGTGGATAAACTGAATTTGGAAAGGATTCCACATCAACACCCTTACAAGGCATCTTGGGTGAGTGATAGTCAATCACTTTTTGTCTCTGAACAGGCATATCTGGATTTTCAGATTGGAGCATATCAGGATAGAATTTTGTGTGATATTTTGCCCATGGAATGTTGTCACCTACTGTTGGGTAGACCATGGCAATTTGATAGAAGGGTACTGTATGATGGGTACGCTAATACCTATACCATCAAGAAAGATGGGAAGACTATGAAGTTGATGCCATTGCAGGCAGATGCTGCAGCACAGGGGGCAGCCAAAATCATTTTGATGGGAAAGAAGGAATTTGTGCAGCTGCCTAGAGGCGCAGGCCTAAAGACAGTTGAGGATACTGCAGGGAAAGAAGTTGTTCAGGACAACAGATTGAAGAAAGTTTTAGTTGTGACTGACAGAGGTCAGCAGCAGGTGCAGAAACAGGTTTGCACACAGCAATCAGTTGAGAGGAATGACAAGGATGTTGTCATAGTTGGGACTATTGCTTGTCCTATACAGGTTGACAGGAAGACAGGATTGAACATTGCAGAAGTTCAAGAGGCAGTTCAGACAGAGGTTCTGGTCAGACAATCTGACAAACACAAAGACAACCTGAGAAAGGCCTATATTGACAGGCATGAGGATCTACTTGCCAGAAAGCAAGTTACAGTTCAGAAGACTTGGAGCAGCCAAGAGACAACAGAGGACAAAGCTGGAACAGTTCAGCATATTGCAAAGGCAAAGTGTAAAGGTGGAGGACTTCCACATACTAAACTCATGGGACATGAGTTCTTTTCTGTTGGGGAGTATGGTGCAGGAGCACCTACCTGACAGCTGGCCTTCATGAGGCAGTTAGTTGTTTTAGGTCTTGTTTATGTTTCCAAGAAGGTCTGTTAAGACCAATGCATGTAATAAGGTCATGCTGATCATGATAAGATCATGCTGACCAGGCTTTGCTATTTTTAGTTAGTTTGTTAGGACAGTTGTCATGATGTATGTTCGGTTGGATCTCCCAGCCGCTTGGAGAGATTTCCCAGCCGCTTGGAGTCGGGTCAGTAGTACTCGCAGGAAAATCTATTTAAGCATGAGGATCGGTTGACTATAGATATCGATCGAGCTAGGTTGCAGGGAGTGAGACTGAGAGAGAGTCTGATCATTGTATTTGCATCTTTTGAAATCAAATAAAGTGATCCTATTTGTGTTCATCCTCTATTTACTTCCATTATCTAATCGATTTGCTGGTTTGGGTGGTTTTCATGGATTCACTGATCCATTCCACCGGTTGATTTGTCTGATCGGTGGAATGGTTATGTACAGTAGGGTAGGTGTTAGTTTGTTTGGTTGCATGCAGGTGTGCAGGATCGCGGCTAAAAGGTGTTGAAGACCCTAGCATGGGCATGTGCTAGGTCGAGCTGATAAAGTGTGGAAGATCACCCTGAGAGAGGATCGAGTCATCCCAGGAGGTTTGGCGGATCAGAACAGCGAAAATCCGCTAAGGCTGAAAGTTCGTTAAAACGGCATCATCAGGATAATTTGGTGAATATCCTGCAGCCGCTTTGGGCATCGTCATCCGGATAAGTGGAGGAGATCGGCATGATGCAGTCGAGTGCATGAAGTAAAGGAGCGTCGGGGTGATCATCGTCAGGAAGTGCCGAGGAGGAGCGTATCGGCAGCAGGAAGAAGATCGGGTTGATCGCGGGCTGGAAAAGCTAAGTTTGGCCAACAGTAGGATATGACGTCATCATCATCAGGATATACGTCATCAGGATATTTCGGAGCAGCAGGATATTGAGGAGCTGCAGGTGACGTCATCGTCATCAGGATATACGTCATCAGGATATCAGGTGACGAAGCATCGGAAGGGACGGTGCGAGGAGTTAAGATTCGTCATCATCAGGATAAATGGAAGGAACCGGATGTTCTTTATCCTGTTGATTATCATGATGTTGAATATCATGATGCTGAAGATAGTGAAGATGGAAGTTGTCGCTGAAGTGAACAGTGGACGTCAGGAGGATGTTCGCGCTGATCGAACATGATGATGCTGTCGATAATCGAGTAAGGTGATGCTGTTGGAAGGCGAAAGTGCGAAGGTTTGTCTGCAGGAGGATATCGGTCGGCAGGTGAAATATGATGATGATGCTGACAGTATTAAGCAAAATATGATGATGATGGTGATGATGATGATGATGATGGGCTGCAGACGTCCATGCTGTATTGTAAGGTTATAGTGTGGATGCCTTTGCATCAGTAGCCTTTGTAGACCAATCTAGCTTTGTTTCTGATTACTTCACCAACCTCATTTAGTTTGTTCCGGAAGACCCATTTGGTTCCAATCACATTCTTGTTTCTAGGTCTAGGAACAAGATCCCAAGTGTGATTTTTCTCAATTTGCATCAACTCTTCTTCCATTGCTTTTGTCCAATTTTCATCATTGCATGCTTCATTTATTGTCTTAGGTTCAATCTTTGAAATCAAGCAACATTCATCTGAATTTTGAGCAATTTTCCTCCTTGTTTGTACCCCTTTGCTTCTGTCACCTATGATCTAATCTTCAGAGTGATTTAAAGTTACATACCTTGGAACTTTGGGAGTCTCTTGCACTGCTGTTTCTTGATCAGGTTCATTCAGACAAACCTCTTCTTCTTGATTTACCGGATTAGTCTGAATCTGACTTTCAGGAAGGGATTGAGTTCCTTGAATCAGAGCACCATCCTGATCATCTTCATCATATTCATAAAACCTTGAGGGCTTCTCAATTCCTTCATCAACCTTCACATTTGTACTTTCTATCATCTTTTTCAGTCTCTTATTGTAACACCGGTATGCTTTGCTTTGAGTGGAGTAACCCAAGAAAATTCCTTCATCACTTCTAGCATCAAACTTTCCTAGATCTTCATCTCTTTTGATGTAACACTTGCTACCAAATACTCTAAAATATCTCACAGTAGGAGTTATACCAAACCAAAGTTCATTGGAGTCTTACTGGTATTGTTCCTGATTTGAACTCGGTTAAGAGTGTAAACTGCAGTGCTGACAGCTTCTCTCCAAAACATCTGAGGAACATTTGCTTCCATCATCATTGTCCTAGAAGCTTCCTGGATGGTCCGGTTCTTTCTCTCAACTACTCCATTCTGCTGTGGAGTCCTAGGAGCAGACAATTGTCTCTTTATGCCATGCTTCTCACAAAAGTCTATGAATTCACTGGATGTGAATTCACCACCTCTATCAGACCTTAGACACTTCAGTTTCAATCCGGTCTGATTCTTTACCATAGCCTTGAAGATTTTGAACTTCTCAAAAGCTTCTAATTTCTCTTTCAGAAAGGTAATCCACATCATTCGGGAATGATCAACAATCAGTAACATGAAATATCTATCACCTTGCATACTTTTGATTCTTGTCGGACCACATAGATCAGTATGAACTAATTCCAATAATCCGGTAGAGGACTGATCTTTGCTTTTGAAAGAGACTCTGCTTTGTTTACCTAGCTGACATTCTTTGCACAAACTATTTGTAGGTTTTACCAATTTTGGAAGATCTCTTACAGCCTGAATATTGCTTATCTTGATGATGTTATCAAAATTTACATGACACATCCTTCTATGCCATAGCCAACTCTGATCAACTTGAATAAATAGACAACTTTTATTTGAACCAACCAGATGGAAGATATTACCTTTTGTTTGAGTACCAGATGCAATCTCAGTTCTGGAGCTTTCAAAGATCCTGCATCTTCCATTTTTGAACTGGAGATCATAACCTTTATCTACTAACTGTCCAACACTAAGAAGATTGTGCTTCAATCCTTCAACATACAATACATTACTAGTTTTGCTCTTTCCATCAAAAGAAATAGTTCCCCTACCTGTTGTGTGGTTACACAACATGCCCCATTTTGATTTGGCAAAACAGGGACCCAGCTTCTTTTGGCTTGGTTTGTGTTTCTTGCTTTCTGGCGGTTTGGTAAAATCAGTCAAGTGCATCATCACGTTGAGTCAGGATGAGGTAAGTCATCATTATGAGGTCAGTTTGTCAAAATTCCTATTTCGTATCTGTAACCTCATATTCTGGAAGAACATTAAATTTCATGCAGGTTTGCCTTTTACATCACCTTGGTATTCATCAGGATGTGAGAGTGGTGAACAGTCAAAGTCTTGGTCAAACCTGATATTCGCAAGGGAGGGGGGTCATATTTTATAATCTGAGTCATGTTGTTTAAAGATCATCATCATATTGAAAAATTCCCCTGATATATCCTGCGGTTCAAATATCCTGACGTCAACTTTAAATGGTAGTAAGTCTTTCACGTCAAGCGGTCTTTTATACTACGAACATCATGTTTTGAAAAGTAACCCGATATTCGTAAATATCATCCTGACGTGAAATATCACGCTTAACAAATACCCTGATGACATCATCTGAATGGGATAAACGAAGAAACAAACATCCTGATGACATCATCATCATATTTACATTTCGACAGGATATTTTGTAAACATGATCATGTTCGCCCCATATGACGATGACGTCATGAAGCATTCCGATACAAAGAACGAATATCATGATGACGTCATCCTGATATTCAGAAAGGAGGATGAGCAAGCATGGTTCGTCATCATCATTTTGTTTTGAAACATCACCCGATAAACTGAAATATCCTCCTGATGTGCTAAAATGTAAACAAAGGGTGCATTGTCACCTGAATCTTGTAGCGATAATAATTCCAGTGCTAGGGAGGATGATATTGAAACTCAACCCGATATCTGTGAAATATCATCCTGCCCTCATGATATCCCGCCATATGGATATCCCCCGCTCCCCTTGCCACCATTATCATTAAATGCGCGCAGATATGGTAGGTGATTCCCGCCGACCCTGGAACCCGATGAAATACCTGACGAGATCCTAAGTTTTCGCATGAATGATCAAAGATTGCAATCTAACTTGTCAGAGTTGCCCTAAATTTACCCTAACTGCGAGGTTAAAAGGTAATTCAACCGCCATTGTTACGTTTACCTGCGTTAAAATTGTTTTACAGAGCACCAGCCTCCATATCCGCATAACAGCTACCATTGCGCAATTCGAACTCACAGATAGAAGGAGGGAAGTGATCAGCAGTTGAATTAAGAGTGTCTTAACGATATACTGGTATAAAGAAAATCTGAATAACCAGGTAAGTGAACCGAAACCCTCATCATGTTGTTTCTAAATGATGTTGTAAGTTCTGGTTATGTATCCATGTAAGTAAGTAATGTGAAATTGATGCAATAGGCATGATATTTGTAGTATGTATGCATACATATCCCTGTTGTGAGAAGAAATGTTGTTAATTGCAGGTACCCATGGCTGAAAAATGCTCAGTCAAGAATCAGGAGGAATTTAGCAGGCCTATGTTCTCTTCCCAGAGAGGGGTCCTGTTCAAATATGGGGCAATTACAGATACCCATCAGGGGATTACCAACCTGGAGGCTTGGTCAGCCAAGCTGAATGATGGACAAGATAAGAGTCCAGTACTGGACGCAGTGTTTGTATCAGGTATGTGGAACGTTGCTGGCTTCCCATACTCCATGGAGTCTTCGGAGCTAGTCATTGAATGCGCCTGGAATTATAACCCTCAGACGAGGTAGGTGGTGAAGCATGGGAGAGTGTATGCGGACCTATCCATCAAAGGTCTCTCCCAGACATTTGGACTGCCAATGGGCAGTAAGGTAAAGAGTGTGGACTTAAACAAGTCTGAAAGAGAATACGAGGCCAACAAGAAGGCGGCCAGAAAGAACATGTATGCTTGGCGGGCCGAGAACATTACATATAATGCAGCGGCCAAGCTTCCTGTGCACATGTTCAAGTTTGATTTTAATGAGGAGTATCAGTATGTGATTGCCCTACTGAACAGGGTGACTGGCCAGCCTGATACTGGTGATTTTAGAGATTGGATGTACGGCATAATAATGATGTGCCTGTATGTAGACATCAAGCCACTGTGGGGCCAAATAATAAGCGATGCTCTGCATGAGCAGCTGATGAACTTGGGAGGTTCAGACTGTGCATTCTACATGACCTCCTATATCGTTTATTCCTATGCGTATAGAGGCACTTTTGATGCCCTGGTCACAGATGGAAAACTGACGGGCACAAATGCAGCATATATCTGGGATCATCATCCCCAGCTGCAAAGAACCAACTATATCAAGGACTACAAACTGGTCAATGATGCATTTTCTATGCATCTGGTAAGGACCATGGAGGATGACAGAACTAAAAGACTGAGCATGGAGGCTCAAGAGGTAGTATACAGGCATGGGGCATGGTACATACAATTTGCCACCTTTTCCTACATCAGGATAGAAGGTTTTGAAGGACATCCCCTGATGCTGCCAAGATATCCTACAGATGCAGTAGTTTTAATGGAATTTATCAGGCAGGGCTCCACCATGATACAGATGTATAAGGATGCCAAGAAGCTGCCACCAATTTTGTTCCCAGTCAGCATCGGCAACTACATGTGCCCTGACTCCGACAATATAAAGAAGGTGATGGTTACCCTGAATAAGATGAATTTGCTGCCCTTCCCAATAACGAGACCATATGATCCTTACGGCCGAATGCAGAAGATCCTAGGAAAGCCTATTCACCAGAGGCACTTAGAAGATTTTTGGGCTGACTGCGAAGATGAGGCAGAAGCCAGGAGGAGGAGGTATCAGAGGTTGACTCTGAACCAGATTAGAACATTTGACTGCATATCTCTCCCTCAGTAGCTGAAGAATGATGACGGCAGGATAATGGCAGATGAATATGAGCAGAAGAAGATTTATAATGATACCATATCTGCACCTGACCTCACCATGCAGGAGGATATGTCCTTGGACCCATTCTTTGCCAGAACCTTACACTTGACCCAAGCTTTGGTAGATGCACAGGTAGAGGCATTGAAGGAGAAGGGTGTTGCCATCACGGTGGATAGCAAGAAGAAGGGGCAGGACATCCCCACAGATGAATATGATGACTTCCTGCTGGAGAAGAGGAAGACTAAGGGAGAGAGGACCCCTCCACCACAGCAACCTAGCAAAAGGGCCCCAAAGGGCAAGAAGGTGGAAAAAGGACCCAAAGGGGTCATAATTGACAGGGCCGTATTCACAGCGAAGGAGGCAGCAAAATCAGGATCAGAATCGGATTCTCCTCCAAAGCCCAAGAAAACCAAGACAGCAGAGGCTGGAATCACAGAGACCCAAGAGGTGGGTCAGTCATCCAAACAACCAGGCAAAGCTATCCTCATGGAAGAGGAGCCTGAAGAAGAGGAGGAAGCTCCGCTAATAATAAGAAGAAAGAGGAGAGCTCCGCAGGTGTTGGTTCCCACCATACCCAAGAAACTAAGAACCTCCATGAGAGGTGAGATAAGTCAACCTCCTGCACAGTTACAGGGGGCAGGTAGTGAAGTGTAGAAGGAACTTCAGCATAACGTTCCACTTCCTACCATTGTCAAGTTCAAAACTGAACTTGCTGAAGAACAACAAAAGGAAACATCTCAGACACAAGCAGAAGGGCATGTCTCGCTAGACGAGACAATAAATTTGTCTGATGATGAGGTGGTGCAGGATGTAGCTGCACAAGAAATGGAAACACTGGCTGCTGGCATCAGTGTGACTCCTCACAAGCCTCCATCTATCCAATCGGTGCTTGAGGAGATGAAACAAACAGAAGCGGAGCGAGAAAAGAGCCCGGAACTAGAGAAGAGCCCGGAGCAGGTAGCTCAGGACATAGGGCTGGACACACTGATCGCTGAGGTGACAAGTCCTGTAGTGGTAGACTTGGCAGAGAAACAGGATGCAAGTCTTGAGAAGCCAGCAGGATCACCTGATAAGGGCCACCTAACAGAGGAGATAGAGATGGCAGAAGCAGAAGGCCATGCTCTTGAATCAGGCCACCAAAGCCCACAAGATACATCAGTAGGACCTGCTATAGTGGAGGTCCAAGAAATAAAGGCTGATGAGAAGAAGGAAGAAATAGAAGATCCGGCTGATAAGGCACAAGAGGTGGATGGTGCAGGCACATAACAAGTAACAGCTGCAGAACAGATGCCATCGCCTCGGGCAGATCCAATGATATCAGATACGGTGGACATGCCACCAGAAATAGAGAAACAAAAGGAGGATGATCAACCTCCACAAGGGGAAGAACTGGGGACAGGTGAAGAAAGGATGGAGAAAGATCATGATCATCATGATCTACATACAGGTACACCGCAAGGTTCCCCACACAGAGAAGATGCTCCCCCAGAAAAGGAAGTTCCTCAACAAGAGGAGGCACCACAGGATCCGCAGCAAGGCGGGCATCAAGAGGGAGAAAAAGAAAAATCACCATCTCCACAACGCTTGTTGGTGGAAACGAGAGATAGGGGTGAACAGCACCATGATGCCGAAAAGCATGATCAGGTGCCTCCATGGTTAGAAAAGGAGGTAAATGTTGAGGAGGAACTTGAAATCCAAGAGTTCGACGTCTCCACCCTGTTCTCCGCGGATATAATGAAGCCCAAGAGAAAGGCCAGAATGACATCGGCCATCAAGAGAGATCCGGCGACGGGGAGAAGAACCGCACAAATTACTGTACCTGCAGTAGAGAAGGAGAAAGGTAAAATCACTGTGGATGAATTCCAGATAAGCACAGTTGATTTGGGTTTTGCCAACGAAGAGCAGGAAGGTCAAGAAGGTAAGGACATCATAGACTCTCTAATTCAGAAAGTGAAAAGAGAGAAAGAGAAGAATAAGCAACATAAAGAGCACATTGCTCAGTTGCATGCATACATTAAAGGCTTGACCAATCCTGAGGATACTACAAGTGAAGCTGCAGTCCCATTGACTGCCATTTCTCAAGAGGAGATAAATAAATTGGACCTCATGAAACATGAGGCTTCTGTAATAAGGAAATGGATGTCATCCACATTGGATGATGCTGTTGAAATAATGAAGGGTTCTTTGAAAAATGGAGCATATTAAGTGACTCCAAAACCAAGGTGGACAGATTGCAGATGCAGACCGGGAAAAGGTCTTATCAACTGGAGAAAGTCCTCAGCCTGTTGGGAGAAATAAGGAAAATAAACCCACAACTGCTTATCAGTAAGCAGGTATTGAATAATAATACTGCATTATTAGTAGATATCTGGTACAAGGATGTACAGTTTGAATGTGGAGTCCTCAAGAGATGCAATAATAAGCTGAGGGAGATCAGCATGAGGCTACGTGATTTAATGGGCATTGAAGCAGACATGTTAGAAACATTAGAGGGCAAAGTGGAAGGGAAGATAGAGAATCAAGATGAAGATTCTGCCCTTAAGGCTCTGTGCAGTAACTTCCAGATGGAAGATGATGGTCCACTCATCCACTTGACAGAAGAGATTATAAATAAGGTGATGAGGATCAAGGTCAAGATGGAGACCTACAGTGAGACATTGCAGGACAGAGAAAATAAGCTGGATAACAGCAAGGATAAGTATGAGGCACACAAGCACACCATTATCAAAGCAAAGACTCAAGATGGTGGAGGAATAGATCAGGTTGTGCGGTCATACGAACAGATCCAGAGCAGCATGCAACCCCATATGCAGCAGCATCATCATCAGGATAGCGAAGGTTTAGAAAGCGATGCACATGATGATGATCCGCATGAATCAGCTGAAGAACATGATGAAGATACATCATGAGGGGGAATATTTTGCATAGGTAATATAGGTAGTTGCCAGCTGGCAACTTGTGCTATTTTGTAAAGTTGACAGGTCATGAAATGATGACCGTTGATTTGTATTGACATATTAGATCCATAGATCTCTTGTAACGGATTCCTCACCTTATTCTATAAAAGGTGGTGGAGTGCCTTGTTATATTCATTCGAAACTTAATTGAAATCTGTTTGCTGAAATATTCAGGGCTCATTTCAAAGCTGCTGTATATGTACATGTCTTTTGCATACTTAATGAAAGAGAAGAGTATTTGATTACAAATCTTCGTAAATCCTGAGTAATCTGTGTTTGAATTCTGGATATGTGCTTTGATTAGCTGCGTCCCTTGGAGTGCTCATCATGTTGCATGTATTGTTTTCATTCATTATCCTCTGAAGTTTGCATCAACTGTGTTTAGCTGTGGAATGTCCTGGTGAACATATGGTTTGATTTCTTCTCCTCATAACAGTATCAAGCATGTATGTGGATCAAAAGCTAAAGGTTCAATATAATTAGAAGTATTCCCTTTAATTTCTTTCAATTTTAGAGCATCTCACCATCACAATTGCAAATAATTGATAATCTTAAGCAAATAACGCAAATATGCAGACATCTCGTATGTAATTGCAAATATTTAGCATATTTGAATAAAAAAGCATGCACAATCGAAAATCTCATGCAGAGATCGAGGTATTACTACATCTTTTCATCAAATAACTGCATAATTTGACTTCTCTGTAAAGAATTTCTACAGGAATGTCATGATGATGGCGCACTTTCACGTAAGGCTCCAAAATGGAAACAACAATTCACATTAACTACTGAGTAACGTCAGTCGATTAAGACCTAATCACCGGAGACTTGGGATCATGAATTTTCTAAATTCACTGTATCTTTCAAGATGAATAAAGGTTAATGTGTACTTTTATTCTATGTTTGTTTGTGACTAACATCATGACCAACATAAATTGGCGCTAGAAGGAGGGCTGAGTCTAGAAAACCACGCTCATCATCATTATTTTCAGGTTTGATGATGCATAGCGTAAGGTAACCTCGGATCACCTGTGAATTTCAGTAAATTACGTAAATATTTACTGTGATAAGTTTGTACATGTTCATTCTATTTAAAGATTTCCAGATCTCACGTAAATATTGCAAGCTTTACAGTAGATTGTTGTGAATTCACAAATATTGGCCAAAGATACGCAAATTTGTTCAAAATTTTGAAGAATTTAGGCCGGAGGCACTTTAGATCTCGTGCTACGGGTCATGATACCCCAATATCCTATCATATTTACAGTATCTTCACAAATATTTCATAAATATCTAGTCTGATTTGCTATCTGATCGCAAATATCACCTCATCCGGTGGAATCCAGCCAATATTTGCAAAGTTTTAGCCAATTTGCCTCCGATTCAAGAAATCCTGGCTCACAGGATAAATACCAGGTCTAGACCTAGTGAAATTTTTGAAGAATTGCCTGTTAGAGGTTTCAGACCTAGGACTGTAGACATTCATCATACTCCAGGGTCTAGTGCGTCTAGAGCTTCACCAGGACCTCCTCCTGTAACTCCTGTTGGTTTGCAAATACCTTCTGGTATATCTGTGACACCTCCTGTTCAACCCTAGGGTGTGCCTTTAGTTCAAACTCAGCCAGCTGCACCACCAATTCAGTCGTTCTTTGCCGCAGAGTCACCTTTGACCTTCAATGCATATCATGAGTTACCAAAGAATCTGGACAAACTTTTCCCAAAATACCATCCCTATCAAGATGCTGATGATCATATCAGGACATTTAAAGAAGCTTGCTGCAGAGCCAGAATAGAACATCAGGACGTGGTGTGCAGATTATTTCCTTTTTCCTTAGGGGAAGAGGCTTATAATTGGTTCATCAGTCTGGGCCAAGCCTCTGTTGGTTCATGGGCTGTCTTAGAGAAAGCTTTTCTTGACAGGTTCAAGGTCCCTATTGATCCATCTATGAATTATCACATGTTTGCTACAATCAAAAGACTTGAGAATGAGCCTATTGCTAATTTCAATGCTAGGTTCCAGAAAATGTTGTCCAAGCTAGTTGCCCCATATGTAGTAACTGATGCTGCTGCTAGGAGTATCTATTATTCAGCCCTGGATCCATTAACTTCCATGTTCATCAAGAGAACACATCCAGAGATCACTACATTGACAGGAGCTTTTCAAGAAGCTATCAAGGTAAATCAGCAGTTGATACCTGCTCCTACTCCGAATTTAGTATTCCCTACTTTGCCAGGCATGCAGCCACAATATCCTGCACAGTATCCTGCACCGTATTCACCTCAGTACCCTGCACAATATCCAAATGGAGCAGTGATACCTCCAGCAGTCATGCCTGCACCTTTGCAAGTACCTCCATTAAGCATTATGCCTCCTCCTAATGGAAATAGCCAACTACCACAATATCCTGCACATGCTCAGACACCTCAGGGTATCGATTTATCCAACAATAACCATGGATCTTCTTTTTTCAAGCCTCAGACTGAAAATGTAGTTGCCAAAGCCCAAGAGGAAAAGGAAGAAATCAAAGAAATTTCTGCTCAGTTGAGAAAACTCACCACCGAAGTAACACATTTGAGAAATCAAGGGTTCTATGCACAGTCAGATCAGAACAGGAATTTTTCCAATGACAGACCAAACTACCCTGACAGAGGATATAACAACAATAACTTCAACAATAATGGTGGAACTAACAATAATCCTCCTAGACAACCTAGAATATGGAACTCCAGGCCAAATAACGGTTCATTACCATCACCCCTGGATAATCAGCCTCCGGGTGAAGCTAAGCAGACTACTAGAGTCAATCTTGCTGAGGTAGCCCTTACCAATTGGTGTAGGATCCATAACACAAATGCACATGCAAAATTAGATTGTCCACAGTTTAGGATTGCTGCCAGCATCTTTCAGACTGAAGTATCCAACACTTCTGGAAATCCACCTCAGGCAGAAGGAAATGAGATAGTTCCTTGTGGATATGACTCAGCTTTTGTGCTAGAAATGTACACTAATCAACCTCATCCGAGTTATGATCAGACCTGTGAGGAATCTGCTTTAACCTTTGAAACAAATTACGTTTTTCCTTTTGAGGATGAAAATGAACCTGCAAGAGAGCATGAGGAAGTACATGCATACCAACAGCAATATCCTGGTAAGCACAATTATAACTCTAGAAGTAGTGCTAACAGACCTACTGGTCCATTGACATCATCTTTGCCTCCAAACAACTTCAACACACCTCCTGATCCTAAGGCTAACAATAACCCTGGATTTCCCAAGGTGAATGCTCAGTACTTGTCACCTCAAAACACAGTAACAAAGGTCATAAATGCACCTCAAGAGTCTGATAAGTTAGTCAGTTATTTGGCTGATGAAATGAAGAAAATCAAGATCAGCCTGTCCTTATCGGAGTTACTGAAAACTCCAGCCATCAAGAAGGCATTCATGAAGTCACTAGATGATCCTGCTCCTAAAGAAGATAGTCATCTTTCAAGTCAATCCAATGGCAAAGATCATGCTGCTAAGGATAAGGTTATCAAGCCTAAAGTGTCATCTACAGTCCAGGCCACTGAAACCTCCCACATGACCTTGTATAGAGATAAAACCGAATCACCTCCGTTTCTCCTCACCATAAGAATGTTCAGCAAGAACTTGCACAACTGTCTGGTGGATTCCAGAGCCTCAACGAATGTTATGCCTTTGTCAATATGCAACGCATTAGGACTACATCCTGCTAAATCCTTAAAGAAGGTCACTCAGCTGGACAAAACAGAAGTAAGTGTAGTAGGAGAACTAACTCACATTCACATGCAGCTAGCATCTGATCCTAGGATCCAGTATTACATTGACATTCAGGTAGTTGACATACCTAATACTTATGGGATGTTGCTTAGCCGAGACTGGTGTAAAACGCTTAACGGATATATGTCCACATATTTCAGTCACATGTGGTTGCCGTGGAAAGGTATACCTAATCAGATCAGGATTGATGCTAAACCTAGGATGAAACATATGATCACAGAATACAACAAAACGAATGAGATCATGTACGTAAACGTAAAACCTAGAGTTTATTGCATCAGGCCATAGACTGTTAAAATAGAGGAGATCCTGATGCTTGATGTTCATCATTATCATGATGATGATTATCATGAGGACATCTCAAGCATGGAATTTGACAAAGATCCAGATAATGAGAATGAAATAGATCACTTCAGAGATTTTGAGCTGCATTTATCTACTCAAGTAAAACGTTGCCAATTATTGAATATACCTGCTAATGACATTTTGATTGATGGATGGTGCAGATTACACAGCGAAGCACACTCAGAAAAGACTTGTGAAACATGCTTAGACATGATGATACTGGAGCAGACATATAGTGAAGCATCATCATCATATTCCGAGGAGAGTGCTACATTTGATGATGATGATGATACTAATTCTTATCTGTCTTCTGCAGGAACAGGAGGATTAACAGATCATGATGAAGATCATGTCCTGGAAGCAGAAGAGATCCTGGTTTCCAACCAGATAAATGATGCAGAAAAAGAAAAGATCACCCCTGGTAGCGATTGCTTCATGAAACCAGATTATGAGTTGTCTGATGAAGACATAGGTAGTGACCTGACGAAGTTTGAAGAATTTCTGGTAAAAGAAATAGAAAAGATGATGCGACAGCATAAATCTCCCCAGGAGGTTTTAATTAAAGGTTGGTGTAGGCTGCATGAGGCGCCTCACTCAGAAACAACTTGCTCACTATGTTTACACCTTTTGAAGAGGCATGCAGCTGTAAATCTTGAACATCATCCTCCTATTGCTATGGAAGAGAAAACAGAAAAGTCATCAGGCTCACAAAATAAAGAAAAGAAGAAACTTGAGGATGATGACATCTCTAAGTTAAAGTGGATATCAGGCGGAGCAGCAGCCAGAGCTGCAAAGAAGAAAGGAGGACCAAATAAATATCCTGCTGAGGATAAGTGTCCTGCTGAAGATAAACCTTGGATCCTGAAGTTTGATGGATCCAAATCTAAGCAAGGTGCTGGGGTAGGAATAGATCTCATTGATCCATCAGGAAAATCCTATTTAGCAGCTTACAGACTACAGTTCCCCTGTACCAATAATGTCGCAGAGTATGAAGCTCTGATTCATGGAATGTTGTTTGCTCATAAGAAAAAAGTAAGGATCCTGCATGTCTTTGGGGATTCAGAACTAGTTGTGAGGCAAGTAAGAGGAATTTACTCCTGTAACTACAGAAAACTATCAAATTACAGACATCGTGTGTGGGACCTGATTGAAGACTTTAATGCCTTTAATATCATTCACGTACCAAGAGAACAGAACTAGAGTTCAGATGCACTCGCCCAGGCCACCAATACGTTGGAACCACTATCTATATCTGGTCTAAAGAGATTTTCAGTAGAATTGGTGTCAGTACCATCAGTACCTGACAATGTGACTAATCTCCAGGTGTTTGATGATGATCAGCACATTCTGGATTTCATATCAAACAGAGACATATTTGAAGCTCAGATCATAGATGAGAATGGTATGGAAGATCATGTCTGGGAAGAAGATGAGATATTAGAGTTGCCTAGCAACAGAATTCCCAAAGGTATGATTGAATTAGAAAGAGCTTTTGATCTAGATAATATGCTTAAACATAAAGATCTACCTAAGGCAGATGGAGGTCAATATTCACAAGTGAATATTGGACAAGCTGATGACAAGAGAAACGTCTTATTGGGTAAGGTTTGTACACCAGAAGAGTTAGAAGGAATAACTCAGGCCCTTAAAGATTACATACATGTGATTGCATGGACTTATGATGAGCTAAAGACATATGACACTTCTGTCATAACTCATACTATACCTCTCAAGCTAGATGCAAAACCTTTCAGACAGAAGCAGAGGCCAGTCAATGCTCTGCTTGAACCAATCATCCTTGAGGAAGTCAAGAAATTGTTAAATGCTCGGATAATATTTCCTGTAAGGCACTCCACTTGGGTGGCAAATCTTGTGCCAGTCAGAAAGAAGAATGGAGACATCAGGTTATGTGTAGATTTCAGGAACCTGAACAGAGCATCAGAAAAAGATAATTATCCTTTGCCCCCTTTGGATGAGGTTTTACAGATTGTAAATGGAGCCAAAATGATGTCCTTCCTGGACGGTTTTTCAGGATACAACCAAGTGATGGTTGATAAAATTGACAGATTGAAAACTGCCTTCACCACAAAGTGGGGTATATTTGCATACAGACGTATGCCATTTGGACTCATAAATGCTGGAGCTACATTCCAGCGAGCAATGGACATAGCCTTTAGAGGCTTAATAGAAAAGTGTATAGTCATCTACATGGATGACCTGACAGTTTTCTCCAAGGAAAGGGGAAATCATGTTGCTGATCTCAGAAGCGTGCTGAAGAAATGTGAAGAATATGGAATATCTTTGAATCCTAAGAAGTGCATATTCGGAGTCACAACAGGAAAGTTACTAGGCCACCTGATCACAGAAGATGGAATTATCATTGATCCTAACAAGGTGGAGTCTATTATGAAGTTACAACTTCCAGGAAGCAAAAAGGAACTTAAGTCTTACTTTGGTAAGATAAATTTTGTGAGGAAGTTCATCACCGGCTTTGCTGAGATTGTCAGACCACTAAATGCCATGTTGAAAAAGGATGCACAAATTGAGTGGACACCAGAAGCCAAGGCTGCTTTTGAAGATATAAAGAAGGCCATTTCAGATGCTCCTATCCTCATTAGTCCAGATTATACAAGAGATTTCTACATCTACTCATTTGCCTCAGAACATACTTCTGCAGCAGTGTTAACTCAAAGAAATGAAGAGAAAGAAGAGAAACCAATTGCTTTCATGAGCTATCCTTTCAAGGATGCTGAATTGAGATATGTAGATATTGAGAGACAGGCACTTGCACTAGTCAGAGCAGTAAAGAAATTCAGACATTATATACTAAGATGCAAAGTGATTGCTGTGGTACCAGATGCAGCAGTGAAGATGCTGCTGATGCAGAGTGAACCTGGTGAAAAAAGAGCCAAATGGATTACTGTATTACAAGAATATGACATGGAGATCACACCAATGAAGCTGGTGAGAGGACAAGCTTTGAGCCAGATGATATCTGAAACGGATCCAAACATCATCAGTCAGCAGTATGTGATCAATGAGAAAGATAAGAAAGAATGGTATTCAGATATCAGGCACATCCTGATCACTGGAAGATGTCCTTCAAAAATGCAGGCTTCACAGAGAAGAGCCTTGAAGATAAGATCTTAGAAGTATATGATGAAGGGGGGAACCTTATTTAAGAAGAATTATGAAGGAATATACCTGAGATGCTTAGAGAAGCTTGAAGCAAATAAAGTTTTGACAGAGTTACATGACAAGTTTGGAACGGCACACAGATCAGCATTGGCCACAACACATGTAATCCTCAGAGCAGGATATTACTGGCCTACAATTTTTAAAGACATGGCTGATCATGTTAAATGTTGTCATGTCTGTCAGGTTGCTACCAACAGAGAGAAATATGCTGCACAACCGTTGCAGCCAGTGGTGGAAGAGCGCCCATTTGCACAGTGGGGCATGGACTTCATAGGACCAATCAATCCTCCGTCTTCCTCAGGCCATAGGTATGTCTTAACGATTACTGACTATTGTACTAGATGGACTGAGGCTATCAGCAGCAAAACTTGCACTGCAGATGATGTCATCAAGTTTCTAGAAAGCAACATTGTCACCAGGTATGGAACTCCTTATGCATTGGTGAGTGATAATGGCTCTGCCTTCATTTCCACCAGATTGTCAAGTTGGGCTTTTGATCATGGGATCATACTTAAGTTTTCATCCAACTACTATCCCCAGGGAAATGGATTAGCAGAATCCACCAACAAGAATTTACTGAGTATCATAAGAAAACTGATAGAGAAAAATCCCAGGGAATGGAACTCATTTCTAAAATATGCCTTATGGGTAGACAGAACTAGAATGAAAACTGCATTAGGAAACTCATCCTTCCAACTAGTATATGGGGTAGATCCTATCCTCCCTGTAAACTTGAAAATTCCTACTCTACAGTTTGCTCAAGAATATCTAGGGATAGATAATAAGCAGGAAGTCAGGTTGCTTCAGTTGATGCACCTGGAAGAAAAATGAAGTCAAGCGATTGACCAATTTGCAAAACATCAGGCTGTTGTCAAACGTTGGTTTGACAAGAGAGCCAGAATTAAAACTTTTAGGATATCTGATTTAGTCGTGATGTGGGATAAAGCCCATGAAAAGAAAGGTGATCATGGTAAGTTTGATAGATTATGGATAGGTCCCTTTCAGATTTCTGAGATCTTATGAGACAGCACTTATAGGCTTAAGAACCTGACAGGCGAGGATGTCCCATTGCCAGTTAATGGACAATTCCTCAAAGATTATTTCCAGGCCTGAATGACTTCGTGATAGTCATATGTATCATAATGTATATTTGTATAGTTGTTTGTACAGTTTGTTTGTTGTGCTTGTTTTGTTTTGTTGGTTGGGACCGTGTTCTGGTAAGTCAGGATGATGCACTTCATCACCCTAGAAAATAATTAAGTTGTTGAGATTTAGATGATGAGATCACATTTAAACATAGGTTATGATTCATTCTAAGAAGTGTTCATGATCAGGTTTGTGATGTCTTTTCATCAGGGTGCTTTTTCTTGGTCAAAGTGAATCAATCACAATGAAACACCTAACAGCCTTGGGTTTGTTGAACACACTAGTATAGGTGTTAAGTGAAAAATCTAAAGGGACTCCCTTGCTACCAATGCAATCTCCAACCTAAAGCTGCAAGTGACTATACCTTGTACAAATGAGCTGACATGATGATATCAGATACAATTTTTAACGAAAATCAGAAAAGAAATAAAATTAGGCCATCTAAGTAACTCTACCGGGGCTATGGACACCTGCTGGCAGTGGGGCTCTACTTAGGGAGATTGTAGAGATAACCTTGCCGGGGCTATAGACGCCTGCTGGCAGCAAGGCTCTATCCAGGTTGGCTATGAGGGATGATCTCCAACTATGTAGTTTAACACTAGTTACTTACGTGTTCAACTTACCTTCAAGATGAGGATAATTAATCATATGCACACACCTGATCCTTTGTTAGCATTATCACCATAATGAAATTTTATCATTCAAAGGACCATGATGCTTACCCTTAGACAGAATTAGAGCACTATAGATAAATGTGATCACATCACTTGAATCATTGGAATTTGTTCATTTTCTTTGGTGGCAAGTTGTTGTGTGGTTACACAACACGCCCCATTTTGATTTGGCAAAACAGGGACCCAGCTTCTTTTGGCTTGGTTTGTGTTTCTTGCTTTCTGGCGGTTTGGTAAAATCAGTCAAGTGCATCATCACGTTGAGTTAGGATGAGGTAAGTCATCATTATGAGGTCAGTTTGTCAAAGTTCCTATTTCATATCTGTAACCTCATATTTTGGAAGAACATTAAATTTCATGCAGGTTTGCCTTTTACATCACCTTGGTATTCATCAGGATGTGAGAGTGGTGAACAGTCAAAGTCTTGGTCAAACCTGATATTCGCAAGGGAGGGGGGTCATATTTTATAATCTAAGTCATGTTGTTTAAAGATCATCATCATATTGAAACATTCCCCTGATATATCCTGCGGTTCAAATATCCTGACGTCAACTTTAAATGGTAGTAAGTCTTTCACGCCAAGCGGTCTTTTATACCGCGAACATCATGTTTTGAAAAGTAACCCGATATTCATAAATATCATCCTGACGCGAAATATCACCCTTAACAAATACCCTGATGACATCATCTGAATACGATAAACGAAGAAACAAACATCCTGATGACATCATCATCATATTTACATTTCGACAGGATATTTTGTAAACATGATCATGTTCGCCCCATATGATGATGACGTCATGAAGCATTCCGATACAAAGAACAAATATCATGATGACGTCATCCTGATATTTAGAAAGGAGGATGAGCAAGCGTGGTTCGTCATCATCATTTTGTTTGAAACATCACCCGATAAACTGAAATATCCTCCTGATGTGCTAAAATGTAAACAAAGGGTGCATTATCACCCGAATCTTGTAGCGATAATAATTCCAGTGCTAGGGAGGATGATATTGAAACTCAACCCAATATCTGTGAAATATCATCCTGCCCTCATGATATCCCACCATATGGATATCCCCTGCTCCCCTTGCCGCCATTATCATTAAATGCGCGCAGATATGGTAGGTGATTCCCGCCGACCCCGGAACCCAATGAAATACCTGACGAGATCCTGAGTTTTTGCACGAATGATCAAAGATTGCAATCTAACTTGTCAGAGTTGCCCTAAATTTACCCTAACTGCAAGGTTAAAAGGTAATTCAACCGCCATTGTTACGTTTACCTGCGTTAAAATTGTTTTACAGAGCACCAGCCTCCATATCCGCATAACAGCTACCGTTGCGCAATTCGAACTCACAGATAGAAGGAGGGAAGTGATCAGCAGTTGAATTAAGAGTGTCTTGACGATATACTGGTATAAAGAAAATCTGCATAACCAGGTAAGTGAACTGAAACCCTCATCATGTTGTTTCTAAATGATGTTGTAAGTTCTGGTTATGTATCCATGTAAGTAAGTAATGTGAAATTGATGCAATAGGCATGATATTTGCAGTATGTATGCATACATATCCCTGTTGTGAGAAGAAATGTTGTTAATTGCAGGTACCCATGGCTGAAAAATGCTTAGTCAAGAATCAAGAAGAATTTAGCAGGCCTATGTTCTCTTCCCAGAGAGGGGTCCTATTCAAATATGGGGCAATTACAGATACCCATCAGGGGATTACCAACCTGGAGGCTTGGTCAGCCAAGCTGAATGATGGACAAGATAAGAGTCTAGTACTGGACGCAGTGTTTGTATCAGGTATGTGGAACACTGCTGGCTTCCCATACTCCATGAAGTCTCCGGAGCTAGTCATTGAATGCACCTGGAATTATAACCCTCAGACGAGGCAGGTGGTGAAGCATGAGAGAGTGTATGCGGACCTATCCATCAAAGGTCTCTCCCAGACATTTGGACTGCCAATGGGCAGTAAGGTAAAGAGTGTGGACTTAAAGAAGTCTGAAAGAGAATACGAGGCCAACAAGAAGGCGGCCAGAAAGAACATGTATGCTTGGCGGGCCGAGAACAACACATATAATGCAGCGGCCAAGCTTCCTGTGCACATGTTCAAGTTTGATTTTAATGAGGAGTATCAGTATGTGATTGCCCTACTGAACAGGGTGACTGGCCAGCCTGATACTGGTGATTTTAGAGATTGGATGTACGGCATAATAATGATGTGCCTGTATGCAGACATCAAGCTACTATGGGGCCAAATAATAAGCGATGCTCTGCATGAGCAGCTGATGAACCTGGGAGGTTCAGACTGTGCATTCTACATGACCTCCTATATCGTTTATTCCTGTGCGTATAGAGGCACTTTTGATGCCCTGGTCACAGATGGAAAACTGACGGGCACAAATGCAGCATATATCTGGGATCATCATCCCCAGCTGCAAAGAACCAACTATATCAAGGACTACAAACTGGTCAATGATGCATTTTCTATGCATCTGGTAAGGACCATGGAGGATGATAGAACTAAAAGACTGAGCATGGAGGCTCAAGAGGCAGTATACAGGCATGGGGCATGGTACATACAATTTGCCACCTTTTCCTACATCAGGATAGAAGGTTTTGAAGGACATCCCCTGATGCTGCCAAGATATCCTACAGATGCAGTAGTTTTAATGGAATTTATCAGGCAGGGCTCCACCATGATACAGATGTATAAGGATGCCAAGAAGCTGCCACCAATTTTGTTCCCAGTCAGCATCGGCAACTACATGTGCCCTGACTCCGACAATATAAAGAAGGTGATGGTCACCCTGAATAAGATGAATTTGCTGCCCTTCCCAATAACGAGACCATATGATCCTTACGGCCGAATGCAGAAGATCCTAGGAAAGCCTATTCACCAGAGGCACCTAGAAGATTTTTGGGCTGACTGTGAAGATGAGGCAGAAGCCAGGAGGAGGAGGTATCAGAGGTTGACTTTGAACCAGATCAGAACATTTAACTGCATATCTCTCCCTCAGCAGCTGAAGAATGATGACGGCAAGATAATGGCAGATGAATATGAGCAGAAGAAGATTTATAATGATACCATATCTACACCTGACCTCACCATGTAGGAGGATATGTCCTTGGACCCATTCTTTGCCAGAACCTTACACTTGACCCAAGCTTGGGTAGATGCACAGGTAGAGGCATTGAAGAAGAAGGGTGTTGCCATCACGGTGGATAGCAAGAAGAAGGGGCAGGACATCCCCACAGATGAATATGATGACTTCCTGCTGGAGAAGAGGAAGACTAAGGGAGAGAGGACCCCTCCACCACAGCAACCTAGCAAAAGGGCCCCAAAGGGCAAGAAGGTGGAAAAAGGACCCAAAGGGGTCATAATTGACAGGGCCATATTCACAGCAAAGGAGGTAGCCAAATCAGGATCAGAATCAGATTCTCCTCCAAAGCCCAAGAAAACCAAGACAACAGAGGCTGGAATCAGAGAGACCCAAGAGGTGGGTCAGTCATCCAAACAACCAGGCAAAGCTATCCTCATGGAAGAGGAGCCTGAAGAAGAGGAGGAAGCTCCGCTAATAATAAGAAGAAAGAGGAGAGCTCCGCAGGTGTTGGTTCCCACCACACCCAAGAAACCAAGAACCTCCATGAGAGGTGAGATAAGTCAACCTCCTGCACAGTTACAGGGGGCAGGTAGTGAAGTGCAGAAGGAACTTCAGCATAATGTTCCACTTCCTACCATTGTCAAGTTCAAAACTGAACTTGCTGAAGAACAACAAAAGGAAACATCTCAGACACAAGCAGAAGGGCATGTCTCGCTAGACGAGACAATAAATTTGTCTGATGATGAGGTGGTGCAGGATGTAGCTGCACAAGAAATGGAAACACTGGCTGCTGGCATCAGTGTGACTCCTCACAAGCCTCCATCTGTCCAATCGGTGCTTGAGGAGATGAAACAAACAGAAGCGGAGCGAGAAAAGAGCCCAGAACCAGAGAAGAGCCCGGAGCAGGTAGCTCAGGACATAGGGTTGGACACACTAATCGCTGAGGTGACAAGTCCTGTAGTGGTAGACTTGGCAGAGAAACAGGATGCAAGTCCTGAGAAGCCAGCAGGATCACCTGATAAGGGCCACCTAACAGAGGAGATAGAGATGGCAAAAGCAGAAGGCCATGCTCTTGAATCAGGCCACCAAAGCCCACAAGATACATCAGTAGGACCTGCTATAGTGGAGGTCCAAGAAATAAAGGCTGATGAGAAGAAGGAAGAAATAGAAGATCCAGCTGATAAGGCACAAGAGGTGGATGGTGCAGGCATAGAACAAGTAACAGCTGTAGAACAGATGCCATCGCCTCGGGCAGATCTAATGATATCAGATACGGTGGACATGCCATGAGAAATAGAGAAACAAAAGGAGGATGATCAACCTCCACAAGGGGAAGAACTGGGGACAGGTGAAGAAAGGATGGAGAAAGATCATGATCATCATGATCTACATACAGGTACACCGCAAGGTTCCCCACATAGAGAAGATGCTCCCCCAGAAAAGGAAGTTCCTCAACAGGAGGAGGCACCACAGGATCCGCAGCAAGGCGGGCATCAAGAGGGAGAAAAAGAAAAATCGCCATCTCCACAACGCTTGTTGGTGGAAACGGGAGATAGGGGTGAACAGCACCATGATGCCGAAAAGCATGATCAGGTGCCTCCATGGTTAGAAAAGGAGGTAAATGTTGAGGAGGAACTTGAAATCCAAGAGTTCGACGTCTCCACCCTGTTCTCCGCGGATATAATGAAGCCCAAGAGAAAGGCCAGAATGACATCGGCCATCAAGAGAGATCCGGCGACAGGGAGAAGGACCGCACAAATTGCTGTACCTGCGGTAGAGAAGGAGAAAGGCAAAATCACTGTGGATGAATTCCAGATAAGCACAGTTGATTTGGGTTTTGCCAACGAAGAGCAGGAAGGTCAAGAAGGTAAGGACATCATAGACTCTCTAATTCAGAAAGTGAAAAGAGAGAAAGAGAAGAATAAGCAACATAAAGAGCACATTGCTCAGTTGCATGCATACATTAAAGGATTGACCAATCCTGAGGATACTACAAGTGAAGCTGTAGTCCCATTGACTGCCATTTCTCAAGAGGATATAAATAAATTGGACCTCATGAAACATGAGGCTTCCGTAATAAGGAAATGGATGTCATCCACATTGGATGATGCTGTTGAAATAATGAAGGGTTCTTTGAAAAGATGGAGCATATTAAGTGACTCCAAAACCAAGGTGGACAGATTGCAGATGCAGACTGGGGAAAGGTCTTATCAACTGGAGAAAGTCCTCAGCCTGTTGGGAGAAATAAGGAAAATAAACCCACAACTGCTTATCAGTAAGCAGGTATTGAATAATAATACTGCATTATTAGTAGATATCTGGTACAAGGATGTACAGTTTGAATGCGGAGTCCTCAAGAGATGCAATAATAAGCTGAGGGAGATCAACATGAGGCTACGTGATTTAATGGGCATTGAAGCAGACATGTTAGAAACATTAGAGGGCAAAGTGGAAGGGAAGATAGAGAATCAAGATGAAGATTCTGCCCTTAAGGCTCTGCGCAGTAACTTCCAGATGGAAGATGATGGTCCACTCATCCACTTGACAGAAGAGATTATAAATAAGGTGATGAGGATCAAGGTCAAGATGGAGACCTATAGTGAGACATTGCAGGACAGAGAAAATAAGCTGGATAACAGCAAGGATAAGTATGAGGCACACAAGCACGCCATTATCAAAGCAAAGACTCAAGATGGCGGAGGAATAGATTAGGTTGTGCGGTCATACGAACAGATCCAGAGCAGCATGCAACCCCATATGCAGCAGCATCATCATCAGGATAGCGAAGGTTCAGAAAGTGATGCACATGATGATGATCCGCATGAATCAGCTGAAGAACATGATGAAGATACATCATGAGGGGGAATATTTTGCATAGGTAATATAGGTAGTTGCCAGCTGGCAACTTGTGCTATTTTGTAAAGTTGACGGGTCATGAAATGATGACCATTGATTTGTATTGACATATCAGATCCGTAGATCTCTTGTAACGGATTCCTCACCTTATTCTATAAAAGGTGGTGGAGTGCCTTGTTATATTCATTCGAAACTTAATTGAAATCTGTTTGCTGAAATATTTAGGGCTCATTTCAAAGCTGCTGTATATGTACATGTCTTTTGCATACTTAATAAAAGAGAAGAGTATTTGATTACAAATCTTCGTAAATCCTGAGTAATCTGTGTTTGAATTCTGGATATGTGCTTTGATTAGCTGCATCCCTTGGAGTGCTCATCATGTTGCATGTATTGTTTTCATTCATTATCCTCTGAAGTTTGCATCAACTATGTCTAGCTGTGGAATGTCCTGGTGAACATATGGTTTGATTTCTTCTCCTCATAACAGTATCAAGCATGTATGTGGATCAAAAGCTAAAGGTTCAATATAATTAGAAGTATTCCCTTTAATTTCTTTCAATTTTAGAGCATCTCACCATCACAATTGCAAATAATTGATAATCTTAAGCAAATAACACAAATATGCAGACATCTCGTAGGTAATTGCAAATATTTAGCATATTTGAATAAAAAAGCATGCACAATCGAAAATCTCATGCAGAGATCGAGGTATTACTACATCTTTTCATCAAATAACTGCATAATTTGACTTCTCTGTAAAGAATTTCTACAGGAATGTCATGATGATGGCGCACTTTCACGTAAGGCCCCAAAATGGAAACAACTATTCACATTAACCACTGAGTAACGTCAGTCGATTAAGACCTAATCACCAGAGACTTGGGATCATGAATTTTCTAAATTCACTGTATCTTTCAAGATGAATAAAGGTTAGTGTGTACTTTTATTCTATGTTTGTTTGTGACTAACATCATGACCAACACTACCTCTGATTCTTCCTGCAGAATTGTCACCAAACTTTACCATTCCTCCTTCATACCTTTCTAAATCTAAGAACTTGTTCTTGTCACGTGTCATGTGGTGAGAGCATCCACTGTTAATAACCCAATCATCCTTTTCTTCAACTTGGGCAGCCAAAGCTCTTTCTACAACCTTATGATTGACAGATTCAGAGGATATTGGTTCTTCTTCCTTGATGGCAATAAACACCCATTCATTTCTAGATTTGCTTCCTATTTCTGATTCATCATCTGTTACTCCTTCATTGTCATCTTCTTCATTAACATAATAGCAGTTATTTTGAAACCTTTGTCTGTTAGTATTAGACCTTGTAGATCTTTCCAGACATCTTGAAGCAAAATGACCAATCTTATTGCAGTTGAAGCACTTAAAGGGTAGTTTTCCTTCATACCCGGACCCTCTTGGCAGTCTCTTTGCAATTAGGGCTTCAAGTTGAGATGTTTCTGCTTCTTCCTCTTCCATGTCTTTCCTTGCTTGATCATACCATGATAGCTTCCTTGAAGAGTTCTCTCTGGGATCAAATCTTTGTTTGCCTTTCACATAGGCATTGGCTTTGAATGCAGATTCAGTCTTGGGGGGACCATCTCCAAACTCAGTCATTTCAAATGCAGCCAGTTTGCCAGCCAGTTGCTCTCTTGTGATAGTTGTATGGGCTCTGAATTCATCAATAGCAGCAACCTTAATTTTGTAGGCAGCAAGAAGGGATCTGAGAATTTTGCAAAAAATTTCATTTTCATCCAGAACTCCACCAACATTCCTGATTCCACACACTAGCTCATTCACTCTTGGCATAAAGGTAGTGATATTTTCATCATCTCTCATCTTCAATCTTTCAAATTTCCCTTTCAGACTTTGCAACCTTGCACTCTTGACAAACTCATCTCCTTCATACAGAAGGTCCAGTTTAGTCTAGATCTCATATGCAGTTGGTAGGTCAATAACATTTGAGAGATCTGAGTCATTCAATGCGCTTAGAAGAGCTTCCTTGGTTTGTAGATTGTTTTCAGCATCTGTGATTTCATTCAGAGTTATCGGACCACCCTGTGGAGGAACATATGGTTTTGAGACCATGGTCAAGTATGCTTTTCCCATACACTCCAAATGACATTTCATGTGACCTTTCCAGAGAGTGAAGTTGGTTCCATAGAACTTCAGACTATCCTTCTTGTATGATGACATCCTGGATCTCCTCAAGCAGTTAAGCTCCTTTCAGAGGAACTTGGCTCTGATACCAATTGTTAGATCTAGGGCACACAACTGAGAGGGGGGGTGAATCAGTTGTACAGAAACTTGCTTCTACTTCAAACACTTGATTCTTCTTTGTTAGTTAATAGCATATCAATTAACCATCCATGAAAGCATAATGCATGAACACAGGAGCAGATAAACATCAACACATTGGACACCAAGATTTTGACGTGGAAAACCCGGTTAAGGGAAAAACCATGGGGTGATTAACCCAAGGATTATTCTCTATTAGAAGAATAAGAAAAATGAATGGCACATGCCAATTAGGGCTCACTGCCTGAGGACACTGCTCACAAAGAGGCACACTACCTACAAGAGACACACTATCTATAAAGTGATAAGAATCACAAACTTGAACTGGAGATTGACATCTTTACCATGTCTGGATCAGTTCCATTTAAGCCCGAGATACTTCTGCTCTGCCCTTCGCTCTTTCGCTATACCACTCTCATCCGCTCCTCAACTCACTTTGAAATGAAGTCACAAACCTTTATTTATACAAGGCATCGACTTAGGAACAATCATCTAAGTCAGTAATCAACCATAAGGACATTCGCAAGATGATTAATACATCCGGTCAGCCACCACAAGAACATTCACAAGATGAACAACTTCATCCGGTTGGTTAGTCTAAACAAGAACTTCATCCGGAAGAATATCTTCAATTCCGGGCTCTACCACTCGTGCAGGAGCACCAAGGGCTCGGAGCCCATGTATATACTGCACATTTTTGGTGTGATGTGAAATTTTCTTATAATTGCATTTTGGCGTGATAAGCCTTGGCGGGAAGAAGTTTTTGCTTATCCAAAGTGGGTCATCGGTGTGAGCCTTGGCATCGGGCTGAGGAAATAATCGTGAGCCGACAGTGTATCATCTCACCGATCAGGGTGATAAACATCGAGTTTCACCGATGTGGAGTTGGCCGAAGACATCGGCGTGAGTATAAGTATCGGGTTGAGGATTTGATCGTAGGCCGACGGATGAAGGTCTTACTGATGTGTGGTCCATCGGCATGAGGGTGGTCATCGGCGAAGCCTGTGGTTGTGTCTCCGATCGCTTGGTGTTACCCCGATGGAGTGGTAAAGGTTGGTGAAGGCCATCGGCATGAGAATCACTATCGGTGAAGGATGTGGGTGTCACTTCGATATTAATTGTCTGTCCGATGAAGTGTTGCTGAGGCTTGTCATCGGTATGAGGCTTGCTATCGGCGATGGCTGGGAAAGTCACTCCGACAGCTATGTGTTACTCCGATGGAGTTGGACGTCGGTGCAAGGACTTCTATCGGCATAGTTTTAAGGCTTTAGGCCGATGCACAGTGGTCACGCCGACGGAGGGTGAAAACTTGGTATCGGTGAGACAAGGGACTATCAGAGTTCATGGTTGAATGTTGGCCGATAGTTTGGGTTGTGCCGATGGGGGTAGACAGGGGTCGTCGGCGGCAAAAGTGCCGACAGGAGTTTACTAAGCCGACGGATATATAAACCTTAGTGGCCGACTTGAACGGGTGCATGTGGGACTAAAAGTTCTCATGAATGCGAAAGTAAATAGAATGCATATCGACAGGGGAAGAATATGATCGGTGCGACAAAGAATCTGTCTTGCTGATGGGAAAGCATAAGCATGTTTCGATGAGACATCTGTGTTATCTTGCCGATAGCACAAAGCTAAATCGACAGTTGGAATACCAACCGTTCTGGAATTGGAACCGTCCTGTAACAGACATGGAATACTTATAAAATGCAGCATTCTTTCTGTATGAGGGGTGGAGCAGAAGAAACAAGAAAAGGATTTCAATTTGAGAAGCATTATGATGTAAAGGCAATTTTTGAATAAGAATCAAATTCAGTAGTTCGATCATTTGAGTATGTCTTTTCTGTTTTCAGTTTACTATTCTGAAGTAGATTAGTCCTTTCTGTTTCTATAGTTTTGTTCTCTTTTGCAAACCATGACTCTGTATTGATGATGCCTCAAGTTCCATTGTACAGTATGGAGGCCATCTTGCAGAGCCATGCTTTTTGTTTGTTTTTCTTTTGTGTGGTGGTCGGATTGCTGGCTAGAGGAAATGCATGCTTGTTCTAGGCGAGCTCAGTGAGGAGTCCGGCTAGATAGACAAGTAGGATAAATAGATTTGCAGAGGTGGAAAAGTAGAGAGAAAGAAAGTGAGTACCAAGCAGTCCAGACCCTTGAACAGAGTGAGAAGGGTGGGCAACGGGCTCAGAAAGTTATGTGCCATTGAGGCAGTATCTGGGAAGCAGTGAGGACAATGTATGTGTCCCACACCAAGCAGAGAAGTAGAGTTTTCCATCTCTGCAAGGAGTATGTCTTTTAGCACTTTGAATTGGTAGGAAGGCTAGTGTTGTCAACAGTCTTGTACACCTACAGGATGCAGAGCAGGCAGCCTAGAGTCCTCCCTATAAAATTGGCATCAGAGCCAAGTTAGATTTGGGTTATTCCTAGATAGGAATAGAAGAGTTGTATGTCATCACCGAGCTCAAGTGAGTCTGTTAGTTCATCCAAGAAAATGGTGACTAATGTAGAGTTAGCAAAGAAGGTTGAAGATCAAGAAGAGGAGAATAGACTCCTACAAGAAAGACTAGCAGAAATGGAGAGTAAGCTAGGTGTAATGTTGCAAAAGACTGAAGAAGTCAGCCAGAGAGTTAAAAATTCTGAGGATAAGGGAAAAGGTGTATCTGTAGAAGATGAAGAGCCCACACCTGATCCTAAATTGGAAGAAGAACCATTCTTGAAAGCTTTGAAAGTAGTGAGTGGTAAAACATTGGAAGGAGTACCACTTTTCAGTGGGAAAATGGACCCAGATTTGGTCATGGAGTGGATAGAAGGACTTGAAAATCACTTTGAATGTGATGGTGTAAGCGAGGCACAGAAAGTAAAGGTGGCCAAATCCAGACTCAGGGGAGCTGCCTTAACCTGGTGGAAATTTGTGCAGACTGAAAGAGCAAAAGAAGATAAGAAACCCATAGCTACTTGGAACGGAATGGTAGCTAAAATCAAAGAAGCATATATGCCAGAAGATTATGAAATACAGCTGCATAGGAAGAGACAGAATCTGAGACAGAAGGAATTAGATGTCAGTGCATACACTGAAGAATTCCAAAAGCTATGCTTAAGATCCAAAGTAATGGAGGATGAAAACATAAAGGTAGCAAGGTACCTTAACGGTCTGAAGTGGAATATACAAGAAGAAATCAGTTTGTTGTGTCCTACAATAGTGCAAAAATGCTATCAGCTGGCATTGAAGGTAGAGGAAAAGAATAAGAGGAAACAAGACTCAAATAGTAGAGGAAGAGGAAGAGGCAGAGATAACAGAGGGCACAGAGGAGGTTTTGGTGGAAGAAATACTGACAATAGATCCCAAGCAGAATCCAAACTCACAGAGCAGAGTGGGGAGTCGAGTGGTAGAGGAAACCACAGAGGAAGAGGATCTAACAGAGGAAGGTCAGGAGGATCAGGCAGAGGATCCTATTTCACAAATATGAAGTGTTACAACTGTGGCAATCTAGGTCATCCAGCGTATAGATGTCCAGAAAAGGCCACATCCTCTTCTCAAGGAGGTGATAAGAGAAATCACTATGTCCAAGATAATGCATCCAGCAGCCAGTCACCTGAGGTCAATCTAAACTCAGAAGATGGAGAGAACCTAATGATAAGGAGAACATTGATCAAAGAACCAGTGAAATCTGAACCAAGCCAGAGGAGAGCACTATTCAGAATCAAGTGCAAGATTTTGAATAAGGTATGTAAAATTATCATAGACTCAGGATCCACTGATAATATTATTTCTGATGAGGCAGTTAAGAAACTAAATTTGAAAAGAATTACTCATGCAAACCCATATAGAGTCACATGGTTGAATAAGGGTCAACATGTGGTAGTAAATGAACAAAGTTGGGTAGAGTTTAGTATAGGTGGCTACAAGGATAAGGTATTATGTGATATACTACCCATGGATGCATGCCATCTCTTATTGGGCAGACCATGGCAGTATGACCGAAAAGCAGTACATGATGGTGAGAAGAATGCCTATTCTTTTCAGAAGGATGGTGTCACCTATAAGATTCAGTCATTGGAGGATGAAGATGCAGTTCAGACAAAGAGTCCTAATATCTTGGTTGTGAGTGGAAAAGAGTTTCTGAATACTCTTAAGGAAGATGGTATTGGTTATGCCATCATAGTGAAACCAAAAGAAGGCCAGCAGGGTAAGAAGACAGAGATTCCCAAAGAAGTGCAGCCTATACTGGAGAAGTATAAAGGCATAATTAGTGATGGTACACAAACCCCATTGCCTCCACAGAGAGCAATAAGCCATCAGATAGACCTGATTCCAGGAGCATCTTTGCCAAACAAGGCACCTTACAAGATGACTCCAGATCAGCACAAAGAGATTTCCAGGCAAGTGCAGGAATTGCTAGACCAAGGATTGATCAGGAAGAGTATTAGTCCTTGTGCAGTGCCCACAGTGTTGGCACCCAAGAAAGGAGGATCATGGAGATTGTGTACAGATGCCAGAGCCATAAACAAGATAACTATAAGGTATAGATTCCCAATTCCCAGAATTGAAGATCTCTTGGACTGTATTGGAAAAGCAAAGTATTTCACCAAGATAGACCTGAAGAGTGGTTACCACCAAATAAGAATCAAGGAAGGTGATGAGTGGAAGACAACCTTCAAGACCACAGAAGGACTGTATGAATGGCTTGTTATGCCATTTGGTCTATCAAATGCACCCAGCACCTTTATGAGACTCATGAATGAAGTCCTAAAGGATTACATTGGTAAATTTGTTGTTGTTTTTCTAGATGATATTCTAATTTTTAGTCAGACCAAGGAAGAACATCTAGAACATGTAAATATTGTTTTGCAAAAATTACATGATGAACAACTAACCATCAATCTGGAGAAGTGTGAATTCATGAAGCAGGAATTGGTATACCTTGGTTTTGTGGTGTCCCAGGGAGAGTTGAAGATGGACAAGTCCAAAGTAGAAGCCATATTGAGCTCGCCTACTCCGAGAGCAGCCACAGAGGTAAGAAGTTTTCATGGCTTAGCCTAGTTTTACAGAAAGTTTATCAGAAATTTCAGTGGAATATGTGCACCTATGTTGGATACAAGTAAGGGTGGAATGAAAGCAAAATTCAGATGGACACCAGCTGCAGATAGAAGTTTTGAAAGGTTGAAGAAAGAGGTAGCAACACAACCTATTTTGTTGTTGCCTAGTTTTGATAAGCTATTTACTATTGAATGTGATGCAAGTAATATAGCTGTAGGAGCAGTGCTAAATCAGGAAAACAGACCTGTAGCCTTTTTCAGTGAGAGGCTGAATGAAGCAAAGAGTAAGTACTCTTCATATGACTTAGAGTTGTATGCTCTAGTCCAAGCATTGAGGAAGTGGAGACATTATCTCCTACCTAAAGAATTTGTGGTCTACACAGATAACCAAGCTCTGAGTTTTCTGAACTCATAGGATAAGTTAAGCAGCAGACATATCAAATGGATGGAGTACCTGCAGTCTTATACCTTTACAATTAAGCATAAGAAGGGGCAGCTGAACAGAGTTGCAGATGCTTTGAGCAGAAGATTGCTCACAGTGCAGGAAGTGCAATTGAAGAGCATTGGGATTGAAGATTTCAAGAATCTTTACCAAGATGATGAAGATTTTGCTGAGGCATACAAGGTATGTCAAGATTTTGAGAATCACTTTCACAGTGAATTTGCAGATTTCACCTTACAGTAGGGATTGCTATTCAAAGGTGGACAATTATGTGTGCCAAGAGGATCTATGAGAGAAAATCTCATACAGGAGAAGCATAATGGCAGTCTGAGCGGCCATTTTGGTCTGAACAAGACACTAGAGCTAGTCCAAAGGTTCTATCATTGGCCAAGGATGCACAGAGACATCAGAAGGTATGTAGAGCAGTGTACCGTATGTCAGAAGGCCAAGGGAACCACTTCTAATGCAGGACTGTACCAACCCTTACCCATTCCTTCCAGGCCATGGGAATGTGTAAGCATGGATTTTGTAGTTGGTTTGCCTAAGACTAAGGCTGGTTATGACAGCATATATGTAGTTGTGGACAGGTTTAGCAAGATGAGTCATTTCATTCCCTGCAAAGTGACTCATGATGCCAGTCATATAGCACACTTATTTTTCAGAGAAGTGATCAGAATTCATGGACTTCCAGCAAGTATTGTGTCTGACAGAGATGCTAAATTCATGGGGCATTTCTGGAAAACATTGTGGCAGAGATTGGGAACAAATTTGTCTTTCAGTTCAGCATATCACCCACAGACAGATGGTCAGACAGAGGTGGTAAACAGGAAATTGGGCAACCTGTTAAGGTGTATAACCAAAGAATATGGACAGAGTTGGGATCTTGTCATTCATCAGGCAGAATTTGCCTATAATGACAGTGTGAATAGGACTACTGGTAAGAGTCCATTCGAAATAGTCTATGGAATGCATCCCAGAGGTATATGTGAGCTCAGGATTATAGGAAACATGGAGAACAGAAGTGGACATGCAGAGGATTTTGCACAATCCATGAAAGAAGTGCATGAGCAGGTGAAGAAAACCTTGACAGAGAACACACAGAAGATCAAGGACAGAGTAGATGCCCACAGAAGGGATATTCAGTTTGAGGTTGGTGATCTGGTTATGGTACACTTGAACAAAGCTAGAATGCTGAAAGGCACGCCAACCAAACTGCAGATGAGGAGAATTGGTCCTTGCAGAATCCTAAACAAGTATGGTAACAATGCATACAGAATTGAATTGCCAGAAGATTTGGCAATCTCACCAGTGTTTAATGTCCAAGACCTGGTGCAATACAGGGGTCCTCAGTCAGCAGCAGATGGATCCATTTCAGAGAAGGAACAGACAACAAAAGATGTGACTTTGCCATTAAAACCCAAACTGCAGGCAGAGAGAATACTGGATTCAAGAGTACAGAAGCAAACTAGACATGGTGTCTACATGGAGCATTTGATCAAATGGAAGCAGTTTCCTGAAGCAGAAGCTACCTGGGTTGCAGAGTCAGAATTTAAAAAGAGGGGCATTGATTTTGCCTCATTGTCACCGGAGGTGACTTGACTTCTTCCGCACAGGGGGAGTATGGTGCAGGAGCACCAAGGGCTCGGAGCCCATGTATATACTGCACATTTTTGGTGTGATGTGAAATTTTCTTATAATTGCATTTTGGCGTGATAAGCCTTGGCAGGAAGAAGTTTTTGCTTATCCAAAGTGGGTCATCGGTGTGAGCCTTGGCATCGGGCTGAGGAAATAATCGTGAGCCGACAGTGTATCATCTCACCGATCGGGGTGATAAACATCGAGTTTCACCGATGTGGAGTTGGCCAAAGACATCGGCGTGAGTATAAGTATCGGGTTGAGGATTTGATCGTAGGCCGACGGATGAAGGTCTTACCGATGTGTGATGTCCATCGGCATGAGGGTGGTCATCGGCGAAGCCTGTGGTTGTGTCTCCGATCGCTTGGTGTTACCCCGATGGAGTGGTAAAGGTTGGTGAAGGCCATCGGCATGAGAATCACTATCGGTGAAGGATGTGGGTGTCACTTCGATATTAATTATCTGTCCGATGAAGTGTTGCTGAGGCTTGTCATCGGTATGAGGCTTGCTATTGGCGATGGCTGGGAAAGTCACTCCGACAGCTATGTGTTACTCCAATGGAGTTGGACGTCGGTGCAAGGACTTCTATCGGCGTAGTTTTAAGGCTTTAGGCCGATGCACAGTGGTCACGCCGATGGAGGGTGAAAACTTGGTATCGGTGAGACAAGGGACTATCAGAGTTCATGGTTGAATGTTGGCCGATAGTTTGGGTTGTGCCGATGGGGGTAGACAGGGGTCGTCGGCGGCAAAAGTGCCGACAGGAGTTTACTAAGCCGACGGATATATAAACCTTAGTGGCCGACTTGAACGGGTGCATGTGGGACTAAAAGTTCTCATGAATGCGAAAGTAAATAGAATGCATATCGACAGGGGAAGAATATGATCGGTGCGACAAAGAATCTGTCTTGCCGATGGAAAAGCATAAGCATGTTTCAATGAGACATCTGTGTTATCTTGCCGATAGCACAAAGCTGAATCGACAGTTGGAATACCAACCGTTCTAGAATTGGAACTGCCCTGTAACGGACATGGAATACTTATAAAATGCAGCATTCTTTCTGTATGAGGGGTGGAGTAGAAGAAACGAGAAAAGGATTTCAATTTGAGAAGCATTCTGATGTAAAGGCAATTTTTGAATAAGAATCAAATTCAGTAGTTCGATCATTTGAGTATGTCTTTTCTATTTTCAGTTTACTATTCTGAAGTAGATTAGTCCTTTCTGTTTCTATAGTTTTGTTCTCTTTTGAAAACCATGACTCTGTATTGATGATGCCTCAAGTTCCATTATATAGTATGGAGGCCATCTTGCAGAGCCATGCTTTTTGTTTATTTTTCTTTTGTGTGGTGGTCGGATTGCCGGCTAGAGGAAATGCATGCTTGTTCTAGGCGAGCTCAGTGAGGAGTCCAGCTAGATAGACAAGTAGGATAAATAGATTTGCAGAGGTGGAAAAGTAGAGAGAAAGAAAGTGAGCACCAAGCAGTCCAGACCCTTGAACAGAGTGAGAAGGGTGGGCAACGGGCTCAGAAAGTTATGTGCCATTGAGGCAGTATCTGGGAAGCAGTGAGGACAATGTATGTGTCCCACACCAAGCAGAGAAGTAGAGTTTTCCATCTCTGCAAGGAGTATGTCTTTTAGCACTTTGAATTGGTAGGAAGGCTAGTGTTGTCAACAGTCTTGTACACCTACAGGATGCAGAGCAGGCAGCCTAGAGTCCTCCCTATCAACCACCAATGCGGATCAACAACACAACCTCAACATGATCCAAGAACCTTCACAAGCTTGCCTGAATGACCAGGAACATTCGCACTTCCTCTGCTTACCGGAATCTCTTCTCTTCCTTATCCGGAACTTCAAGAACACAGTCTACCGCCACTGTCATACTAAAACATGTGCTTCCAGACCTCCAAATCATGAACAAATTGAGATGACATATCACAAGGACATCCCAAACACTCCTTCCAATCCGCAGAGTCTGATAATGCACCTCTGGATCTCACCGGACCTTTTTGTAATACTCTGTCCCTCCGGAGCATCTCCTAGAACCGGTTCTACTTGACCGATCACAACTTTTTCATATCTTCATGCGGACCTCTAAAATCTTAACTGGATCATCTCAAGACTCATATCTACAAACCCTTTAATCCGCATCCTCTGAATCTCAACCTATTGAGTACTTTTTCCTTCTTCTCATCACTGTTCTTCACTGTTCCTGATTGAGACTAATTTTCTCAATATCCTCAGCACACAGCTCATCCAATCCTTCTTGTCAATGCAATATGAGTATGTTGACATCAATGACAACACTGGTTCACCTCATACTTGCAACATGACCAACATTGTTGCACAGATAATCATAGAGCTTTCTAATTTTCTGAAGCTGGCTAATTTGTATGTGCTCCATTTGGTGATCGTGAACACCATCTCAGCAAAGGTTTTTCTTCTATTGCACTTGATTTCTGTAGCAAAACATAGTCCATTACAAGTTGAGTGGAATTGTTGAGTGAAATGGAACCCAATTGGTTTGTTGAAAAGACAAAGGGCGATAAAATATGTCATAATGGATGAAAGATGACGTGGGAGAAACCAACTTTAGATGATATGCATGCCATGATTATACAACTAAATAATTTATTAACAATTGATCATGCTGAATCATGTTAGTAGTATGATTAGATTTGATTTGCATGAATGCACATGTAAAATGATGAAATCTCCCAAAGATGACAATAAAATTGAAGATTTTTTATATTTAAGTAGAATAGTTTTCTGGCATAAAAAATAAGCCACACTTGTGTGAAAAAGGAATTAAAAATAGAGTCAACTTGTAAATTTAGAGTAGAACTACTCATAAACTTCATCTCTTATAAAATCACGTACACAATAGATGATCCAAGTAACAACTACCACATGTGGAAAACATGGCACCTATCGATCTTAATAATAAATAGAAAATCTGTATAAGAATGCATTCCAATTTCTAACACTCAGCATTAGCACTAGTTTTATACAAGGCATGTGAAACACTATGAAAAATATCACCTATCCATAGAGACATTTATGGTCAAGGCACGTCTATAGCAACAAAACATTAGCAATGAACAAGCCTACTCTCCCAGTTGCAAATCACTCTTGCAAGCAAGAAAGCGAAAATTTCATGGATTCCTTATGTTTTTTTTGCTATTGGAAATATTTCATGACTTTGTAATGTTCTTTGATATAGTCGTGTCTTCACACCCAATTTTTCTCTTAACGCATAGCATATCAATGAGGACATTGCATTTATAAGTCCCTAATTTTCATTTATTGTCAATAGACTGAAGTGCAAGCATCATGAATAGCTTATGGCATGAAGTTTTAAGTCTGTTGAGCAAAACATTATTTGCATTGTTTATTCATTTGTTCACATTGCTTGATGAGTATGAAATCTATGTCTCTTGAGAGGGTTTATATCTATCATATTGGAAGCAAAAAATGAGGCATTTGTAACTTCCTATATCTTTTACACTATCATTTTATAGTTTTTTACATCTTTGCAATGACTTAATTTCTGTTGTTTCCCATCGTTGAATGTTTGTATGAGTCTAGAGATTTTTTATAGACATCATGCCATTAAAACACTCAATGATAGGGAACACCAAAAATATTAAAAATAGAAGAGTTTTATGTATTGGAAGCCAAAAAGGAGGTGTTTGTAAGTTCCTATATCTTTTACACTGTCATTCTATATTTTTCTATGTCCATGTAATGATTTAATCTCTGTTGTTCCCTGTCATTGGCTGCTTCTATGGGTTAATCTCTGTTGACGTGTGCATTCTAACAAGGACATTGTGCATTCATTAGTCTCTAATTTTTATTTAATGTTAATAGATTGAAGTGCATGCATCATTAATGGCTTATGGTGTGAAGTTTTAAGTCTATCAAGCAAAGGATTATTGGCATTGTTTATTCATTTGCTCAGATTGTTTGATGAGGGCCGAATTAGTGTCTGTTAAGAATCATTTCTTTGTCACACATGCATGCCAACTGCACTTCAATCCATTTGATGAAAATTAGATCTAAACAATTGCAAAATCTCTCGTTGCAAAAACTATGTCTATTGAGAGGATTTACAACTATGCTATTGGTATGCATCCTGCAACACATATCTCTGCATCATTTTAAAGCACTTGTGCTATTTTGACCATGTTTTCAGTCCCGGAAAGGTTTTTCATAATTTGTTCATGCTGTTTGTAACAATTTCTGATGCAAAGGCTAATGTTTTCTGTGCAGACTAATTTTTTTGATGCATCAATCCCTATTAATCTATTTGTTAGAAATCGTGTCGTAAATGTTTATGCTATAGTCTGTGGGATTATTTTTTTATTTTTATTAAAGTGGAATTGTTCATTTTTTTTCAATTTTCTCATTGGCTGTGGGTATTTTCCTCGTGGTTTTGTATTTTTGGAATGGAATTTTTTTTTGTTTCTATTAATCGATTTGTATCCTAATGTTTTGTTGCTATCGGAAATATTTCATGACTTTGCAATGTTATTTGATATAGTTGTGTTCACACCCAGTGTTTCTATCGATGTGTGGCATTTTAACAAGGACATTCTACATTTATTTCATTTATTGTGAATAGATTGAAGTGTAGGCGTCATTAATGGCTTATGCTACAAAGTCCTAGGTCTGTCGAGCAAAGGATTATTTGCGTTATTTATTCATTTGTTGGGATTCTTTGATGAGGGTGAAATCTGTGTCTATTGAGAGGGTTTGTATCTATCGTATTTGAAGTAAAAAAGGAGGTGCTTGTAAGTTTCTATATCCTTTACACTGTTATTTTTGCAATGTTTTCTGTGCGCTATTGCCTATTGATCCATTCATTGGAAATCATGCCACAAATGTTTACACTATATTTTGTGGGATTATTTTATTAATATGCAATTCAACTTTTCTTGGGTAATTTTCTCTTTGGGTGTTGGTATTTTCCATATGGTTTTGTATTTTCCCAATCCAAATTAATTGTGTCCATGAAACAGTGATAGTCATTGAAACATGTCTATCTGTTCAAGATACACATGATGTCCATGGATCAAAACATACATGAAACATGAGGTATATCTTGAATACATAGATATCTTTCAATGTCACAGGCAAGAATCCTTTGCTCGATAGCCATAAAACTTTGCGTTTGAATCTGATAACAATAAATGAAAATTAGGTCTAAATATGCACAATTTGTGGTCACAGACATAAGGCACATGAACTACTATCAACAATGCTATGTGTGCACATAAACACTTGTAGTGAAAACATGTCTATAGCAACAAAACATTAGGAATTGATAAATTTATTGCCTTCATTGTTCCCAACAATAACTTCCAATTGGTGAAATACAAAGCCAGGAACAAAATATGAACAACCAATGTGAAAAAAGCAAAAAAGCAGTCCAAATTTCATTTCAATAGTTTCAAATAGACATCTTGAATAGAAGTCTTATCACTTGAAGATATCCATGATGTCCATGGATCAAAACATACATAGAACATCAGGTATATCTTGAAAAGATAGACATGTTTTTTACATCTCTACATTTTATGGGTTAATGTCTATTGTTTGTTGTTCTCTACATTTTATGGGTTAATGTCTACTCTTCCGTATCTTTGAGTACTTTTATGGATTAGTCTCTGTTACTGAGTCAAAGGCTTAACACCATAATTCATTAATGCCAACTTCTCTATTGGCCACAATTAAGAATGGAACTAATCTTTTCTCTGCACACATGCATGCCAACTACACTTCAATCTATGAAATGACAATGAAAATTAGGCCTCAATAACTGCAAAATGTCTCGATATAAAACTATTTAATTAGTTGGTAATGTTTTGTTATTTTCCTCATGGTTTTGTATTTCTCGTATCATTTTTTTAATTAATCGATTTGTATCCCAATGTTTTGTTGCTATTAGAAATATTTCATGACTTTGTAATGTTCTTTGATATAGTTATGTTTGCACCCAGTGTTTTTGTCAATGCGTGGCGTTTTAACGAGGACATTATGCATTTATTTCATTTATTGTGAACATACTAAAGTGCAACCATCTCAAACTTGTTTTCCATACTGTTTGTAGCTGTAGCCAAGAAACAAGTTGGAGCATTTTCATTGTTAAAATGGAATCTTAGCTCTTTTTTGCAATTCTCTCATTGGCACTAGAGATTTTTGGCCATTGTTTTCTATTTTGCAATTTGCAATATTTTGGTGGACTATTTCTTTGGGTAAAATTTGTATGTTTACAAAAATTTCTCAAGTGTCCATGTGGAAACATCAAAGAATGCCATAATGTAATAAGGTGAAATCAAATAAACATCATATCAATATTCATATTAAAAAATCTTTGAACATAAATATGATGAGATAACTTTTGTTCAATAAGTTTTATCAACATGACAATAAATATCGTTCAATGGATCGTCTAAATCTAAAATATGATATTCTATAAATGACAATGAAATATGAAATATCTAATTTATAGAATTTCAAATAGTTTTATGTACATTAAATCAGTCAAACTCATGCATGTAGAAACAATAATTTCATTGCAATCATAAATTGGAATGCATCTATACATAGTATTTATTTACTATTAAGATTGATAGGTGCCTTGATAACAAAAGCACTAGCTTACTGCTATGCTTGTGATTTTAGTTACCTGTTTGAGATGAACTTCTCCAATGTTTGAGGAAGCAACACTAATAGCTAGATTCATTCGAGTAGGAGAAATATCTCCCCTAGTAGATAGCATTCTCATAATTATGTGTCTAAAAGTAGCAACAACTATCAAATGAGGTAACACATTGTCTCTTGCATCCATCATTACTCCCCAACACCCAACCAACATTAGAATAAAACTTGAAAGAACGTGCGTTGCACTTCACACACATTGCATCAACTTCATTAGATAACTTCTAATAAGCATATAACCATAACAAACAACAAGTATGAATTGTACTATAATCATAGAATATGATTCCAAATAAATATGAATTGTAATCTAATATTGTGTCCATGCATTGGAAAAACCTACAAAGCTTAATTAGATAAATGCTAAGTTTCTAATACTACATTCATAATCTTGTAAGAAGCATAAGAAGAGTGAATGATGAAAAAAGGGAAAAAGACATTGCGTTGTTCATTTTAGCTTTAATCTTAATCTTCATACTTTATATGATTCAAGAAACATTTAAAAATTAATATATAAGACAAAATAATAAAAATGTAACTCACATATTAGTTAAACTTTTCAATGCTTATCTCTACTTCCTCACTAGTGGACATTGCTATAGATGCAAATCCTTGTGCAATTTTAGTTTCCCTATTTATGATCAGCTACAAAAATGGTTCAAAGATAAGGTTACAAACACATGCTATATTGCATTAAATAGAAGTGTTAACCCTAGGAAAGCACGACATTGAAATTTACTTGGAGGACAATTTATCAAGGCACTCAACCACATAGGGAATTTAACTTTCAATACTTATTTTTTATCCTAAAATTAACAAATTCTAAAGCCATATCAAGTTGTAATTTATTATTGAATGAAAGTGAAAATCAATGCTACCATTCACATTTACTTCTAGTCATAATAGTTGTATATCTATTTAGATCTATCTGTATACATCCATTGCCACTTAAACAAACAAAGCTGACATTTGCTTATGTGTATACATGCTTTTGAATTAGCCTACACTAATCTCTATCAGTTTCTGATTCTTGTTTTCAATTTTGAAATATTTTAACTTATTGTGGATGTAATTGTTAAAGCTATTAGAACAATCATTATGCAAAAAATATAATGTTCTCTTCCTTTCAGATTTCATGTCATAGTATCCACAAATACATAAACTGGTTCAGAGCATACCTTCTCACATTGTTGTAGCAGTAGATACATGTCACTTGTGGAGGTAAGATGCCAAACAATAAACAGTTGTGATAGACCCCTGTAAAATCAAGTACCACTGCAAAAAAAACTTTGTGCCATGCTTCTAAATAAATAGGTCTTGAACACCACACATGTATGTGACATGTGGTTATAGACAATATACATTGTGCGCCAATTTTATCTAAAAATTTCTAAAACAACCCTGCATATAGTTTTCTTTGTTACAAGGACCAATACTATTTAGTATTTGCTTCATGCAGCCATGCATAAATAATAGGTAGATGCCCTCGCCCATATATAGACATATACATACATACATATATATCTAAAACAATTTGTAGTCTTCAAGTCTGTGTAATGATGAACACACAAATAGAAGTCTTATCTGTTCAGGATACACATGGTGTGCATGGATCAAAACATCCACACAAAATCACATATATCTTGAATAGATAGACATCTTTCAATGTCTATCGTTATTTCATGAACAAACAGTACTTGTAGGACTGAATTGCTTCTCTCAATAGACCTAGATTTCACCCTCATCAAACAATCCAAGCAAATGAATAAACAACGCAAATAATCCTTTGCTTGGTAGACCCAAGACTTTGCACCATAAGCCATTAATGATGCCTGCACTTTAGTCTATTCATAATAAATGAAATAAATGCAGAATGTCCTCGTTAAAACACCATGCATTGACAGAAACACTGAGTGTGAACACAACTATATCAAAGAACATTACAAAGTCACGAAATATTTCCAATAGCAAGAAAACACTAGGAGACAAATCGATTAACAATGGGGGAAAAAAATCCATTCTAAAAATACAAAACCACGAGGAAAATACCCACAACTAATGAGAAGATTGCAAAAAAAACCCTAAATTCCATATTAATAAAAATAAACAAATAATCCCACAAACTATAGCATAAACATTTGTGGCACGATTTCCAATGGATAGATTAATAGGATCAATGCATCGAAAACATTAGCCTCTCACCTAAAATGACACTGCAAAAGATATAGGAACTTCAATAGACATGAAATTCACTTCCATCAAATAATCTGACCAAATGAATAAACAACACAAAAATGATAGTGTAACTTTTTTGCTTCCAATACAATAGATATAAACTGTCACAACAATCACAGATTCCATCCTCATCAAACAATATGAGCAAATGAATAAACAACGCCAATAATCCTTTGCTCGATGGACTTAAAATTTTACACCATAAGCCATTAATGATGCCCGCACTTCAGTCTATTGACATTAAATAAAAATTAGAGACTAATAAATGCATAATGTCCTTGTTAAAACGCCATGTGTTGACATTTTTGCACTTATTTAGGCCTCATTTTCAATTTCATTTCATAGATTGAAGTACAGTTGGCATGCATGCATGCAGAGAAAAGATTAGTTCCATTCTTAATCATGGCCAGTAGAGAAGCCAACATTAATGTATTGTGGTGTTAAGTCTTTAACTCAACAATAGAGACTAACCCATAAAAGCACTCAAACATAGGGAAGAGTAGACATTAAGCCATAAAATACAGAGAACAATAAACAATAGGCATTAACCCATAAAATGTAGAGATGTAAAAAACTATCAAAGGACACTGTAAAAGATATAGCAACTTACAAACACCTCATTTTTCACTTCCAATACGATAGACATAAACCCTCTCAACAGACATAGATTTTGCCCTCATTGGCCAGCAAAGAAGTTGACATAATTAATGAATTATGGTGTTAAGTCTTTAATCCAACAATAGAGACTAATCCATAAAAGCACTCAAAGATAGGGAAGATAAGACATTAACCCATAAAAGGTAGAGAACAACAAATATTAGACATTAACCCATAAAATACACAAATGTAAAAAACTACAAAATGACACTGTAAAAGATATAGGAACTTCAACAGATACAGATTTCACCGTCATCGAGCAATCTAACCAAATGAATAAACAACGCAAAAATGATAGTGTAAAAGATATAGGAACTTACAAACTCCTCCTTTTTCACTTCCAATACGTTAGATACAAACACTCTCATGCTCATCAAACAATTGAAGCAAATGAATAAACAACACAAATAATCCTTTGCTCAATAAACCTAAGACTTCGCACCATAAGCCATTAATGACACCTGTACTTCAGTCTATTCACAATAAATGAAATAAATGCAGAATGTCCTTGTTAAAATGCCACGTGTCGACAGAAACACCGGGTACGAACATAACTATATAAAAAAAAAACATTACAAAGTTATGAAATATTTCCAATAGCAACAAAACATTAGGATACAAATCGATTAATAGAAACCAAAAAAATCCATTCCAAAAAAATATACAAAACCACGAGGAAAATACCCACAGCTAATGAAAAAATTGAAAAAAAAAATGAAAATTCCACTTTAATAAAAATAAAAAAATAATCCCACAAACTATAACATAAACATTTGCGACATGATTTCTGATGAAATAGGCATGAGGCAGGGACTAATTAGTCTCCCGCCTTATAAATGAAAATTAGACACTAATAAATGCACAATGTCCTCGTTAAAACGCCATGTGTCGACATTTTGTACTTACTTAGACCTAATTCTCAATTTCATTTCATAGATTGAAATACAGTTGGCATGCATGCATGCAGAGAAAAGATTAGTTCCATTCTTAATCGTGACTAGCAGAGAAGCCGACATTAATGAATTATGCTATTAAGTCTTTAACTTAACAATAGAGACCCATAAAATGCAGACAACAACAAACAATAGACATTAACCCATAAAATGCAGAGATGTTAAAAACTATCAAATGACACTATAAAAGATAAAGGAACTTACAAATGCCTCATTTTTAGCTTCCAATACGATAGACAAAAACCCTCTCAATAGACACAAATTTCACCCTCATCAAACAATCTGAGCAAATCAATAAACAATGCAAATAATCCGTTGCTCGACAGACTTAAAACTTCACATTTCACAGATTGAAGTATAGTTGGCATGCATGTGTGCAGAGAAAAGATTAGTTCCATTCTTAATCATGGCCAGGATTGAAGCCAACATTAATGAATTGTGTTGTTAAGTCTTTAACTCAACAACAAAGACCCATAAAATGCAGACAACAACAAAAAATAGACATTAACCCATAAAACACAAAGATGTTAAAAACTATCAAACGACACTGTAAAATATATTGGAACTTACAAACACCTAGTTTTTCGCTTCCAATACGATAGACACAAACATTTTCAACATACACAAATTTCACCCTCATCAAACAATTTGAGCAAATTAATAAACAACACAAATAATCCTTTGCTCGACAGAATTAAAACTTCAAACCATAAGCCATTAATGACACCTGCACTTCAGTCTATTCACAATAAATGAAAACTACAAACTAATAAGCGTGCAGACAAAAGATTAGCTCCATTCTCAATCGTGGCTACCAGACAAGTCGACACTAATGAATTATGATGTTAAGTCTTAAACTCAACAACAAAGACTAACCCATAAAAGAACTCAAAGATAGTGAAGAGTAGACATTAACCCATAAAATGCAAAGAACAACAAACAATAGACATTAACCCATAAAATGTAGAGATGTAAAAATGCCTCATTTTTTGCTTCCAACACGATAGACATAAACCCTCTCAACAAACACAGATTTCACCCTCATCAAACAATCTAAGCAAATGAATAAACAACGCAAATAATCCTTTACCTGACAGACTTAAAACTCTGTGCACCATAAGCCATTAATGACACCTACACTTTAGTCTGTTCACAATAAATGAAAACTACAGACTAGTAACTGTGCAAAGAACTCAACACTAATGAATTATGGTGTTGAGTCTTAGAATGAACAATAGAGACTAACCCATAAAATATCTCAAAAATAGTGAAGAATAGACATTAACCCATAAAATGCAGAGAACAACAAACAATAGACATTAACCCATAAAATGCAGAGATGTAAAAAGCTATAAAAGAACACTGTAAAAGATATAGGAACTTACAAACGCCTCCTTTTTCGCTTCCAATACGATAGATATAAACCCTCTCAATAGACACAGATTTCACCCTCATCAAACATCTGAGCAAATGAATAAACAATGCAAAAATAACAGTGTAAAGAATATAGAAACTTACAAATGACTCCTTTTTTGCTTCCAATATGATAGATACGAACCCTCTCAACAGACATAGATTTCACCCTCATCAAAGAATCCCAGCAAATGAATAAACAACACAAATAATCCTTTGCTCGACAGACCTAAGACTTCGCAACACAAGCTATTAATGATGCCTGCACTTCAGTCCATTCACAATAAATGAAATAAATGCAGAATGTCCTCGTAAAATGCCACGTGTCAATAGAAATACTGGGTGAGAACACAACTATATCAAAGAACATTACAAAGTGATGAAATATTTCCAATAGAAACAAAACATTAGGATATGAGTTGATTAATAGAAACAAAAAAATACCATTCCAAAAATATAAAACCACGAGGAAAATACCCACAGCCAATGAGAAAATTAAAAAAAAACAAAAATTCCACTTTAATAAAAAAAATCCCACAGACTATAACATAAACATTTGTGGCACGATTTCCAATGATGAGATTAATAGGGATCGATGCATCGAAAACATTAGTCTCCCACCTATAAGGTAGGGATTAAAAATTATGGAGTTCACGAAACAGTAAAATATGCTAATCTAGAAAATGAAATGTGACTAAAGGAATGAAGCATAGGAGTTTTCCAATTCCTATGAAAGATAACAAAATTTTTCCATTGGGTAAAATACCACATCCAACCCAGTGTGTAACCTTACTTTAACCACAAAAAATATCCCAAGTAAAACTTTACCAAATCAAATAAAAGCAAGCAAACAACAAACGAGTTTTACCAGTTTTAGGCAAAGCAACATGTAAGCCCTAAAAAGCATTCCCTCATCTTGTCGTAACATTTGGAAACACGAAATTTGATGGGCTTGAGTACACGAAATTTGATGGGCTTGAGTATGCAAATTTTGTTGAAGATGAGGAAGATGTTGAATGCAGATGATTGCCAGAGCTTTGAAGATACAAAGAAGCTGAAGTCATTGAAGCCATGGCCGTGCGTTTAATTTCTGGTATCACCTACTAAAATATGTTAATCAAACCCTAGATAAATCCTCTGAGCTGTGGAATTTGCTAGAAGAGAGATGACTTTGAAGAATGCTGGGAGGCACGAAGGTCGTAAAGCTCTATTTAGCTTACACATTTTATATTTTCTCCTACCGTCTTAAGATTGTTATTGTTTTTTTTTTGTTTTTTTAATAAAATTATTGGGAAACCACAGCACACCCCTCAAAATTGGGGAGCACAGTACACACAGAATCTCTATAGTGCATTTTCATGCACTTTTTTCTTCATTGTTTTTTTGGGGGGGGCTTTTCAGATTTCCCAAGTTGTGCTTGCATTTTCCTAAATATATATTTTTACATTGTATTTTAAGAGTCATTTGTTTTGTTATAATTTTTTTTAAATATATTTTTCTTTTAACTTAGATATATTTAAAAATTGTATTTTGGAATTGATTCTATAATTAATAATCTATATATATTTTATTAATTGTGCTAATATTTTATCATTTATTTATATTTTAAGTATATAATAATATTGTATATTAGCAAAATAGGTTTTGGAAAAAATTGTATATGATTTTTTTTAATTATGGACTAGAGCTTCCTTCATAGATAACTCCATTAAAGTAAAGATGTGTGTTGGGTTCATTTTAAGAAAATAATATATGCAAAAAAAATCCTTGTAATTATTGAATTCAATTCTCTAATTAAAGAACATTGATGTCCCAATCCTAAAGTGAAGGGTCTTGCTTTAATTTGTTGATAATGGGTCTTCAAGAGTGGCTCAAACCCAAGCCCTTGTCTCCATTCAAATTCTTAGAATGATTACCAATCTTCTCTTAAGTAATGACTCAACTAGGGATTCTTGAACACACTCACCTTAGTGTTGATCATGATTTTAGTCATAAGCAAACATGAAATAAAAGTTACACAACCTTTATTTATCTTGAAAGATACGATGAATTCAAAGAATTCATGATCCCAAGTCTCCGTGGATTAGTTCATAATCTACTGACGTTACTCAGTGGTTGATGTGTGTTATTGTTAGTCATTTAGGGGCCTTACATATTTCTATTGTTCCTGCAAAGTTCTTCAATATTCTTCCAAATATCCTATCCTTTATATCTTCTCTACATGAATCTCCAACAATTCTACCTCTTGCACTATGAATTTACTCAAATAATGTGTCTACAAGTTGATATTTGTATGATTTCTACCATTATTTACAATTCTTTGCATGATATTTTCAATAGTACATGCATTTAGCTCAAATATGCTAATGATATTCAGTTATCTACGAGATGTCAACATATTTCTCTATTCTGCTTATTATTTATCATGATTTGCAGTTATGGAAGTGATTCAATGAAATTAACATGAGAAAAAGGGTTAGAGAATGAGATTCCCAAAATTACTTGACTAAGATCACTGATCCACATACATGTTCCGATACAGCAATGAAGAGAAGAAAACTAGAATCATACTTCACTAGGACATTCCACAAATCTGCATGATCCAGTGCAAATCTTCAAAGGAAAAGTTGACAACAACATGTAATAAAATGAAAGCGCTTCTAGTTGAACACAACATTCACCATTACATATCCAGAAATCAACTTGAAGAATACGTAAAGTTTACAATCATGATGTAATCTGAAGCTTCATCTCCATTCAGTATGCTTTAGAACAAGTACATTTACAATGATCTGAAGAAAGCACCTTGACATTTCAACAATTCAATCCTCATTAGTCTCGGTAATTTGATCTCTTCTTAATTCTATAGTAATTGGCCTTATTTTTTCAGATATTCTCTCTATAGGACCCTTTTTATATTTGGACAAGTTCTGGCCCTTTTATAGAACAAAGGCCAGAAAATAGTTACATTGATCCAATGATCAGGATCCTTTCATAACATTCATCGGTCCAGATGAACAACACGTGCCTGCCAGTTGGCAATTACATAGCTAGCATAGAATATTCCAATATCTTTGACTCATTCCACCTTCCAGCTAGCACACATCATATTTGATGATATCGTCCTCAGCTCCAGTTCATGTTACCCCTGTGTGCAACTCTGCAATTTTCAGCCGAACTCCAAACAGCTCCAACATCCTGCAATAGATAGACAAGAATTAAGTATCATCATTTAAATAACCAGCAGGAAGATAAAAATTACATTAAATCAGGCTGAATGTGCAAACATAGATATCAGGTCATGAATCTATGAACAATCATATACTAAATGCATATGACGCTAAAAATGGTCGAGTCAACCATCATTGACCAAAATCATGCTATCGGGTCTTAAAACAGCTTCAAAATCCTCCCGCTTTGCTTTCCCACATTTCGCATGCTTAATTCCTTGTATATCGGGTTGTATATTATGAACATGCAAGCATTCCGAACATACAATGAATTCTCTATATTTAATTTTCCACTCGCATCTGGTGCTTGTATATTTCTCTTGCATCTTTCGCTTGTATCTTCCAACATACAAACCATCATATACATCCGGCGGACTTATCGCTTTTATAGACCATATTTAACCCACTTTGGAATCCGTGATGTATATACCGATATGCACCTTTCAATATGCATTTAATATGATGCATTGGTTATATCAGATTTAAATCTCCTCTGAATTTCGCGCTGTATGTTCACCATGTATGTATCGAACATATAACGATGCGAAACACACAAGGATCTTTCCTTATTTCATAATCATTTCAATTCTGGCTTGCATAAAGTGTTGTATGTCACCGCAATGTATAAACTGCATGTTTAAACTTAACGTTAATTCATAACATTTCGGTTCCGCAGCATGTATAAAATGTAATGCATAATATCTTTGTATGTACTGAAGCATACATTGATTTAACCTTATTTTATGACCATTTCGGTTCCGTCCAATGTATCCCGCCTTGTATGTTCACCAAAACATATACATATACAACATGATACATACAAGAACTTTTCTTTTTTTAATAATAATTTCAGTTCTGGCACATGCATGTAGCATTGTATATCTTCTTTGTATGTAAGATACATACAAACATAAGATGCATCCGACAGACCTAATTGAGTATTCATTATAACTCTGAATCTTGTCATTAATCAGGATATGATGATGATGTCATCATCATGGACAGGCTTCACTAAAATGTGAAAGGATGACGTCATGGTCATACCGAAGGAAATCAGGAGGTTAAGAAATATGACCTTGATATTGATGAATATCACCCTCCAAACAAGATGATGTCACGGTCATGCTAGGAAAGATCAGTCATGTTAGAAAAATGACGGATGTTAGAGAATAGATGACCTTCGAATGTTAAGCCGATTGATGACGTCACCTTCATATTGGCATTGGGGCGATATTTTGCGACAGGGTGATATTTGTAAGATCAGGTGATATTTGTAAGATGACCCCCCCTCGAAATATCAGGTTTGACCAGAACTTTGACCCATCATAACTTTCTTTCCCTAAGGAATTTTAGGGTGATCCAAAAGGCAAACCTGCATGGAATTTTATACTCTTTCCAACCATGAGGTTAATGATATGAAATATTAACTTTGATGAACTGACCTCATCATGGTGAATTATATCTACGCCCTGCAGGGTCATCTGCATGACTTACTTTTACCAGACTGCCGAAAAGCAGCAAAACAACACAAACCAAAGCAGCAAAAAGTTGGGTCCCTATTTTGTCAAGTCAAAATGGGGCGTGTTGTGTAACCACACAACACTTAACAACCTCAATGTACATGAAGTGTTTGTTTTTTAAGGAGTGTAGAGCTAAAGCCTATTGCTCTTTCTTTTCATGGTATTTATACAAATGATGTTCTTTAACCCTAGTCTAAATGGACTTTCTTATTTCACCAATGTAAGGGACCTCAAAAGAAAATTCAATTCTATAAACCCCACTTTTCAAAATTGGCTTCATATAATTTGTCGTTGATCTTAATACCTTTCTCAACTTGTTTATGTCACACCCCAAATTTTGACTATGTTTTATTTTTTACTTGCACGTAATTAATAGTTGATTATGCATGAATTAATGATTTGACATTAAGTGAAAATGTCAGGAAAAATCAATGATATCATTAGTTTATGTAAGATGTTATGATTATGATTCATAAGGTTTATGAATTGACTAATGATACACTAATCCTAGTTTGGTGAATGCAAGTTGTAGCCAGGAAACAAGTTTTCCACCCTCTAAGAAAAGAGAGGGAGAGCATCATCAGAGATAAGAGAATAAACATGGATAAGAATAGGTTGTTGCCATCTAAGTCTCATGCTTTCACAGTTTAGTGAACCCACGCTGAGTTTGTTAAGTTGTGTTCGACCCATTTGATCTAAGTTTGGTTTCAACTCAACAATTGCCAATTTGTCATCAAGATCCATTAGCATAGGATTTGTTGAGAAGTAAGTTAGGAAAGTATGACCGTCAACAAGGAATGGTCTGATGGTACCATGTAAATTTTTTCCATGGTTTTAGTTTTCAGACATCTTGATAGAAGGTATATGACTTAGGGTTTTTGCAAAGTAAAAATACTTTGAGCAATACTCCTCAAAAGACTTTAAACCCTTGTGTCGAGCATTATTAACATTTTCACTTTTATTGTATTTTGAGGTTGACTGCCTATCACCTATTGCTCGAGCTTTTAAGTTGCCTCTGTATGCCCTCCAAAACATTGTTTAACCAACCCCTTGCTATGCAGTTACCGCCTCTGGCCGATGCTTTATATTTTTCAAAGTGCCAAAATATTTCTACATGTCCACCCTCAAATGGTCCCATAGCCCCTTTCTCCCCTAGGAGATGAAGGTTTTTAAAATTGTAAGCCAAGGGTTGGATACCACTAACCCCTTTTGACAGATGGAAATTATTGATACGCTTCTGCTAATCCGCCAACATTAAGATATGGATGGAAAAAATGCTTGCGGAACTGCAGAAAAGATGTTAGCTGGCAAAAGACTATTCTCAGTTGTAGTGAAGTAAATGGTGGTGGGTCCTATTCGAAATATGAAGAGTTTTTTAATAGTCTTCGCCAATTTGCCAAGCTCTACTAAGAGTTCCCAACTAGCATCTGCGGAGAAGCAGAAATATGACATGTGGTTGCTGCGTTTGCAAATAAAGATCCAGGTGGAGAGAGGCCTGCTATGATGAACACATTTTCATCCCTCCGTCATTCTGATGGATCATTGATTAGTGTGCCTTGTCAGACTGCAGAATGACAGAAGGTTGCCATGTAACAAGAATGATGTAATCTCTATGGCCTGTCCGTTTTAGAAATTAATCAAGAAATAATGAGAAGGAACTTTCTGATTGGCCTAGTAAAATTTTTTGGACGTGTCAAGTGTGGTTAAGTTCCCAGGATTAATCGTGGTCATCCAGTCTCTGCCAGTATTGCATAATCAGATGATTGACATTCAAGTCTCCCAGGAATGAATGATTTTGCATATCTAGTTCACGCAAGATGAAGTGAAGGCAGACATGACTAATTTCAGCTCTAAATAAATGATATTTTAATGACTCACATCCTAAATTTTTCTATACTTACTATCTCAAAAGCATTGAAGTATTGAGGCATTGAAGCTGATAACTGTTACCATATTTATGGCATCAAATTCAAAGTGGTTGTACGAAACAATCTGGTGAGTTGTCTACACCTCTTATTACACTTTGCTTTTCCTTTAGGGTTTTTCTATTACCATCTTTTCTTAAGAAAATCTTCTATGGTATGAATTAAGAAAACCCCTGAACACTAAAAAGGAAAAACCCTCACCTTAGTTTCACCATTTAATAATGGCTCCACCTAAAGCTCAGGCTTCCTCCACTTCCCAAAAAAGAGCCCTACATGAAGACCTTGTAAAAAAACTCCCTGGCTCCTGTGCACAAAGGATAAGAGTAAATGGCCCTGAAAGCAAAGACAGGTTGGCTCATAAGTTTGTTGACTGTAGAGATGCGAAAATCCCTGTTCATGGTTGGTCATTATTTTACCACTGGTGGAGCAAAAGAAATGCTCATTCACCATTGTCAAATGTATGGGTGAGTAATTTAGGAAAGCTGATAGTTACTAATGTATTTGAAGATATTAAATTACTCCAAGCCATGGCTACCCATTACGATGAAATAACTAGAGTAATTAGAAGTATGAAAAGGGGTGTTCTGGTGGAAATTAGTAGAGAATCTATTGCCACAGTCTTCGGGTTAAACTTGGCTGCTTCTACGAACATTGATACAAATAGATTCAAATCCCTATATGCAAAAGACAGAAGCAGTTACAGAACCATATATTTGCCTAGATTTAGGGGGAAGGCACCAAATGGTAGATCAGTAAGAATTCCCCAAAGTGAGCAAGAGCCTTTCAGACTAGATACTTTTGAAAGTTATTTTGTTAAAACCTACTATGCTCTTTGCCAAGTTCTAGGAGAAGACAAGAGTGAAAGAATCCCCATTGCTCTGACTTATATGGCCATTGATATCCAACATCCATCTTAGAGTATTCAATTTGATTTTGCCTCTTATCTAGAAAAACATATACATCAGGGGTTGGGGGATATCAAGATAAGAAGGAACCAATTAGTTCTTATGGTTTTCATTGCTATGCCACATGTTCTTATTTCATGGGAAAACAAAGATGGTCTAGAACCCCAAATTGATGGTTAATCATGCTGACAAAATGGGAAATATGTTGTCAGTCTAGTTTTGGACTCACATATGGGACAAGCATGATCCCAATTCTAGTTATAAGTTCTTTAGAGATTATTTTGTGGTCACAGTATTGAGACATTTTCAGTCAGATATACCCAGGATTCTAGACTCATTGTTAAATTTCCTTAGATCTGCAGTAAGGGTTCCTCCGTTGGAAATTAAGCACAATTGGGGTGACTTCATCCTCCATGAAGAGGGCACAATTTTAAGAGTTTATGGTACCCCTATTGGTCCTCATATTTTACCTAAATATGTGTCATTAAGGATTGGCTTCTTGGAGGTAATTTGGCACTTGTCTGAATTAGAAAGAGCTCACCTGGTAGGACAGAAAAAGGGATCTTTCTTCCCTTACTTAACAATGTTTTTTGACTTTAGGATGAACAAGGAAGGATTTGCTAAACTGAATGATAAATTGCTTGCTTTTAAGATGAGGCAGGGGCGGGCTAGGTTCTTTGACCCTGAAGGATACATAAACAACATTAGAAGAGGTATCAATAGGTCTTATCTTCCCCATTAGGTTTTCTTTCCTAAGAATGTTATTAGAAATTCTACTACTGATGAGGAAGTGAAAATGAAAAGAGCAAAATGAGCAATATACATGAAATATGATGAATCAATGAAAAAGAAGAAGCCTTCTTATAAAGGAATTTTCCCAAATATTGCTAACCCCATTACCAGGATAAGAAAGATTTTATCTCATATTGATGAATTGGTTGACATACAAGATAGTGAGCCTACTAATCCCACTGAAAAAGAAGGACCCTCATGCTAGCCCCCTACTAGAAGTTTAATAAAGTATACTTTTAAAAGGAGAGTAAAAAATGAAGAGGTCAAAGAACAAGCTCCACACGCTCTTCCACCAACTCAATTAACTCTGTCTCTTTTACTGCCTCCACAATCATCTCCCCCTTCCATACCAATGATTGAAGTTGACTCTCCTCATGGAAAGCCTTCTCCAAAAAGGAAGAGGGTTGAACCAGGTCCTTTGGTTGACTACCCTCATGATGAAAAATAAATGGAAATAGCCGAGGAAGGGATACAATATGAGATACTGTCCCCTAACAGAAATGAGCCTAAGGGGCTACCTTTGAAAAAGATTACTGATATTTCCATGAAGGGCAATGATGTTTTAGATGACATCAGAACTATAGCCTATAGGAATTTCATTAGTGATGATGATTTTGTTAATTATAAAGAATTTTATGAATTCTTGTGGAAGAGTAGGAGTGAATATGAGAAAAGATTAGAACAAGAAATATCTCAGTCTCCTCAAGAAACTTGGGAGCAAGTATCCATCAGGATACTTACACAAATGAAGGAAGAGGTTAAGAACATTACTCCAGATCAGGGTAGGCAGATGATTAAAGACAATAGAATCTTGCTACTCCCTGAGTGGGATATATCTTCTGCTATTGTTCTAGATACTATAAGGAGGCAAGATAATGAAGTTTTCTCCATAGAAGAAGAGGCTGAGGCTACATTAAAAGGTGCCAGATTCAATCTGAAATGGGAGACCCTAGCCATCTGGGCTTTGGCTCCTAACACTAATAAACCTTTGGTTGCTAAACCTGACAAAGATTTTAAGGGTGGCTTGATAATAAAAAGAGTTTCTGATACCTCTGCTTCAGAAGCATCTGAGTTAGCGGTAGAGGTTGCAAAATTTAGTAAAGAAACTACCATTGCTCTTTAGAAGAAGTATTATGAACTAGTAAAGGAGCATATGGATATTACATGAATACAATAAGTTAAAAGAAAGAGAAATGCAATGGCAACAACAAGCCTCAACATCAACCTTGCCACATATAGCATTGGTAGTCAGGGATTCATATTTCCTCTTTTCTGATCTTTCTTCTTCATCAAAGCCTATTCTTGAGAAGGAAAATGAAGAGCTAAGGAAACAAATCAATTCATTTGAAGAAATCTTTACAAATGCTTTTGATAAATAGCAGGAGGATAATTGGTGTATTGTTTCAAGTATTTTAGAGTCGTTAATGGATAAAGCATGTCAAGCAAAGCAGTTGGTATCCATAAGTGCTACTACGACTTATCACAAGTCATTGAGAAAATAACAAATGATAAAGAACAAACGGTGCCTCTATTGAATAAGTGGATCCCTAGGATTGTTTCTTTAGTAGGCATTTGTAAGGAGCAAATCATGATCATAATGCTCCCAAAGATGTTAAACAAATCTATATGACAACAAATGAAGCAGGAGAATCCCAAGCATTTATAAACTGTCTTGAGGAAAAGGCATTAAAGTTAGTTCAGGGTTTTGACAATGACCAAGTTGGAATCATCCCTACGATAAAAATTGAGAATGGTGACATTAAGCCATGTCAATCATGGATTCTCCAATTCAACAATATTGTCCTTGTCATTTCTTTCTTTATCTGTCAAGATAATAAGATTGATATTCCCCTATTCAGATTAAGTATCAACAAATTATGGGATTCTTGTAAACTTGTAGTTGTTTTTACAAGGGAAGCTGAATCAATTATAGCCAAGTACAACAATAAGTATGCATCTTGTGTGGATAATCTTATCAACTTTCAATGGCCCACAAAGGAGCAATATCAGGTCTGGGATAAGAAATATAATGATTTACCTGACTTTTGAAGTATTGAATATTGTGAAAGATACGTATAGCTGAATGCTCATTGTTTATTCCTCTTTCAAAATTTAGAATATACTTCTATAGGTCTTTTTGTTAGTAAAGGGAATCTTCTTGTTTCCAGAATTTGGGCACATATTTGTCCTATAGTGATCTCCTTTGTTTTCTTGCATAATCATCCGTTCTCTCAAAAGGAAAGGTATTAGAATACAAATAATGAGCAAAGGCCAGCATAGTTTGTTACACCTTCTTCAAGTACACACTTCCCAAGAACAACTTGTCTTGCAGACATATATGTAACAACTTATGCTCCTATGAAAATATCCAAGTACAATCAGATATCTTTGTTTTCTGATTAGTGTAATTTTGTGAAATGAAAAGGTGACATTTGTTTCTAGGTCTGAAGCTTGTTTTGCTCCCTTGTTTCTATAAAAGTTAATTCAGGACCTATTGACAAGGATCTTGGAGGAATTTTTGTAACATAGTACAAAATCATAATATATAGTTTTTACTTCTAGGTGTGTTTTCTAAGAATAGAGTCGTTTGTACTTGCAACTATTGGCGTAAATTGTATTATCTCAACATTTTGAATATACTGTTTAAAGTTTAGACTACATTGTCTCCTACAATTGTATCCTTTGCTATATTTTTGAATGAATTGATCAAGTATCAATATTATTCATCTCCACAGTCTTTCCTATGTAAGGATATCTATTCCAAAAGGCTTTTACTCAAAGAGTAGATTTAATGCTTTTAAGGAAGGTATTGAATATAGTAGATGTATGCAGGGATAAGTAAGTACAATTAGTTTGGTCTAATTTCAAGGTGTGGTGGTGTAATGCATCATTGCAGTATTCTTACAAGAGTTATGATTGCATTATTATGCTAAGTTCATTTATAGTTGTTTCTTGACTCTGTGACCCCATATTTAGGCATTGATCTTTTAATGGTTATTGTCCTCATCTAAATCTCCCTGATCGTTTATACAATCAAATAATAGTTTTATTTTTGTATTCACATTGATGATAGTTTTGTTTACATGTTCCTATGCAAAGAATTAGGTCAAAGCTTAAGAACCTAGCCCATTACTTTATTCTATCAGAAATTCTTTAAGCAATCTAGAAGGAACATATGTGTTTTATAAATACTATTTATTTTTTAGAAAAGGAACACCCTCCTTGGTATTGCAGAGCCTAAAGTGCAGAGGAAAAGGGATTGAAAACCCATTTCCTATTCATTAGCCAATCCCTTGAGACAGATTAATTATTAGAAATGGCTATTTTATAGATCTATTTTCTTGAGATCAAGTTGGGAATTTAAAACAACTAACATGGTCGATAGTCATTAATTCTTGTATGATATGAATATAGATTATATTCAAGATAAAATATTTATTAATGGTTAAACTATTTCATTTTTGGTAAGTTTTGGTTGAAATTCCATTATGATAACCTATCTATTTTAGTGTTTATGCAAGATTGAGAGGGGGAGAATACCTCAACCCCATTCTCATATCTTGTCAAGTGATAAAAACAACGTTAGTATATGTTGTCTACTAATATTATGCTTATATATATGTGAAAGGGGTTGTGCTTAAATGGCAAGGCCATAAGGTTCTCATGATGGAGGTCCAAGTTTGAATCCCCCAAGTAACATGTGGTTTCTATGTGGCTTCTAGATTGAATATGTTTGATTAAGTGGATATGCTGATGGGGAGGAGGTCCCCCTTGTGACCTCCAACACAGGGCTAGAAATAGCTTCTCTTACCGATCAATATATATATATAAGTATAAACTTATACTTGGTAGATGTTGAATTTTTACAAGGTACGTGGTAAAGATGCATATTTAATGCCAATTACTACATGACCTTATGGACACTTAAATTCCTCTATTCCATGACAACTTCGAGAGTATGGAGGAGTGTTTCAATTATTTGAGAAGTGGTCTTTAATAAACATTAACCTCTATATTATTGGCATGCCACCATAGAGAGCTTTTATAGGTTTGATTTTGGGAAGATAAACTATGAGGTTAGAATGGAATAAAGCCTTTTAAGAGGCTATGTGAGGGACATGAAGATATATAGGTGAATATCGGTCTTAACAGTGGGAGAGCTCGGTTATCTTATTGTATCCATAGAGAGAGATAGAGCTCGGAGATCTTGAATACTTGTGGAGATAGCATTGAGAGTGAACTCAGTTATTATATTCACAGAAACTATGATCTTGAGCATACGTGAGAAGGAAGTTTAACATAGGAAATCATATCTTAGTTCGGGTAGAAAGGAAGAAAGCTAGTGCAAGTTTGGAAACCATCAACGAAGAGGTATGGATGTCACGTTAAACTATTATCTCATTCTTAACCTATGAATAGTTATATTCTGTATAAGTTTTTAGATATGTTATATGTAGAGTAAAGTTTATAGGATTATCCAAGCAGTGATCTTGTGGTCAAAGAAACTAAGCAAACATAGTTGCATGGAAAGTAAAGGAATCATTTTCTTTAGTTTTGAAACTGCACTCTATAAAAGGCATGGAGACTGATTGTTGGATAAGAGTTATCGCCTTCAAATGACAGTTTATAAACTGCAATATTTATACGTTTGAATGTTATTGTTAACAATGTGATTACTAAGCAGTTATCCTTTTTTGTGCCTTTGTGCTTTTGTGTTGTATATGCAATCCATGGCAAAACTGAGTTGCTTGTTAAAGACATAGGAAACATAGTAAATGTTATGATTATCTTTGATCTTATTAGAGACCTCGGTCTATAGAAAACTTATCCTTCAACCTTGTTTATTCAAGCTATTTTAGTTTTCTATTAGTCATGACATTATTATAAGCCCATAGCTATCATGTAAATGCAGAGGAAAGACAAAAAATATGTTTTTCATTTTAGAACACGAGATACTGTGATCATATTTTGTTAAAGTCTTAGTATTATAACTTAGTCAAGTTATATATAATGCTGAGATTCAAATTTTGTGAGAACCCTGTTTAGAGTTAGGAGTCAAGACTAGAGAGTGTAGACATATATGGTTTTATATCTCCAATGTTTTTATATGTACAAATTTTATTGATTATAATCATAGGATTTTGTGATAGATATTTTCTTATTTTAGAGAATATAGAAAATATAATGATATCATTAGAAAACATCTAAGGATAGTGATATTTTGTCACTTTTTCATTCAACAACAATGATAAGTATAGTTATGATATTCGAAGGATATCATACATGAGTTCTCAACCTATTCTATAACAAAAGACAATGAACTTAGAAAGACCTCTAAGGTCGAAAGTATTGTACTGTAATTATCGTAGACTCAAACCTATCTAGGTTATAAGATTGAACTTAGTCAAGAGTTTTTATGATAATGATAGTATTCATTAAGATCTTATATATACATGAGGATAGAAACTTGCGTTCTATGTTTTATGAGAAACATGAATTTAAACATTGTCCAAATGGTCTAGAGAAGACTAGAGGATATTATATTCTTGTTATATTATTATACATTCTTATCTTTGGATAACAAGAGTTTTTGATATTACAATATATTTGGTTAGAGAAGTTAAAACCCCAGAATCAAGCTAGAAGGGTTTAGAAAACTTAAAACTCTCAAAATAGTTATAACTTAGTTTTAGTCTATTGTATGTTATGGTCGACAGTAAATGGTCAAAAAACCATAGTTAAAGACAGTATAAATTAGAAAAGAGTCTAAGTAGTACTTTGATAAAATTAAATGATTTCTTGATAGAATCGAAACTTGACATATAGCACAAGAGTGCTTAATTTTTGAGTCTTTGAGTAGAATGACAGGAAGTCAGAGACCCTAATATTTGCAAGAATGCAACTAGGGACTTTCAGAAAAGTTAAAATCATCTGAGTCTGCATATTGTGTATATGTATCCTAGATTAAGGATTTAATTCTAAGTCAGATTGACTAGGATTTGAGTTTAGTCAAGATAATTCATATCTAGAGTTCCTAGTCAAACAAATCAAACTGTAGCATGAGATAGTTTCCAAATGGAGTTAGAGGTGTGTGAACACATGACTATGTTTATTGCAAACATCTATTTATATAGAAACTTTGGACAAAGTGATGCATTTGTCTTTGCATGAATTGGTTGGTTCATCATGTCTAGAATGCATAACCTGCTAGAGTGATCATACTTAGCTAGAAGATTGTCTAGAATCGTATGGTCGATTGAGTTATGTAAGACACATCACTAGAAATTAGATGGAAACCTATTGGTTCTTTATGTCTATACTCTTCGTGAAGGGTAGGGCCATTTCCAAGAAGGAAGGTGTACAAGGGACAGTCAGTCTAAGGTTGAAGGTAAAGCACTCGGATGATGCTCTCCCTCTATAGCAGAAGACTCATCGAGACTTGAGTGATAGATATCAAGATTCTAGATGCAGTACTCTTTATGTTTTAGATATTAGTAAGCTGCAAATGAGGGTGTAGATCCCTATTACATAAGCCCCACGGGCAGCAAAATAGGCCAGAGGCCATAAACAACACAAAAATAGAAAACTAACAGTAGATAGTCATAGTAGAACAGAAAGAGAACCAAAACTAGAAACAACAAAAAAAGCAAGAGCTACTTGAACAGATCATTCCAGTCCTCTTTTAGGAACTCCAGAAGTTCATCCTTGCTCGCAGTACTCTTTATGTTACAACTGATTATTGACAAACTTATTTATCTTGCCAAGTGCAAATTATTGTAAATGTAAAGTGATATGGCTTCACTATGATTTTATCTTTGAATATATTGTATTTTCAAGGTTAAAAAAATATTCAAAAAAGATATGCATTTAATTTAATGTGATTATGTAAATGCAAAAAAAAATTCTTTCATGTTTAACATGTTCATATACTTTCTTAGTAAATTGTTTGTGTAATTGCAAGTAATATGAGATGGCATGTTACAGTTTATTAGTTTTAAAAAGTGGTATCAAGTCAACGTTAACTTGACTTGAGATTCTTTAGATCTTGTCAGAGATTCCTTTAATGTAAATAACAAATGGTGTAAGGACAATCAATGAAGCCTCCACCATTTATCATTTTTCTTAACAAACTCTAGCTTTCTTGAGAGCCATAGAAATTTGTTTCACATTATAGCACTTTCTCTTAATTGATCTATAAATTTGCGTAGTTATAGCACACCAAAGTTGTTAACATACGAATTTAATCTTAGGTAAAGAGAGAATAAAAGTCTGAACTTGTTAAGCATAATTAAACAATGAAATATAAATAAGAGTGTGATCATGCAAAAACTCAGAAAACCATTAGCAACAAATATTCGACAAAATCAACAATGCTAATTCTTAAAATTTGAATGAAAACCTTGAGATAGAATGTGCAAAATGAAAATTAAACAAAATAAGTAAATGCAATTTTACCAATAATCTCCATTGCAAGTGGGTTTGCTCTAAAATGATGAAGAGAGGTGGATGCTGTTTGCGAAGATAGTCACTATTTCAACAACATATAATTAGCACAAATGTGGATTAAAATATGAGAACATATGGATAGCATGAAGGTGGATCCAGATTTATGAGAGAATGAGGCTCTTATTTATAAGGTTTTAGAAAAGAAGATCAATGGTGGAAGATAAATGAGAAGATCAATGGTGGAGGATTCATGAGAGGATTTTCCTAGGATAGGGTTTTTTGTAGTCATGCAACATGTATCCCCTTTGATTTAGGAAAAGGTGGAGATGAAGTGAAGAGAAAATAACCATGTGTCATGACTATGAAACATGTGTCTTTTAGTTTAGAAAAAGGTGGAAACATGTTGGAAAGAAAATAGCCATGTGTCATGACTATGTAACATGTGTCGTTTAGTTTAGAAAAAGGTGGAAACATGTTGGAGAGAAAATAGCCATGTGTTATGTGAGGTGGCCATGTGAGATGGAAAAGGTGGATAATTAAATAATAGAATTATTTAATTATGTGTGAGGAGTAAATTAGCTAATTAAATAATAAGTTTATTTAATTAGTGAGATACATTAAGTGAGGTAAATTAACTAATTTGGTCATTTAGTTAATTTAAAATAAGGTTGTGTGTTGTGCTAGGACAAATTTAGATGTCTACATTTTGCCCCTCTTTGATACAGTGTCGCAATTAAGTGGAATTATGTCAAAGAAGAATAAAAATTAAGATGAAATGGAGCTTTGGTGGCAAGTTTCCCCAGTCACTTAGAAGAATAGGGATAATGATGAAGGTTATGCCCCCTCAAGGGAGTTGTCAAGTGAAATAGGGCTCGAGGGGTATCTTGAAAAGTCAAGGGAAAATAAGATGTACCATTGTGGAGAAAAGAGTGACTTGAGAGAAATCATATCATGGTGATGTACGCAACATTGAATAGATTTGATGATGGAAAAGGATTGGACATGCCAATTGATGTCGCTTGAATTAGAGGATTAGATGATTCTAGATGTCATGGGTGTACATGATTGATGATGATGTCTTAGAAGGATTTAGTGTAGTTATGATGGCACATGATTTGTGGATACTAAAAAATGAATGAAAGGAAGAAGGAGTCATGAAAATGGATGAATTGGGGATAGTGGAAAATTAGTGAAGGAATAATGTTGTCAAAGTTACATCATTTGCAAAGAGAAACCTATTATTTGTTGTAGCATTGACGTTAGGCATCATGATATAATGGACCATGATGATGATGTGCCATATACCAAAAGGCAAATGAGAAAATAGATAAGCCGCAAATAGCATAGTAATCCAAAGGGCACGTTGTCATAGCACACCATGATATAATGATTATGGTGACCATGATGGTGTGTTGTATGGAGCACTAAAACTATTAAGCAATAATTAAAGGGAAACATATACAAATGATAAAATAAAATATATACACACACACACAAACAGAAAAATGATAGACATAAACAGATAAAAAAGATCAATAAAAAAAAATGCAAGAAAAAACTTGAGGTGGTATGCAATGATATTTTTAAGCCAAGGGGATGATTATGAGGTGGATGGGGAGATGGTATGGAGGGATGGATAAAACAATGGGGTAGGGTTAGATTTTGCCCCTAGTCAAGCTATGAGCCATGAATTGATCTATTGATGATGTGGATGGAACTATTAATGATAAGAACAATTAGAGGATAGTGTTGTTAACAATGAGAACAACATGGGGATTGGGAAAAATATATTTTGATGATGATAATTGGATTGTTTTTTAGGAATAAAGATGGCTTGTAGAGAGATAGGGAACAAAGCTTATGGATGTTTTGGATGGGTGTACGGTGTTGAGTGAAACTATCTTGGATTTGGAGATCTTACACATGAATGAGGTGTTTTAGGGATCATATGTTAGATTTGGATTATGTTGTAGTAAGTATTTACTTGTGGTTACTATCTAAATGGTGGAACCAATGGCAAGGGAAAAGCCAAGCCTAGACAAATGGATAGAAGTGGTTCAAATGAAATGGTTGAGGGATATGAGCCAGGGTGAGATGGAGCAAGAATGGATTGATGGAAGGATGTAGGGGAGATTGCCAAAGACAATATTGCAATGGGATAATGTGTTGTATCCATGATATAGGGTTGGATAATGTTATGTAGGTGATGGTGTGACATTATATGGTTCCTAGCCAAAGGATGGCCATGGCAAGAGTGTGCACAAGCATGCTTTAGGTTTTTTCCCCTAGTCTGTATCAATGTCAAAGGGAGGATGGATTTGATAGGACAAATAGATCATGTAAATATGATGGATGGATGTGATGGAATGTATAGGAATGGTGGAATGGATCCGACAACTTGCCCCCAAGTGCAGTAGTGCACAAATGGATTTTACACATGATGCCCATGAATGGGTTTTCATCATTGGACGAATTTATTTCTCTTTACTATTTTTTTGGTTTTTTGATTTTTTTTGAATTTGCTACTTCAAATATCAAGACCTTGTCGATCTGATGTAGTCATCTTGTGTTACATCCCCAACTTTGACTATGTTTAACTTTTACTTTTCATGTGATTAAATGGATAAGTAATCATAGATTAATGATTTGACATTTGGGGAAAATGTCAGGATAAATAATTGATTATATGCATTATGATTAATACTTAAAATTAGACATGAGATTACATGTTGTTGAGATTATTTTAGTATGATGCATAATAATGTGTTGATGATACACTAATCATAGTTTGAATGATTGTGAGTGTAACTAGGAAAAGAGATTTCCAATTCCAAGAAGGGAAGGAGAGTATCATCCAAGAGAAGGAAATAGATGTGGAAAAACTTAGGTTGTCATCAAAGTTTCAAAGTTGTACTTTACGTGAACCTTCACAAGACAGGGTATGTATTAGTTATCTTCCCTTGTTAGTCGATTTCAATTTGACTATTGTCATTTTTTTGATTAAGGGTTTTTCGACATCATCTACGTCAATTTCACTAAATAATGTTCAGGGAACATTATTAATGGTTAGAGTTAACCATTACCTTTTGTCAAAGATTCCCGATATATATTTATATATTAACTTTTGTGTGCATCGATTTAATTATACTAGCAATAGTATAAGATTGCGAAGGGGGGAGTAAGCCTCAACCCCATGTTCTCATTTTGATGCATGATTGATACTAACACCATATTTATGGTAATGCTATTATGGTGACATCATAGATTATTTTATTATTTTCATAGTATACATATATGATGTATAAGAAGTAATGTGTGATATAATCATTTATCCTCCTTATGCTGTGTCGAACACCTTTTGGTCTTCTATCACTACGTTCATGTAGTGAAATCGTACCCCATATTCCACGAAGGGTGGAGTGAGTGGGGGAAGTCTTGAGGTTCAGTGTAGCCATATCATGATTGTAGCACTTCATATGATGGATGCTCTCGATGAGAGAGTTTATAGCGAAGTGGACTAGATATTCCCATAGGTGGGTACAAGAAGAGAAGACTATTGTCAACCTTCATTTTGAAGGTGGTTTTTGTTGTTCTTTGGATGTGTTATGTTTTGGTAGAGAGCTCAGAGTTGAGCATACAGGAAGGTAATAGAAGAACTTGAGGAGAAAGCCTTGAGAAAGAGTAGAGTGAAACGTTAAGGAAAAACTCTATGTCAAACTTAAGCTCTGTGGTGGTGGCCATACATTTTAGGTACATCTAATATGATACCATCGTGTGGTGTAAGACTACCCTAATGTTTTCTTTATCATGTAGTTGATATGTGCACACTGTGATGTCACTGCCTAGTGTTTATTTAAAATGATAGCATTGAGTTAACTTGGTAAGCTCTGTCAAAGGCCATTAAGGCTGAGGTCCTTTAAACACTGTTGTAGTAGTATGTTAACTCTATCAAAGCCATTAAGGCTAAGGTCTTTTGAATACTATTGTAGCAGTATATTAATAAATCTAAGGCCATGGTTTCAACTGACACCTTTGTTTTCTTTATCTATGATTGTAAAGCCTTCATACCTGAATAATATCAAAGGATAAATGTTATCCATGCTTTCTAGGAAAGGAAATATTGTTTATGTGGTTTGATAACTGGCCGAGAGCCATGTTATTCTGCATACTAAGTCATTATAGATGGAAATTGTTGTAGGCAAAACTTTTATATTGGCAAGCACAGTTATATAGGTGGGTATCATCATTTTTTGACCCACAAGTTGCTATGTATTGCAACAGTCTAGCTAACCTTTAGTGCCAGTCAGTTGTGGCTTTGAGTCACATGAAATGGGATTTGTAATACAAATATTTTTTTTTAGAAGTTGTTAACCTTTTGTGCCTTCAGGTTATTCATTACTAAAGAATGAACAGTAGGCTCCCTTTTATCTATTAAAGTAAAAATGGGATGATATTGCTATCATTACTACACTACGAGTGCATGTTTAAACCTTGAGCACAAGGTAAGATGCATAGATATATAATCTTGCATTATTCATGAATAGAAAACAAAAGAGCTTGGTAGCTCGATAACTATGTTATCATTTTTGGTTATTTTCTTCTAAAGATGGTACTAACTATATCTTAATTTTGTAATGATGAGAAGGCATTAGAACCTTTCAAGTCTCTAGTAGACTAAGAATTTTACTATGATAGAAGATGATATTCTTTTTATCTTGTGACAACTAAAGATTATATAATGATGATGGGACTAGAGAAGATAGATCTCTAAGTGTGTCCCAGACATGTTTTGCAAATGTGAAACTTTTCATATAATTATACTATCAACTTGAACATGACATGTGTTAGTCGACAAGGATTATATGGAAATCCTTAAAAAAAATTAAATATCTTAACCTGTCTCATGAAGATGTAGTTCAAAACTAATCTTGTTATTGAAAACCAAGAACTTATACACTTTTGGAATAAGGAATAGAGTGGCGGGGAGTCACAGATTCCATGCTACAATTGCAACAAGAGACCTTTGAAATGTACTCCAGAAAATGGAGTTGGAAGTCCAAGATGGATGGACTAAATAGGAAATTTATATAAGTCATCCCATGACCAGAAATAGTCAACCAAAAACACTGTAGGATGAGATAACTTCTAATTCAAGTTAGAGGTGTGTGAACATTCGACTACATTCATTGCGAAACATTTATTTATATTAAATCTTTGACTAAAGTAATGCATCCATCTCTGCATGCATTAGTCATTCACGGTGGTCTAGATGGCATAAGCATCCAGTAATGTCATACATAGTTAGAGTGGATCTATAGTTGTATGATTATGATGAGTTATGAAGGACACAACACTAGAAACTCAGATGGAAAAACTTATGGTTCCTTATACCTTTCCCTTTGTGAAGGGTAGGGCCACTTCCAAAAAGGAAGTTGTGTGGCAAACCGTCAGTTTGTGGTTGGAAAAGTACTCGGGTGATGCTCTCCTTCCCAAGTAGATGACAAGCTGAGACTTATGAAGACAAATATCAAAACTACAGATGTAGTATATTCTATTATATGACTTGACAATCAATTCTATGTAAATTTATATTATTTCCCTAAGAAAAACATTATGATTGTAAGATGAAGGAACTCACTAGTATGCTATCTTTGAATATGTTGTAAATTTTTCAATTTGAAATTATTCAAAAAAGTTATGCTTTTTGTATAATGATTATACAAATGATCATTGTTAAACAAAAATATGATCATTATGATCTTGATTATTTACTTGATAGTAAATTGGGAATGTTAATTTTGGTAATATGAGATGACATGTTACATCTTGGATGCTTCTGGCATGATGCACCAATAGTACCCTGCCTAGTGTAATTGTTTTGTTAGGATCGTTCCACTATTGTACAATATGCAAGTGTTGTGATGCTCTATGATAGTTGAGTTGGTTTTATCTGAATATGCAATCTCAATAAGATGCCATCATAACCCTTATGTTAAAGTGTCACTGCCAGGATATGACAGATTTAGGGTTTTGATTTCTTGGATGTGAGGCGTGATTTTGGATTTGGATGGGGGATGTTGGATGTGGAAGTAGGTGATTCAGGTTTATGGGATTTAGGTGGATAGGCTAGCTATTTAGATTGGTTTAGAGGATTCTTGACTCGGCATAGTTGGGATGGTGGATTAGGGAGTGTGGATTATAGATTGGGATGATGATTAGGACCAACATTCTTGTACAAGTTAGAAGGTGGTGTACACCTATTATATGAAATGTACGAATTTTAATTAGTTGCTTCCTTGTGACATTTTATTTGATCATATTTAGCACTTCACTTTGCTTTGGGAGCCATATCACTTTTTGGCTTCTCTTTTGATTTGTGAATTGATGTCACCTTTTGGATTCATTTGGATCTTTTGCTTGTTTTTTATTTTCTGCTTGTTTCTTATTTGGTACTTGATGTCAATCCTTTGCTTCAATGTGAATCTTTGCTTTATATGATGTATAAGCATGTTGGTCCAAATCAATGAATTTAGTGTATGGGAGGTGAAGGTTGATGGGATGTTTGGAGGCAGGAGTGAAAGGATGAGTGGCAACAAGATTATTGCAAGGGCTATGAATGACCTCTATTGTGATATTTGCATTGGATGAAGTTGTCCCAACACTCACCAAAGGATCACTAACTTCTTTAGATTGGTTGTAGCCAAGGCCTTGATGTCCAAGGTTGGCATATACTTGTATAGGTTCTAAGATTCCTTGCTTGTGAAGTCCCAGGCCTTTGCCATTGTAACCCATGATTTGACATATTTGATTTATGATGGGATACTTGTTGCATTGAAAGCACGTTTCTAGCCCAGTAGTGTATTTCTAGGAACCATTAGAACTTGTAATTGTTCCATCCATGAGAAATCCCGATTTGATGAAGGTGGCAGATCTTAGTTGATAGGATGCTTGTGCTTTCTCATTTTGTACACTTGTTGTGCCATGATCATTATTTGTGCTTGATGTACCTTGATCATTAGAATGGTCAGTGGTAACTTGCTCATTGATATGTTTGATTTGCTCAATATCATTTACTTGATTATCTTTGTGTTCATGGGAACCAAGTGTCTCATCATGGGAAGTGGATGTTTTTGGATGATGGATAGGATTATTATAAATTACTTGATCATGGATAGGATAAATCTAGATGAGGGGATCAACTTGGTTCTCTTGATCATAGAGAGGATTAATGTGGATAGTTTGATATTGATTATGAATAAGATGAGTTGGGATGCTTTGATCTTGACTTGGATGGGAACATGGTTGCACATGCTTGGGAAAAAGTTCTTGACATAGCGTAATTTGATTGGATGAAACAATGGAGGAGTGTTGTTTTCTTTGACATCACCATTAACAATTAATGTAAAGATAGACTCTTTTAGTTGTACACCTAGATGGGTGAGGATTTTTTTATGCTTATGGATTTGGGATTTGATGGATGTGATGGACTTTTGAAAATAGTAGCATTTGTTTTTGTTTTCCCATATAGGTAGACTTGTAGGAATTATGGCTTTAGGAGGCTCTTGGGTGCTCTTGAAAGGTGGTGGAGTGCATGATGGTGTTGTGAAAATGGAGATCTTAGATTTGTTGGTTTATTGTTTATCCCATGCGATTAGTGCTTGGACAAAGTCTTTAGTAGATGGGTGAGACCAATCAAATTTCCAAGGATGGGTGGATTTTGGATAAGATGGCATAGAGGATTTGGATGACGATGTGGATGACATGGAAGATGTGGATGACTTGGAGGATTTAAAGGATGTAAAGGATTCAAAATATTTGAGTGATAATGATTGGGAGGAGGTGGATGTGAATGATTTGGGAGATTTAGTGGGGGTGGAGTTGAAGGACTTTGGTGAAAATGATTGGGAGGGTTTAGATGAGTGGGATGTAGGAGATGAGGGACATGACTCTAGGAAGGTGTTTCCCTTGCCAAGGATGGGATAAGGATGACTCTCAGACCTTTGCTTTTGGTTTATGGAGTAGTTGGCAATAGGGTGTTCTAGGTTTTCGAGGATACAGGTGTTTATGGTTAAGCATGGAGGATCTATGGGAAGATTTCTCATTACTATCTCATTAATGATATTTTGGTCAATACTATCATTATCATCATAGGGGTCATATTTGGGTTGGTTGACATCATCATCATCATGTTCAAAGGGCTCATATTTTGGTTGGTCAACAAGACTGTCATCATCATCATCATCATCATCATCATATGGGTCATATCTTGGTTGATTAACAAGGTTGTTATAGTCATTGGGCTTGGCTTGATTTGGGAAGAGGATTTGATCTAAGGGGTTCATGGTGTTTGCTTTGCCCTTGATTATGATCTTGGGTCTTCCTTTGATTGTGATTTTTGGCTTTATTTGTGTGGGATATGGGTCCATCATTGTCGTTAGGTCCTAGGATTTGGATTGTTTGGATGTTTTAGATTTTAGGTGATTTAGATTTTGAATGGATTTGGATTTAAATTAGATAATTTGGATTCAGGATGATCCTTGGATGGAGGTTAATGTTGGAGACCCAAGGATAAGTTTTGGATTGGATGATGATTGATGCTAAGAATTAACCTTTGAACTAAGTTGGGATCAATTAGTCTTTGACCTTCCAAGGATTAATGTGGATGATAGGATGATGTGGATTAAGTTCAATGGTGACTAGGAGTGGGATAACAAGGATGGGTAGGTTTTTTGGATAAATGTGGATTGGATGATTAAGGGTATGGGATGTGGATTTATGGAATTTAGGTTGGACTAGGTAGGTTGAGGATAAACCATAGTGTTGGGAGGTTAGGTTTATTCGAGAGTGTATATGGACTTGGGGTAAAGTATTGGATTTGGTTTGGTGGACTAAGGCTTGTGGAGATTTGAGTTTGATTTGGATGGACTAAGGGATATACTAATGTTTAGTATGGATGAGGTGATTAGGAAAAAAAATCTTTAGGCTTGTGCTAATGTAAAGATGATGTGATGAGGAGAGGATGAAAAGGATGGATGGGGATTATGGATTAGTGTATGGGGATAGGATGGTGATATGAGGTGACTTGGACTAAGGTTGTGGATGATGGTTGTACTAACCTTGGCTTCAAATTTTTCTTGAAGGATACCAATTGGATAGTGTTTTCAAATAAGCATCTTGATTAGGTATGAAAGTTTTACAAACAAGCACTTGGTATTCATAACACCCAATCAAAAGACACAAAACAAGCCTAGAATTAATCAAGAAAGGTGTGACTCCTAGTGTAGGTTCACAAATGGAGATTAATTTGTTCGATGTGCAATGCTTCATTATGAGATGTATCTGAAGAAAGATATTTTTCTGAAAAGGTGAGGTGATGGGGTGCTGCAAGGTGAGCTACCATAGCTTGAAATTGTTCCACATTTAGATTAGTAGGGACTTGTGTTTCCATCAAAGCCTTATCCAAAATTTCCTTGTGAAGCGGCAATGTGCAAAGGAGCTCAAGAATTGTTATTTCAGCTGGTGTCCTTCCTAGATGGTCTAGGAGGTTGTATTTACATGTGAGTGGATTAGAAGGTGCGGATGATGAAGGTTGATCAGCTGCAGTTGGTTGGTTAGTGGCACCATGAATGTTTACACGACCACGATGGGTTTTGACAATAGAATCAGGAGTTTGGGATTGGACTTAGATTGTAATAGTGTTGACATGGCTAAAGGATTCTTCTATTCGGCCAACAATGGAATCAAAACATTTTGGCGGAGGAACAACATGATATGTTTGATTGGTGGATGAAGATGCTTTTCCTTGTTATGGTCGGGGAGGGGGTCCTTATATGCTCCCAAGTTTGCATTCGGAGATGGATTTGAAGAGTCTTGGAGGTTGACTTTGCCTGCTTCTATGAGATCTTGTATGGGATGTCTTAATCTCAGACAATTTGATGTTGGATATCCATTAACATGATGATATTCACAATATTGATTCTCATCATACCACACAGGTTTAAATTGACTTTCATCAACAAGTCTTATGGGTGGTAGTTGCAATAAGCCCCCTTTCACACATCTATCCAAAATGTCTGCAATGGGTTCCCCGAAAGGTGTAAATCTTCTTCTAGGGTGATTTTATTGTCTTGGAAGTCCCCTAGGTATGTTCACATTATTGCTTGAGATATTTAGCAGTGGATTATTGTGAACATTTTGGACAGCCTTTGTATCTATTACTCCATCATTGAGGGAATTCTTACTTTTGTTCCAAAAGCACGGCTTGTCACTTGTTTAAGCATTGTTGTTGTTGCTTGAGGTGTTGTTATTGTTATGATTGTTCTTGTTGTTGTCATATAGTTTTATTGATCCTTTAGCAACAAGGGCCTTTTCAATGGTTATTCCCTTTTCAATAACTTCTTCAAAGTTTGAGGCACAAAACACTTGCAAGTGAAATTCTAATTCGGGATTCAGATTAGTGACGAACATGATCACGAATTGTTTCTCAGGTATTTGCCATGGTAACTTGCTTGCCAATGCTCTCCATCTTTGTAAAAAGGCTGCAAATGGTTCCCCATTCTTTTGTTTAGTAATACAAAGGTCTGTCATAGAGATTTCATGCTCAAAGTTGTAGGAGAAATGAGTTATAAATTTGTTTGCAAGTTCTTCAAATGATTTAATGCCCTGGGGAAGATGTTTAAACCATTCAGCAGCTTGTCCACTAAGGCATTTGGGAAAAAGTCTCATTAAATAAGTGTCCTCTTGAGCAACTTCAAGGCAAGCAAAGTAAAATTCCCGCAAGTGATCTCGAGGGTCTCCCTTTCCCTTATATTTGTCAAATTTTGGCATTTCGAAGTGTTTAGGGAATGGTGGCATATATAGATTCTTGTCAAAAGGATAATGACATATCTCCTCAAGAGAATAATGCTTCTTTTTGGGTTCCTTTGCCTTCTCTACTATTTGTTGGACCATTTCAATTGTAAAAGGTTGCTGTGGGGGAGAGTTGTCTTGACACATTCATTGAAGATAGGGTGGTAATTGCATGTCTTGGCCTTGTCGTGTGTTAGCCTCTTGTCGTGTGTTGGCATCTTGTCCTGTGTTGGCATCTTGTCATCATGAATTTGGGTTTTGATTATCTTGGGACATGGAAATGGTGGCAGTGTTGGAAGTATTGACATTTTGTTGTGAAAGTAGCTATGATATGATGGCTATGGAGTTAGGATCATTTGATGGGAGGCTTATGGAAGCGTTGGTGTTTGGTGTGTTGCCAGGAATAGTGAGTGTGATGTGTTGTGTGGTGGTGCTAGTGTTTGTAGGGGTGGCCCCAAGTTGAATAAGGTGATCCATAAACCTATTGGGATCTGACTTGAGGACTTTATGTAACACATCCATGGCCCCAATATCTTGTAAGAAATCCTCAACCTCTTGGTCAAGTATATTCGTCTCATGGGGTGATGGTGGAGGTTGAATTAAATCATCATAAGGCACATTATTCTCATCAGTTGGTTGCATTCCAATTTTGATAGAGACGTTGTTTTGGTTGGCATCAAAGGATCCCATTTCTTGAAGTCTCTTAGCTTGTAACCTTGTCAAGGGCATGCAATGATGTTGGAGTAAGTTTGATTATGAGATGGGTTTGATGTTCTTGGGAATAAAGACCTTAGAGAGCAATTTGTAATTAGTTGGACCCAAAAGGAAGAAGAAAGAAAAATGGATGAAATTTTTCAAGGCTAAAGGGTGATATTGGTAATGGAGTTGGCTAAAGATATGGTGTTTGAACTTTGGAAAAAATGGTTTAGGACTAAAAAATGATGAGCTTGGATACAATCTAGATCTTTAGGTTTTGTTTCAAGGATGATTCCTTATACTCAAGGTAGACTAATGACCTCAAAGCAGAAGGATGATAAGATATTTTACTTGAAGGTAGACTAATGACCTTCAACATAAAATAAGGATGATGATAGATGAAGTTTATAAGGATACCACATGTAGCTAATCTTTAAATATCTTACAAACAAGGATAAGATGAGATCTAGATTGAATCTTTTTGCACACAAGCTTAGTCCTAAGGTTGATGGATTGGTGGGATAAAATATGAATGGCTTAATAGACAACTTGGATAAGATGTAAGTGGAAAATGATTTTGGGATGAAATGTTTAGAAGATGGAGAGTCCAACAAATCAAAATATTTTCTCTAAGGTTAGGATGAGATGAATGGATAAATGTTTAAGATATGGAAGGATAAATGAAATGAAAAAAGATCAATGAGACAAGGCTAAAAATGTTTTGGGATTTCTAAGTACTTCAACTTTTCCTTTTTTGATTTTTTGGATTTTCTAAGGTTTTTGATTTTTTTTGATTTTCTAAGGTTTTTTGATTTTTTTGGATTTTCTAAGGTTTTTATTTTTTTGGATTTTCTAAGGTTTTTGATTCTTTTTGATTTTCTAAGGTTTTTTGATTTTTTTTGGATTTTCTAAGGTTTTTGATTTTTTTTGGATTTTCTAAGGTTTTTGGAAATGAAGATATCTCTTGGAAAACAAATACAAAGCACATAATTCACACAATGGGAAAGTTTGTTTTGATGCAATGTGTTTGTTGTTTTGAAAATTTTGAAACAAGCACAACCTAAGGCGAAGGCTAAGACAATATTTGTTGAATCCCCTAGCTACGTCTATTCAAAGCGGGTAGCTCCAGGATCTTGGTAGCACCGGCTCCCCCTTACAGTGCACTCACTTCTCATGCATACCAAGATCCAGGTTTCCCAAAAGCTTGTCCCTCACCAAACCTTAGGATTGTCCCTGCTACCTTAGCTAAGAACCACATGAATCAGGGCCGCTTCAAAGGTTTCCCTTCTGCGTCAACAAATAGAAGGATTTAGGCTACTAAAACAATGGTTCATAGTGGGGGAACATCTGGGGGACTAGCACCTCACGAGCATCCAACAAGCCACTTAAGGCTCTAACTAACCCTACTAGGAGTTTAATATACACAAAGGTATGCCTCCTTTCAAGCTACCACTGTATGGTGAGCACTAATACTAGTTAGACTTGGCTTTTGCCTTATCCTCAATTTACATATAGCAGACCGGATGAAAGTACCACTTGGGGTCGCCAATGAGTTCTCCGTACGAATGTGTCTCAAGGGCAGGCCCACGTCCTAAAAAAGAAGAGAATAGAACTGTTTCTCTTACACCCAAGATTCTTTTGAAGGCGAGGGGAGAGGATACTTCGATTCTAACCCTTGGGTAACACAAAATGTGCAAGTGCACCAAACATGGCAAACAAATGCTAATGTTCCTTTTAAATCCAAATCCAAATGTTCCTAAGATCAAGCAATGGTTCTTTTTAAACCCAAATGAAATGTTTGCTAACTAAACACACAAAGGTTCATTTTAAAGCCCGAAACAAAGTGTGCCTAATTTAACAAAAACCTGCAGCAAATCATTAGTAGTTTTTAGATTCAAGTCTTTGACATGCGTTCTTTTATGTTGCAGAGTTTGGCCAACAACCTGCACAATCAGAAAATTAGTACAGAAAAATAGTGCCAAAATAAAACAGTAAAGCGCTACAAAATCATAAAATCGCGCCAAAAACTAGTAAACTATAATATAGAAAAGTTTACATGACAATGGAATATCGTGCTACAAAAAAGAGAAATCGCGCTGTAATTAAATAACATGCTATAGAAATGAAATATAGCGCCACAAAAATAGAAAATCGTGCCAGAATACCAAATAATCGTGCCACAAAAAGTAAAAATGGTGCTAGTCTAGGGTTTACCTAATTTACCTATTTGTAAAGGTTGAAATATCGCGTGGCTTTATGTGCAGACTGTGTCAAAATGTCAGAAAAAAGGGGCTATCCTCTAAATATGGAAAAATAAAACCCTTCTATTTGGTTGAGGATGGAGTTTTATATGATCTCAAACCCTAGTATACCAGAAATCTGCAAACCCTAGTCCATAAATGCAAATATAAGTGACATGCAAACCCTAGTATAACCCTAGTGTCAAAATGTTAAACCTTTGATCAAAACTTGCAAGATAGATCTTGTTAGAACTTGCAAGTACAAAACTAAGAACTTGCAAGCTCAAAGCTAAAATGAAAAGTCAAAAAATACAAGATTCTACGACCACAAAAAACCCATTAAAGTCAAACACAAAAAATAGTGCTAAAATAGAAAATAACATCGAAAATCAGAAATATAGTGCCACAGTAGACGAAAATCGTGCCAGAGATTAGGAAAATCATGCTGAAACAGTCGAATATCGTGTTGAAACCTGGAACAAAACTTGCAATATGGCTTTTTTGATGAAAATCTTTAAAACACAATCAAGAATTAGTAAAACCAGGACCTAGGGGTCCCACCGAGCGTGCCAAATAAAATCATGAAAACAAACATGAAGGAAATCAACACAAAATGCAAGGAACAAATTCAATATACCTTCAAGATGATCCACAATCCATGGATAAGGTTGAGAATGCTGCACCCATGAACATTCTAGCTATATCCACAATGATAAAAATGTGAAATGCTCTCATGCAAGTGCAAATCACTAAACCCTAGCTCACAAATACAAGAATGATTTTGGTAGAGTGATGATACGCTCAAGATTGGATGCAAATGGCTTAGAAGAGGGTTGTATTTATAGAAAAGCTTGGTTAAAATGGAGGGATGAGATTTGATTTTAAATTTTGGCTTATGGATGGCTGAGATTAATCATACATGGATCAAGTTTAGCCTTGTGACAAGTGTGCGATGGAGAAGAGGTGAATTTTAAATTAGAATAAAAGGCTAAGAGGTGCATGTGACTATGTAGTCATGTGACAAATGGAGGGAGGAGAATAATTAGCTCCAATTTAAATAAAAATATTTAAATTGGCAAGTCATGTGAAGGGATTAAGTGGAGGGTATATAATGCGACAAGTGTTGCAATGACGTGAGAGGTGAGGGATTTATTTTTATTTTTTTATTTGGGTTATGGAGACATGTGAAGGTGATAATTAATTAAATAAAGTGGGTTTATTTAATTAATTAAGGGTGTGATTAAGTTGGAATTGTAACTGTGAATATTAACCAAATAAAGATTGAATATTTATTTAATTAATATGGGCTAACATTAGAAGGGAATAAATATTGAATTAAATTAATTCAATATAGGTGCTCAAGGAGTTTTTTAATTAATTAAATAAAATTTAATTAATTGTGGGTAAATTAGGATTTAATTAATTAAATAAAATTTAATTAATTAATTGGGACGATTAAATGGTTTAGGACATTTTAGGGTGTCTACAGTAATTTCCTTTTCTAGATTAAATCATTTCAAAACATTCAAAAACCTCAAAAAACATAGAATAATTGCATTAGGTAAAATTTATTCTAGTTGCATTCATATTTCCTTTCCTAGATTAAAAAGCATCTTTTATTTCCAAAATACCAAAAAAATCTCATATAGCATTGCATTCATAAAAACCCTAGAAAAGAACAAAAAACATTAGGCACATAGATAACTTGCAAACCCTTGATACCATCACAAGGTCAACCATGGTCAACTATTTGGTCAAACCCTTGATATCTTCACAAGGTCAACAAAAGTCAACGCACAACTAAAACTTAGGTCAACCAAAACCCTAAGCCAAACCCCAAAATCTAGTCAAGGTTGGTCCACATACACCTATCTCTTGTCTTGGCTCACGAATTTGCCTAGGATTAATAGGTGAGTGGGTGAGGGCTATCCTTGGTGAGATTGAGGAGATCCATCCGTGACCACAACATGATCCGCTTGTCCTCCAACAAATAGAAGAACATAGGCACCATTTGGTTCAACAAGCATTCCTTAGATACATTGAAAGACAACAAGCCATCAACGAAAGTAACAACTTACTCACACAGAGGTGGAATAGTAGAAACCCTAACAAGAGAAGAGTAACTAGTGACCCTTCGGGTCATACAATTATCTCTACAACCACAATCATTGAACGAAACATCCACATTAGTACACAACAACTTAGGCCCCAGGACGTGCCGACCCCTCTCTACGAAGTCCAGCTCTCCAATGAGCTAGATCACCTCCATGTCTCACCTCCTCTCAACTGACTACTTCGATGAGAGTGAGAGTGATGTGGCGGTTCGCCGCATGGCAAGGATGGAAGGGTCCATGTACGAGCTGAAATTTGACTGGATAGCCCTAGGTAATCGAGGTCACGATTTTGAGCATACAGAAACGACACCTGCAAACAATCACCTTTGAAACAGAAATAGAACATAAACTAAACTAGGGTTTATTAAAGCGGCCAACGACTAAGAACAACATCCATAATCTTTTCTAATCCTCATTATCATAGAACACTTGAAAATTTAGACAGAAAAATGAGCAGAATAGCATTGAAACCCAATAACAAATGACCTATTGACTTTGAATGGCATCGACCTGCAACCTCAAATAGTCAATGTTGAATGGAAAGATGGCTTCCTTAAAAAAATAGTGACCTTGAACCCTGTAAAAGAAACACAGATCTTGACCGCTTGGGTTTAAAGAATAGACTTCCTGCAATGTTGAATTGGCAACTCCAATGCGGAAGGTGCCGAAGTCAACAAACTCCAAGCACTGTAAACCGTAACTCTAAAATTAAACAATGACCCAAACCTTCAAAATGGTGATCTATGTGAAGAATACGATGCAAAAGCCTAAATTGGGCAATTGGAAGGCCTATTAGCAGTTTGTTTAAAGCTGACTTTGATGTGAGAGTAACGGTGATTGAGATTTAAGCTAACATTGAGAAATGACTAGTAACTGCCGCCAACCGTAAACAGCCAACACGTTGTTGTGTTGGCTGTGTATGGATTTTTCAACTGGTAATAGTGGCGATCATTACTCTTGACCAATTGACTAATTTTATTTCGACTAGATGTTCTGCATTGTTTGTCGATGAATTTGTCGACCACATTTGTGTCACCATGTTTTAGACTAGCTGGTCATTTTATAACACACCAGCTGGTTAAGCTTTACCAGTAACTGCGACTTGGATAATGGCATGGCTCTGTTGAAACCTATGAATGTCTGAAACAAACCCACAATCGGCAATCAAATGCTTGGATACTGGCAATATAAACCAGAAATCGATCCATGCAAAATCTAAACTGTGAGATTTGAAGAACCTTGGCGATAATAGTGACCAGATCTTTGTAAATGGTGTCCACTATTAAAAATGGGCATGACTAGATCATGATTGCATCAATCAAATGATCTCGAGCCTATCAATGACGAACCAAAAACTCTAAAATATGACCAACTTTTATCGGTAAAGAGATAAACATAAGCAATACTGCAAACAAAACCAGAGATTCTAGGTTTGAGAGGTCCCGCCATGATTGCTAGAATATGATAATGCAAAAACTTAGAAAACTATTAGAACAAAATATTCAACGAAATAAAAAATGCTAATTTTGAAAATTTAAATGAAAACCTCGAGATAGAGTGTGTAAAATGAAAATTAAACAAAATAATTAAATGCAATTTTACCAATAATCTCCATTGCAAGCGGAATTGCTCCCAAATGACTAAGTTAGTCACTATTTCAATAGCATATAATTAGCACAAATGTGGAGAAAAATATGACAGCATATGGATATCATGAAGGTGGATGGATTTGTGAGAGCATGAGGCTCTTATCTATAGGTTTTTAGAAAAGAAGATCAATGGTGGAGGATGTATGAGAAGATCAACAGTGGAGGATTCATGAGAGGATTTTCATAGGATTGAGGAGGGTTTGTTGTAGTCAAGAAACATGTACCCCCTTTGATTTAGAAAAAGGTGAAGATGAGTCATGACTATGCAACATGTGTCTTTTAGTTTGGAAAAAGGTGGAAACATGTTGGAGAGAAAATAGTCGTGTGTCATAACTATGTAACATGTGTCTTTTAGTTTAGAAAAAGGTTGAAACATGTTGGAGAGAAAATAGCCATGTGTCATGACTATGTAACATGTGTCTTTTAGTTTAGAGAAAGGTAGAAACATGTTGGAGAGAAAATAGTCATGTGTTATGTGAGGTGGAAAAGGTGGATAATTAAATAACAAAATTATTTAATTATGTGTGAGGGGAAAATTAGCTAATTAAATAATAAGTTTATTTAATTAGCAAGTAGTATACATTAAGTGAGGTAAATTAACTAATTTGGTCATTTAGTTAATTTAAAATAAAGTTGTGCATTGTGCTAGGACAAATTTAGATGTCTACAAAGAGAGAACAACACCAAAGGAATTAGAAGACTGATATAGACTAGAGAAACCTACTTTAGATAAAAACTCCACTAAAAATTTGAGAAATATCTCACTTAAGTATGTGAGGCCTATTTATTTCACTCCCTTATTTTTCTTATTTTATATTTACAGTTGATGACATTTCGACATTTGGGGACTGTTGATCCCGATATGCAGATTCTCTAGACTATATTCCTTTATTTTGGTTAGCTATGTTTAGTATGTTGTGATGTGACTATATCCTGATTTTGATTCACTGATGATGATTAGACATGTGATATGCATTTTGATGATATTAGAGATGCTAGTTGTGAAATCATTATATGGATTTGCTATGTGATCTTGACCTTGAGATAGTATATAGAAATGCAATTATGAATCTTATTTATGATGTGATTTTTATAATGTTTTAAATGATTATGTGATGGCATGAGTGTATGGATTTCCTTGCTTCGGCTATGATATATATATGTTGGATTAATCTATTTGTTCAAGTGCGCAGGTGATTTTCCAGGCCACGAAAAATTAGAGATTGATCTCACACCTAATGTATTTCTCGTGTTAGACCAATCTATTCCCAAGAGGGACAAGGATCATGTGTGATTGTATGATGCTTTCGTAAATGTCTACATTTTATTATTTGGCCTAGATTTCACCCTTTTGTATAATTTAATTGAAGTGTTATGAAATTATGTGATTTAATTTACACCATTTGATATCTTTTACTTTTGTGGCCATTTTATGTGATTTTCTACCTCCTTAGGTGTTTATTATGGGCTAAAATTAACCCTAGGTGGTACCCCTTGTTGGGATAAGGTGCCATTAACCTTGTAAATCCCAATATTGTATTTATTCCATTTATTATTTGTAATTTGTAATTACCCATAAGGGATGTATAGGTTTCACCGGCAAGTTGTTACAGAGTTACTTTTACTGCTCAAGGAATCTCAGTAAATAGTAAATGAGGTGAGGTGGAGAATCTTGGTGCCTATTTTAGGGAAATGTATTTTTGGGCTGTTATGACACGTGTCATAAGTTTGTAAGAGCATATATGACAAATTACAATTGTCATAAGGTGTAAGAGATTCTATGACAACATATGACAGCAATTATTGTCTTGTAAGTTCATATTCTTGGTTCTAGGCACCTATATTGGGAAGATGCCTATGACAGGTGTAAGGGAATCTATAAGAAGATGATTTTGGAGTATCCCCAGATAGAAAAGTTGGATTTTGTTCATCTCCCACAAATTTCTTTGGTGGGTACTCATTTTGGATAAATATGAGACTTGAGAGTGAAGTTTGGGGGAGTAACAGTGAGAGGAAAACTTGCTTGCAGGTAATAGGTTGAGTGAGAGATTTTCTGTACACAGGTGCTACTGGATTGAAGAATGAAGAAGAGATTAGAAGTGGATATATTGTAATCTTGTTTTAAAGATAATACAACTTGGGCCTCTCTTCTTGGTGGAGTTTTTTCCCACAAGGATTTCTCCTCGTAAACATTGTGTTATGTGTTTATTCTCTTATTCCATTGCTACCTTATGTTGTGAGATCTTGCATTCTTATGTTGCTGATTTGTACCTCTTTGTTGCTGCTATCTTATGGTGATGTTATTTTTGTTATAAGTTCATCTAAGGCGGTTTTATCAAGCATGTTAGAGTGACTGATTTTAGCATCATAAAGAAGTTGAATTGTTTCATGGTATTTCAAGGATTAAGAAAACTTATTTTCATATTTACATACAATTTTTGGATTTCTATATTGTAGTAGTCAAAGCCTTGTATCTCACCAATTGGTATCATATCATGGTGATTTGATGATTAACAATGGGATTAGAGATTGTTTGTTTATTCTAACAGTTTGGTATCAGAGCTTAAGGTTGTTCCATGACTTGCATGTGCTCGTATGTGCTTGCATGTTCTTGCATGTGAGTTGCATGTACTTGCATGTACTTGCATGTTGCTTGCATGTGGTTGCATGTGAGTTGCATGTACTTGCATGGGCTTGCATGTTGCTTGCATGTGATTGCATGTGATGGATTCATGGTAATTTGGTTCTTGATATTCCTCCATTTTGAATTTTAGCTTGTAAAGCTTGTGAATTTGTTGGAAGGAATTGTAGAGTTGGAGGTTTTTTGGGCTGCAGTGGATGTTTTGTATGTTGGCATTGTTTTGCAGATCTGTGAGATTAGAAACCATGGTATCTAACTTTCGGATGGATATTGTCAATGAAATCTACGGTGGGCTCTTGAGGCTCAGGGTTATGGATCTTCATGGAGTTGATCTTGTGGTAGTTATCTAGAGCTCCGATTTGGCAATATGTGAGTATCCTCTTGCATGGTGGTTATGTTCCTTTACCTTCTGGTCATGTGAAGTGAATGGGTTTTCATATTGGCTGTTTGATTTTGGTGCCCTAGTTACATGGAAGAACATTTATTCTTTGGACTATAGTATGGAGTGCTTATGTTGGATTCATGATTCATGGGTTTAGCCCTTGGTTATATGAAAGTATTGGATGATTTTCCATCAGTTGCATGTGGGTTGTGGAGTTGTTATTTTAGTGATATGGAAACTCCTAGACAACCTGGTTCCTCCTTTTTCATATTCATGTTATTTTGGATATGTAGGTTTTACAGTTTTCCTATTACAAAAAGCTATGAATTCGTAGATCTGTGATATTTCATTATTTCAGATGACATGTATGGTGTGAATATCTGGATTTTTAAGTGATTTCAGATTTACAGAGAGATGGTTTTGCAGGTTTTACATGTTAACAAAAATTTGTGGTTTGTAGATCTGTGGAAAGATTGTGTTTAGACTCTTAGAGTATTCTAGATGGAAACAGCTACAGATTTGCAGGGCTGCTTGATGGGTTCTTATGATCTATGGTTACTCTTATGTGGATTTGTTTGGCAAATCAGGTCTACCGTTGATCTTGGTGTTTGAGTCTTGGAAATCTACATGTTATTCCTAGTTATCTTTGTTCTACGTGTTACTGATGTGGGGTTGAATTTATTTTTCAATTATTTGAGATTGGAGCATTGACCATGTTTTTCTCCTTTGAGATGTTGCATGAGTATAGATCTTGTAAATTGTCTGATGAGGATTCTATTTGGTTGGCCTCTTCTTGGTCACCTTGTTTACATTGGTATGTTTATTACAGTGAGGCAGAAGGATGGTTTAGAGTACTTGATATAGTTGTTCATTAGAATCTATAGTAGTAAGTTATGGTGCATGAAAAGCTCTGTTCACTTTTAGTGGAGTTTTGTGTAGTTACATAGTGTGTTCATCTTCTTAGTTTGGAGATTATGGTTTACTTGACCCTTTGGGAGTTGTTGTCGTTACAGTGGTTTTCTTTGATTGTGTTGAGGCCATGGATGATCTTCATTTAGGAGATGGTTATCATGATGTCATGGATAGCTTTGTTACATGTTTCAGTGGTAGCTTTTGATAGTGATGGTTTGATGTTTATCTTGTTGCCATGTATAGGTCGGTATCACAGTTCAGTGGGAGTTTTGGCAAGATATGATTATCTTCATGTGATTTGAAGAGGTTTTAACATCTTGTTTCATGGAGGACCCTTAGAGTCTTTGGTAAAGGTGTTATTGTTCTTCCTTTGGAAAGGATGTAGTTCTCTTTGGTTTTGAGTATTAATCATTTGCTTGGAGCTTCATGATTTTGCAGGTTGCATTTGAAGTTAGCATGGATTGATTGGTGGGTGCTCATGGATACTAGAGAGACTTGGGTTAGGCTGGATATCTCTTATGTTTAGAGATATATGTTGGAATGGTTACTTGTTATGAAAGTTTTTCAACAATAAAGACCGAGGAGTCTACACCTGGAAATGGATGTGAGTCCATCATAGACCTAATGAGAAGGTTGTCTTTATTGAAAGCTTATATTGCTTGGTGTTGTATGCACAGGACAATTTTGTATCCCACTCTTGGTCTACTTGGCAAGTGAATGATCTAAGAGGTGCTGCCCACCTAATTATTAGATGCATTCTTTATACGTACCTTGTCTTCTCTTGTGCATTAGTCTTGAAAGTTGAGTTCTGAGGGCTTGTTGAGAAGTAGATGTATGATTTTATGTATTTCCATTGTTCTCCTTGTAATCTTGAACTTGGGATAGTTCTAAAGTTTTGGTAGGAAAGGTACAGGAGATGGTTAGTGGGTTTGGGCATATTCCCTTATGTTGTGGGAATGTTTGGCTAGTTTGATCTACTTTCTGTGAGAGGTTTTACATCTATTTCATTATAAGTTGAATGGTTAGATGTTGATATCCTTTCATTTTGGGAGTGTTGAAAGAGATCTTACTTTACATAGTTTGGCACATGTTAGTGTGGTATAAGGACACAGTTTGATTTGTAGGTTCTCTCTTTCCTGGTATATTGTCTTCTTCTTGAAGGTTCTTATGTTTATGGAGTTGAGGTTATGAATGGAGTCATGTGTTGTTGTTTGTACTTCATTGTTTTTTGACAACAATTGGTAGCTCCTTGATCTCTTTCTTCATTGGTTTGGAGGACTTGGGAGAGTTATTTGGATTGGTAATGAGAGATGTATTTGGCATATCATTGTATGCTTATTTGACACTATGATAGAGGAATTAGCCACATCCTCTATGTGAAGTGCTAAAGGAGGACTTGTTAATGCTATGATCTTGTTTTCATATTTGACATTGCCTATGCAGTGGGAGTTCCATAAGATATATGTGTTCTGCATGGGAGGGGCACCTTTCTTGGACTAGTTACACTTTATTGTAGTGAGTTACTTCAGAGGTTTTTTATCACATGTCTATGTGTTTTGTTACCTTGGAGTCTTCTCTTGCAGGATGGTGGATATACAGGGACTTGTTTACAGATTTGGGTTGTTATGTTGACAACATGAAGTTCTACCTATGATAGTTTTACCCTGGTTTGAGGTATGGATAGTTTGGATGAGCTACAAACTTGCTGTGGTTGCTATTCCAATATGGTATGAGTGTGGCAGCCACTCAGAGTCATTTGTTATCATTTGGATTTGATGCTTGTGTTCATGTATAGATTGGTGCAGGTTTCAGTGACAGTTCATATGTTTCACCTTGGCATGTTCCTTGTCCCATCATGGGTAATATGATGTGAGGATCTCTTGCTTGAGATGGTGGTTATATTCTTTGCTTTTGCAGGTATCTTGTTGGAGCAAAAAAACATGTTGAAGAATCAATGGTACATGGTTGGCTAAGGGATGTTTATTCCCTTGATTGATATTTCCTATGGGTTGATTTACAATGTATAATGTCAAGTGGGAGAATGTTGGGATAAGGTGCCATTAACCTTGTAAATCCCAATATTGTATTTATTCCATTTATTATTTGTAATTTGTAATTACCCATAAGGGATGTATAGGTTCACCAGCAGGTTGTTATAGAGTTACTTTTACTGCTCAAGAAATCTCGGTAAATAGTAAATGAGGTGAGGTGGAGAATCTTGGTTCCTATTTTAGGGAAATGTATTTTTGGGCTGATATGACGTGTGTCATAAGTTTGTAAGAGCATCTATGAAAACTTACAATTGTCATAAGGTGTAAGAGATTCTATGATAACATATGACAACAATTATTGTCTTGTAAGTTCTTATTCTTGGTTCTAGGCACATATATTGGGAAGATGCCTATAACAGGTGTAAGGGAATCTGTAAGAAGATGATTTTGGAGTATCCCAAGATAGAAAAGTTGGATTTTGTTCATCTCCCATGAATTTATTTGGTGGGTACTCATTTTGGTTAAATATGAGACTTGAGAGTGAAGTTTGGGGGAGTAACAGTGAGAGGAAAACTTGCTTGCAGGTAATAGGTTGAGTGAGAGATTTTCTGTACACAGGTGCTGTTGGACTGAATAATGAAGAGGAGATTGGAAGTGGATGTATTTTAATCTTGTTTTAAAGATAATACAACTTGGGCCTCTCTTCTTGGTGGAGTTTTTTTCCCACAAGGGTTTCTCCACGTAAACATTGTGTTATGTGTTTATTCTCTTATTCCATTGCTATCTTATGTTGTGAGATCTTGCATTCTTATGTTGTTGATTTGTCCCTCTTTGTTTCTGCTATCTTATGGTGATGTTATTGCTATTATAAGTTCATCTAAGGTGGTTTTATCAAGCATGGTAGGGTGGCTTATTTTAGGATCATAAAGAAGTTGAATTGTTTCATGGTATTTCAAGGATTAAGCAAACTTATTTTCATATTTGCATACAATTTTTAGATTTCTATATTGTAGTAGTCAAAGCCTTGTATCTCACGAAATGGTATCATATCTTGGTGATTTGATGATTAACAACTGGATTAGATATTTTTTGTTTATTCCAACACCCCTAGGGTCTAGGGCCCATTTGAGCATGCCAAACCCTAGGGTTACCTCTATATAGTCACCTTAACCTTAGCTTAAAGCAAAGTGGTGAAAATTCAAATTTGAATAAGTGTGGGAGATGAGTCATGCCTTGAAACAAGACCCATTTCCATTTCCAAGGCATTGAACCCCACCACCTTGAAGACTTGGGGAGTCTTCAAGACCCCCAAGTGTGTGGAAGCTTGCTCCAATTCTCTCACACATGTGAGAGCATCTTAGAGTGAAGGATCTCCCTTTAGAGAATAAGGTGATGACATGTGTCATCCCTTATCCTCTTGGAGCCCATTTGGAGAGATGCCACCTCTCCACCTTTTCTCTCACACATGTGTGAGAACACATGTGGAGAGGGTGAGGTTTGAATGGATGGGACGGTGACACATGTCACCCTCACATTCCTTTTCCCTTGCAAGTGGGATGGGAAGAGGAAGGAGAAGGTGACATGTCTCACGTTCTCATTCCTCAAGGCTTTGGAATGAAACCTATTTTAATTCCTCCTTGAGAGGGAATGGGGTTCTTGTTTTTGCTTAATTTTTCTATCTTTGAGGAATTTTAGAGAGTTAGAGAGATTTTTGGGAGGATTTGGAGGTTTGGAGAAGGATTGTGGGCTCTTCTTCAACTTTCATCCATTGTTGGGCTCTTAAGGTAAGCCTTAAGGCATTTTAGTCTTCCTTATGCTTTGTTAATTTTGGTTGTGTGCTTGAAATTCTTTGGGTGTTTGTTTCTTCTTTATTGTAAGGTTTTTGGGTGTTTTGGGATGAGACTACCAATCTTGGTGTGTCCATCCATGTGTGGGACAGGGTAGGAGTGAACCTCCTCGAGGTCACCCTCATGGTATTGGTATTTTGTGGCCTTGAGGGCAAGTTATTGGAGTATGGAGTATTTTTATTGGAATGAGTGCCATGGTGAAATTTATATATTCATGGAGTTATCATTTTGGGCTTGAGGCCTTATTTTGTGTTGAGACTTTGAGATTTTTGTGGAGTGATCCTCTAAGTAGAGTGATGTCCACTCCCCTAGCCCTTCAAATCCATTTCTATGTATTTTGTGATGTGTAAACCTTATGGGTGTTCTTCTTGATTTGTGTGGTTTGCTTATTGTTGTATTGTGGATTGAGACCCATGTGAAGATCGACCTCCAAGCTCGGGGGTGACCCACTTGCGGGTCTATGGTAGGGAGGAGAGCATTTTTGGTGGCTTGGTTGTCCCTCCATTATTTTAAATTTTTGTAGGTTTATTTGGTGATCCTTGGAGCTTGGGCGATGTACTATTTTTTGTTGGTGTTGTAATGTTATTTTGGCTACTTGAGAGCCATGGCGAAAGAATGGCTTATTTGTTGTGGACAAACGAAAAGAGAGGAAAAAAAATGTTCTCATAAAAATGTATTTGATTTAAATGTTATTTAAGGTTTTTATTCCCTCTTGTTGTTGTTGAAAAAGTGTAAAAGGTTGCTGGTTTTATTATTATTGTGAGAATTTTTATGTTGAATGTGCTTTGAAGTTATTAGGAAAATAGCTATGTTGCTGACTTTAATTCATTGTCTGCAAAAAAAAAATAGTTGTTGGATTACAAAAAAAATATAGATAAGAGCTGTTACATTTATTTCAAAAAGAAATAGTAAAAAATACTCTTTACTATGCAAAGGATAGGTTGATTTTATTTCTGTCAATTTAATTTTCTTATGACAACAAGAAGAAAAAAATCAGAGGTTAAAAATTGTTGTATTGTTAGTAAGAATATATTTATCTGTGCGTGAGAAATTATATACATGCTTTTAATATTATAAACATGCATTATGTCCTTGTATATATATATATATATATTTGACCTAACTGATGTTTATGTTACAAAACATATGTTCTGGGGGATAACTTATATATATATATATATATATATATATATATATATATATCCCAATGTATTCTTTTATTTTATTCTGGACTGTATACTGGAACTAAGAATATATATATACCTTATGTAAATATGCTTATGACTGTGCAACAGAGATTAGACATTTTTTTTTCAAGAAAAAAATAGAGTATTAAATATAGTATTTAGGGCTTAAAGCCCAAAGTATTGCTGGTTGAAAGGCCGAAAGTATGGTGCCACCGCTGAGTATTGCTGTCACTGTGTGTTGGGTTTTAGTTGGGGTGGGGTGGGGGACGAACCCCCACCCACTACCCACCATTCGGTGGGTAGTGCGTGGGGATCCCTCCCCCACACCCCCTTTACCATTGTAAACCCTGCATTGGCTGCCGTGGGTAGTGCCCTTAGCCTGCAAACTTCCTTCACCATCTGAAACTGTTCAGCGCCGTTGCTATTCGAACTTGCAAATATATATATATATATATAGTGTATGCCTTTTCATCTGTAGCAAAAATACATTTAGTTCCAATTTTTTATCATAGCTTATATATATGCACACACAAGAAAAAAGAGCTTGTTAATCTTATAATATATTCAACGAATATACCAAAAAAAAAGAGAGAAGAAAGAAATGATAATAGAGGAGACACAAACAAAATAGAAAATAAAACAATGATTATAGAATAGGGTTAGGGCATAAGTGTGAGAAATGTTATTTTATTAATTTAGGGTTAGAAATTTTTTTTTAATATAGAAAACTTATAGGGCTTTGAATCTAATTTAATATTGTTTCATTGAGAAGTGGGGATTTAACTTAAATTTTAAATTGGGAGTGATGGGTACACATGAACCCATGCCCTCCCTTTTTGTCCCCTTCTTTTATTTGACTTGAATTTTGAATTTAAACCTTGGGGGTAAAGTATTTAGTTGGATGAGATACTTTTATACTTTTATTTTCTTTTTAAACTTTTAAGGAAATTAATCTAACTTTACCTTGAGCCCATTTAATTTTCTCTTGGGGAAATTAATGTTAATATGGGATTTAATAGGGGAAATAATTAAATGTTTGAGGACGTTAATTATTTTAATTTAATCATAGCAAGGAGTTATTTAATAAACCTTAGATCTTAATACTTTTAATCGAGAGCCTTATCGATAGCGTCATTAATTAAACCTATATTAATCTAAGGAGCTTAGTTAACGAAATTATTTTGGGTAATATTTAATCCTTCTTGTGGTTAGCAATTTAATTTTTTAGTTAGTCGAGGGTTTTGGTAAGAAAATTGTAATCTAAATAATTTCCATGTACACCCTAGAGGCGTTATGCCACCGAAATTTTATGGGATTTCTTAGTAGTTAATTAATCAAGTTAATAGATGAGTTGATTATAAGTTAATCTTTTTTTTGCAAATATATTTTGGATTGTTGTGGCTATTAATTAATCTATGATGTTTTAGTTTTAGGGTTTGATTTTTGACACATGTCAAAAATCATGCCACTCACCTAGGAAACTTAGGGTTCGAAGCCAATGGATTCTAACCCTAGTAGCGACACTCCTTGGTCGCATAAAACCCCTTAGTAGGCTACCATTGTGTAGGGGTTACGAATGATACTCGCAATACTTGCCTTTTGATTGACATGTTTATGCCTTATGCATATTGCCACCGAGCACGCAAATGCATATGAGGGGGTTTCTAGGGATATGTGGAAAAGTTTTTGATATTTCATGTCATGATCACATGAAAAATGTGGACATGACACATGTGTTGTGTGTCGTGACTGCATGGGAAATGTGGGCATGACATTTGCTATCAGAGCCCAAGTTTAAACACTGGGCTTGTTTGGGCACATCATATATTCCACATTTTTGATTAAGTTGTAAATACCTTGTTCTTGTAGGATGCCTCCTAGAATGAGGCGAGCGCATTCACGTGCCACTGCATCCATGGAGATACATAGCGAGTCATCAGCCAAGGGTAAGGGACCACCAGCACCACAGGGACCATAGTTACCACAGGCACCACCAGCACCTAATTTAGGGCCACAGATTCTCCAAGTATTACATGCAGTCTTAGAGAGGTTACCAGTGACTGTAGCAGAGCCATGTGTTGAGCCCTGCGTTGAGCTGCGTGATGAGCCACGTGCTGAGTCACGTGTAGAGCCACATGTCAAGCCCTATGTAGAGCCACGAGTGGAGCCACGTGTTGAGCCACACATGGAGCCACATATTGAGCGGCATATAGAGATACTTGAGACCACAACAGAGGAGGTCAGTTCAGTGTATAGAGCTCATAGTAGGAGTCCTCTGTGGTAGGCGAGGAGAGGCTGTGAGGATAGAGTAGGTCTATCATGAACCTTATGATTATGGATGGCGAGAGGAGGTGGATGAGCCTTTCAGAGGACATAGAGACCATGGGGACCCCATTAGGGATTTACTTAGGATAAATCCACCCACCTTTGCAGGGACCATAGAGGGAGCCGAGGCTGAGGCTTGGCTCATCAGCTTAGATAGGTACTTTGCATTGCATCCCTATGGTAGCGACACAAAGGCACGCGTGGCAGTTCTCCTTTTGAGAGACGCAACAACGACATGGTGGTGCACTGAGGAGTACAAGCGTCACCTATCACTGGATACTCTTACATGAGACACCTTCACTGAGCACTTTAACGCATGTTATCTTTCAGATCACTATAGGTAGCGTTAGATTGACGAGTTCCATGACTTGCAGCAACGAGGTTCCACTATAGTGCAGTATGAGAGTAGGTTCATTGAGCTGTCATAGGATACAGAGTACCTCCATGATAAAAAACTTCTGGTTCACAAATTTATCAGAGGTTTGAATCATGGGATATCAGGACTAGTGAGCATGGTAGACCTCCAGACCATGAGTGAGGCTGTCGAGAAGGTGTACATTGTAGAAGAGATTCAGGGGCGGGGTCAAAGTTCACATCCTTAGTATCAGGACCGTAGCCAGTAGTAGCATTAGGGCTTCTACCAACCACCACCACCACCTCAGAGGGGAGGATTTAGTTCTACACTGTTACCTCCTAGACCTCCACAGCAGCAGCAACAACATCAACAGAGGTCTAGGCCACAACAGAGGGCACATGGGTGTCACAAACACGGTTGGCAGTAGTAGGGCCCGTGTAGGGATCAGTGACAACACGGACCATCTATGGGGCCCGCTAGATCACATAAGTCATTCAGAGGTTCTCAGGGTTCCATGAGTCAACTTGGGTAGCAGCAACCGAGTAGGACACAGTTAGTATAGGTGCAGGCTCGGGGACCATGTTATGTTTGTGGTGGGGTAGGTCATTTAGCCAGAGAGTGCCCATAGGGCTATACAGCAGGGGGATAGCCTCATGCAAGTGGATCCAAGAAGACAATTGGGGATGTGGGTAGGTCCCACCGTATGTTTGCAGCGGTTAATACCCACCAGGATGACTTTTAGGACTCCGTGATCGAGACCGCAAGTATGATTGGGGATGTCCCTATTTCTATTTTATTTGATTTTGGCACTATTGATTCCTTTATATCTCTATTATTTGTGGAGCGTTGCAGGCTGGTGGCCTCTAGGCAGGGCGATAGGTGGGAGGTTGAGTTGGCCACAGGGACCAAGATGGCAGTGGATGCTTTGGTTCACGACTATGAGATATCTTTGGGAGCCTTCACTACATTATGCGACCTTAGGGTTATGCCCTTAGGATCTTATGGTGTGGTTTTAGGCATGGATTAGCTTATGGTTCATAGAGCCAAGATATATTGTCGCCGTAAGGCGATTGGTTTCTTAGACAACCATGGCATGACAGTCGATATAATGGGCATTCAGAAGCCCATGATAGTTCACATGATATCTACTTAGCAACTTAAGCACTGCATGAGGAAGGGTTGTCAGATGTTCACCATTACTATTAGTGACATGTCAGAGGATGAGCCAAAGGCATCATTAGATAATCATCCCATCTTGAGAGAGTTTGCCAATGTTTTCCCACCAGAGTTACTAGGGATACTACCTTGCAGAGAGGTAGACTTTCACATTGACCTTGTGCTAGGTGCTGAGCCAGTGTCTCGTACACCCTATAAGATGACTACCCATGAGCTCACGGAGCTCAAGTTAAGTTAGAGGAGTTGCTCGAGAAGAGGCACTCTGACCATCATTTCACCTTGGGACACACTGGTAATCTTTGTGAAGAAGAAGGATGGGTCTCTTCGTCTGTGCATGGATTATAGGTAGCTTAATAAGGTGACAGTGAAGAACCGTTATCCTCTGCCTAGGATTGATGATCTTTTTGACTAGATGTAGGGAGCCAGAGTGTTCTCTAAGATAGACCTGAAGTTTGGTTATCACCAGTTGCGCATCACAGAGGCGGACATCCATAAGACCACCTTTCAGACTCGATACGACCACTATGAGTTCACTGTTGATGCAGGAGCATCCAGAAGTCTAATGCAAAAGCATCAAGAAGAATTTAGAATCATTGAGATAGTTGATAGAAGCTTCAGTGTGTAGAGAGAGTGACCTTGGAGAATTCTAGATTTTGAGCATGAGAGGCTACGGATCTAGACTTAGCATCTAGACATAGGAAATTACAACATATCAAGAATTCAGATTGTTTTGTTTTGATTCTAGAAAGTTATCACAGTTTAAAAATTGACTGTTCTGACAGAATAGAGCCGACTGTGTTTAGTGAAGTGGAATTGGCTTGCGGATCATTTTTGTGACTTGCGAAGAGAAAAGAAGAATTGGTTGATGAAGTTTAAGGACTTGGCTGACCTTCAATAAGGTTTGTGTGAAGTTCTATCCATTTTTGGAGTAGTGCCTTATGTTTAGGCCCGACCTATTTTGTGTACATGTTACTTAAACTAGCCATTGCAATCAAGCTGACTTGATGATGATCCAAAGGCTTGCAGATGATATAAATGAAGGATAATGATTTGCTACTAGTCAGCAGTGTGGAAGTGATCGATAGCAAAAAGACATAAAGTGAGATTTGAAGTTGTTTTGATCCGGTTGAGTAGCAGAACAAATTAGAGAGCAAAGAAGGAAGCAGAATGAGTTACAAAGTAGATAATTCAGATGTAGATGGAATAAAGCATGAAAGAATTTTGTTGCATGAATCTTTTGTAGTCCCTGGGCTATGGCCTAGCATCTGTAAATCCCTTGAGGCATGTGTAATGTGTTTTGAGATCTATATATATATAGATGAGCTTTGAAGGCTGGGTTTTTCCCTGATAGGGTTTTCCCAGGATAAATCTTGTGTTATGTGTTCATGAATCTATTTTACCTTTCTGTTGTTAAACTATAATATTCTATTGCATATCTGTATGACCATGGAGTTGATTGTTTAAGGTTGCAAGGTTGGGCAATCCCTAACTGGACCCTCCTACCTTAACTGCATCAAGTGGTATCAAAGCCAAGTTTTGAATCTGTTGGGTTGGTTGTGAATTTGTTAGAAGGTGGTGAATCTGTTGGAAGTGTGAAACCCTAAAGCATACAACAATCATCATAGAAGAAAGATCAATGCAAGAAATAGTTGGTAAGCTTTTCAAATTAAGTTGTTTATTTAATTTGTTTCAGATGGGGAAGATTGGAAAGAGGATGAAGAAAGAAAACAAAACCCTAATGTGTGAAAAGGATATTTTGAAAGAAGAATTGTGCGAAGTCAAGAAGTGTAATTCAAAGTTGTTAGAGAAGATGAAAGATATAGGAGTGGACAAGTTTGAAACCCTTGAAGAGGAATTGAAAGACATAAAGATCAGAAATGAAGACCTATAAGCAAAGCTGAAACTATTTAAGGATGTTGAAAAGAAACTTGTAGAGTTAGAGAAAGGATTTAAGTTGTTTTATAAGGTTGAACAGAGGAACAAAGATCTAGAAGACAGTTTGGAAGAGTTGAAGAAGGAGAATAGTTTACAGAAAAGTGAAATATCAAAATTAAAAGAGCAAAAAGACCAGTTAGAGCAGCCACTTATAACATGTAGAGAAGAGAATAAAAATTTGAGACCTAAACCTAAACTTTGTGATGTTTCTTGTGATACTAATGATTTGTGTGATGATGCAGAAGTTTCTTTAGAAAGTGAGATTGAAGATGATAGTATGACCAAACCTAGAGTGGTTGGTGATGGTATTGGTTTCAAAATCATGCAAAGAATGGGATATGAAAGAAAAGGATTGGGAAAGTAGTAGCAAGGAATTATAGAACCTATTGAACCGGTAATCAGACCAAGAAGTGAAGGGATTAGATATGACAGAGCTAAGGAGGTTATGTAAAACTTTAAATCAAATCAAAGTAGAAAAGGCATGTTCTGTTCACATTGTAATAGGCATGGACATGAAGAGGAATCTTGTTGGGATATACACCCTTGTAAGTTATGTGGATTGAGGAACCATTCTGAAAAGTTGTTTTGGAACAAGATGAAGAGAAGAAAGCCTATGGTAGGTTGTATACATAAGAACTATGGATGGATTGATGGACAAGAGTGGAAACATGTTACTAGTAGGTTCAGGGGGAGATATAGACTGAAGTGTTTATATGTTGGATTAGGATGCAAAGAAAGAAGACCTTATGTGGAGCAGAACAAGGAAAGAAATTCAAACTACAGAGGGAGAAGTGACAGGAGTCATAATTCTTATCATAGTGCAGGAGGATTTGCAAGAAGAAGAACTTGTTTTCAGGTTTGGAGGAGAAAAGAATCAAGCAAGGAAAGTCATCAAGAACCTGTAACTAAATAAGTTGATAAAGGAGAAGCAATAAGTAATTCAGAGATAGTATTTGCAGAGGTTAAAAAGCCTGCTGATACGAAAATGATTTGTGTAGAAGAAGAAGAGCTGATTGAATCAGTAAGTTTGATAGAGGAACCAAAAGAAAGTGATGCAGAGATAGTTTATGTAGAAGAGGAAGTAGAACCTTTTGAATCATTAAGTTTAATAGAGAAACCAGAAGATTTGGTCTTAAGGAGATTTGTGTTATAGAGAAAGTTTGTAAAATCTTCTGAGAAGGCAGTGCAAGATAAAGTTTGTGTGAACAAGTGTAAAGCATAGCAGAGAAAAGAGTTTAGACTAGATGAGAAGAATGGTATATTGGATTGAAGTGATTATGGTAAGGGAAACAAAGTGAAGTACATAAGCAATGTAAGCAGAGTGGAAGTTGTAAGATTTTGAGGAGTGCAGATGAAATTGTGTTAAGAACCAAAGAATAGATAGCATTGCAAGAAAGTGTATTGACTTGATTGTTCCAGAGGATGTATTTGATTGAAACATACTTTGATCTAGAGGAAACTTGTGGAGAAGAATTTCTTAGACCACCAATCGCTGATGTAGTGAAAGGCTTACAGGTAGACCGCCGAACCTAGACCATGACAAGATGATGAACTTGAGGCAGTTTTGCAGGGTGGACTTGAATAGATCGCTGACCTTGAGGCAGTTGCAAGTACCTGAAGATAGGTCACCAAACCTTGAAACTAACTTAATATAGACCTAAGTGAAGGGTCTCACTTCTCAAATAAACCTAAGAGTCTGATGCAGGAGCATCCGGAAGTCTGATGCAGAAGCATCCAGAAGAATTTAGAATCATTGAGACAGTTGACAGAAGCTTGAGTGTGCAGAGAGAGTGATCTTGGAGAATTCTGGATTTTGAGTATGAGAGGCTATGGATCTAGACTTAGCATCTATACATAGGAAATTACAACATATCAAGAATTTAGATTGTTTTGTTTTGATTCTAAAAAGTTGTCACTGTTTGAAGATTGACTGTTTTGCTAGAACAAAGCCAACTGTGTTTAGTCAAGTGGAATTGGCTTGCGGATCATTTCTGTGACTTGTGGAGCAAAAAGAAGAATTGGTTGATGAAGTTTAAGGACCTTGCCAACCTTTAGTAAGGTCCACGTGAAGTTCTATCCATTTGTGGAGCAGTGCCTTATGTTTAGGCTTGACCTATTTTGTGTACACGTTACTTAAACTAGTCGTTGCAATCAAGCCAACTTGATGATGATCTAGAGGCTTGCAGAGGATATAAATGAAGGATAATGATTTGCTACAAGTCAGTAGTGTGGAAGTGATCGATAGCATGAAGACATGAAGCAAGATTTGAAGTTGTTTTGATCCGGTTGAGTAGCAGAATAGATTAGAAAGTAGAGAAGGAAGCAGAATGAGTTATAGAGCAAAGAATTGAGATGTAGATGGAATAAAGAACGAAAGAATTTTGTTGCATGAATCTTTTATAGTCCTTGGGCTGTGGCCTAGCATCTGTAAAGCCCTTGAGGCATGTGTAATGTGTTTTGAGATGAATATATATATATATATATATATATATATATATAAAGATGAGCTTTGAAGGCTGGGTTTTTCCCTGATAGGGTTTTCCTAGGATAAATCTTGTGTTATGTGTTCATGAATCTATTTTACCTTTCTGTTGTTAAACTATAAGCTTTTGTTGCATATCTGTATGACCATGGAGTTAATTGTTTAAGGTTGCAAGGTAGGATAGTCCCTAACTAGACCATCCTACCTTGACTGCATCAACTGTGGTACCCTTCGCTTGACCAATGCCCCTACAGTGTGCATGAGTCTCATGAACAAGGTGTTTCGTACTTACTTGGATCAGTTCATGATTATATTCCTTGATGATATTTTGATCTATTTGCAGACTGAGGAGGAGCATGAGGAGCACTTACATCAGGTTTTGTAGTGCTTGAGAGAGCAACATATATATGGCAACTTGGTGAAGTGTGCCTTTTTCAGATCCAAGGTGCAGTATTTGGGGCACATCCTATCTAGCGATGGTATCTCTGTAGATCCATTGAAGATTAGGGTTATTAGGGATTGGCCAACACCCACCAATGTGACAGAGGTCAGGAGTTTTATGGGGTTAGTGGGGTATTACTGCAGATTCATTGAGGGCTTCTCCAGGATAGCACATCCCATCACTTCCCTTCAGCAGAAAGGGAAGAGTTTCACTTGGACTGAGCAGTGCAAGAGGGCCTTTGGGGTCCTCAAGGAGCATCTTACCAGTGCTCCCATCTTAGCAGTTCCTGATCTAGCAGCAAATTTCATAGCTTGTACGGATGCATCACTAGAGGGATTAGGAATCATACTTATGCAGGATGGTAGAGCGATTATGTATGAGTCGTGAAAGCTCAAGACCCATGAGTTGAACTAGAACTACCCCACACATGACTTAGAGCTTGCAGCAGTGGTTCATGCTCTTGTTCATTGGAGGCACTTTCTACTAGGTCATCGTTTCAAGCTACATTCAGATCATCATAGTCTTCAGTACATATTCATGCAGCCGAATCTAAACGCCCGCCAACGGTGTTGGATGGAGTTCCTTTGCGAGTATGACTTTGATGCTCACTACATCAAAGGGAAGGAGAATGTGGTTGCCGACACATTGAGTCAGAGGCGCCATGAGATCCTGACCTTAACACCGAGTGTGGACTTGAGAGGACCCATCGTAAAACATCTGCTTGAGGATGAGTGGTTTCTTGAGGTGTAGCAGGAGATCTAGTCATAGAGGGCCCTTGTGGGCAAGTTTGTAGGTTATTCCATAGAGGCAGATGGGCTCCTTAGACATAGACAGTGCATCTATGTACCCCATACAGGTGACCTACATATAGTAGTATTATTAGAGGCTCATAGAGCACCTTATGCAGCACACCCGGGGGTGAAGAAGATGCATGCCGACTTGCGATAGTTGTACCATTAGGCAAGTATGAGATGGGATATTGTAGAGTTTGTTTCTTGATGCCTTGAGTGCTAGAGGGTTAAGGCCAAGCATCAACATCTAGTAGGTCTTTTATACCCTCATGTGATACCTGAGTGGAAATAAGACACCATTTCCATGGATTTTATAGTTGGTCTTCCTATGTCATCTCGTCACCATGATGCCATCATGGTGACGGTTGACAAGTTGACCAAGGTGACACATTTCTCACCTGTGCACATGACGTACAATGCACCAACAATAGCAAGAGTATTCTTAGATGACATTATGAGATTGCATGGGGTACCTTGCTGCATTATTTCTGACAGGGACTCAACGTTCACATCAGCCTTTTGGAGGGCATTGTAGTAGGTGTTGGGCACACAGCTCAACTTCAGTTTTGCTTATTACCCTGAGACAGATGGTTAGACGGAGAGGGTGAATTGGGTGTTAGAGGAAATCCTCTATATGTACATTATGGACCACCAGTCTAGATGGGAGGAGTATATGTATCTAGTTGAGTTTGCTTACAATAATGGGCATCACAGCTCGTTGGGTATGCCTCCTTATTAGGCCTTGTACGACACACCTTACAAGACACAATTGAGTTGGGACCATATAGAGGACAGCGTTGCTATAGGGCCAGAGCTGGTACAGGATATGGAGTAGCAGGTGACCTTGATTAGACAGAGACTTCAGGAGGCACATGATCGACAAAAGAAGTATGTCGATGCTAAGAGACTAGATCAGAGCTTCTCAGTTGGCAACAGAGTTTTCTTGAGAGTACAGCTGCATAAGAGTCCAATCTGTTATGGAAAGGGCTCTAAGCTCACACCATGGTTCATTGGGCCTTTTAAATTCTTGGAGCGGATAGGACCCGTAGCCTACCATCTAGCCTTGCCACCTAGCCTATCACGCATCCACGATGTTTTTCATGTGTCTATTTTGTGGCGATATATATTTGATTTATCTCATGTATTGGACTAGAGTACTCTACAGGTAGAGGTGGATGGGTAGCTGGCTTTGGAGCCAATTAGCATATTGGCTCGTCAGATGTTGGGCCTTCGAGGTCGAGAGCTAGACCAGGTTAGGGTTCAGTGGGACAGGTATGATGAGGTCATGACGAAATGGGAGGATGCAGTTAGATTGAGGACACTTTATCCTCACCTCTTCGATAACTTCCAAGAGGAAGTTTAGTCTTAGGGGGGAGGATGTGAGGCCTATTTATTTCACTCCCTTATTTTTCTTATTTTATATTTGCAATTGATGACATTTTGACATTTGGGGATTGTTGATCCCGATATGCAGATTCTCTAGACTATATTCCTTTATTTTGATTAGATATGTTTAGTATGTTGTGATGTGACTATATCTTGATTTTGATTCACTGATGATGATTAGACATGTGATATACATTTTGATGATATTAGAGATGTTAGTTGTGAAATCATTATATGGATTTGCTATGCAATCTTGGCCTTGATATAGTATATAGGAATGCAATTATGAATCTTATTTATGATGTGATTTTTATAATGTTTTAAATGATTATGCGATGGCGTGAGTGTATGCATTTCCTTGCTTCAGCTATGATATACATATGTTGGATTAATCTGTTTGTTCAAGTGCGCAGATGATTTTCCAGGCCACGGAAAATTGGAGATTGATCTCACACCTAATGTGTTTCCCATGTTAGACTGATCTATTCCCAAGAGGGACAAGGATCATGTGTGATTGTATGATGCTTTCGTAAATGTCTACATTTTATTATTTGGCCTAGATTTCACCCTTTTGTATTATTTAATTGAAGTGTTGTGAAATTATGCGATTTAATTTACACCATTTGGTGTCTTCTACTTTTGTGGCCATTTTATGTGATTTTCTAACTCCTTAGGTGTTTATTATGGGCTAAAATTAACCCTAGGTGGTACCCCTAGGGTCTAGGGCCCATTTGAGCATGCCAAACCCTCTGGTTACCTCTATCTAGTCACCTTAACCTTAGCTTAAAGCAAAGTGGCGAAAATTCAAATTTGAATAAGTGTGGGAGATGAGTCATGCCTTGAAACAAGACCCATTTCCCTTTCCAAGGCATGTAATACCACCACCTTGAAGACTTGGGGAGTCTTCAAGACCCTCAAGTGTGTGGAACCTTCCTCCAATGCTCTCACACATGTGAGAGCATCTTGGAGTGAAGGGGCTTCCTTTAGAGAATAGGTGATGACATGTGTCATCCCTTATCCTCTTGGAGCCCATTTGGAGAGATACCACCTCTCCACCTTTGCTCTCACACATGTGGAGAGGGTGAGGTTTGAATGGATGGGAAGGTGACACATGTCACCCTCACATTCCTTTTCCCTTGCAAGTGGGATGGGAAGAGGAAGGAGTAGGTGACATGTGTCACCTTCTCATTCCTCAAGGCTTTTGAATGAAGCCTATTTTAATTCCTCCTTGAGAGAGGAATGGGGTTCTTATTGTTACTTAGTTTTTCTATCTTTGAGAGATTTTGGAGAGTTAGAGAGATTTTTGGGAGGATTTGGAGGCTTGGAGAAGGATTGTGGGCTCTTCTTCAACTTTCATCCATTGTTGGGCTCTTAAGGTAAGCCTCAAGGCATTTTAGCCTTCCTTATGCTTTATTAATTTTGGTTGTGTGCTTGAAATTCTTTGGGTGTTTGTTTCTTCTTTGTTGTGAGGTTTTTGGGTGTTTTGAGATGAGACTACCAATCTTGGTGTGTCCATCCATGTGTGGGGTAGGGGAGGAGTGAACCTCCTCGAGGTCACCCTCATGGTATTGGTATTTTGTGGCCTTGAGGGCAAGTTATTAGAGTATGGAGTATTTTGTTGGCATGAGTGCCATGGTGAAATTTATATATTCATGGAGTTATAATTTTGGGCTTGAGGCCTTATTTTGTGTTGAGACTTTGGGATTTTTGTGGAGTGATCCTCTGAGTAGAGTGATGTCCACTCTCCTAGCCCTTCAAATCCATTTCTATGTATTTTATGATGTGTAAACCTTATGGGTGTTCTTCTTGATTTGTGTGGTTTGCTTATTGTTGTGTTATGGATTGAGACCCATGTGAAGATCGACCTCCAAGCTCGGGGGTGACCCACTTATAGGACAATGGTAGGGAGGAGAGCATTTTTGGTGGCTTGGTTGTCCCTCCATTGTTTTAAATTTTTATAGGTTTATTTGGTGATCCTTGGAGCTTGGGTGATGTCCTATTTTTTGTTGGTGTTGTAATGTTATTTTGGCTACTTGAGTGCCATGGCCAAAGAATGACCTATTTGTTGTGGACAAAAGAAAATAGATTTAAAAAAAATGCTCTCATAAAAATGTATTTGATTTAAATGTTATTTAACATTTTTATTCCCTCTTGTTGTGGTTGTAAAAGTCTAAAAGGTTGCTAGTTTTATTATTGTTTTGAGAAATTTTATTTCGAATGTGCTTTGAAGTTATTAGGAAAATAGATATGTTACTGACTTTAATTCATTGTCTGATAGAAGAAAAATAGTTTCTAGATTACAAAAAAAATATAGATAAGAGCTGTTACATTTATTTCAAAAAGAAAATAGTCAAAAATACTCTTTACTATGCAAAGGATAGGTTGATTTTATTTCTGTCAATTTAATTTTCTTATGACAGCAAGAAGAAAAAATCAGAGGTTAAAAATTGTTGTATTGTTAGTAAGAATATATTTATCTATGCGTGAGAAATTATATACATGCTTTTAATATTATAAACATGCATTATGTCCTTGTATATATATATATATATCCCAATGTATTCTTTTATTTTATTCTAGATTGTATACTGGAATTGAGAACCTTTAGTGTATATATATACCTTATGTAAATATGCTTATGAATGTGCAACAAAGAATAGACATTCTTTCTTTTAAGAAAAAAATTAGAGAGTATTAAATATAGTGTTTAGATCTTAAAGCCCAAAGTATTGCTGGGCGAAAGGCCAAAAGTATGGTGCCACTGTTGAGTATTACTATCGCTGTGTGTTGGGTTTTAGCTTTGGGGTAGGGGGGACGAACCCCCACCCACTACCCACCATTTGGTGGATAGTGGGTGGGGATCCATGATGCAGAGTGGCACAAGGGAAGCAAAACACAAGGGTTTACTCTATTGTCCTTTGCCCACTCACCCACTTGAACTAGCCTTCAACCTCCCAACCAACCAAAGGCACATTCAAGGCATATGAAGGATTTGATGTCCAGACTATTGTCCAACCCTTAAGGCTTCTCCAACACCTTAAGACAGATCAGAAAACACCTTACCAACACTTGGTTTGTTCACCAACTTCATTCAACTCTCTAACCTTGACTAGGTCTAGTGAGGCTACTAGCCCTCCAAATCTAATTTTCTCCACACAACTTGACAAAACCCTAAATGACTAGGCAAGTAAATGATGGATTTGAATACCCTTTAAGGGGTCCTAACAAACTTCCAAACCTCTAGGTCCAACTCTACTCCGGCAACTCAAAACACCCACTAGGTCTCTAGGCCTAATTGATCACTTTAGGGCTAGGTTACAAAGCAAGTGGTCTAATTTGGGGTCATAGATCAGGGACAGGAGTTTGGATTACCTCTACCACACCCAAACAACTCAAAACCACCATTCATTCACTCACCTTATCAGATTTTTGTCATTTACATCACCAAATTGCATAATTTCAGTCAAAAACATAGAGATATTTGACCTAGGGCATCACCTTAAAAATAGAAGACTACCTTTCCCAGCAAAAATCTTTTGGAATCAAGTAGTATACACCCCTAGCCTGCATTTCACCGAGTGGTATGAAATTTCATCGGTGGGAATGCATTCTAGGGCCAAATTTGTGGGACAGCCCTAGAAAACAGGGTTTCTAGACCAATTTTGAAAGAAAATTCAATAACTTTTGACTCTGACCACTTCAAGACCTCAAACTAGTTGAATTTGAACCTAGACTCACTCTAGTTTTAGAAAAAGTACATTAGACCAAGAGTTTAGTTCGTACAGAAACATGTTTTCTTCAGAAAAATAGTCAAATTCTTGATTTTTGTGCCCAAAATTGCATACAAAATCTTCTCCTCCGTTCTGGGGTGAGAGGACAACATTATAACTCGACCCAAGTTGGTTTTCAACTATCAAAATAGATTTAACTTCCAAAAATGTGTTGCAACCGACCAAATGTGTCATTTGACAACATTGACAACATTGGTCACTATGACATTTTGCAGTAACACAAAGAGGTCGATTGGTTCAACTTGTCCAATGGAACCTAACCAACCACCATTCCCTCTAAAACATGCCAAAACACAAAAAATTCCAATTAGACTCAAAAACAAACAAAAAACCAACATTAGACCTACTAGGCCTAAGTGGCATAACTAGGGTCCAAATGGACTAAGAAGGATTTGAGGTTTATATAGTCACCCCAAACCTCTTGAGCATACAGAATGGACCAAACAACAATGGCTAAAAGCATTATTACCAAACACATTGAACAAAAACCATAACTTCTCAAAATGCATCAAAATTATCTTAGAAATCAAAATGCTGCTCTTGGGTGCCCTGCACCATACACCCACTGTCAAACAGAACTCAAGTCTCTTGAGTTAGGAATGTTATCAAATGTGAAACCTACCTTCTCAATGTCTGCTCTGCTCATCCAAGTGGCATCCTCCTGAGGTTTATTTGGCCACTTCACCAAGTACTCATAGTATGTGTGTCTCCTAGTCTGTTTTGCAATCCTCTTATCCAAAATGCACTCAATCTGATCAAGAGATGAAGGAATCAGTTCTTGGTGTCTGATCAGTTTGGTTTTCTTCATCAACAATCTGAGGATCAGATCCTTTATAGGGATAAAGGTCTGAAACATTAAAAATTGGAGACAAAGCAATGTCATCCGGAAGTCTAGTTTTATAGGCATTTTCTCCACATTTCTTGAGCACTTCACAAGGCCCAATCTTCTTCATGAGAAGCTTGGTATGTTTACCTGCAGGGAGCCTCTCCTTCTTCAGATGGACCATTACCAAATCCCCTTCTTTGAACTGCAAATCCCTTCTTCTCTTGTCAACAAACTATTTGTACTTCTGAGAAGTGGACAGCAATTTCTGTTGTACTTGTTCATGGACATCTTTCATGACTTGAACGAAGTCTTCAACCAATTTTCCAGTCCTTTAACCTCCCTAAGTTCCAAAATACCCCTTGGGTGAGTGCCATAAACAATTTGGAAAGGAGATAGGCTGGTGCTTCTGTTGATAATGTCATTGTATGAGAACTCTGCCTGTGCCAAAACTGAATCCCAACTAGCACCTTGCTCCTTTGTTAGGCATCTTAGGAGTTTGCCAAGTGACCTATTAATCACCTCTGTTTGTCCATCAGACTGAGGGTGATAGATAGATGATAAGGACAAATTTGTACCTAGTCTTTTCCAAAGTGTCCTCCAGAAGTATCCAATGAACTTGGGGTCTCTGTCTGAGATGATTGACAAAGGTAAACCATGTAATCTGACTATTTCCTTGAAGAAAAGACCTACTATGTGTGAGGCATCATGTGTGGTTTTACAAGGGATGAAGTGAGCCATTTTTGAGAACCTATCAACTACCACAAAGATGCTATCATGTCCATTCTTGGTCCTAGGCAAACCAAGTACAAAGTCCATGCTAATGGAATCCCAAGGCTTTGAAGGAATAGGTAGTGGAGTGTATAAACCTACATTTGATGTATGCCCCTTGGCTCTTTAGCAAATTTGACAAGTTTCAACAAACTTCCTTACATCGGTTGGCAATTTTGGCCAAAAATAGTATCTCCTAACCAATTCTAGGGTCTTATCAATGCCAAAGTGGCCTGACATGCTGCCACAGTGCTTTTCCTTGATAATATTCTCTCTAACAGACCCCCTTGGGATACACAACATTCTACCCTTGAAAAGATATCCATCTTGTAACAAAAAATAAAAAAAAACAGTGTTATACCTTCCTGTCATGGCCTTGCAAGATAGGTATGGCTCTTTGAAGTCTTCATCTGCTGCATATTGATCTTTGATGGCACGAATACCTGTACTTTCCAACTGTATGGTCTGCACAACAAGATTCCTCCTACTTAAGGCATCGGCTACCTCATTGGCCACTCCTTTCTTGTGTTTTATGGAGAAGGTGTATGCTTGGATGTACTCCATCCACTTGACATGTCTGTGGTTTAATTTCTGCTGCCTGTTCAAGAAGCTCAATGCATGGTTATCAGTAAAAACTATAAATTCCTTTGGCAATAAGTAGTGTCTCCATTTCCTCAATGACTGAACCATGGCATATAACTCTAGATCATAGGTGGAGTAGTTTTGTTTTGCCTCATTTAACTTCTCACTAAAGAAGGCTATAGGCCTCCCATCTTGACTTAGGACTCCCCCTACAACCCTCTTACTTGCATCACACTCTACCACAAAAACCTTGTCAAAATCAGGAAGAACAAGGACCGGTTGTTCTGATATTTTTTTCTTTAACAGTTCAAAGGATTGGTTGTCCTCATTTGTCCATACAAACACACATTTCTTGCCCCCTTTTATGGTGTCAACAAGTGGAGCACAAATGCCACTAAACCCTGTAATGAACTTTCTATAAAAGCTACACAAACCATGGAAACTCCTTACCTCAGAGGCTGTTGTAGGTGTTGGCCCCTTAAGAATGGCTTCCACCTTGCTTGGATCCATTTTTAGGCTGCCCTTAGAGATGACAAACCCCAAGAATATCAACTCTTCTTGTAGGAAGACACATTTGTCAAGGTTGATTCTCAACTTCTCCTCTTGAAGCCTCCTGAGCACTTGATGGATATGTCTTATGTGATCTTCCTTGTTGTCACTAAAAATTAGTATATCATCCAAATACACAACAATAAACTTGTTAAGGAAAGGTTTTAGCACTTCATTCATCAATCTCATGAAGGTGCTTGGTGCATTTGACAAGCCAAAAGGCATGACAACCCATTCAAATAGTCCTTCATTGGTTTTGAAGGTGGTTTTCCACTCATCCCCCTCCCTTATCCTGATTTGGTGATAACCACTTTTTAGATCTATCTTGGTAAAATACTTAGCCCTACCCAAGCAATCCATTAAATCTTCCATTCTAGGCATTCGAAATCTATACCTGATAGTGATCTTGTTGATGGCCCTGGAATCAGTGCATAGTCTCCATGTTCCTTCCTTTTTGGGTGCAAGTACTGCAGGTACTGCACATGGACTAATACTCCTCCTAATAAGCCCTCTATCCAACAAGTCCTAGATTTGTCTTGCCACTTCAGTATTTTGCTTTGGAGTGAACTTATAGGCTGCTTGGTTTGGTAGGGTGGATCTAGGGATGAGATCAATGCAATGACTAATCTCCCTCTTTGGTGGAAGTGCATCCTTACTCTCATCGGCTATCACATCATGGAACCTTTCCAATAGTTCTTCCACTTCCTTTGGTCCAATCCTCCTAAGAGGTTGCTGTACTTTGACCTTCTTGGGATTCACATCCTTGGGCTTGATGACTATTGCAAAACATGACACTTTCTCTTCCTTGAGGTTAGCCAAAAACTCTTTTTCACCTACCAACATAACTGAACTAGAAATGACCTTCTCTTTGCAATCATCAATCAAAGGAGTCATTGTGAAGTTTTAAACATTTTTGGACAAACGAATCACATTTTGCTTACCATCATGTTGGGCACTTGTGTCATGTTGCCAAGGCCTTCCAAGAAGAAGGTGGCATGCATCCATATCCACTATCTCACAAAGAATCCTATCATGATATTCACCTATCTTGAATTCAACCCAACATTGCTCTTTCACCACAATTTGTTGTTCCTTGGTTAGCCAAAAGACTCTATAGGGGTTAGGATGAGGCATTCTTTCCAATCCTAACTTAGTCACCATTTCATTAGAAGCCAAATTTTTAGAAGAACCTGAATCTACTATTACCTTGCAAACTTTTCCTTTCACCTTGCAAGTGGTTCTGAACAAGTTGTTTCTTTGGGGCTGCTCCTTGGTGGCTGGCATGATGAGTGACCTATTGAACATGATGCATTCTCCACTCTCAGGTGCTGTAGACTTGGAAGAGGCTGTTTAGTACGATGTGGTGCTTTGACAGTCCTCTTCTTGAAGGAGTTGCACTCTTCTATCTTTCTGATTTGCAGCAGTGTTTCCAATTTTCTCTGGGCATCTAAAGGACTAATGTCCAATCTGATTGCAAGAGAAACACCTTCTAGTAAACACATTGGGATCTCTACCCCCACTTCTTCCTCTGCCATTACCTCTCCCTCTAAACTGACCCTTATCAACACTGTTTCTGTCAGCCTGTCCTTGGCTACCTTCTTGTGATCTACCTTCTTGGTATCTAGGAAAGTTATCTCTGATTTGAAATCTGCCCCTACCTCTAAAATTCATATTACCTTTGCCTCTGCTGGATGAATCACCTTTTCTCCTTTGTTTGTCCTCAATCCTCAATGCCATTTGAAAGCACTTATGGACTGTCTCCGGGTTAAAGAGGGTTATATCATCTTGAATGGAGTGTTGGAAAGAGACACTATATGGATTCATGAATGTTGTCATTGATGGCAACAAAGTTCATCCCACACATCCGCAGGACATGGTATGTCTATACTGGAAGTCAGAGTGAAGAATGTTGTGGCCGGTAAACAAGAACAGAGCATGTGGCGAGGTCTAACAGTCAGGTCTGGATCTCTCAAAGAAAGTATCTTGGTGAAGTGCGGATTTGGGGAAGTCAAGAGGACTACCTTGAGTGATAGATTCTAAGGATTTAGCCTCCGGTGATAGATGAAGAAAAAGATATGAATACTTGAGTATCGGGTTCTTGATTGGTAGTGTGACAGAGGAAGAACTGACTAGTAGAACATCAAACATTATTCCAGATGTGTTACTGATATTGGTAAAGGTTATGAAGGCATAAATTATGTTTGGTTGACATGATTAATGATTTCCACAAGTATATCCTTGATCCGCATTACTTGGTAAGCAAGGATTCAACCGACAGATCAGAGTTTATGGAAAATATTGACTATTCCGGGTGCTGACTAGAAAGGTGATGAAATCACTTGTGCGGATATATATACAAGATGGATTTAGTTATGAGAGGTGTTGTGGTGGTTTGTGATGTGTGAAGAAAAGTAGTAAAGCTGAATAAAAGCAGAAAGGAAGATCTAGTATGTGAAAGGAGAGCAGCACAAAAGAAGAGGAAAGATGAAGTGCAGCAGATCAGTTTACTGAGCCTAACCGGAACTGAACTCCAGCATATGTTGATGCTCCTTATCAGTTCAAGTATTGTATCACACTCTTTATAAATTGTAGACAGTGTGTCTCTTGTAGGCAGTGTGCCTCTTGTGAGCAGTGTGCTCGGGCAGTGAGCCCTAATTGGCAAGTGCCATTTTGCAATCCTATTCTTCTAACAGAGAATACAATCTTGGGTTAATCACCCTATGGTTTTTTCCCTTAACAGGGTTTCCACATCAAAAATATTGTGTCATGTGTATTTCCATTTCATGGTTGTGTTTGCTTGTTTGAATTGATGCTGCACTAATTATTAAGAAAGTTCAGAAAGTTGAAATAATTAAGATAACTGATTCACTCCCCCTCTCAGTTATCAATAATTGGTATCAGAGCCAATTTCCTCCTAACAGAGTCTAAGAGCTTGAGAAAGATCTGGGAATTCAAATGGATGCATATGGTTTAAGGGAGCAACTCAAGACTGCCCTTGATGATCTTGAACAGTCAAACTCTGAAGTCAATGAGTTAAAGGAAAGACTCAAACAGGCTGATGATTTCATGAGAGAACTAAAAGACAAATTAAGTCTCTCTATGAAAAAGAGAAAGGAGCTACTTCAGCAATTAGCAAGTCAAAGTGAAGCCAACGGTACAAATGAAGATCTGAAGGAGAAAACTAAGTTATGTGAAAAGTTATCAAAAGAAACCATTATGATAAGACATGAAATGGAATTAGGAGTTATAAAGTTTACCCAAGAGATTGAAGAGAAAAGAAAAACTGAATATAATCTAAGACAATCTCTCAAGGAGAAATTAGAAGATTACCACAAGATGGATAGAATTATCAGACATCTTGAATCTGATCTTGAAGATGCTAAAGATAATGAAGAAAAACTTGAGGATCAAATTGTCTCTCTCAAAAGGGATCTTCAAACAACAAATGAATATAAAGAGAAATTCAAGATAAGTTCTGCCCAACTTGAAGTTCTTCTTGAAAGCCAAAAGAGGGTAGATGACAAGTGTGGTTTGGGATATGAGAAAGGAGAAAGCTCAAGATCTCGTCAGAAGAATTTTGGATCAGAAAATTGAAGGAACAGGCCTAGAAAACCCTCGGTAAGGCAGCCTAATGCTCAAAGATATCCATCCTTCAATGGATACTACCACAACTGCAATAACTTTGGTCATAAAGCTAATCAATGTAGAAAGAGAATGAATCAGATTAATACATCCTTCTCTGGATAGTGCTTCAACTGCAAAAGGTATGGTCACAAATCTCATGAATGCAAAAATATGCAAATGAACAATTCATTCAATGGTAGATGCTTTGTATGCAATAGAATGGGTCATATGGCTAATCAATGCAGATCAAGAGGATATCAATCAAATATGCAAAGAAATGTTGTTTACCAAATTTGCAATAGATCCAGTCATATAGCAAAATTCTGTAGAAGCAAGAATCAGGACAAAAGAGGTCTGGTATATTATAATCAGAATCAAGATAAGGGAAAACAAAAAGTGAATGCGGATGAAGTTCAAAATGAGATGAACAAGATTTGGGTGAAGAAAAGTACAGAGAATGTAGGGGATGGATCTGCACCAGACTCTAGTGTTGATATTCCTTCCAGAAATTAAAAAGTGAGCTCTGGCTCAGGGGGAGACACAAAGAAAACCTTGTTCCCCCAGTTAGTCAATTGGTGCTGGAACTGGCACAAGGAGAGTTGCGGATTAAAGGGCTCATAAGAGAAACATCTAAGTAGACTATGGTTAAGATTTGAATGATCCACAAGATGTTTACATTCAAGATTGATCCGGTTCTTCAAGTCTTCCGAATAAGGCAAACCAGAATGACTTAGGTCGAGCATTTATTGCAACTTGATGTTAGGGCTTGCAGAGCAATATAAGGATTTTCTCATTAAGCATTTGTTCATTCTACATTCAAGAAGAAACGAAAAGAAGCTCTGCAACAAAAATTCCTCAAGCCCATCAAGGATCATCTACAGAATCTGATTCATCCAGCAATTGATCAGGCTCACTTCGTGAAACCAAAAGGTGCAAAAGGTATTCTCCATTATCAAATATCTTTTTGTAAATCCTTGAATAATGGATACTCCAAATATTGTGAAGATCTCTGACAGACCTCGCCCCATATTCAAGAAACATCCATACAAATCCTTGGAAGTAGATCCCCTAGGAGCATTTTCCAGTGTTCTGCATGGTGTATTTGGTGCAGGAGCACCCGCACATGATCAGGATATAGGTCCGCATGATGACATACATGATCAGGATATCGGATAGTTATCCGCATGATGACAGGGCAGTAGGCTATTTTTAGTATGTTTGACTTATCATGTAATAAGGTCCACTGGACCGATGCTATGTAATAGTTCAGCCTAGGAGTATGTGTAGGCAGTTAGAGATCGGGCTAAGAGAGTCTGAGCTGTCCTCTCTCCCAGCCGCTTGGAAGCTCCCAGCCGCTGGGAAGTGAAGTTAGTAGTACTCGAAGGATTTGTTATATATACCTTCGATCTGTTAGGGTTTAGAGATAGATTGATCATTGAGATTGATGTTGATAGATGTACTGGTGTTGTGTTGAGTTGATATTCAGGAGAGCAGTTCAGACATTGTGAAGCTGTATTCAGGACATTGAATTTTAATTGAATAAGATCTCGTCTTTTGCATTATCTGGTTGCATCTGTGTTGATTTCCTTTCCGTTTTGCAAGTTAATGGGCACTTTCAACCCTTCCACCGGTTGATCCTGCAAATCGGTGGAATGGTCCTGTATCATAGCTTAGATTGCATTTGTGTTTTCTGTTTATGCATTGTATTGTTCAGGAGATCTATTAGGAGCATGCTGTAAGTCAGCCTAGCATCCTCATGTGCTAGGTCTAGAAGATAAGTTGTTAGATTTTGGTTTGAAGGTGATCCGGCCCGGTCGTCACATGATCTTTGTGAAATTATGCGGTTGTGAGTGTTTTCATGGAGTGGAAGGATACACAGGAGTCTGCATGTGCGTTTCCAGTCGGAACGAGCCGCATCATCATCTGCGAATCCATCGCCATCAGGATCGGGTCATGAAGTTGTTGAAGTTTGCATGTTGCAGGTGCATCATGATGTTTTGAGTTGGATATATACTCAGTGTATATATCGCAGTCAGGATCATCTCTCGGGGAAGGTCATCATCCGCATATCGCTAACGGATGCGGGTGTGAAAGTTGAGTTTTTTTGGCTAAGAGTTGAAGAGTTCATCAGGATGATGTGTGACATCATCGTCATCAGGATATGACGTCATCGTCATCAGGATATTAAGAAATCCCTCTATGCGAGTTTATGCTGTCGTCGCTAAGGGTTTAGGCATCGGCGAAGGCAGAAAGTCGTTAAGCATCATCAGGAGGTTTCGAAGAACCGGATGTTTAATATCATGATGCTGTTGCTTGTATCGTCGGGCAGTGGAGCGTCGAAGGCAAGTTGTTGAAGTGCAACGTCATCAGGATATTTGGAGCAACCGGATATTGGGATATCCTGCTGACGAAGGTGATATTGAATATCATGATGATGCCGCTTGTATTTGGCACCCGATGAACAGTGCAACCGGAGGATGTTTGCGCCCGTTGATTATCATGATGATGATGATAGGCGACAGACGGAGGAGGTAAATAGTAATCGACAGGAGGATATTTGCGATCATCCGAAATATGATGATGCTGTTGAAATGTGATGATGCTGTTGGCGTCCTTAGGAAATATGATGATGATGTTGAAATGTGATGATGCTGTTGGCATATGATGATGAAGTTCAACCGATAGACATTTTTATCAGGTTGTTTGTACAGGTGGCAGCCCCTTCCTGTTAGGTTTCCTCCGTTGCGTCCCACTCTGCATCATAGTGGTATCAGAGCAAAGGTTAGGATCTTTTGGAAAAGATAAGCAGGATGTCAGACGAAGAAGGAACATCTGAGTTTCCAACAAAGATGACCAACGCTGAGTTGGCAGTTCTGGTGAAGAAACAGATTGCGGAAAGCAGGGCTGTGAAGGCTCAGAATCAGGAGTTGAAAGATGAGTTAGCAAAGTTGAGGAGTAGAGTAGGTTCTGGTAGAGAAGATGATAGGGAAGAAGAGGATATCCCTAATTGGAGCGAGGAGGTCGTTCCTGCAGACCAGAGGCCGCTGTTGAATGCCCTCAAGGCCATGGAGAGGAGAACCATGGATGTGAAGCTGGATTTGCCAGTGTTTACAGGTAAGATGGACCCTGATTCAGTAATGGAATGGATAGATTGTCTGAACAATTTCTTTGTAACAGAGGAGATACCAGAACAGTAGAGAGTGAAGATAGCACAGTCAAAGATGAAAGAAGCTGCCTTGACATGGTGGAACTTTGTTCAGGATGATAGAGTGCAGGAGGGAAAACGTAGAGTTGCCACATGGAAGAAGATGATGGAATTGGTAAAGGAGGCTTATATTCCTTTGGATTACAGTATCCAGTTACACAAGAGGAAGCAGAACCTGAAGCAGAAGGAGCTAGATGTCAGCTCATATACAGAAGAGTTCATGAAACTCTATATGAAGACCAAGGTGAAAGAAAGTGAAGAGGAAAAGGTAGCCAGATACCTTAATGGACTGAGGTTTAATATTCAGGAAGATCTGAGTCTGCATAACCCAGATACAGTGCAGAAAAGCTTTCAGTTGGCATTGAAAGTGGAAGAAAAGCTGAAGAGAAAACAAGACCAAAACAACAGAGGAAGAGGAAGACAACAAAGAGGTGGAAGAAGTCCTTTCAGAGGCAGAGGACATGGACAGGGATATCAAGGAGAATCCAGTCAGGACAATAGCAAGGGCAACAATAGTCAGAATCAGCGAGAGAATTTCAGCCAGCAAGGAAACTTCAGAGGCAGAAGACCTTACAGAGGAAGATCCCAGGGCAGAGGATCCATCAGGTGTTACAACTGTAACAAAGAAGGCCATATAGCCAGCAGATGTCCAGACAAGGCCACAAGCTCAGCAGGAGAAAGGAGGACAAATCTGGTCAATGAACCTGATAATCAAAGCAGGACAAGCTCTAATGATTTTCAGAGTGTGAATGGTCCTGAGAATTATGGATATCCAGAAAGTGGAGAGTCCCTGATGATGAGAAGAACAGTAACTACCATGAAGGTACCTGATAAAGAAGCCCCTCAGAGGAAGTCCCTTTTCAGAACCACTTGCAAAGCAGGAGGTAAGGCTTGTAAAGTTTTGATTGATTCTGGTTCTACTGAGAACTTTGTGTCTGAAGAAATGGTGGTGAAGCTGAAGCTTAGGAGATTGCCTCATCCATCTCCATATAAAGTCTCATGGCTTACTCAAGGTCAGCAGACAACTGTAGAAGAGCAGGCTTGGGTAGAGTTTCAGATTGGTGGATATAAGGATAAGTTGTTGTTTGATATCACCAAGATGGATGCTTGCAACCTTTTGTTTGGAAGGCCATGGCAATATGATCTAAAGGCACAGCATGATGGTGTTAAAAACACCTATAAAATCACTAAAGATGGTAAAGATGTAACACTCTTCCCATTGAAGGAGAAAGAGGAGAAGTCTAAAGGCAAAGAAGTGAAGGTCATGCTGATGGAAGGCAAACAGTTTATGAAAGAAGTGGCAGTAGAAGGTGCAGTTGCATATGCCCTAATCCCCTGTATGAGTGTGAATAAGAAACAACAGCAAGAAGCCAAGAAGGAGAAGAAGCCAAGGTTGATAGACCCAGCTGTCCAAGAGTTATTGGATAAGTACAAAGGTGTTATCTCAGAGGGAATGCCAAGATCCCTACCACCTGTTAGAGATATCAGTCATTGCATAGACTTGATTCCAGGGTCTACACTCCCAAATAAAGCAGCTTATAAGCTTACCCTAGAGCAGAATGCAGAAGTAGCCAGGCAGATTGAAGAATTGATGAATTCAGGTTTGATTGACAAGAGTCTGAGTCCATGTGCAGTACCAGCTGTACTAGCACCAAAGAAGGAAGGCACTTGGAGGCTTTGCACCGATTCCAGAGCCATCAACAAGATCACAATCAGGTATAGGTTTCCAATCCCCAGAATTGAGGATTTACTTGATTGTTTGGGAAATGCCAAGTACTTTACTAAAATAGACTTGAAGAGTGGATACCATCAGATAAGGATTAGACCAGGTGATGAGTGGAAGACAGCATTCAAAACAAATGAAGGTTTGTATGAATGGAAGGTTATGCCATTTGGTTTGTCTAATGCCCCTAGTACTTTCATGAGGCTGATGAATGAGGTTCTGAAGGAATTCATTGGTAAGTTTGTCATAGTCTATTTAGATGACATTCTGATTTTCAGTAACACCAGAGAAGAACATCTCAGGCATATAGATCTGGTTCTCAAGAGGCTACATGAAGAGAAGCTGATGATAAACTTGGACAAGTGTTTGTTCATGAAACAGGAGATCACATATTTAGGTTTTGTCATCTCACAAGGAAAGCTACAGATGGATAAGGAGAAGGTGAGTGCCATATTGAATTGGCCAACTCCACAGACCATGAATGAAGTCAGAAGTTTCCATGGGTTAGCAACCTTCTACAGAAAGTTCATCAGAGGGTTCAGTCATATTTGTGCACCCATGCTAGATACCATTAAAGGAGGACAGAAGTGCAGGTTTGTTTGGACTCAAGGAGCAGATGATTCCTTTGAGGCATTGAAGAGGAAGGTGGCACAGCAGCCAATCCTTGCACTTCCAGATTTCAACAAGATCTTTCAGGTAGAGTGTGATGCCAGTCACATGGCCATTGGAGCAGTACTCAGTCAAGAGGGTAGACCAATTGCATTTTTTAGTGAAAAGCTCAATGATGCTAAGAAAAGGTATTCATCATATGATCTGGAAATGTATGCCTTAGTTCAGTCCCTAAAGAAATGGAGGCATTATCTGTTGCCAAAGGAGTTCATAGTCTTCACAGATAATCAAGCTTTGAGTTTCATCAACAGTCAGGAGAAGCTGAACCACAGACATATGAAGTGGGTAGAGACCTTACAGGCTTTCACTTTTACCTTGAAGCATAAGAAAGGGGTCAAAAACAAAGTTGCAGATGCTTTGAGTAGAAGAGTTCTCACAGTAAATCAGATTCAGTTAGAGAGTGTTGGTATTGATTCACTCAAGACCATGTATGAGTCTGATGAAGATTTTGGAGAAATATATCAGGTCTGTACTTCTTTTGGGGAGAAATACCATGCTGAGTTCTCTGAATACCTGATCCAGGACGGATTGTTGTTCAAGGGTGGACAGTTGTGTATCCCAAGGTGTTCCATGAGGTTGAATATAATCAAGGAGAAACATTGTGGAGCAATGGCAGGTCATTTTGGTCTAGACAAGACTCTTGATCTGGTCAGGAGGCATTATTTCTGGCCTAAGTTGCAGTCAGATGTCAGGAAATTTGTAGAAACCTGTGTAATATGTCAGAAGGCTAAGGGCAGGTCAACTAATGCAGGGTTATATCAGCCCTTACCCATTCCCTCCAGACCATGGGAAAGTATCAGTATGGATTTTGTTTTAGGTTTGCCAAGGACCAGGAGAGGATTTGACAGTGTCTTTGTTGTAGTGGACAGGTTCAGTAAGATGGCACATTTCTTGCCATGCAAAACCACTGCAGATGCCTCATATATTGCAGATTTATTCTTCAGGGAAATTGTCAGAATTCATGGGTTGCCTTTGAGCATAGTTTCAGACAGAGATGTGAAGTTTGTGGGTCACTTCTGGAGAACCCTATGGAGGAAGCTGGGAACCAATTTATCATTTTCCTCTGCATATCATCCTCAAACGGATGGACAAACTGAGGTTGTGAACCGTTCCTTAGGGAATCTACTTAGATGCTTGACAAAACAGCATGGCGAGAAGTGGGACAATATTCTGTCTCAAGCGGAGTTTTCATATAATGATACTGTCAACAGGAGCACAGGAAAATCGCCTTTTCAGGTAGTGTATGGAATGCATCCCAGAGGTATTTTAGAGTTGCGAGAGCTACCTACAGCAGATCCTGTTAGTGCAGATGGAGAAGCTTTTGCTGAAGCAATCAAAGAAGTTCATGATCAGGTTCAGACCCAACTCCAGCAAACCACTTTGAAATATAAGGAGTATGCTGACAAGAAGAAGAAGGATGTTCAATTTGCTGTTGGCGATTTGGTTTGGGTTCACTTGAAGAAAGACCGGCTCCCTAAGGGGAAGTATACTAAGCTCATGCAAAAGAAAGTTGGACCCTGTCAGATTTTGCAAAAGCATGGACAGAATGCTTATAAGATCCAACTACCACCTGATCTTGGTTTATCTCCTATCTTCAATGTATGTGATTTAACTCCATACAAGGCTAATCCAGATGCAGATCAGGATATCCTACAGGATACAGTTGCTGAAGACATTCCTCCACATGATCCTCCACAGATACAGCAGATTTTGGACACTAGAGTGGTCAAACAGACCAGGAACAAGAAGTACTTGGAGTACCTCGTCTCTTGGAAGGGACAGCCGAACTCTGAAGCAGTATGGATGACTGCCGAACAGATACAGAAACATGGTGCCGACCTTGATACTCTCATCTCAAGTGGACTTGAGATTTCTTCTTTTGGGGAGTATGGTGCAGGAGCACCCGCACATGATCAGGATATAGGTCCGCATGATGACATACATGATCAGGATATCGGATAGTTATCCGCATGATGACAGGGCAGTAGGCTATTTTTAGTATGTTTGACTTATCATGTAATAAGGTCCACTGGACCGATGCTATGTAATAGTTTAGCCTAGGAGTATGTGTAGACAGTTAGAGATCGGGCTAAGAGAGTCTGAGCTGTCCTCTCTCCCAGCCGCTTGGAAGCTCCCAGCCGCTGGGAAGTGAAGTTAGTAGTACTCGAAGGATTTGTTATATATACCTTCGATCTGTTAGGGTTTAGAGATAGATTGATCATTGAGATTGATGTTGATAGATGTACTGGTGTTGTGTTGAGTTGATATTCAGGAGAGCAGTTCAGACATTGTGAAGCTGTATTCAGGACATTGAATTTTAATTGAATAAGATCTCGTCTTTTGCATTATCTGGTTGCATCTGTGTTGATTTCCTTTCCGTTTTGTAAGTTAATGGGCACTTTCAACCCTTCCACCGGTTGATCCTGCAAATCGGTGGAATGGTCCTGTATCATAGCTTAGATTGCATTTGTGTTTTCTGTTTATGCATTGTATTGTTCAGGAGATCTATTAGGAGCATGCTGTAAGTCAGCCTAGCATCCTCATGTGCTAGGTCTAGAAGATAAGTTGTTAGATTTTGGTTTGAAGGTGATCCGGCCCGGTCGTCACATGATCTTTGTGAAATTATGCGGTTGTGAGTGTTTTCATGCAGTGGAAGGATACACAGGAGTCTGCATGTGCGTTTCCAGTCGGAACGAGCCGCATCGTCATCTGCGAATCCATCGCCATCAGGATTGGGTCATGAAGTTGTTGAAGTTTGCATGTTGCAGGTGCATCATGATGTTTTGAGTTGGATATATACTCAGTGTATATATCGCAGTCAGGATCATCTCTCGGGGAAGGTCATCATCCGCATATCGCTAACGGATGCGGGTGTGAAAGTTGAGTTTTTTTGGCTAAGAGTTGAAGAGTTCATCAGGATGATGTGTGACGTCATCGTCATCAGGATATGACGTCATCGTCATCAGGATATTAAGAAATCCCTCTATGCGAGTTTATGCTGTCGTCGCTAAGGGTTTAGGCATCGGCGAAGGCAGAAAGTCATTAAGCATCATCAGGAGGTTTCGAAGAACCGGATGTTTAATATCATGATGCTGTTGCTTGTATCGTCGGGCAGTGGAGCGTCGAAGGCAAGTTGTTGAAGTGCAACGTCATCAGGATATTTGGAGCAACCGGATATTGGGATATCCTGCTGACGAAGGTGATATTGAATATCATGATGATGCCGCTTGTATTTGGCACCCGATGAACAGTGCAACCGGAGGATGTTTGCGCCCGTTGATTATCATGATGATGATGATAGGCGACAGACGGAGGAGGTAAATAGTAATCGACAGGAGGATATTTGCGATCATTCGAAATATGATGATGCTGTTGAAATGTGATGATGCTGTTGGCATCCTTAGGAAATATGATGATGATGTTGAAATGTGATGATGCTGTTGGCATATGATGATGAAGTTCAACCGATAGACATTTTTATCAGGTTGTTTGTACAGGTGGCAGCCCCTTCCTGTTAGGTTTCCTCCGTTGCGTCCCACTCTGCATCAGTATTGCATACAAAAGATATTAGGGTTTACATACATGTGAATATTGAAGAGTTTGGGGAATCCAAACTAAGTGATATCTATCATAAACAATTGATAGATGATGCTTTTGAACTTAAAACCCAATATAAGGGCATCCAGGAGAAACATTTTGATCAGTTCATTCATTTCCCCTACTTTGAAGAAGATGAATGGGTCCGGTATGTATTGAGTAGATGCATGACAACTTCCTATGGCTAAACAGACCTTGCAAAATCACTAAGGAGGCAATTAGAGCAGCAACCAGTTTATACTCCTCCGGAGGGATACCTGTCCTCAAATTTGTCAAAAACCAAATTGTGACTGATGCCACCGGATCAAAATTTGATAAGAGGGCAATGACCATTGAAGATATCACGGACCTAGATATCAAGTTTGCATCTATGATAATAGGGTATAAAATATATCATTCCAGTAGGGAAAATTCAGTGTCCGGAACTGCAGTGTATACGGCCTATGAAATGCTAAGAAAGAATGCAGAGTATGATCTATGTGAACTTCTGTTAAGTCAATTGATGGAGAACATACAAAAGATCAAAAAGGACAAGAAAAATTCTTTTAAATATGGTGGATTGATATTGTGTTTATTTTTCTACTTCATGAATGAGTTGCCCGGATCTAATGGATGGGTATGGCAAAATAACAAACCGGTAGCAATACAAATCAGAGATTACTTGCATGGACTTGGGGATGCCAAGGCAAGGAATATAGCTCTATGGGGGTACTTTAAGAATTTCCAAAATACTATGCAAATCAGAGAAAGAATCCCAAAATCATTGGTTGAAAAATATAAAGATACAGTGTGCTTCATGGTAGACACTGATCAATGCTTAATGGAGGTAGTAGAGCCAAGGATAGTCTGGATCATGCCTATGGGGTATGAAGTTGATGAACAAATTATGGAGCTGCATGTTCAACACATGCTAAGTTAGCTAAAGGATCCAAAGGCAGAAAGGTTTGGAACCTTTGAAGAGCTAAGTATAAAAGTTCATGTGGAACTCAGACAACCAGAGATCAAGAGGAAGGTAAGAAAAGAAGTTGAAGATGTTGCAAAAGGCTTTGGCATATCAAAGGAGGCACTCGATGCCAATAGGGAAAAGATGGAAAGGGCTGAGGAAGTGAAGAAAAAGGTAGAAAAGAAAAGTAAGGAAAGTGCTCCGGTAGAAACTTCCACCCGGACAAGATCATCAAAGAGATCAGCACCTGTCACAGCCAAAAGCTCAAGGACATCAAAACCGGAAGTCTAGGCATTCGGAAAAGGAGAAAAGAGAACAAAGAAAAAGGCAACAAGGTCCTATGTTAGCCTAAAGGATGATGAGGAAACTGAATCAGATGAGGAGATAAAGGAACTGAAGAAGAAGAAGAAATCATCTGGTGAACACTCTACCGGTCAAGGAGAAGAAGAGAAGGAAGAGGAATTTGTTGAAAAACCCACTCTATCCTTAGATGTTGTAGTGAAAGCAGTCACTATGGATGGGAACCTGCAACCCTTAACATAATTCTATGATGAATATAATGAAGTAGATAAAAAGATTCTGGAGGAAGCCACAGTTAAGTTTTTGAACACTTACAATAAAGCTTTTATTGAAATTATCTCTCTAATTCCCAAAAGCTTAGAGAAAAAGCTTGAAATGAGAAAGAACAATGCTCGAGCAAAAGATCTAGAAATCTGGGAACAGATAGCAATTCATCTATACCCTTCAATCACTCCGCAACAAATGAACATGATCTTTAAAGATTGCAAGGATGAGTTCTGGAGCAAAGCCAGGATGAATCAGCTCATGCTTGGTGAAACTGACAAAGTGGCAAGAGAGACTGAAGAGATCCTCTGAAATGCTTTTAAAAAATTCAACATTCCAATTGTAGAGGACTTGGGTACTGACCCCTCAACCACAAGTGTTGCAGAAGAGTCTACTGAGAAAATGACAGAAGAGATAATGGACACCAATGTAGAAAAGGATAAGGACTTGGAATCTTCTAATCTGGAAGAGGTGGCTCATGAACAAACAAATATGTCTCCTCCAATTTGCCCTACAGTCTTTGGATCTAAAGGAGAAGAAAGAGTACAGGAGAAAGAAGCAGAGGTGAAGGAAAAAGAAGATGACAGTACCAAGGTTGTAGAAGGAGAGAAGACTTCAACAGAGAAGACCACAACTGCTAGTGGTAAGAATGTAGAAGGAGAGAAAGCTCCAGGAGACAGCTCTAAGAATGCAGAAGAGAAGAAAAATCTGTCTCCGGCAAGAGACACTGCAAAAATTGTCCAAGATTTCCTGAACAAAGAAACAATGGAGATTGATGAACTGGAGCTTCTACAAGGACCTTTTAATTTTGATTCTCTTTCTCCGGTACAGACAATGAAGATAGCTTCATTTGCTAATACAAAGGCTAAAGAAAAACTCCTAAAGTCTCACATGGAAGACTATGAGTTGATAGAAGTTGCTTCCAGAGTGCTAGAAAAGATTATGCCATCATTTTAGAAGGATCTCATAGCCTCCTCATCTGGTAATCTCAAAACTCTAGTCAATAGTGTTAGCACACATTTTGATTCCCTAGAGAAGTCAGCAGAAGATAAGGTCTGGAAGGAATTTCTTACAAAAAGATAATCAGAGGTACAAGGGTTGATAATTAATGATAGGAGAAATATGAATATTGGGATAAAGAGCTTAGAAAATGCTCTTAAAGATGGCGGAGAAATGTACAAATTTTATTTATCATGGTCCAAAACAATAGTGGAGATTGAGAAGAAAATGAAAGAACAAGAGGATAAACTGATAAAACTTTCTCAAAATTTTGATCCACTTACTACATCCATAATAAATCAAGAATGTCAAATGGTTGCAGTTTTGAATGAAATTAAGAAGATTGAAAAAGAGAAGAAAAACAGAATTAGTAGGTTGAGTGAGCTCAGAGGGATAATTGTCCCTAAGTTAGAGGCCATGCATGAGGCCATAAAAGAAGCTCAAATCACAGCCCAAACCAATGATCCAACAGATCTAAAAAGGGCAGATGCATTTGCATTCCTGTTGAGCGGTCATATATCAATTTTGGACAGAATGAAGCAAAGTTGGGCTATAGAATTCATTCAATTGAAAACAACTTTTGCAGACATACTTTAGTATATGTAAGTCTTCATATGTATATACTTATGCTGACAAAATTTTGAAAATTTTGGTATGCGGACCCTACCCTTTGCCATTGATGTCAAAGGGGGAGTGAAGAGTAGTGAAAAATGAGGAATCCAACTAAGGGGGAGCTCCAGAAAATGTATATAAAAATATAGCATTAGCCAAGGGGGAGCATAGTGTAAACACTTAGTCATTTTTCACTAAGTGTTGCCATCAATGCCAAAGGGGGAGATTGTTGGCAAGAGACACTATATGGATTCATAAATGTTGTCATTGATGGCAACAAAGTTCATCCCACACATCCGCAGGACATGGTATGTCTATACTGGAAGTCAAGGTGAAGAATGTTGTGGTTTAGTAAACAAGAACAGAGCATGTGGCGAGGTCCGACAGTCAGGTCCGGATCTCTCAGAGGAAGTATCTTGGTGAAGTGCAGATTTGGGGAAGTCAAGAGGACTACCTTGAGTGATAGATTCCAAGGATTTAGCCTCCGGTGATAGATGAAGAAAAAGATATGAATACTTAAGTATCAAGTTCCTGATTGGCAGTGTGACAGAGGAAGAACTGACTGGCAGAACATCATACATTATTCCAGATGTGTTACTGATATTGGTAAAGGTTATGAAGGCATAAATTATGTTTGGTTGACATGATTAATGATTTCCACAAGTATATCCTTGATCCGCATTACTTGGTAAGCAAGGATTCAACCGACAGATCAGAGTTTATGGAAAATATTGACTATTCTGGGTGTTGACTAGAAAGGTGATGAAATCACTTGTGCGGATATATATACAAGATGGATTTAGTTATGAGAGGTGTTGTGGTGGTTTGTGATGTGCAAAGAAAAGTAGTAAAGCTGAATAAAAGCAGAAAGGAAGATCCAGTATGTGAAAGGAGAGCAGCACAAAAGAAGAGGAAAGATGAAGTGCAGCAGATCAGTTTACTGAGCCTAACCGGAACTGAACTCCAGCATATGTTGATGCTCCTTATCAGTTCAAGTATTGTATCACACTCTTTATAAATTGTAGACAGTGTGTCTCTTGTAGGCAGTGTGCCTCTTGTGAGTAGTGTGCTCGGGTAGTGAGCCCTAATTGGCAAGTGCCATTTTGCAATCCTATTCTTCTAACAAAGAATACAATCTTGGGTTAATCACCCCATGGTTTTTTCCCTTAACAGGGTTTCCACGTCAAAAATATTGTGTCATGTGTATTTCCATTTCATGGTTATGTTTGCTTGTTTGAATTGATGCTGCACTAATTATTAAGAAAGTTCAGAAAGCTGAAATAATTAAGATAACTGATTCACCCCCCCTCTCAGTTATGAACATGGAGAACTTAAGGCCATTGAGATACCTTGCAAGCTTTTGTTTTTCATTCTCAGGCATCTTGGCTTTCAATGTCATCTTGTGAAAGTCCTCTGTGTAGGTGCTCATGTCCATGTCCTTCTCTCTCAAGTTGTGCAACTTTTTTTTTAAGTTGACCTCATAATCTTTAGGGACAAATTGCTTTTTGATTTCAAGCACCATCTTCCTCCATGTAGAGATAGGGTTCCTATCATCTTCTATCCTCTCATTTTGAATAAAGTTCCACCAACTCAAGGCTGGCCCTTTCATTCTTGATTTGGCAATCCTCACTTTCTGATTTTTTGCCACTTCTTCACATTCAAAATAGTTCTCCATTGCGTCAATCCAATCAAGGCACTCCTCTGGGTTCATCTTACTAGGAAACATAGGTAAGTCCCCTTTAGTGTCCTTTCTACTCAACTTTCCAAGTGCATCTAGGAATTGTCTTTCTGACATGCCTCCTTGTGGCTCTTTCATAGGCACTTCTTCTTCTTCATCTTGATCCTCTTCATCTGAATCTAAGATGACTTTTGGCTTCTTCTTCTTGTCCTTGTCTTTCTTCAACTTTTCTATCTTAGCCTCCATCCTTTTGTTCTTAGCTGCTTGCTCTCTCACTATCTTTGCCAATTCGGCATTGGTCACTCTTGAAGGGACTTCCTCCTCTTCTTCTCTATCTCCCATCTCTTTTGAAGGCTCTGATACCACCTGATGCAGAGTGGCACAAGGGAAGCAACACACAAGGGTTTACTCTATTGTCCTTTGCCCACTCACCCACTTCAACTAGCCTTCAACCTCCCAACCAACCAAAGGCACATTCAAGGCATATGAAGGATTTGATGTCTAGACTATTGTCCAACCCTTAAGGCTTCTCCAACACCTTAAGATAGATCAGAAAACACCTTACCAACACTTGGTTTGATCACCAACTTCATTCAACTCTCTAACCTTGACTAGGTCTAGTGAGGCTACTAGCCCTCCAAATCTAATTTTCTCCACACAACTTGACAAAAACCTAAATGACCAGGCAAGTAAATGATGGATTTGAATACCCTTTAAGGGGTCCTAACAAACTTCCAAACCTCCAGGTCCAACTCTACTCCAGCAACTCAGAACACCCACTAGGTCTCTAGGCCTAATTGATCACTTTAGGGCTAGGTTACAAAGCAAGTGGTCTAATTTGGGGTCATAGATCAGGGATAGGAGTTTGGATTACCTCTACCACACCCAAACAACTCAAAACCACCATTCATTCACTCACCTTATCAGAGTTTTGTCATTTACATCACCAAATTGCATAATTTCAGTCAAATACATAGAGATATTTGACCTAGGGCATCACCTCAAAACTAGAAGACTGCCTTTCCCAGCAAAAATCTTTTGGAATCAAGTAGTATACACCCCTAGCCTGCATTTCACCAAGTGACATGAAATTTCATCAATGGGAATGCATTCTAGGGCCAAATTTGTGGGACAACCCTAGAAAATAAGGTTTCTAGACCAGTTTTGAAAGAAAATTCAATAACTTTTGACTCTGACCACTTCAAGACCTCAAACTAGTTGCATTCAAACCCAGACTCACTCTAGTTTTAGAAAAAGTATATTAGACCAAGAGTTCAGTCCGTACAGAAACACATTTTCTTTAGAAAAACAATCAAATTCTTGATTTTTGTGCCCAAAATTGCATACAAAATCTCCTCCTCCATTTTGGGGTGAGAGGACAACAATATAACTCAACCCAAGTTGGTTTTCAACTGTCAAAACAGATTCAACTTCCAAAAATGTGTTGCAACCGACCAAATGTGTCATTTGACAACATTAACAACATTGGTCACTATGACATTTTACAATAACACAAAGAGGTCGATTGGTTCAACTTGTCCAATGGAACCTAACCAACCACCATTCCCTCTAAAACATGCCAAAACACAAAAATTTCCAATTAGACTAAAAAACAAACAAAAAACCAACATTAGACCTACTAGGCCTAAGTGGCATAACTAGGGTCCAAATGGACTAAGAAGGATTTGAGGTTTATATAGTCACCCCAAACCTCTTGACCATACAAAATGGACCAAACAACAATGGCTAAAAGCCTTATTACCAAACACATTGAACAAAAACCATAACTTCTCAAAATGCATCAAAATGCTCTTAGAAATCAAAATGCTGCTCTTGGGTGCCCTGCACCAATCCGCCCCCCCACACCCCCTTTACCATTGTAAACCTTGCATTGGCTGCTGTGGGCATCGCCCTTAGCCTGCAAACTTCCTTCACCATCTGAAACCATTCAGCACCATTGCTATTTGAACCTACAATCCTTGCATTATATATATATATATAGTGTATGCCTTTTCGTTTGCAGCAAAAATACATTTAGTTCCAAATTTTTCTCAGAGCTTATATATATATATGCACACACAAGAAAAAAGAGCTTGTTAATCTTATAATATATTCAACGAATATACCCCCTCTGTGTAGCATTTTCCATGGCTGCCCTAGCTCCAGCCTGCCAGAAAAAAAGAGAGAAGAAAGAAATGATAAGAGAGGAGACGAAAACAAAATAGAAAAGAAAACAATAAGTATAGAATGGGGTTAGGGCATAAGTGTGAGAAATGTTATTTTATTAATTTAGGGTTAGAGAATATTTTTTTTATATAGAAAACTTATGGGGCTTTGAATCTAATTTAATATTGTTTCATTGAGAAGAGGGGATTTAACTTAAATTTTAAATTGGGAGTGATGGGTGCATGTGAACCCATGCCTTCCCTTTTTGTCCCCTTCTTTTATTTGACTTGAATTTTGAATTTAAACCTTGCGGGTAAAGTATTTAGTTGGATGAGATACTTTTATACTTTTATTTTCTTTTTAAACTTTTAAGGAAATTAGTCTAACTTTACCTTGAGCCCATTTAATTTTCTCTTGGGGAAATTAATGTTAATATGGGATTTAATAGGAGAAATAATTAAATGTTTGAGGACATTAATTCTTTTAATTTAATCATAGCAAGGAGTTATTTAATAAACCTTAGGTCTTAATTCTTTTAATCGAGAGCCTTATCGATAGCATCATTAATTAAACCTATATTAATCTAAGGAGCTTAGTTAACAAAATTCTTTTGGGTAATATTTAATCCTTCTTGCAGTTAGTAATTTAATTGTTTAGTTAGTCATGGAGGGTTTTGGTAAGAAAATTGTAATCTAAATAATTTCCATGTACGCCCTAGAGGCGTTATGCTGCCAGAATTTTCTGGGATTTCTTAGTAGTTAATTAATCAAGTTAATAGATGTGTTGATTATAACTTAATGGTTATTTTTACAAATATATTTTGGATTGTTGTGGCTATTAATTAATCTATGATGTTTTAGTTTTAGGGTTTGATTTTTGACACATGTCAAAAATCATGCCACTCACCTAGGAAACTTAGGGTTTGAATCCAATGGATTCTAACCCTAATAGAGACTCTCCTCACGTCACATAAACCCCCTTAGTAGGCTACCATCGCACAAGGGTTGCGAATGATACTCGCAATACCTACCTTTTGATTGACATGTTTACGCCTTATGCGTATTGCCACCGAGCATGCAAATGCATGCGAGGGGGTTCTAGGGATACGTGGAAAAGTTTTTGATATTTCGTGTCATGACCACATGACAAATGTGGACATGACACGTGTGTTGCGTGTCATGACTGCATTGGAAATGTGGGCATGACAAAGTACTCCAAAATGACATTTATAAGATATCTATCCATATAGGCTTGTATAGAGAGCTTGAACACTTATGGTCTTATTTCAAACAACCACAACAAGCTCTCTGAGACTACACCCTTACCTTTGTTCTTTGCAACTATTTTTAAAAAACAATTACAATATGAAATCACCTTCTATAGCTCTTAAACATGCTAAGAATGTAGCTAAGATTAGTAATTCCCATGACAATAGGTTACACATAGATTTACAATGCATCTAGGAGCGAAAAAGATTAAAGAAACACCCAAAACTAAAGAGTTTTTCAAAAACTAGAGTCACGTAATGCCAGAAATTGTCATTTTAAAATAGTCACTTTTAATAGACTGATGATTTAATTTTTTCCGTAGTGATTTCGAAACTACTGCAACATTTTCAAATTTATCACTTTTTGGCATAACTAGAAACTTTTCACCACAAATGAAAAAGTGTTGAACAAATTTGGAAATGCTTTCTCCTACCAAAACTTGTTTTTTGGCTTATTACCAGAATGTGCCCAAGTTTCATAAGAAATTTGAGACTCCCAAAATTTTTTCATGTTTATCCTAGTTTCACCACAATTCCTAGTTGTTTGCAACAAAAATTGCTCACCCATTTTGTCCATGATTTCTAGTTTTGGATTTTTGCTTAGTATTCCTTGGTTTTATTAAAATCTCAATTTGAATTTTATAGTTTTATTTATGGGTTTATAAGGATTACAATGTTTTCCAGAGCTAAGTAATTAATTGGATGTAATCAAGTGTATTTTACTATAGGCATAAATATGGATTGAAAATTGTGCTTTACTTGGTTCAATCATATAGGTGGTATTAAACAATCACTTTCACACTATTTTTTCATAATTTAAGTGGACTGTGAAGTATGTACATCACTATAAATGTTAAAAGTATCGTGTTAAATGATATCAATGTTTTCGTAAACCAATGTAACTAGTTGAAACTTACATCTTGAGATATCTAGAAATAGGAGGACCCAATAGTTGAGCATGTTCCAATAGTTGTGATAGTATTTGTGGATTTAATGCCTAATATTTTTAATAGTATATCACTAGTAGTTGTGACTTCAAAGTCATTAGAGTTGACCATGAGTACTTAATTGAATGAAATGTATTCTTTAGATCTAAAAAGAAACAAATCATGTGATGCCACATTGGTGCACCAACAAAACGTGACTTAATGCACAACTATCTATCTATCCTTTTTTTGGTCTTTTTGGACACCTCAACAAAAAGCATGTTGATGTGGCATCATATTTGATGATGGGGACCTAAAACCTTAGTTATAAGCACGTGTGTTGCCAAGTAAGTTTCTATAAAAATTTCAGAGATCAAAATTGCCATGCATAATTTTGAGAGGCATGAAGTTTGGGTGCTCAACTGTTGGGTGTGATCTATTTCAATATATCTATAGATTGCATTAAAAAATTTGCTACAACCTTTAGATGTCTTATGTCTTACAACCTGTGAAATGTCATTACAAAGTTTGGGTCATAATAAAATGTAAGGTGAGGCAATTATTTTTTTGGAGATTCATTTAGAGCCATTCTTTTAGTGACTCACATCTCACATCCCACATTGGTATATCTTACAAGCATTCTTTCATAGAACACAGGGTAGGGAGTTTCTCTCTTCTAAATTTTTCTTAAGTAGTTCCCATAATTTTTAGTATTTTGTTTCTAACATCCCGTGTTCTTGTATAGCTATGCATGTATGTTTTATTCTCTTGCATTTTACTTTCCTTCACCACAATTTTATTTTTGTAGGGTCTTTCCTTTTTATGTATCTCATGTTAATAAAAAATAAATTCTCAGGTGTAAATTTTGATTAAGGCATAAATGTGGGGCCCTCTAGTGATCTTAAAAGGTCTAAATATGATGGATTTCATGACAACTTTCTTGATTCTTTATAAGTGGAAATTTCCTATTGGTTTTTGGATTTTTAAAGATAGGTTTAATAGGTTTTCAAGGATTAAAGATATCATGATAATTTTTGATCTCTCTTAGGAGGTATCTCAGTCATTGTTTCATATGGATTTCCAAACAAGTTAAGAAATTCTATCAAAGAATATTGAATTCACATTTTTTACCTACAATACCCATTTATAGTAGATAAACCTAAAAATTCAAGGTCAAAGTTTATTGTGAAGAGACTCTTGGTAGAATCTTCAATGGTGCAAATGATAAAATTAAGCATTGAAAATATTTTTTTCAAATTTTTATTTTAATCTTTGTTATTCTTGGCTCACAAGGTAAATGGATTAACTAGAAGCAATGAAGATTCAATTAAGGAACACATGGAGATTGATAGATTGTAGTTGAGGAATTTCATCAATGCTCCTTATATGGTGAATTACATAGGATAAAATTGGATGGATGCATGTGAATGCATGAGGAGTGAGTTTGTAGTTTCTTGAGCTTATCCTAGAATATCATATCTTATCAAAGTTACTTGATAATTACTCTAGAATATTTAAAGGCATGTAAAAATAGGAATAATCAATGGATGAACCCGAATAAGGTCATTGGTCAACTAATTATAACAAATAAGATGCCATGCAAATTGAAGAAGGGAAACTAAATAATTATTAAGTTTAACCATAATTTTCTACTATAGGCTTTGGCTATATTAGCATCAATTTGTAGTTTTTTAGACGATGTTATTTAGACACCTTGGTATCTAAGGATTAGGTCCTAAAATGTATATAAACCCCTTTTATATTTATATTTTTATCAAAGAAGGCTCGACTACACATTACCAATATTTTGTGATTTCAATATGTTATTTGAGCACTTATTATATTAATTGAAGTACTAAGACAATTACTATTGTTGATATCAATATAGTCTCAAAAGTTTGTTTATGGTTAAATGTATTGTTTTATTTCAAATTAGGAAAAGAGAAATTAATTTAGGTAATTGAATTGTATGCACATTTGTGGTCTTTCACAAAGTTGGATTATTCTTAGATTCTAGTTTAAAATTAGTGTTTTGTTCTTACACTAAGTTTGTGTGACATTGTGGTTCATTAATGAATGCATGCTTGGTTACTTTAAGCCAATGAATATATTATATTAGAAACAAGATTCTTTCTCCCTAACCCTCTCATCTTTTGATATTTTATTTTAGAAAAGTGCTAGTAGATTAGGATCATTAGATAAGTTTTTATTTTTTAAATTTCATGTTTCAAAGTCATTTTGAGCTTTTTGATGTTATAAAATTTATAATCTTTGAAAAAGAGAACTTAAACCTATGCAAACAAATCTTAGGATACTTGTTTATTATTAGGATAATGTAAGCCCTTATGTAAAATAGTTAGCATACACAAGGTCTATAGGAAGTAATTTCTTGCCAATAGTAAATAGTCCTTGGGAGGATTGAATAATCCTCTTTTAAGTAGAGTGTGCCTATAACTCCTATTACATCCCCAACTTTTGATTTAGCCTAATCTTACTTTTTATGAGGTAAACATGATAATTAATCTTAGATTAGTGATTTGATGTTTGTGAATTTAAATATCAAGTGAAATCATTGATTATATAGAAATTGATTTATGTTTAAATTAAGCATGAGATTACTTATTGCTAAGATTATTCTATCAAAATGATTTGTGAATTTAATGACTATACACTAATCATGACTATATGGTTGTGAGTGTAACCAAGAAAAGAATCTTTCCTCAAAGATAGAAGGAGAGTATCACGAGGGGAGAAGGAAATAAATGTTCAAAAAAGATCATAATGCCATCTGAGTATCGAGGTTAAACTTTTGTGAACCCATGCAGAGATAGGGTGAGTTTAAGTCATTTTCGAATTTGACCAATGTTGAATTAATGATTTTTGGTCTCCCGGAGTCATCTTCATTGTTTCAACTAGATAATGTTCTCAGAACATTTATGCAGTCATGGTTGATTGTCAAAGTCTTCCTTATTCATGTATCTATTTCTTTATATTTTGTGATTATTGTTTAATTATTTTGGTTATAGTTAAAATATGGCAAAGAGGGGGAGATGACTCAACCTTGTATTCGCATATTGGTGATACTACCTTAATGATATAATTTAAATAATAGTTAAGTTATTTTGATATTGCCAATGCATCATTTTAGATGTAATTGATGTTGTGTTAATCATAATTTCTTATCGATCCACTTATAGTGGTCGAGTATTATTTTTATACCAAGTTTGAGAGCTCTTGTAATCCACCACCTCACAACCCACGAAATGTGGAGTAAGTGGGGGTTGTTGTGAGCTAAGCCAAGTTAATCTTTTTGTATTACTCCCAAATGGGAGGTAAGGCTCTTATGGAGCCGAGAAAGCCTACAATTTGGCATGGCCATGCCAACTAACTCACCACCTTCAGTACGAGGGTGGTAGGGATGGGCAAAGTGGGACTTTGCATGCATGTGGAGTCTTTTGTGTGAAGGGTTTTGTTGGGAAAGAAGTTTTTGTTTTGAACATTATTATTATGGTTGGTAAGTAGTTGATGGTTGTCTCTCATTGTGGAAGCATAGATAAAAAGATTGAATGCTTGAAGCTCACAGAAGGAGCCAAGCCTTCATTGGCAGTTTATCACTTAATAGTTTGTATTCGACTACGAACTAACACACAAGTATGACTGTGTATTCAGTCATGGGTTATTTTGCATGTTAATGCTACTATTTATTGGCCATTCAATAGTTAATCAAAGACAATAATAATAGCTTATATGAGTTTTAAATTTGATAAGGCCTACATGTCGCAAACATGTATAGTACTGTGATTTATAAATGATAACCTCTACATGTTTATGGTTGTAATGGCCAATAGCACATATAGTGCTGCATTATTATAAATGATAACATTTGCATATGTTTAAAGGTTTTCATGGTTGACTACATAGTAGTGCCATGCTATCCCATGCGTTGGCTTTGAAATCAATTCGGTCACATGGCTTATTGAGTTGAAGTATTGAAATTACTATGTTTCTTTATGTGTATCTTTCGTAAGCAATGATAAAGTTTGATATGCTGGCCAAAAGCCTTGATAACTACATTATTAACTATGCATACAAGTCATGATCCATTGTTTCTCTTAAAAGAGGATAAAGTAACGGTAAGGTCGTTGGCCAATACATAATGCAATGTAAAGAAACTATTGTGAGTCAATGTTATCGACAACACTGCACCATGGTGGCCGTAGAGGCACATGGGTTGTGTAGTAATGTATTTGTTTGTCTATTTATATGACAATATTTCCATGCCTTCAGGTGTAGTCTTGAATTAAGAAAGAGTTTTAAGAATTTTAATACCCATAAAGGGATAACCTATGGTTAATGATAACTATGTAGAAATTTGCATTAAGTGCATGTCTACCTTGTGAGTCAAGGGAGTAAACTCTTTATTAAAAACATTATATGTTTTGTTTCTTTTTCAATGGCTATGCTTTGTGATGAAGTGTAGAGTGATAAGAACCCTTTTGAAAACCCTTGAATAAAGGACTATTTTCATCTTGACTACTTGAAGCCTATAATGGTTTAAGTATAGTCGATGTGACATGGTGAAAATCTGAAAATAAGGAAACCATTGAAACCTAGATGAGGGTTGGTCATATAAACTAAAACAATGAATTTGCAAAAGAAAGCATGGGGAAATGGTGATGTGGAGTCATAGATTACCTATTACTTAACACCATAAGATGAATAATGATGCACTCTTGAATTGAGTCAAAGTCCAAGATAGATGGACTATGGGAGAAAAAACCCATCTTTTCCAAAACCTAGAAAGGTGAAAATTATGAACACTGTAGGATGAGATGGCTTCAAAGTTGAGTCGAGGTGTGTGAACAAATCAACTACGTTCATTGAGAAACGTTTATATATGTAAATATTTGGTCAAAGTAATACATTCATCTCTGCATGCATTAGTTGGTTCACTATGCTCCAGATGGCATAATGCTTCAAGTAGTGTCATACATAGTTAGAGTGGATCTATAGTTGTATGACCGTGAAATATTATGAAGGACACAACACTAGATACTCAAATGGCAAAATAATTGGTTCCTTATATCTATTCCCTTCGTGAAGGGAAGGGCTGCTTCTAGGAAGGAAGTTGTGTGGAGGACCGCCAGTCTGTGGTTGGAGGAAAAGCACTAGGGTGATGCTCTCCTTTCCAAGTAGAAGACTAGTCGAGGCTTATGAAGATAGATGTCAAAGTTCCAGATATAATGAATTCTTTATATGACTTGAAAGTCCATAATATATGTAATTTACCATTAATGGTATAAGCATAACTTTACAATTGTATAGTGAAGGGTATTCACTAATATGTTATCTTTGGATTTGTTGTAAATTTCAAATTTTAGAATATCCATAAAAGATATGCATGTTAAACTGGATTATGAAATTGATTTATTTCTTTCTTAACAATGGTTAATTTTAATATTGATTTATTCTTAATGTTAGTTAAGATGGTTAATTATGGGTAGTGTGAGATGGCATGTTACAACTCCATTCTTATTGGTGGTTTGTCAAAAGCTGTGTCAATGCTGTATTCTAATGTTCCATACCATTTGATATATTTTTTGGCAATTTAAATCTTGTACCTTGTTCCACAACCCTTCAAACCATGCCATGTAGTACAAATTAGGTCCTTTAGGGATCAAACCTCCTTGATACAAAGGATGTTGGTCCCCAAGAGATAAATATTCAACAGACAAGGGAGGAAGAACCCCTTACTTGATGACACACATGCTACCTCACCTTACACCACAAAACAAACATTAGCCAAAATTTGGAACACCTCTTTCTCCAATTATCTATATGATACAATGATTAAGTGCTTGAACATGGAAGAACTTGTTCAACATTAGTTCTCTCTAAAGGAATTATTATTATGAACTTTCCACTCATATTCCCATGATGATTCAAAACCTCTTTAGTATGATCTTGGTCATAGAAACATACAACATGATGCTCCATATAAAATTGCCTTTTAGTCATACATATATGGGTTGCCAAAACCAATTCCACAAATATCCAAAGGAGAAAAATATACCTCTACCTCATCAACCAATTTGGAACTAAGTGAAAACTTCAATTTACATTGCTTACTAAATAGAATGCTAGTACCTTCTTTAATCCAACCTAATTTATATGACTTAAGGTGTTGAAAAGTTTCAAGACTAAGATTATCAACCAAATCTTTAGCAAACAAGTTAGCTTGAGAATGTGAATCAAATAATACATCAACCTTAACACCATTAACATGAATCTTGATGTTCCCTATACAAGGGTTATGAGATCTTATTATTGGAAGGTGTAGAGGCTAAAGTTGGAATAAAACAAGTGAAAGTAAGTCACATATAAACTCACAAATCCAATGCCAACTCCTACCTTTGGTTTGAACAATAATGAAAGTAAACTACAATGCAAAAAGACAAGGAAAAACATGCATTATGCCTCCATTATAGTTATAGATGTGCTCCAAAGACTAATGCGATATGCTCCAAAGACTAATGTGATATGCTCCAAAGACTAATGTGATATGCTAATGATATAATGTGGGTGCTCAAGTGCTATGATATTGCCTAATTCAAAAACATGTAAATACTATGAAAATGGATGCCTAATCCTTTGGGTGAGTCTCCTTAAATAGATTTTCCCAAGGGAGAATGGATGGTTGTGATTGAAGAATGAAGATCAAAGGTTGGGATTTGGCTCCAAGAGGTTATTCATTAGCCTTGTGACAAGTGGAATTATGAGATGCCTCCTACAAGATGGATGGATAGGATAGTTGAGCACACCAAGATACTGAGAGGGGAGGGGGTGAATCAATATCTAAACAAATTCAACTTATCCAGAGCAAATTAAAACTTAAGCATCATAGTATTAATATAAGCATGAAAGATTAACACAATGCACATCAACACATAACACCATATATTTGTAGAAAACCCAAGAAGGGACAAACCATGGTGAGGATTAACTCACAATAAATGAAGCTCAAATAATAACTTTGTTTTAGGGCTACAACTCAAGGAAGCTACTACTCCTTGAAAAATTTGATTTAGGGTCACTCCCAAGGAAGCTGCTACTCCCTATAGACTCTATTTTAGGGTCACTCCCAAGGAGGCTACCACTCCCTGAATTGAGAACACACTTACAAAAGATTATAGTTTGACAATCCTTCTACTGTTTGAAAACTGACATTGAAACTCACACCTTTGATGATTGCAATTCTGCCTCTTCACACCTCCTTTTGATGATTAGATCAGTTAGGCACACTCTGCACTAGATCACTGTCACATATAAGTCTTCAAGATGAATTAGGATAACATCTACAACTTCTTCTCTTTCTCCTTTAGTCTCACATCATAATGCATTCATTCTGCTCCTTATCTTGCATGTGAGCCCTGTCAATCACTTTACAATCATACCTTGCCTAAATTAATTTGATTTATAATTTATACAAGATATGACATTTATTACATTGCTTGTTGGCCAAATATAACATGAAAAATACATTTACAAGTCATCCAGACAACACACAACATGAAACGTGTAGAGGACAAGTCCTAAACTAGACTACACACTACACCAGCAACAGACCCATGCCTTGTGGACATCAACACCTACTTAATTATGTCCAAAACATCCTTCACAAAATCAAACATCAAGGAATTACATCCGCACACTTTGCTCATTTTAAAATAGGACAACCTTAATCAAAAACACATGAAACTTGAAGCATAACGGCCACAACAACTTGAAAACCTTGTGCAGTACTAGAAACAAGAAAGATCTCCATGAAACTTTTCTAGATGAGTCTTCAAGACTCATGCAACATCTAAAAACAATCCTTTACCTCCGTACATCAAGTATTTTGTGCCACACATCTTCAATCATGAACTTTGAGCACAATCTATCATCCAGAACACACTGCAACATACTGTTATTAAGAAACTAAGCATGCAGACCATCAAGAAACTTGAAACTGCAAGGAAGCATGTAATGTACATTCATAAACATCTCCACAAAACTACAAAGCCAAACATTCACACCCAAAGGAATGTGAAGCATTCTAATAGGCCTTCAACACTAGCTCACTCTATGAGAACACATGCCAATACTCTATCATGCATAACTTTCATAGCGGAAGGACAAATGATCTAAAAATTTGGAATTATCACCTTCACTGAACCTTAAATAGATTACCAGAACCACATAGCCATATTTGCAAATGCGGAGGAATGCAAAGCGTTCCATTGCCCTACACAAAATTTCTTCACATAAACAATACTATCTTTAGACTGCCAACATCAAAACACTCTTCTGGTAATCTAATTATCATGAAACTTAGATTAGGCCATCAGTAACATCTTCTCAATATTAGCAACTCATCTGATCATCTTAGTGGTTCTAATTCCCATATTAATATAGCTTCATGCTCAACTCTACACTAATCAGAGCATGCCATCCAACCATGAACACCATCTTCTCTGTTGGATAGGACATGACATCCAATCATGAACACGATCACACCTCCATGATAGTGTTGACATCAATGACAACCCTAGGAACCATATGTGTAACAATCTCCCCCTTTGGTATTGATGGCAACACATACCTACACATTTCTCCCTCTTTGACATCAAGGACAAAGGGCAACCACTACCTTCTCATCAGTGACCACATACATGCACATTCTTTCTTAGAGCATGACTTCTTCTTGCAGAAAACAAACTCTCCCTATCATTAGCAACCACTACTTACTCCCCCTGAGAGGTAGCCACCAACTGTCCAGGAAGAAGATATAACATGAACTCCCCCTAAATAGATGCACCATTATGCATCTAGCAAGAAGGAGGAGCAATTACCCCTAACCTCTATCGAAGATCCTCAAAAGTATCCTTTGCAAGAGCCTTTGTGAAAATATCTACCATCTGATCCTTTGTTGGAACATATTTCAACTTCACTTCCTTATCTGCAACCTTTTCTCTCAAAAAGTGATACCTGATTGCTATATGCTTGGTTCTATAATACATCACTAGATTCTTGGAAATATTGATAGCACTTGTATTGTCACACAAAATAGCAATAAGCTCATCATACAATACCTTGATATCCTTTAGGGTTTGTTTCATCCACAACACTTGTGTACAACAAGATGCTGCTATAATGTACTATGCCTCTACAGTTGATAAGGATACTGAATCTTGCTTCTTACTCTGCCATGAAACCAATCTGCTTCCTAAGAAGAAAACACCACCACTTGTACTTCTATCATCAACACAATCGACCCAATCAACATTAGTGTAAGCACTCAAATCAAAGTCATTACCTCTTGGATACCATAACCCATAATCTGGAGTTCCTTTCAAGTATTTGAATATCCTTTTCACTACCTTCTCATGTGTTTTCTTGGGATTAGCTTGATATCTAGAAACCACACATACTGCATGCATAATATCAGATCTAGAAGCAGTCAAGTATAACAATCCTCCAATCATAGATCTATAGAAAGTTAGATCCACCTCTAGAGACTCATTATCTTTGCTCAAGTGACATCTAGTGACCATGGGAGTACTCATTGGTTTTGAATCCTCCATACCAAACTTCTTCAACAACTCTTTGACATACTTATCTTGAGAAATAAAGATACCACCATCTAGATGAGTAATTTGAAGTCTAAGGAAGAAAGACATCTCACCAATCATAGACATCTCAAAATCTTTTTGCATCTTCTTTGCAAACCTCTTATACATATCATCATCTCCACCAAAGATGATGTCATCCACATATACTGCAACTTTCAATATCATGTCTCCTTCTTCCTTGATGTAAAGATTGCTATCTATAATACCTTTCTTGAAGCCCTACTGAAGTAAGTACTTGTCTAGCCTAGCATACCAAGCCCTAGGTGCTTTCTTGAGACCATGCAGAGCCTTCTTGAGTCTGCACACCATGTCTGGATCTTCTGATATCTAGAAACCATCAGGTTGTTCAATATAAACCTCTTCCTCTAGATCACCATTCAGAAATGCTAACTTAACATCCATCTGATATACCTTGAAGTTCTTATGAGCAACAAGATCAAGGAACATTCTGATTACCTCCATCCTGGCTACCTGAGTAAAAGTCTCCTCAAAATCAATACCTTCAACTTGTGCGTATCCTTTTCATACCAATCTTTCTTTGTTCCTTACAAATTCGCCTTCTTCATTAAGCTTGTTCTAGAACACCCACATTGTTCCTATAACATTCTTATTTGCTAGTCTAGAAACCATTCCCATGTTTGATTCTTCTCAATCTGATCCAATTCTTCTTCCATGGCCTTTATCTATCTATCATATTTGCTAGCATCAGCAAAGGTTTTGGGTTCTACTTTTGATAAAAAACACAAGTTTACTTGCTCATGTATCTTAGCAAACCTTCTCCTTGTCTGTACACCTTCATCCTTATTTCCAATGATTTGATCTGTTGAGTGGTTCTTCTGAACATACTTTGTTGGAGTCTTAGGCATTTGCTCTGGTTCTTGTTCCTTTTTTTCTTTCACTTCTTCTTCATCTTAAATGCATGGAAAGATATCAGATTCGGAGCCCTCTGAATCTTGTGAGATTTGATACATGTATTCATCCACCTTGACATTTGTGCTTTCAATCATCTTTCCCAACCTCTTGTTGTAGCATCTATAAGCCTTTCTTTTGGTTGAGTAGCCAAGAATGATTCCTTCATCACTTCTTGAATCAAACTTTCCTAGGTCTTCTTCATCTCTTCTGATATAGTATTTTCTACCAAAGATCCTAAAGTATCTAATAGTTAGGGGTCTTCCATACCATAGCTCATAAGGGGTCTTATTTGCTATTGACCCTCAGTTGCACTCTGTTAATTAGATAGACAACAGTGTGAACTGCTTCCTTTCAGTACATATCAGGTAGATCTACATCTATCAACATTGCCCTAGACATCTCTTGCATAGTCCTATTCTTCCTTTCCACTACCCCATTTCACTGAGGGGTCCTAGGAGTTGACAAATGTCTTCTAATACCATGATCTTCACAAAATCTTTCAAATTTATTTGAAGTAAACTCACCTCCTCTATTAGAGCTCAAACATTTGATCTTGGCATCTACTTCATTCTCAACCATAGCTTTGAACACTTTAAATTTATCACTTGGGCATCTAATTTTTCTCTTAAGAAAGTAACCCAAGTCATTCTAGAATAATCATCAATGAGCAACATAAAATACCTCTCACCCTGTTGACTCTTTACTCTTGTAGGGTCACATAGATCAATGTGAATCAACTCCAATGGATTTGAAGAAGAGTACTCTTTGCTTTTGAAACTTGTCTTTGTCTTCTTTCCCATTTGACATTCCTTGCATACTATGTTTTTAGGCTTGATTATCTTAGACATGTCTCTTACTGCATGAGTAGAGTTGATATTTACCATAATTATCAAAATTGTTGTGTCCCATTCTTTTGTACCACAACCAAAACTCACTAGATTGAGCCAACAAACATGTTCTTCCATTTACCTCCTTTAGGTGATGGATATCACCATATGTCTTGATACCTTCTGCAACTAGTTTTTTAGACCCTGCCTTCCTGATTTCACAACCTTTGGCATGAAAGGTGAGATTATACCCTTTGCTGCACATCTGATTGACACTAAGAAGATTGTGTTTTAGCCCTTTGACATAGAGGACATCCTCAGTCCTATTCTTCCCATCAATAGTAATAGCACCTTTTCCACATATTATTGCTGACTCTTCACTACCAAACTTGATAGTACCACCATCCCACTTCTCAAGGATGATAAACTTATATCAAATTTGAGCAACCACTATCAATTACCTAAGCCTTAGATTCTTCTCTTGCATGAAAGGCAATCCATACAACCATCGATTTGTCATTGTTTTGATTTGTTTGCAAGGCATTAGTCTTCTCACATTTTCCAACATCATCCTTTTTGTCACCAACACTCAAGGCCATGAAAAGTGTTTCATCATTTGAATCATCATGATCCTCATCTTCTGAGGAGTAACTTCTCTCATTGGAATACAGACTTCTTTTGAACTTGTCTCTCTTGTTACTATCCCTTGATTCCTTAAAAGGACATTTATAAGCAAAGTGACCAACCTTTCCACAATTGAAACATTTGAAGGGTAACTTACCTTTGTATTTCCCAATGCCTTTCTTTAGTCTTCTCAAAAAATTTGCTTCAACTTCATCAGAGCTCTCATCTTCATCAACAACTTCTTCCTTTTTCTTCATACTGACTTTGAAAGTAGCTTCTTTCTTTGGAGCATCCCTACCAAACTCTCTGATTTCAAAGGCAGTAAGGGAACCAAAAAGTTTGTCTACAATGTATGTATCCAAATCTGCATTCTCCTCAATAGCAGATACCTTATGACTGTAAGATGTGGGAAGAGATCTCAGAACCTTCTTCACAATTTCATCCTCTTCCACTTTGCCACCAAGACCTGTGATGTCATTGACCACTTCATTCACCTAGAGCATATATCCAACAATGTCTTCATCCTCTGCCATTTTTAGGGTCTCAAATTTGCTTTTGAAGATTTGCATCTTTACTTGCTTTACTTTCTTATCTCCTTCATAAATGGTTTCAAGTTTAACCCAAACATCTTTAGCTAAACTGCAACTCATTACCTTTGAAAATTTTGAATCAGCTAACCCACTCATGATAGCAAACTTTGCCTGAGCATTGTTATCATATTCCTTAACTTCATCTGGATTTGTAGGAATAGCAACAAGAAATTTGTAACCAGTCATGACAGATTGCCAAATACCACATCCTAGATAATTGAGATATGCTTCCATCCTTAGCTTCCAAAAGGAATAATTTATTCCCTCAAACCTAGGTATCTTACTGGATCCATTATGTACCATCCCAAACCTTCCTCAAGTGGTTAAGCTTCCTTCAATAGAACTTAGCTCTGATACCAATTGTTGATCACACCAAGATATTGAGAGGGGGTGAATTAGTATTTAAACAACTTCAACTTATCCAGAGCAGATTAAAACTTAAGCATCACAGTATTAACATAAGCATGAAACATTAACATAATGCACATCAACACATAACACCAGATATACGTGGAAAAACCAAAAAGGGAAAAATCACGATGAGGATTAACTCACAATTTATGAAGCTTAAATAATAACTTTGTTTTAGGGCTACAACCCAAGGAAGCTACTACTCCCTGAGAAATTTGATTTAGGGTCACTTGAAAGGAAGCTACTAGTCCCTGAAGACTTTCTTTTATGGTTACTCTTAAGGAATATACTACTCCTTAAATTGAGAACACACTTACAAAAGATTACAGTATGACAATCCTTCTACTGTCTAAAAACTGACATTGAAACTCACACCTTTGATGATTACAATTTTGCCTCTTCACACTTCCTTCTGATGATCAAATTAGTTGGGCACACTCTGCACTAGATCATTGTCACACATAAGTCTTCAAGATGAATCTGGACAACATCTACAACTTCTGCTCTTTCTCCTTCAGTTGCACATCATAATGCATTCATTCTGCTCCTTATCTTGCATGCAAGCCCTATCAATCACTTTGCAATCACACCTCACCTAACTTAATTTTATTTACAATTTATATAAGATATTACATTGATTACATTACTTGTTGGCCAGATACAACATGAAAATTACATTTACAAGTCAGCCAGACAACACACAACATGAAATGTGTAGAGGACAAGTCCTAAACAAGACTACACACTACACCAATAGAAGACCCATCCCTTGCTGACATCAACACCTACTTAATTAGGTGCAAGACATCCTTCATAGCATCAAACATCAAGGAATTACATCTGCACACTCTGCTCATTTGATAATAAGACAACCTTAAGCAAAAACACATGAAACTTGAAGCATATCGACCACAACAACTTGAAAACCTTGTGTAGTACTAGAAATAAGAAAGAAATCTTCATGAAATTTTTTTAGATGATTCTACAAGACTCATGAAACATCTACAAACACTCCTTTACCTCTGCACATCTTCAATCATGAATTCTGAGCACAACCTGTCATCCAGAACACACTACAACATACTGTCATTAAGAAACTAAGCATGCAGACCATCAAGAAACTTGAAATTGCAAGGAAGCATGTAATGCACATTTATAAACATGTCCACAAAACTGTAAATCCAAACATTCACATCCATAGGAATGCAGAGCATTCCAACAGGCCTTCAACACCATCTCACTCTACCAGAACACATGCCGGTACTCTATCATGCATAACTTTCACATCAGAAGAACAAATGATCTGAAACTCTGGAATTATCATCTTCACTGAACCCTAAACACATTACCTGAACCCCATAGCCATATTTGTAAATGCAGAGGAATGTAGAGAATTCCATTTCCCTACACAAAATTCCTTCACAAAAATAATACTGTCTTCAGACTGTTAACAACAAAACACTCTTCTGGTAATCCAATCATCATGAAACTTGGATCAGGCCATTAGTAACATCTTCTCAACATTAGCAACTCATCTGATCATCTTAGTGCTTCTAATTCCCATATTAATATAGCTTCATCCTCAACTCTGCACTGATCAGGGCATGACATCCAACCGTGAACACCATCTTCTATGTTGGATAGGACATGACATCCAACCATGAACTATGACATCCAACCATGAATGCCATCACACCTACATGATACTATTGACATCTATAACAACCTAGTGATAATGTTGACATCAATGACAACACTAGGAATGATATGTGTAACAAGGATTACCTTAATATGTAGTATGGCATGAGATAGATACATGTGGAAGAGAGAGAGTGGATGCAAGTGGACAATCGAGATGAAGGGAGAGAAATCAAGGGTCAAGATTGACCCATGAAATATGCATGTGCATGTGTGAGTAAGGAGTAGGGGTGAGGTGGAGGTCAAAGATGCTTCCAGGTTGGCATGCTCACATAAGGAGCAGGGGTTGGACACATGTTAGATGATGGACGACTAATATCTTGATCCATGTGGGTGGATTGGATGGTCAAAATTAAAAGGGAGAGGATTGGTGATTATTAAATTAGAAGAATTGTTAATGGGGTTTAATTAGTCTCAGTTGGAGGAATGGAGACTAAGGTTATTAATTAAATGGATTTAATTAATTGGCCTTAGGGATGAGTTAGTAAGTAGTAATTACTTATTTTTTTAATAATTAATTAATTAGAGGAAGGTGAGTTAAATGTGGGGATATTTAATTAAATAATTACCTATTTAATTAATTTGTAGAAAATTAGTTTAAATTAATTAAATAATTGCTTATTTAATTAATTTGTGAGAAAATGGGTTAAAATATTTATTTATTTATTTAATTTGTGGAAAACAGTAGGATGAATGCTAGTGGTGAATTTAGGGTGTCTACATTTTACCCCTCTTTGAAATGGCATTAGAATAACATTGTTTCACAGAAAAAGAGAAAAATGTGAGAAAATGAAAGTTAGTGATGGGTTGCCCCAACCATGTAGGAAGGAGATGGAGAAGGTAGAATAATGATGCCCCCTCAAGAGAGTCGGTAAGTGAAAAGGAGCCTGATGGACCTCTTGATAGAAAATGATTAGATGGGGAGGTGAAAAAGTGAAAAACAAAAAGCAAAAAAGGGAGAAAAAGTGAAAAAAGGAGGGAAAAATGGGGTATAAAAGGAAAAAGGTGGGAGTAAAAAGTTCATTTTTACTTTTTGTGTTGAGAGGAAGAAAATTGGAGAGAAGGAGAGATGGATAGGAGGTAGAAGATAGCAAGGATTTAGGTGCAACACATGGGCAAGTGGGTGCCAGAGTATCTACACCTTGCGAAATGAGGACTGTCGATAAATTGATCTTGCCCTCTTGAGTTTAGAATTTGAAAGATTTAGTTTTGATCTTTTAAATTGTAGGAGGGGTAGGGTTAGGAGAAAAAGACAGGGAGGTGGGGTAGGGAGGGTGAGGAAAAAACAAGGGTAAAAATAGGGTGTTGTTAAAAATAAAAGAAAATAAAAAAGTTTGGGTCATCGACGACGATGTCGCCGACAATGGGAGATGGAGGGGGCGAGGACAATACTCCTTGTGTCACCTCCACTAGGAGGGAGGTGGGGAGAGACACAAGGGGTGATGTACCTGTTAGAATGAGCATGTCTTCCATCAAGAAGGAGGCAAGGAGTAGGGTAGCACAAGAGGCAGGGACAACGACCCTTGTGTCACCCCACCAGGGAGAGGCCAAGTTGAGGGTGACACAAGGAACAATGATCCTTGTGTCACCTTTGTAAGGGAGGGAGTTAGTCATAGGGGTGGCACAAGGGGCATCATCCCCACTAGGTAGGGGCAACATTCCTGGCATTGCCTTCACCCAAGAAGAGGCAGGGCAGGGCAACACACCAGGTGTCGGCTCCGTTTAGGAAGGGAGGTGGGGTAGGGGCACCGCCTCTAATGGAAAAGGTGAAAAAAGGGGGCAATGGCATCATTGGTGGTGTTACCTCCATTATGGGAGGGATATAGTGGCATGGGTGACACTATTGCTACCAAAGAGTAGGATGGTGCAAATGTCACTAAGGGTGACATCCCTGTTGAGGGGGCCAAAAAAGGGGGCAGAGGGCTACAAATGAGGGACAGAAGGATGAATATTGGAAAACATAAATTGACAAGAGATACAGTATGGGTGGAGAAGGATTTGTCCATGTTGGTAAAATGAGAGAGGTGCTTGGTGGTGCTGCAACTATTGTAGGGGTTGGGGGAAGCAGAGAGGGAGTTTTTGGTAGTAGTGGGATTATATGATGTCACAGTGATGCCAAAGGTGCGAGCTAATAGGGAGATGCTGACAACACTGGTAGAGAGATGGTGCTCAGAGACGAGTACCTTTCACCTACTAATGGGGGAGATGATAGTGGTGCTGGAGGATGTATGACACATCCTACTAATACCGATAGTGGGGGAGATGGTGTACCGGCAGGATGAAGATGTGCATGGGGCATTGGAGTGACTGTTAGGGTGTAAAGACATCCCATTATGAGGGATAGGTTTAGACCTAGATAGGTATCTAGTGAGAGGATTGATGGATGAGCTATCATTGGTGCTATTGGGTCTTGTTAGTGGCCTCCTTCTACGAGATAAGATAGGGAGGTTCTTTCAAATGGGGTTGGCATCATGTGTGGTAGACATACTGAATGATGGTAGGGTGTTTGCATGGAATCCCTATGTGCTAGCATAGGTGTATATGTAGAGTATTGCATTTACTACCTTACTACACGTTTGGGCATGTGAGCATATAGTAGTGTGGTGATTAGAGGGAGTGAGACAAGAGAGGCTTCCATAATAGTCATTTGTATATAGGTGGGGTTGAGGAGAGTAGTTCAGGGAGAGGCATTTAAGAGAGCTAGGCACTATCGCTATGTGTTGGATGAGTTGGGCCAATAGGAGATTGTGTGGAGACTGTACAAAGGTGTGGAGGCATGGGAGTATGATGCAATGCACTCGGGGACTATACTGTCTAAGTGCTACATAGTGGGCCACCAAGAATACATTATTGAGAGGTATAGACCTGACAGGGTATTACAACAGTTTGGGATAGAACAGGGGATACCGAGAGAGCCTTATTGGTTTGTGTAGGTGTATCGGGAGAGGATTGTGGGGTAGGCAAGTGGATTAAGAGGCAACAGAGAGTTGGAGATGGTAGTATGTGCTGTCGTGAGTGCCACGAGAGAATGTGGAGGAGGTGTTGGGATTCCTATTTTCCATCCCTCAAAATTGCAAAATCATGCCAAATTCATCAAAATTTCCTAAGGGGTCCATGTGCCTTTGACCAAATTGGATTTCAGGATTTCGGGACCAAAATGGATTTTTGGACTTTTTCCAAAATCTTCTTAGACCCCCTAAATTTTCAAGACCAATTTGAAGATGCAAAAAATTGAGTTTTCAAATAATTTTTTGAGGAAAGGGCTAAGTTTTTCATGAAGTATCGGGTCAAACTTTCAACTTTGACTTAAGACACTTTGGGTGCTTTTGAGATTTCAGGACCAAAGTGGATTTTTGGATTTTTGGATTTTAGGACCAAAATGGGATTTTGGACTTTTTTTCCAAAATCTTCTCAGACCCCCTAAATTTTCAAGACCAATTTGGAGATGCAAAAAATTGAGCTTTCAAATAATTTTTTGAGGAAAGGGCTAAGTTTTTCATGGAGTATTGGGTCAAACTTTCAACTTTGACTTTTAGCACTTTGGGTCCTTTTGGAATTTTGAGACCAAAGTGAATTTTAGAATTTTGAGACCAAAGTGGATTTTAGGATTTCAGGACCAAAGTGGATTTTTGGACTTTTTTCAAAAGGGTCCAAAAGTTCCAAGTCCTCCCACCGACCAGACACCCATCGAAGGCCTAGGAATGCCCAAAATGTGCCAGCAACTCCCCAGATCATCATTAATGCAAAGTGGGTGGTTGAAAATGATGTTATTAATGTAGTTGGTGGGGTTGTTGGAGTTTCCCCTCCCAGTCCATCATCAAATCCAAGTTGCAAATGATATAAATAGAAGGTCAAAACTCATTTCAAAAGAGGTTGGTTTTCTGTGTGTGGTCTCCAAAAGATAGTTACAGGTGCAGAAAGTTGCAGGGAAGCCATTTAAATGCTAGTCCATCAAATTGAGGAGTGTAGACCTGTGAAGTCAAAGGAGTTGATATTGTATATGGTTCTTGTTGTAGAATGTCTCCAAGTCATTAGGTATGTATCCAAGATGATTTCTATCGCAATTGGGTATTTTCCTTTGCCATGTTTGATGGCACGAATGTAATACTGGGTCAGATGAATGTGACAACATTCTAAAAATATTGCAAGCTTTGTAATAATCTCTCTCATGTTATATATGGGTATATGTAGTTATGTTTTGGATTACTAAGTATGTTCTATTTCAAGATCTCATATTCTATGGTGTATGCAAATGCATGGCTCATTGTTCCTTTGATTTTAGTTTTTTATTTTCTTGATGATCTATGACTCTGTTTCCCATAGAGTAGGCACCAGTCTAGAGCCATCCTATCAGCCTCACATCATTTAAACAAACAAAAACATTTACTAGTGGTTTAGGGGAAGAACCATCATTCCCGTGCATGTATACTTGCACAGTTTGTATCAGCTATATAGGGGTTTTGTGACATCTAGTTGTTCTAGGTTCAGTGACTTTCTTGGGATCAAGTGTAATGCTCTCCCAAACAAAACTAATAATAATAGAGAAATATTTAATAAACTAATGTAATAAAAGATAAACTACTTACGCTGAATTTAATTTTTCCTTATCGAAACGGATATATCAATATTGATGAAGACTTGCTCATTAAAACTGATCAATAGATTAATTTTAAGGGTTAGATATTTCCACATAAAACTAAAATTTCCAAGAGAATGAGATAAAATAAAAGTTGTAAAGGAAAAAGTCTATGCTCTTACTATTACAACTGAAGTCAACTTTTACGATAATAACGAAATGAATAATATATATTTATATTCAAAATACAAACAAGATTAACATATAAAACCATTTCAAAAATTAAAATAGATTCGCATCATCTAATGAGCACAAGGAATTACAGGAATGTGTATAAATGTATATATAAATATACTTATATTCATTCATTTAAATTCTATTGTGTAGTAATGCAGTGATCTCGTCCATAGTCTGCACATCATGTATATATATATATCATAACATAACATAACATCCATGAATTGAATAACAACCAAATAATAATCAATGATTAACTTATTGGAAAGACTTACTTTTTGTAATGTCTAGTAAAGTAAACAATTACCATAGTGTAAAGAAACCATTGTGGTGGCTGGAGCCTATGGTGGCCTTAGTGCCAACCATAGCTAGACAAACAAAAGAGTGGGAGCCGTGGCTCTGACAACTTCCATAGCATGAGTGTAGTAGTTGTGGTAGTCATGGTTACCACTACTTATACTCTTAAACATACATAATAATCATTAGCATATTTTGACATTAATGTTAATTCATTTCAATACTATGATTTGATACAGAAAGAAACAGAAGTTTGACTGTAGCTTAACAAATGAAAATTTTATATCAAACGAAGACTATCATTAATGATGTCAAAACATATATAATCAATAATGATAGCAACACAATCACAAATGGAATCAATCAAATATAAATGAATTATCTGAAGTAATTACACATCTTTCATTCACATGGGAGTCGTGGCCCCCATGGCTTCCACAACGTCTACTGTGGTAGCCGTGGGTAGACACAGCTGACCAGCAATGAATACAACTTAAATTTCATGTAATCATTTTCATTTCTTTTCTTTTCTTCTTTCGATTTCACTGCACAAAATTTAGCTTACTCTTTGTAATCCACATTGTCTTATGCAAAAATAATATCACTATCTACAGATTTGTAATCAGAAATTAAAAAAGATAAATTTATACCTAAAAATCTTTAAAATATCAAATATTTCATTAAGAAATAACATCACAATAGAATCATTCACTTCCTCCTGAGTTTACATAAATAGATATGAATACAACCCATTACAATATATATGTAAGAAGATGGAATAAATAAATTACTTGAACAAAGATTTGCTTTTCCGATTTCCTTCAACTATAATGAGAGAGATCTTTCAATCTGCAACTTTGAATTTTACAAACAACCAAATTGGATCAGCAACAAAATCTCATACACTCAAATTTTCTTCAACAAATCCTAATCTTTTTCTATAACCTACAAACACACAAAATAGAGTAGCCCAATCTTGCTCTCCTCCCTACCGTAGGACTGATGAAATTAAGTCCACCCCCAAGCAGGAAACAAAATCCAATGCTCAATACAAATAACAAAGAAAAATAAAAAAATTGAGACTATGGACTCACACACAAAGAATCTGCACACAAAATTCTTGCAAAGGGGAAGAAGGGGGATTCCCTTCCCTCTTGGGGCACAAATAGCTTCTTTCTTCATACAACTTCACACTTCCACACACAATCACCTACCTTCATCACAAATCCACCATTCAACTTTCCAACATCCATCCACTCTTTAAATGTCACATCAAAACATTCTTCCATTATCCATTTATCCCAGCATAGATAAATCCACAACTTCTTCACATAAAACCAAGATCCCCAAGAGAAGTTCCACACCCTCCTTAACCCCACATGAGGGAGGCTCTCATCTGACCTAGAGGGCAGCTCCCTTTACACACCCAAACCCCACTAACACTCAACAAGACTCCACACAAATAGATTTTTACAACAATTTTCCCAACCCTTTGCCTAAAACATTCAAAAATTCAACAAAACACTAAAATACCAAAGGAAATCCAAGCATACCTTGGCTATCCAAGTTAGGATCAACCCACTCATTCATTCCAAACAGAAAGAAGACCTTTTTCTAGCCAACAATCTTCCATTACCAATTTATTTTGGCCATCATCCCCTTTGCTCACCACCGAAAAACCCCTCCAAAAGAAGAATAACATGAAGGATAACCATCAGCACGAAAAGCTACAACACTCCCATTCTTGAATGAGAAAATGATTCACATTTCCTCCTTTTTAAAATAAAATCCTTTTCCAACTCTTCAAATTTCCCCTCCAAATAAAATTAAATTAAAACAATAAATTAAAAGAAAAAAACTTTTTTTTTAATTCAATAAAACATAATAAAAACCACATACTTTTCGACATAAACCCCCCCTTAACAAATTCAAAGGAAATAAATAAATAAATATCATTGAGCATTTGGATTTTGTCTCCAATTCTTATGGAACTTGAGTTGCCCACCTATAAAATCTCATTTGACACATTAGTACATTTTGAAAATTTATAGCCGAAGCAATAAATATAAACACTAAGATTCTAACATCAAATCATCATAAAAATCTATAATATCCATCAATAATATTTATTTTGCAGACATTAAACATTTAGCCATTAATATTCTATAATCAATAATTTTGTTAAATAAACATATTATTTCATTATAAGCAAATAAATATCTAAACGTGCATATAAAACATTTATATCCATAATCAAAATAATATTATCCATAAATCCAAAATCTCAACATCAACCATGTCCAAATCACACTCATACCAAAATATAGAATTAAGTCAAAATATCTAGAATAATACTAGCTAGGCCTCACATTCTCCCCCTCTAGAATCAGGCTTCCTCCTGGAAGCTATCAGAAAGATAAGGAAGTAAAGATTTCATCTTGATTGTATCCTCCCATGTAGTAGAAGACTCATTGTAGGGGTCCCACTAGACCCTAACCTAGTCCAGCTGTTGTCCTCATAGGGCCAGAGTTTGCTGGTCCAAGATGTGAACTGGTTGGAATGTTAGCTGATCATTCTGAGCCTCCTATAAAGCATCCCACTCTGATACATGAGATAAATCTAGTACATATTTCTTAAGCAGAGATACATGGAATACATTGTGGATATGAGACAGGCTGGGTGGCAATGCTAAGTGATATGCAACTGGGCCAATCCTCTCTAAGATCTCAAAAGGACCAACAAATCTTAGTGCCAACTTAGAGCCATTTCTATAACGGATAGAACTCTTATGAGGTCAAACATGCAAGAAAACTCTCTCTCCAATGTGGAACTCATAATCAACCCTTTTGGTATCAACATACTGCTTCTGTCAATCCTGAGCTATCTACAATTGCTCACAAATCTAAGTCACCTACTACTCCATCTCCTGAATAATCTCAGGCCCTAAAGCAACCCGATCCTCTAGCTGGTCCCAACTCAAAGGAGTCCTATAGGATCTACCATAAAGAGCCTCATAAGGTACCATCCCAAATGAATTGTGATGCCCATTATTATACACAAATTCTACTAGGTACAAGTAATCCTCCCAACGAGATTGTTGGTCCATAACATACATCCTGAGCCTATCCTCCAACACCTGGTTCACTCGCTCTATTTTTCCATCTGTCTCTAGATGATAAGTAGTGTTGAAATTAATTTGAGTGCCTAAAACTTGCTAAAGCGTGGTCCAAAAGGATGAAGTGAAGATAGGATCTCTATTAGAAATAATCCTCCTTGGAACTCCATGAAGTCAAACAATATCATGCAAATAAACTCTGGCTATTGAGGTGGCATTATAGGAAGAACACATTGGAGAAAAGTGTACCACCTTTGTTAACTTGTCCATAGTCACCATAATCACGTCATGTCGACATGCAGTCATAGGTAAACCCACAATAAAATCCATAGATATCACATCCCATTTCCACTTTGGAATAGCATGAGGGTACAATAAGCCAGCTGGATGTTGGTGTTTTTCTTTTACTCTTTGACACTTGAGACAATGAGCGACAAAATCTGCAATATCGTTTCACATTCCTTCCCAGAAATATAGCTTTCAAAGATCTGCATGCATTTTCTTAACACCAAGATGAGCCACATAGGGTGCTTTGTGAGCCTCAGCTAGAATCAATCCTCTAAGGTCGCCAAAAGGAGGAACATATATATGCCCATGATGTCGAAGCAACCCATCAGCATCAACAGAATATCCTTCAAACTTATCCTTAAAAGGACCCTAGAACTGAATAATCTCACTTTATAACACATCCTGAGGCAATAACTCTAGAATATGTCCTCTAAGATTTATCTTGATCAACAAAGCTAATAATTCATGTCTTCGCCTACTAAGGGCATCAACTACAACATTCTCTTTCCCCTTAATATAATGAATCTCAAAATCATATTCACAAAGGAACTCCATCCATCTGCACTGTCAAGCATTCAAATTAGGCTGAGAAAAGATATACTATAAGCTCTGATGGTCAGAATGTAAATCAAATCTGTGTCCAAGAAGGAAATGTCACCTTTTTGTTAAAGCATGTACCACTACAGCTAACTCCAAATCATGTGTTAGATAGTTAAGCTCATGATTCCTCAACTTGTGAGACTCGAAGGCTATCACACGACCCTCTTGCATGAGAACAACTCCAACACCCTTGATCAACGTATCTGTACAAACAACAAAATCACTAGTAGGGTCTGGAATAGCTAAAATAGGTGCATTGGTGAGTTTCTCCTTTAATATTTGAAAAGATCTCTCACACTGATCAAACCAAACAAATTTCTTGCCTTTCCTCTAGAGAGAAGTAATCAGATGAGCAATCCTGGAGAAGCCTTCCATGAACCTTCTATAGTAACTAGCTAATCCCATGAAACTCCTTACCTTAGCTACCTTAGTGGGAGCAGGCCATTCCAAAATAGCTTATATCTTAGAGGGATCTACTCAAATTCCATCTCTTGAAATAATATACCCTAAGTATTGGATTTATATTTGAAAGAATTCACACTTAGAGATATTGGCATACAATTGATTCTCTCTTAGACACTGCAACACTTGCCACAAATGCTCCTCATGCTCCTCCACTATGTGAGAATAAATCAGAATATTGTCTAGAAAGATAACCATAAATTGATCCATAAAAGTATGGAATACACCATTCATCAAGCTCATAAAAATTGCTAGGGCATTAGTCAGACCAAAAGGGACGACAGTAAACTCATAATGACCCTAACATGTGCAAAACATTGTCTTATGAATGTCAGCTTTAGCAATCCTTAACTAATGATACCCGGACTTGAGATCTATTTTTGAGTTTTAAAATCTTTTCTCCTTGAATTTGATCAAATAAATTATCTATCCTTGGCAAAGGATAACGATTCTTTATGGTGAGCTTATTTAATTGCCTGTAATCTATGCAAAGCTGCATAGTCCCATCCTTCTTCTTCATGAAAATCATAGGTGCACCCCAAGGAGAGACACTGAGATGAATATGACCTTTCTCTAAGAGTTATTCCAAATATAGCTTGAGCTCCTAAAGTTCTTGTGTTGTCATTCTATAAGAGGCATTAGAAATAGGTTGTGTTCTTGGAACAAAGTCGATATGAAAATCAATCTCTTCATGGCAGCATTCCAGAAAGATGAGAGGGAAAAACATCGACAAACTCTTGAAGAATAGGATGATCATCCAAAGAAGTGTTTGACTTGTCCTCTAATCTATCACTAATAGAGATAGCAAAGAATTGTCATCCTTTCCTCATACATCACTTAAGTTGCATGGCTGAAATCATCCTAAGCGACGCAAGTATCTTAATTCCTGAGACTACCACATTTTCGCCCATATCATCTAAACACTCTACAAACTTGTGACTATAGTCTAATTTGGCCTCATGAGCATTCATCCAATCCATACCCAAAATTACATCATATTATCCTAATGGTATCACCTTGAAATAAGCTTTAGTAAAGAAAGTGCTAAGTTCTAATCGACAATCCCTAACCAAAGAATTGACAGACATCCTAGCACCATAAGCTAACTCAACATCCCAATTAACATCTTGCTTAGTAGCCACCAACCTGCACTTCTCCACTATGGAAGGGGGAAATAAAAGAATCTGTAGCTCTAGAATAAGAAACTATAGAGATAGCAACGATACCAATTTTACCAAGAACCTCAATAATTGATGCCTGATGATCTACTTGCCGATTATCAATTGCTGCAAAGACTCAATAAGTCCTACCCACATCTCCCATTGTAGGTTCCAAAACCATACCTCCACAATTGTAACAGGGACCCTTAGGTGGTGCCGTAGTTTGAAAAATTGGTTTACTATAGCTAGCTTGACTGCCACGAGAACTCTGCGGAGGGCAATTTGACCCAATAAACTGTGTCTGAGTCCTTTGATCTCCTCTTTGTGATGGAATTTACCATGATCAAACTGAACCTTCCTGAGCTGACTTTTCTTTCTATCCTTGCAATTTCTGTTGTGGTGCTGATTTAGTAGGAAAAGAATTTTCTCTAACTCCACCCTTAGGAGGTACAAAAGAATGGAAAAGATTATGGTTTTGTTGAGATAGATTTCAATGATGATCATGATGCTTTGGTTAGATCTCCTCTGCAATAAGAGCTTTCTCCACTGCTTATCTCAAAGTAGTAGGCTCAGATAACCATACAGTTCCTCCAATGCTATGATTAAGACCTCTAATAAAATGGGTTAGCATCATCTTTTCATCCTAAATATAATCAACATACTGTGATAACTCAAAGAATTTATTCTCATACTGGGCTACGGTAAGTCCCCTTTGTTGATGATCATGAAACTCATCTATTTTCCATTGCTAGAAATGATCAGAGATATATCTTTTCTTAAATATGTCCAAGAAAACTTCCCAAGTAATATTCTCTAGAGTCAATGCCTTTTTCTCTCCTCCTATTGCCACCAGGTATCTGCATTATCCTTGAGCAGGTGAATCGCCAGTCTATCTTTGAGGTTACTTCCATAAGTATTGAGTGCAAAACATTTTTCCAGGATAATCAACCAAGATTTTGCCTCTAAACCATCAGTAGTATCAGAAAATACAAAAGATAAATTTATACCTAAAAATCTTTACAATATCAAATGTTTCATTAAGAAATAACATCACAATAGAATCATTCACTTCCTCCTGAGTTTACATAAATAGATATGAATACAACCCATTACAATATATATGTAAGAAGATGGAATAAATAGATTACTTGAACAAAGATTTGATTTTCTAATTTCTGTCAACTACAATGAGAGAGATCTTTCAATTTGCAACTTTGAATTTTACAAACAACCAGATTGGATCAACAACAAAATCTCATACACTCAATTTTTCTTCAACAAATCCTAATCTTTTTCTATAACCTACAAACACCCAAAATAGAGCAACCCAGTCCTACTCTCCTCCCAGCCGTAGGACCAATGAAATCAAGTCCACCCTTGAGTGGGAAACAAAATCCAATGCTCAATACAAATAACAAAGAAAAATTAGAAAACTTGAGACTATGGACTCACAGACAAAGAATCTGCACATAGAATTCTTGCAAAGGGGAAGAAAGGGGATTCCCTTCCCTCTTGGGGTAAAAATAACTTCTTTCTTCATAGAACTTCACACTTCCACACACAATCACCTCTCTTCATCACAAATCCACCATTCAACTTTCCAACATCCATCCACTCTCCACAATATCACATCAAAACACTCTTGCATTCTCCATTTCTCTCAACACAGATAAATCCACAACTTCTTCACATAAAACCAAGATCCCCAAGATAGGCTCCACACCCTCCTTAACCCCACACAAAGGAGGCTCTCATCTAACCTGGAGGGTATCTCCCTTTACACACTCAAACCCCACTAACACTCAACGAGACTCCACACAAACATATTTTTACAACAATTTTCACAACCCTTTGACCAACACATTCAAAAATTAAACAAAACACTAAAATACCAAAGGAAGTCCAAGCATACCTTGGCTGTCCAAGTTAGGTTCAGCCCAATCATTCATTCCAAATAGAAAGAAAACCTTTTTCCATCCAGCAATCTTCCATTACCAATTCATTTCAACCATCATCCTCTTTGCTCACCACTGAAAAACCCCTCCAAAAGAAGAATAACATGAAGGATAACCATCAACACGAAAAGCTATAGCACTCCCATTCTTGAATGAGAAAATGATTTACATTTCCTCTTTTAAAAATAAAATCCTTTTTCAACTCTTCAAATTTCCCCTCCAAATAAAATAAAATTAAAACAACAAATTAAAAGAAAAATACCTTTTTTTTTAATTCAATAAAGCATAATAAAAACCACATACGTTTTGACATAAACCCCCCCTTAACAAATTCATAGGAAATAAATAAATAAATATTATTGAGTATTTGTATTTTGTCTTCGAATCTTATGGAACTTGGGCTGCCCACTTGTAAAATCTCATTTGAAACATTAGTACATTTTGAGAATTTATAGCCGAAATAATAAATATAAACACTAAGACTCTAACATCAAATGATCATAAAAATCTATAATATCCATCAATAATATTTATTTTGCAGAAATTAAACATTTAGCCATTGATATTCTATGATCAATAATTATTTTAAATAAACATATTATTTCATTATAAGCAAATAAATATCTAAACGTGCATATAAAACATTTATACCCATAATCAAAATAATAATATCCATAATCCAAAATCTCAACATCAACCATGTCCAAATCACACTCATACCAAAATATAGAATCAAGTAAAATATCTAGAATAATACTAGCTAGGCCTTACATCAAGATAATGAGTTGGGTCTGGTTATTCATTGGTGTTTAGTTTTTCATCTGGTTTGATCTCAATACCTATTAAGGTATACCACTTGGAATATCCCTCCAAAGCCTATCCAAGGTCAAAGTGCAGGGGATGAAACCCACTCCCGTAGAGTTGACCTTGAACCCTCCACATTCTGTTGATGGACTGATTATGCTTGCATGATGACAACCCTAGCCTTGTGAGTGTTATTCCATTCTAGCAAGTGGAGTTGTGGTTTTGGGACCCAACAGATTGGCACCATTGCTAGGGATAGATTATTGCTAGGTTAGAAAGAATTTGAAGACTCTGCTGGTTGGATAGCCCAAAACTATTTTGTAGCCTTGAAGATCAGTCACACTTTAAGGAATTCCTCTTTGGAAGAGGTTATGACTCTACTGTCACATAATAGAAGTTTGTTACTACTACCCCTTGGTTTCTATTGGTGACTCAAGGATCCCACTTCAAATGTGCAACATCTAGTGAAATTATAGGTACATGGTTTCTTTTCTTCCTACCTTTGTAGTTTGTTGTTCTTGTCATGTTGAAGTGACAAATTTGTGTGCCTCTATTTTTTTTTCCTGCATTATAGGTTGTTTTATTCATGGAAGGTTGGTATGGATATGACTATTCTAGGGTCACTCCTTCATCTAAGTCTTCCTATGTCTCAGACCCTAGAAACTATGTTGGTGTGGATTCTTGTGACCATCCTAGCAGTGTATTTTCTAATCATGGCTCTACATGCTATAGAAACCCAAACCCATATGCATCCATGAAAAATCATAATGATTATAGTAGGTTGCAATGTGAAATTGATAAGACTAAGCAGCTGGTAGAGTCACTGCTGTAGTAGGAAGAAGAAATTGAAAAACATCTACAACTGCTAGGGTCTAGGGTGCAGTCAAATGCTTGCCCTACTATCCTTAAAGATCAAAATGCTTAGTCCTCTGCTCCTCACTTAGATCCAATTTATAATAAGCTAGATCTTTCATGGGTTGACTACAAAACACAAGGCATGCCAACCAAGGTCTACAACCCGTTGCCCAAGTTTGATGGGTATAATATTTGGGAAGGGGCCACACATGTTGCATTTTCAAAATTTATGGAAGAACATCAGTTTGAGGATGAGGACATGTGGATGAGGTTCTTTGTTAGGTCCTTGCATGGAAAGGTATGATAATGGTTCCAAAATTTTCTAAGGCAGTCCTTTGCCTTGTGGAATGAACTTGTAACAATATTTGAAAATTAATTTGCTAAAGGTCTTGACCTTGTTGATCTTGTCATAGAGCTGGAGAAAAATTAAAAGATAAGAGGGAGAGTCAAGCATGGAGTTTGGTCACAGGTTTGCTATTGCCCTTTCCCACATTCCTGAAGGTTCTAGACCTAACACTCCCACTTGAATTGATATGTTTTTTGAATCATATGAAATTGGACTAAGTTATGTGTGGGAAGATTTCAAAATAATAGGTTTACAACAAGCATATGAATGCCTAGATTACTTAGAAAAAATGAGAGATGACTACATAGTGGGTTTGTTGTCCACAAGTGTATGTACTGCTAGTAATGAACAAACTAATGTGAGCAGAAGTCCTTTGGAAACAAGCAATCATATGAGTACAACATCCAATCAAGATGGTTGTGTAGTCACAAGGGTAGAAGTGGAAGATGGTGCATCATATAATAGTGATGCAGATGACAAGGATAGCGTATGCACCAATCTTCAATTGGATAGCTCATCAAGTGAAAGTGAAAATGATGAAACCAATGGTGACTTCCAACCTAATGCTGAGGTATGTGTCTCAGTGAATAGTGAGGATGCTATGTACAAGGATGAACAGTTAATGGGATCAACTTGTGAGGTTGATCATGTTGAGTATGCACAGGTAAGTAAAACATGAGATGAGCAAGAAATTGGTTTGTTGTTTGATTTTATGCCCTCCTTTGTTCCCATTTGTGATGATGAAGTAGTTGATATTTGCTCACATGAGGTTGGTGTAGAGGTGGTTGCACATGATGATAACTGATCAGAGATATATGTTAGTGCAATCATAAATTTTTAGTTTGATGAACTTGCCCTAGATTGTGAAGACGGTTATCATGTGGATGCATATGAGAACCTAATTATGTGGTGCAAGGTATGTTGCCATCCTCGTGCAGAGTGTGCTTCATCTGAGCCATGGAGAAATGATAGAGAAATGAAGGAAGAAGATATGTGCCAGCAATCTGTTTGCAACAGTGCGTATGACACAAAAAATTGCTAGAGTGGACTTGAAACATAGAGACAATGTGAAGAACATGGTTCTTCACATGAGGTATCTCATGGTATTGATTTGTGTGCCGTGTTGAAATACACATGACAATTGAGAGGGGGGTGAATCAGTTGCCACAAAAACTTAACTTCATAAATCATCAACTAATTAATTACTGATAATCAAATTTAACCATGAAAGTGTGAAACCATAGACTTAATCACAATCACACATTCAACATAGTAGACACCAAATTTTTACATGGAAAACCCTAAAAGGGAAAAACCACGGTGTGTGTTAGCCCACAGAAAATATATGAGTTATAACAATACCAAAAAATAGAGGTCCACTGCCTACAGGGCTTATTGCAAAGAATGGCTCACTTCCAAAGGGTGGCTCATTGCCAAGGGGTGGCTCACTACTAAAAGTATCAAACTGATTAAGTAGCATCTACTCCATGCCTGGGTTTAGTTCCATTGAAGCACAATATAACTTCTCTGTTTTGCTTTTTCACACCTTCACACTTATCTCTTCATTTCCACATTTCCCTTATCATTTTTGCAATTACATTACAAGTCTTTATACAAGTCATCAACCTTAGAATGTACATCAAGGTTGGCAATACATTCATCAATTGTTGAAACAATCTCCAAGGTCGGCATTACAAAAACATACATAGAAATAGGTCTAGACCTAATACATAAATTTTCTAAGGGAAATATGTAAAGATATATGTTGATCACACCATGCCTTAGCTAGGACTCAAACGCAAATCTTCACGCCATGACACACTTCCACAATCTTCAAGGCAGCTTCGCAATTAGTGTAATCAACCAAGTCGGCCAAGACTGGTGAGAACACTAGGTCTGCTAAGAACATTCTTCATCCATGATCCAATTTTCTCTTTGTGGATCAATCCAAAGGTAGGAACACAATTAGGAGACATCCACAAGCACATTATAATCACCAAGATCAACCACACGATCTCTAATCACTCTATCAAGAAGATTCTTCAAACTGGAGCACAAGAACAACACTGTCAACCACTGTCATAAGGAAAAGATAGCTTGCGGACCACCAGATCATGATCCATTTGAGTTGAGGGTACATAACAACAAATTAGACTTAACTCTAGAACCACAGACCAGAATACTTCAATGCGGAGGAATGCAGAGCATAACACTTTCTCCCTGTCACCACCAAACATACAAGAAAAGTAGTTTTCACTCTAGTGAACATAACTCACTCAAATCTTCATACCAGAGGGTCAAACTTGGAATATAACATCTTTAGATAGACTTCTAAATAACTTCCAATCTACAGAAAAAGATATTCATCCTACATGAAATGCAGAGCAATCTTCTGGACTGTTCTTTTGTATGCAATACACTATTTCCACTGCAACTCACTATTTCTATCAGAGGAGCTAATTTTCTCAATATCCTCAATATCAAGATCACTTACACAAGTAAATACAAAAAATCTCACTTATTACAAGCAAGCAACAAAATAAAAGTACAGTTGACACCAATGACAACACATAAATGTTAACATCAATGACAACACCGATTAGGCACATACTTGTAACAATCTCCTCCTTTGCCATTGATGTCAACATATGATGTGAAAAACTGCAAAGACCATCAAGACAAGATTCTCCCCCTTTCTCTTTACACATCTGCATTCTTTCTCCCCCTGAGTTTTTCACATGATTTCTCCCCCCTTTGACATCAATGGCAAAGGGCATATACTTGTATTCTGCTGCTTTAATCCAATTGAACTGTTACCAATACATCTAGCTACTCCCCCTGAGAGGTAGCTCTCAAAACATCAATCCAAATCAAAGAATGAGACTTTGAATCACCAATAGATTGATACATTCTCATGCATCTTAGTTTAGGGAAGGAGGGGTAATGACCCCTAACTTTTCTCTGAGATACTCAAAAGTATCTTTAGGCAGAGGCTTGGTAAAGATATCTGTAATCTGATCCTTTGTGGACACATATTCTAACTTTACTTCATTCTTTGTCACCTTTTCTTTTTCTTTATTGCTTCATGAAGACTCAACTGGTTCATATCCATTCTCCTCAAAGTTCATCAGGTACTGTCACTCATCATGAAAACTTGCTCTATACTGGGAGCAATTTTGTTTTGTGAACCTAAACTTTTTGCATAATTCTTCTTTTATCCTTCACAAACACAGTCTCAGTCCTGACTTAGACTTTTTCTACTAATTCTTGACCTTCTCTCTTTATGCTAGGTCATTAGCATCAATCTTTTGGTAGGGGAGGAAAGATTTTGAATAAGACTCCCCCTGAGCTAGAGCTCCTAATTTACTTCCTGGAGGAAATATCTGGACTGGAAGTTGGTGTGAATCCATCCTTGACCTTATTTTCATCCTTCTTAATCCAAACCTTGCTCATTTCCTTTTTGATTTCTGTTAGATCCACTTTGTCTTTCCCCTTATCTTCTCTCTACTTCATTTTCTTCTCATCTATAGGATAGTTTCTTTTCACATTCTTGCTTCTGCAGGATACTGCAATATGTCTAGGTCTACTGTAATTGTAGCAAACAATATTTTTCTATTCTTGATTCCATCTATTTATTGGATTTGATCTACATTGATTAGCCACGTGCCCGAATCTATTAAAGCAAAGCACTTTCCATTGAATGATTAGGTATTCCTTGCATTGTAAAAGCCATTCTTTACCAAACTTCTGCATTCATTTGATCTATGACCAATTTTCTTGCAATTGAAGCATTGACCAGAGAATGATGGAGCATTCTGATTTATTCTACTCCTACACTGAGTAGCCTTATGACCAAACTTTTTGCAATTAAAACAGTAGCCATTGAAAGATGGGTACCTTTGTGCATTTAGTTGTATGACTGGTGGTCTTCTTAATCTATTCCTTTGAGTCTGAGTCTGTTTGCCTTCGTCCTTCTTGGCTTCAACATTTTCTTCTTGATTTTCTCTAGAACTTCCACTTATCACATCCTCTCTTGCCATAGCCATTTGCCTATTCCATCTAGAAACACTCTCACTGAGTTTGTCTCGTTCAGCCCATGAGTGTTTTAGGTCTATTTTTAGATCAACAACTTTTTCTTCAAGATTTATGCAATCTGTGGTTTTGCTTATCAGACATTCTTCAATTTTTGCTTTCTCTTCATTTTCTAATCTTAATTCTTCATTATTCTCTTTGAGTCTTTGCTTGAGCTCTTTGATTTTCTTACTTATCTCTTTGATGCATTCATTTGCTTTTGTTAAGTTCCCCTTCAAGTCCATACTTTCATCTTTAGATCTTTCAAGGTTTTCAAGAATATTCTTATACCCTTCACTTTTAGAGGACAAATATTTATCTTTAGGAGTTTTCATTGTGTTGTAGGCTTCAGTTGGTGATTTAGCAATCAAGCATCAATTTGTTTGTATTTTAGCAGATTTGTGTCCATTTGTTTGCAATCCCTTTTGTCCAGTCTCTTCCTCTTCAACCTTAACATTTGCACTTTCAATGATCTTTTTCAATTTCTTGTTGTAGCACTGATAAGCCTTACTTTTGGTAGAATATCCAAGGAAGATCCTTTCATCGTATTCAGAATTGCTTTTGCCAACCACTTCTTCCTTTTTGATATAGCATTTTCTTCCAAAGACTTTAAAATACTTCATTGAAGGACTCTTACCATACCACAATTCATAAGGAGTTTTTGTATCATTACCCTTGACTTGAATTCTATTTAGAGTGTAGATAGTAGTATGCATGGCTTCTTTCCAAAAGTCTTCTGGTAGGTGAGCTTCCTTAATCATTGTCTTAGCAGCTTCTTGAATAGTTATGTTCATTGTTTCCATCATTCTATTTTCTTTATTTAGCTATCTTTTTATCCCATTAGTCTCACAAAACATATTGAATTTGTCAGAGGTAAACTCTTCTCCTATGTCAGTCTTCAAGCATTTGATTTTCATATTCAACTCATCTTCAACCATAGTTTTAAAGGTTTTAAATGCTTCTAAAGCTTCTAATTTTTCTTTGAGGAAACTTACCCAAATCATCTTAGAATAGTCATCAACAAACAACATAAAGTACCTGTCATCATGGAGACTTTTCACTTTTGTGGGACCATAGAGATTTGTATGAATCATTTCCAACAATTCATTTGAAAGTTTTTCTTCAACCTGTAATCTTCTTTCAGTATGTTTTTCAACTTGACACATCTTGCAGGTGAATTTGCTAAACTGTATCCTTTTTGACAGATCTTTCACAACTTGAGTTGAGCTTATCCTTACTAGGTCATTAGGATTCATGTGACACAGTTTCCTATGCCAAAGCCAACTTTCATGATTCTGAGTTATAGAGCAGATAACGTCACCTTCTTTAAGATGATAAAGATTTTCTTCTGTCCTTTTTCCACCAACTATTATGGCTCCAAATTTGTCTCTGACTTCAAAGGCATCATTTTGAAATATGAAGCTGAATCCTTCTCTGCATAATTGACCAACGCTCAAGAGATTTTGTCTTAGACTTTCAACATAGAGAACATATTTAGTGTGTTGTTTTCCATCAAAACTGATTGAACCTTTTCCACATATTTTAGCAATATGATAATCTCCAAATCTAACTAATCCTTCTTCATTCTTCACAAAATCAATAAACTTGCATTTATCACCAGTCATATAATTTGAGCAGCTAATATCAATAACCTAATAGTTTCTTATGCCAGTACTTGCCTCTGGATTAGAACTCTCATCATCTTTGCAACTATCATCGTTTGAATTAAGACAATAGTCATCATCTTCATCTTCTTCAACATTATAAAATGTTTTCTTGGACTCTCTACGTTTGCCTTCTTCATCATAAATTTTTGAGTTTCTTTTTGGACATCTGGAAGCATAGTGACCAGCTTCACCACACTTGGAACAATTGAAAGTTAATTCATCCTTGCATGACATCTCGAATCAACCTCAAGCTGTCAGGCTTTCTTCCAAGGAACTTGGCTCTGATACCAATTGTTGAAATACATAGGACAACTGAGAGGGTGAGGGGTGAATCAGTTGTCACAAAAACTTAACTTCATAAACCATCAACTACATAATTACTGATAATCAGATTTAACTATGAAAGCATGAAACCATAGACTTAATAACAATCACACATTCAACACAGTAGACACCAAATTTTTATGTGGAAAACCCTAAAAGGGAAAAACCACGATGGGTGTTACCCCATAAAAATATGAGTTATAACAATACCGAAAAATAGAGGCTCATTGCCTACAGGGCTCACTGCCCAAATTGCTCACTGCAAAGAACGGCTCACTGCAAAAGGGTGGCTCATTGCCAAGGGGTGGCTCACTACCAAAAGTGGTGAACTGATTAACATCTACTCCATGCCTGGGTTCAGTTCCATTGAAGCACAATATAACTTCTCTACTCTGCTTTTTCACAAGTCATCAACCTTGGAATGTACATCAAGGTTAGCAATACATTCATCAATTGTTGGAACAATCTTCAAGGTCGGCATTACAAAAACATACATAGAAATAGGTCTGGACCTAATACAAAAATTTGGTAAGGGAAAGATGTAAAGATATATGTTGATCACACCATGGCTTATCTGGGACTCAAACACAAATTTTCACACTACGACATGCTTCCACAATCTTCAAGGAAGCTCCACAATTAGTGTAATCAACCAAGTCGGCCAAGACTGGTGAGAACATTAGGTCTGATAAGAACATTCTTCATCCACGATCCAATTTTCTCTTTGCAGATCAATCCAAAGGTAGGAACATGATCAAGAGACATCCACAAGCTCATTGTAATCACCAAGAATAAACTCACGATCTCTAACCACTCTGTCAAGAAGATTCTTTAAACCAGAGCACAAGAACAACACTGTCAGCCACTGTCATAAGGAAAGGATAGCTTACAGACCACCAGATCACTATCCATTAGAGTTGAAGGTACATAACATCAAATTAGACTTAACTCTAGAACCACAGACTAAAATACTTCAATGCGGAGGAATGCGAAGCATAACACTTTCTCCCTGTCACCACCAAACATACAAGAAAAGTAGTTTTCACTCTGGTGAACATAACTCACTCAAATCTTCATACCAGAGGCTCAAACTTGGAATATAACATCTTTAGATAGACTTCTAAATAACTTCCAATCCATAGATAAAAATATTCATCCTACATGAAATGCAGAGCAATCTTCTGGACTGTTCTTCTGTATACAATACAATGTTTCCACTACAACTCACTGTTTCTACCGGAGGAGCTAATTTTCTCAATATCCTCAATATCAAGATCACTTACATAAGTAAATACAAAGCATCTCACTTATATGAGAAAGCAACAAAATAAAAGCACAGTTGACACCAATGACAACACAGATATGTTGACATCAATGACAACACCAATTAGGAACATACTTGCAACATGCTGATGGTTTGAATTGCAGCTTGAATCATGCTTGTGATTCATAGATTGATAGATGTGTCAGCACATTTGGAAGTTGTGTTCAAGGGTTTGGTGAGGATATAAATAAGTATGAATCTTTCCACTTTGATGTTAACTATTCATCAAATCTTGATGGTTTTGGTATTGTAGTAGAGGTTGAATCATTTATATGGGACATTGATGTGAATGAGCAGCGGGGAATGTGTATGCCAGAATTTCAACATGTTGCAGCCCAACTTGAAGGTATACATGAGCTAGAGTTTTTTGAGTTTGCTCTACAAGATGAAGTGTCTCTCTTGTGGATCAATAGTGCATTCAAACACAATTCTCTTTGCCATGTGAATTGGAGGTGTTCTCCTTTTCCCTCAATTTGCACGAAAAGGTCAGCAGGTATGACAACTTGACAATTGATGTTGGAGGTTTGTATTCATCCATTTCTTTTGTTGCTGACCTAGTTCTTGATTTTGCACCCCCTGATGTTATGAAAGTGCATGATATCATGATATGGATTGGAATAAGTCAAGCACCTATTTCTTATGGTTTCCCTGCAATAGTGATTTCATTGGTAGAGCTGGCCTTGGTTCCATAAACATTTGTTGTAGGTTGGTGCATGTAGATCAAAGACTTCAGTTGTTGTAGCTAGGTAGTGAATGCAAATTTGGTTTGAGAGAGATCAACTCCTTCATTCAGCTTGTCTTTGACAGAGGCAAGTAGTTGCATCAATCTTGTGTAGGTTTGACCTGTAAGTGCTTGCAAATTTTGGTTACAGTCAACTTTCCTTTTATGCACTATGCTTATGACTATATGTCTTGTATATACACCCTTGATGTAAATACATTGTTCACCTTGTTTGTTTTTATTTTTTGGTCTGCCCTAGAGTTTCTGGACTTTCGCTGTGCCATTACTTGGCACACGTCCCCAACCAGAGCCACTATTGGGACTCCTATTTAACCATCCCTCAAAATTGCAAAATCATGCCAAATTCATCAAAATTTCCTAAGGGGTCCATGTGCCTTTGACCAAAGTGGATTTCGGGATTTTGGGACCAAAGTGGATTTTAGGATTTTGGGACCAAAATGGATTTTTGGACTTTTTCCAAAATCTTCTTGGATCCCCTAAATTTTCAAGATCAATTTGGAGATGCAAAAAATTGAGTTTTCAAATAATTTTTTGAGGAAAGGACTAAGTTTTTCATGGAGTATTTGGTCAAACTTTCAACTTTGACTTTCGACACTTTGGGTCCTTCTGGGATTTTGGGACCAAAGTGGATTTGGGATTTTGGGAGAAAAATGGATTTTTGGACTTTTTTCAAAATCTTCTCTGACCCCCTGAATTTTCAAGACCAATTTGGAGATGCAAAAAATTGAGTTTTCAAATAATTTTTTGAGGAAATGGCTAAGTTTTTCATAGAGTATTGGGTCAAACTTTCAACTTTGACTTTTAACACTTTGGGTCCTTTCAGGATTTTAGGACCAAAGTGGATTTTTGGACTATTTCCAAAAGGGTCCAAAAGTTCCAAGTCCTCCCACTAACCCAACGCCTAGAAATGTGCCAACAACTCCCTAGATCATCATTAATGCAAAGTGGGTGGTTGAAAATGATGTTCTTAATGTAGTTGGTGGGGTTTTCTCTCCCAGTCCATCATTAAAACTGAGTTGTAGATGATATAAATAGAAGGTTGAAACTCATTTCAAAAGAGGTTGGTTTTGTGTGTGGTCTGCAGAAGACAGTTACAGGTGCAAACAGTTGCAGGGTAGCCATTGAAACATCAGTCTAGCTCATTGAGGAGTACAAACCCACAGAGTCAAAGAAGTTGATATTGTATATGGTTCTTCTTGCAGAATGTCTCCAAGTCATTAGGTATGTATCTAGGAAGATTTCTCAATCGTAGTTGGGTATTTTGCTTTGCCATGTTTGATGACATGAATGTAATAATGGGTCAGATGAATGTGACAACATTTTGCAAATATTGTAAGCTTTGTAATAATCTCTCTCATGTTATAAATGGGTATATGTAGTTATATTTTGGATTAGTAAGTATGTTCTATTTCAAGATCTCATATTTTGTGGTGTATTCAAATGCATGGCTCATTGTTCCTTTGATTTCAATTTGTTATTTTCTTGATGAACTATGACTTCGTTGCCTATAGAGTTGGCACCGGTCTAGAGCCATTCCTATCAACCTCACATCATTTAAACAAACAAAAACATTTACCAGTGGTTTAGGGGAAGAATACTCATTCCTATGCATGCATACTTGCACAGGTTGTATCAGCTATATATGGGTTTTGTGACAACCAATTGTTCTTGGTTTAGTGACAATTTTGGGATCAAGATAATGAGTTGGGTTTGGTTTTTCATTGGTTTTTAGTTGCTCATCTAGTTTGAACTCAATACTTATTAAGGTACACCCCTTGGAATATCCCTCCTGAGCTTGAAGTGCAGGAGATGAAACCCACTCCCATAGAGTTTACCTTTAACCCTCCACATTCTGTTGATGGACCGATTATGCTTGCATGATGACAACCCTAGCATTGTGAGTGTGATTTTGTCCTAGGAAGTGGAGATATGGTTTTGGGACCCAACAAGAGGCAGGGACGATGAAGTGATATGAGGCTTGGTGGGAGAGGATGATGCCGATGAGACTAATGATCCATATAGCGTGTTGGGTGGTGTGACAGTTGAGGAGAGTGATGCATCAGGAGAAAAGTGGCTGAGAGAGATAGTAGGAGGACATCATGAGGAGAGACAGGAGAGGTATGGGGTATTAGAGGAGATGATGGTGTGGAGGGAGGAGGTGGATGTGCTAGAGATAGACATGGAGGTTGTGCAAGATAGTCCAGGGGAGGGAGGTGGATTAGGATTAGGGACATTAGGCTCAAGGACATCAGTAGCAAGGATATCAAGAGTAGATACAATAGTAGCAAGGACATCTAGATCAAGAGGATTGAGTTAGGAGAGTTTAGAAACAAAGATAGTAGCATGGGATTGGATAATAGCATGATTAGAGAGGGAGAAGGATTACCTAACATGATAGCTAGGGGTAGAGAGGGCTGAGGGGAGATGGTATGGAGGTAGCTAGCAGAGATGCATTGAGAGTTAGAGAAGAGTAGATTATAGCTAGGGGCATCTGGGGATATGTGTTGTGGTAGCTAGCAGAGAGGTGACATGAGAGAGATGAGGTGAGGTGATAGGCTGAGGAGGAGAGGGTAGAGGGGGATGAGTTATAGAGGCAACTATCAGTGATGTAGTGAGAGAGGAATGAATGGAGGATATAGGTGGATGCAAAGAGGACACAAGGGGATGAGTTATGAAGGTAGCTATTAGAGATGTGACGGGAGAGGGATAAGTGGAGGATATAGGCAGATGCATAGCAGAGGGAGAGGGAGATAGTAGAGGAGGAGAGAGGCCTTGTATAAACACAGGTTTCTATTTTATATGGGTGGTGGTCGTAGCACAAGTAGAGCGTGACAAGGTTGTGGTAGAGTCACAAAGACTACACCAGGATAGAGATGTAGTGAGGAGGGTGTTAGATGGGCAAGGTATGGGATAGTTGGCTATGGAATTAGCCTCTTCAGGTAGGAGGATAGAGCATGCACTTAGAGAGGTGATGTACTATAGAGAGTTATATCAACGAGCAATGCCGATAGATTAGAGAGAGATAACATTTGCAGAGGTCTCGACTAATTGATCAAGGGCATCAAGGGTAGGGCCATCATCGAGATCTTAGTGAGTGTGTAGGCCACCACGACTAGAGCCATTAGGCATGCCACCACCATCACTAGGACCATCTGTAGGGTAGAAGAGGGATACAGATTGGAGCAACCATTCATGATTATTGGTCAATGGGGGGAGGGATGGATGTATTATGAGGCCATGTGTCATTTTGTATCCTGTACATATGAGATAGCCATGTAGGATGTATTGACATTTTGTACTAGAAATGAAGGCAACCACTACACTATGAAAATCTAAAATAACTTGAAAATCTGAAATATAGCTTGTATAATATCAATGGAGATATGAGCCAAACATCAAAGAAATTAGAAATACTCAAAAGCCATACACATGACACAAAAATTTATGCGGAGAAAACCCTTTTAGGTAAAAAACTCCGCCAGGAAAAGAGGGCAAATTTGTATTATCTTGAAGAAGTTTACAATACATAGAATTTCCTCAATCTTGCATCCAATCCAACATCATCTGTGTACCTACAAACATATTTCTCAACTCATACTTTTACACTTCTCCTTAGCTCATTTTATAGAATAAGAAAAGCTTCATAAAGAAGCTACCAAAAGTGGTGCCATATTTGGGAGAATCCCAATGCCCTCATCAAGAAAGAAATCTTATGATACTTGTCATGAGATTCCTAGTGCCCACTATTGGCAAGAAAATGGAGAGGACTCAGTCCAGAGATCTAAGCCTCAGTCAATTCTCTATAGTCAATTATACCCCATACGATACAACGAGATAACCATAAAGAATGACAAGGAATTATGGAATGTGGTAAGAGTATATCATATATACATATCAAGCACATTCATACACACTTATAAATTAGGTCCAATCCTTATATATCCATTATATATTCATCAAAATCTTATAGACAATTAGGCAAGTATGAGTCTCTGCTTTGTATATCTTTTCTCTTACATTCACTCTTATATCTCTCTTACATGTTACATATTGTATATTACATATCTATATGTTACATTAGGGATGTGTCCCTTACAAAATGACACTATCTATGTCGACCTTGTCCTCTGTATTCCCCTTGCGGTGAGCTGTAGTAGGATCTAATGTATGCCCTGTTGTTGTTCATCCCCTGCCAACATCATCCCCCCATTTTTGTGGTGCTAATTTGAGGGTAGGATGTTTTTGTAAATGACCTTGAGTTGTGGTAAAGTTGTGTCACACTATTTCTTCACCAGCTATACCACCTAGATTTCTCCTAGGGTAGTTGGTATTTGTATCTTTTGAGCTTTTTGTTTTTCTTCAGCTAATACCCCAGTCAGATTTTCTATTCTGAGGCTAACTACCTCTCTCAGTTGCTTAATTTGGCCCTTGATTTTCTCTCATCCTGAAGTTACTATAGATGGGTATGCATTGCTTCTATCTATGCCCTTATGGCTCCACTCATGCCCTGAAGGGGACTATATGTTGCAGTTGTTTGTGTTATTCAGGACTCCATGCCATCCATCTGATATTTTATTACTTTTGTAGTACTTGGCCATTGTAAGAAAAATTGGTATAGTATATTGGCTTCCCCTATCACCTATTGGATGCTTTTGATCTGTGTTTCTAGCTATGTCTGTGCAGCTACACATTTCTTTTATGCCTCTACCATTATCTTCTGTTTCATTTCATTAGTAACCTGTTGTTTTACCTTGTCTTCTTGATACCCCATTTTTGCTTGCAAGCTATTGACCAATTTCTTCACTTGTTGATACCACCTCTTGTAGATGCTTAGTGCTATCTACATGTTGTAGTATCTCCTTTGCAGTGGCATAGAAGATATCCCCTAGCTGTAGCTTTTACAGGGGTGATATCCTAGATAAGTTCACTATTGACCCTATTAGAGGAAGTTGTAGTAGTTGTGGTGTAATTACTTGGTTGGATTTGCTTTTGTTGAGCCAAAAAGTCCTTAATGGACTAGATAAGGGAGGCAAAAGAGGATGCATATGTGTTGTCTATTTGTTGTAGGCTATCCTATGTGTTTTGCAGAGGACAATTTGTTTAATCTTGCTGTGTATTCTTCTCTTCCTCCTATTGTGTATTCTGAGGGGAATTAGTTATTTGTTCTTGTTTGTCTTCCTCCCTCAATGCACTGGTATACACTCTTTTGGTTATCTCCTCTATTTCTTCTTATATTCTCCTCTTGTCTTCTTGACTCATGCTCATTAGTGTATCCACTCTCTGCTTTGTTCTCAGTTCAGTGGCTTGTAATTGAGCTAATTTTTCTTTGTGCTCCACAGAGATGGCTGGGTCCACCTCATTGATTGCTTTTTGTCTTATTTCCTTGTCTAGTTCTACTACTTTTTTCCTCTTTTTCCTTAGAGCATCAGCTAATTCATCCAAAAATCCTTCTATTAGATCTTCTAGTGTCTTTTCATGTCTCTGCATATGTTTTATCACTACTTCCTGGATGATGTCCTTGTTTTCCTGTGAGACCGCATTGTATAGGTCTATTGTGTTCTTGAGTAGCCAAAATTTTTCTATGGCATTTGTTACCATATTTAGGTCTAACAAGTTCTCTTTCTCCTGTTATTCTATTTGTATTGTTTTTTATTTCTTTTTCCTTTGTAGTTTTCTACCTTCTACTATTACTACTACATCTTCTTCTATATCCTTCGTAGCAACAACTTGAACTATGCTTCTTTTTACTCATTTTTCTTTCCTTTCTTCTTCTCTACACTTAATTGAATCAATACAATTGATATTTCCTCCACTTCAGGATCATTTTCTATCTATTGTGACGTTGACACTATTTGCGAGGAAGTGGAAAGCTCCACCCCATATTGGGTACTAGGAGTTGTGGAATGCAATCTCCCAGACCTCCTTGTTTATGGTGTGCTTGTGGTGTTGGCTTGCGGTAGTGTTGGGGCAGTTGGCAAAGAAGAAGAACTAGCTTGCGGTAGGATACCCCACTATGAGTGAAATTGTTCTTTGTTTTTCTCCAAATTTTCCTCTACTTCCTTCCTGTGTAGCTTATCCATGAACTCTCTATATGTACTAAACCTCTTTGTGTCTAGGTCTTTTGGCTTATTGAGGAGGGTTTTGGCATACACATCAATTTCTTATGTGGTAATTTCATATGGTAGCCTAGGTATCTAGGAAGTCCTAGGTTCTACCACATCCATGTATGTATAATGTTTTTCTATCATAAAAGTTATATGGTTTGCATACTGTTTCATAGACTCATATAGAATTCTATCCCTAGCTTGCATTTTATCTTATAGCGCTTTGAAAATCCCCTAGTATGCTATGGTGTAAGAGGGTTTATCTTTGAAAATTGTGCCATATTGCTTTATTTGTGCTGCCACTATAGTGTCTTGTTTCCATGTCTTGCCACCATAATTTGGTAATGCATTCATGAAATAGAAAGTGAGGCACATAATTAGGGTTCCATACCTAAAGTTGTAGTTGAAGGTCTTTATCTTTTGAAGATTCTCCATCAATTGCTCCCTTAGCACCTTGTACAGGTCAAAATCCTTTCCATCCACAATCATCTGGTAGGCCGTGTGTATTGTCGTTCTAGTGGCTAACCCTTCATGGTTGACATAATATATCTTACATGCAATTCCCATTGTAGCATACCTCACCTCCAGGTTTATGATTTCATTGATGTTCAAGCTTCTCCCATCTGGGATGGCCCTGGTTAGCTCCATCACCTTCTCATTTTTAATTACTTTCTTTATCAGCACTTCTCCTAGCATGCAAAGCCCTATAACTGCGTGAATAGTTTCCTTTGTGATGTGGTGTGGTGTATCTAGGTATGAGTACTCATCATGAATCTATCTTATAATTATACACACCCAATTGTGCTCCCCACAAAAATTAGGGTAATCCTCCCAGATGTCTAGTATTTTTACTGCAATGTTTTGATGTTGTGGCAAATACCCCATTTTTCCAGTAGGAGTGTGTCCTGAAGCTCCCCAAACTTCATATGATCAATTTCTGATATCGGCACATGGATATATTTTCTCACATCCTTCGTGTATATGATATTCACAGGTACTTCTAAGAATGCGCCAAATTTGTCTACCTTCATTGCCTTGTAAGGGTATTTCTTATACTTGGGCCTCAACTTCTCTGTAATGTCAATGAGTGTAGGGGTGATCATTTTCTCTCCCACATCTGTGAATATGGTTTGCTAGTTTTTTTCTTTCTTGTTGTTGCTCAAATTTTCTAAGTGCTAAGTGCAAATGTGAAGAGATCACTAAGGGGTTACTATTTTTATATCCCTAACAGTGCCTTTTTGCATTTATTACATTTATTTGTTTACTTTTCGTGGGTTTTTCTAGTTTTTAGGCACTAGTTGCTTATAAACTGTTAACAATTACTTTATACACACGATATTACATTATAATACATTAGTTATGGTACATTGCTATAAATCTATAGTATTATCTTTTTTTATCACTCTGAAGATTGGTGGCAATGCTTTAGCCTTGCTCCAAAAACCTGTGATTCCTCTTCCATCCATTTTCCTTAATCTTACCACTCTGGATTCTACAATTTCGTGTATACAGTAAGGTCCTAACAACCTTACCTTAAGCTTACCTTGCTTCTTAAATTTGTTGTCTTATAGTAACACTAAATCTCCTTCATGGAATGTTTTTAGGTGTAGATTCTTGTCATGCCAAGCTTTTTTTCTTTTCTGTTCCAACTATTGGTTATTCCTAGATATGAGGCAGTTTTCATCCAACTTTTCTAAATCTTCAATCCTCTGAGATAATGAGTCATCATCATCCAAATGCAAGGTGGGTGCAGTGCGTAATGTTGGTATTATGAAGTTCATAGGGATTGTTACATCAATTCCATATACTAGTTGAAATGGTGTGAACTTAGTAGACTGTTTATATGTTGTACGATATGCCCAAATATTGCAAGTACTTTGAGGTCACAATCTTCTCTATTGCCATCACACATCTTTGTTAGTGCTGTCCCAATTATCTTATTTAGATATTCTCTTACTCCATTTGCTTGTGGATGATATGGAGAGCTTTTGTTGTGTTTTATCATAAAGTTGCTTAGGAGTTCCGCAATCATCTTGTTTATGAAGTGTTTACCTTGATCACTTGTTATACTAATTGGACAACCAAATATTGTAATAATATTTTCATAAAGAAAATTTGATGTAGTTTTGGCTATGCAATCTCTAGTTAGTTCTGCTTCTACCCACTTAGTCAAATATTCCACTCCTGAACATTTAATGAATCTTTCTTTTGAATGTCTTGCGAGAGGGTTTATGGGTCCAATGAAATCTATTGCCTTTTTCTCAAATGGTATTTGTGCTAAGACTAATTTTAGGGGCATCTCATCTCTTGTAGTAGGTTTTCCCACTCTTTGGAATATGTCACAATTCTTAACATATTGTTTTGCATCCTTTTGTAAAGTATGCCGCCACAAACCTACTAGTTTTACCCTCTTTGCGGTAGTGTCTCCGCAATTATGTCCTCCAAAGATTCCTTCATGTGCTTCCCTTAATATTGCTTGTCTTTCATGTTCATAAATCACTCTTCTTAATATATCATCTTTTCCCAAGATGTGTAGTTCTCCTTCAACAAGTGTATAAGGTAGCACCTTCTGCATTAATGTTTGTTTGTCATGCAATGAGATATCTTTTGGAAATTCCTCTATGGAAAGTAATAATGCTATCTCATGCAACTCCTCTGGTACCACATGTAGTCTAAACAAGTGTGCGCCAGGTAATTCTTCTTGTTGTTCACTAGGTTCTTCTCCTATTTCTATTCTAGATAGGTAATTAGGGCCTTGGTTTTGTTTCCTTGGTTTAACAATTATCTTAAAATTAAACTCTTGAAACAATAGTAACCATCTACATATCTGAACTTGAATAATCGGTCGGTTCAGTAGGTATTTTAAAGGTTCATGATTTGTGAAGAATGTAAATGGAGTGGATAACAAATAGTGTTTGAATTTTTGCAAGGCATAGACCATGGCCAAGGCTTCCTGCTTTGTTGTTGTATAGTTTTTTTCTGCTTGCAAAAGCTATAGGATGATCCTTATTTCCCTTTGGTTGTGCCAGTACTTCTCCAATTGCTATTCCTAATGCATCCACATGTACATGAAATGCTATATTCTAGTAAGGAAATATTAATATTGGTGCTTCTATTATCTTTTGTTTAAGTGTGTCAAAAGCATTCTGGCATTCATCATTCCACTCAATGTTCTTCTCGGTTTTCTTTTTAGGATTTCCTCTAAAGGTGCTGCAATTGCCGCATATTTTCTTATAAACTTGTAGTGATACCTTGTATAGCTTAGGAGGGTTTTCACCTTTGGTGCAGACTTTGGTGGTGGTAAGGTCATTATCAATGTTACTTTCAATGGGTCAACCATTAGACCTTCCTTGTAGATGATATGCTATAGTAGGGTGCCAAAAGGTACCACAAACATACACTTCTTTAAGTTCAGTGATATTTGCATACTTCTGCATCTATTTAACATTGTCCTTAATACTTACACATGGTCTTTCACTAGGCCATACACTATCCAATCATCAAGGTATACTTCTAGGAATTCATGAATAAAATCCTTTAAAGCATTCACCATTATCCTACTAAATACCGTAGGTGCATTCTTTAAACCAAAAGGCATATCCTGCACATGTAAGACCCAAATTCTGATGCAAATGTTGTTTTTGGCTGGTCTTCTCTTATTTTGACCTGATGGTATCCAGAGAATCCATCGGTGAAGGAGTATATCTCTCTACTAGCTACTGACTCTAATATTTCTTCTGTAAATGGAGTGGGAAAGAGGTCATGTATACATGCCTTATGTATCTCCCTATAGTCTATGCATATTTTGATTTCTTCTATTTTCTTGTTTTGCACAAGCATGGGGCATATCCATTTTGCATCTTCCACCAACTTGATTATACCTGCTGCCAACATTTTGTCTAGTTCTAGTTTTACCTTCTTCTTCATGTTGGGATTCAACCTATATGGTCTTTTCTTTGTGGTTGACTCCTTCCTTTAATTGGATTTTCATTATTCCTACCTCCTCTTTAATTCCTTTCACATTTGTGAATGTTAGAGGGAATAAATCTTCAAATTCAAATAGGATCTCCATGACTTGCGCCACTACCCTTTCATCCCAATTATCTCCAATTTTTGCTAGTTTGGGTTCTCCTTCTTTTGTTACATTTTCCTCTCTTAGTTTTATGGGTTGGTTATAATTCTTTTTTTTTGGGGGTTCTATAGAGAGGTCTAGTTCTCTTTCCCCTTCTTGTACTTCTATTTCTAGGTTCTCTATATCTTAATTTTCCCCTTGAGTAGTTTTGTAACATGTATGTGTAGTGGGGCTTGTTTCCTTGTTCATCCACTCAATAAATTTCCATATCCCTTCACTTCATGGTGGTGGGGAACTTGTTTGAGGTACTTGTTATTCTCTTTCTCCATTAGGTTTGAATATTATTTCCTTGATTTTGAGCAATGTAGTGTGAATTTGGTCATCTTCATCCCGAAAAGCAAATGTATGATATAATTCTTCCTCTAATACTTCCTAGTCTCTAGTTTCTTCCCTTCTTTCCTGGTTGATGTACCAAGTTTGCACTATTAATTTGAGTGTCAAGTAGAATAATTGTATGCATAGTGTTTCATCATATTCATTTCAAGCCTTCCAAACCTAAATGCAGGTTTTTATGTGTTCTTTTGGATGGATACTTCCATCGTATTTAGGGATTTCAGCATACTAACCTTCTTTTGCTATGTATCTTGTTTGGATTATGTTATGTGTGAAAAGGGGATAAGTTGAAATTTAATTAAGATAGATTGAATCAAAACCTCCCTTCACATTAACATTCAAGGACATAAACTAAGCTAAGTCACTACTGATGCAAGAGGACTCAGCTATAGGTTTGATGTCACTATGGAATGATAAGGAATGATATGATAGATTGATGAATTTGTCAAACCCTAATTCAATTAAGCCTCAAACCCTAATTATATGAAGTCATATACAGATGACTGAAATGCAATAGATGATCACACAAGAAGGCACTAAATACAGATTAGAAACATACAAGGATTCATATTTTCAGAGGCAGAAACTTCAGGGACAACGGGGCGGACACCCAAGTCTGATAGGGAAACTTTTTTGCAGATTTGGAATAATGATCTATGTTAGATTGCAACCTACTCTAGAGTTTCCATAAATTCTAGTCCGGAGGACTACGGGGCGTGCACCCTAGTCGAGTAGGGTTGACTCTCTGCATTTTTTCTCCAAATCTTGAATCTCTATCCTCTACTTTGCTTCTTTGCAACTCCACTTTGCTAGATCCAATACCTGTAACCTGCAATCACAAGGAGAGGGGTTTGGGGGTTGTGGTGTTTAGGAGCTTGCCTTAGTCAAGCCCTGGAATATCATTCAAGCCTTCCAACACCATTGTTAGATAGAGTGTGTGCCCTTTTAGAGCAGAGGCCAAATCTAGTGATAAGATAAATTGATTGAAGCACAAAGAGATGTCACCTTAGAGGTAAAACCCTCACAGAGATGAAGAGCCTTCAAATCATGAGTAGATGAGTTGATGGAGCCAAATATGCAACAAACACATACAAACACAACACAATTCTACTCTGCAACATAATGAATGCCTTGAATGCTCTTTGCTTGATAATCATAAGTTTGCCTTCATCCTCTAGGAGTGAAATGAAGTCATAAACCTATTTAAATATGCATTCCTACTAAACTTTCATAATTCAAATTGAAAAGGCCGACAAAGGAAAACCTTTTTAAAGGTCCTATGTCGATATCCTAAAATTAGGTCTCGACAAATCATCCTGGACTTGGGCATGAGCACCCAAGTCCCAAGGCACTTTTTAAGTCTTGATTAAACTTTAAAATGAACCAGTAGGCTCCATTTAACATTGGTTTTGAGGGAAATTGCTCTGGGATAAGTTTTAAATATGTACAATGAAATTAAGGGGACCTAGGAGCTAAACTAGGAGATAAAAAGTCATAGGGAAACTTTTTATAACATAACATTTACCTCCCACTTTAATGTATGTATGATCTTACAATTCCATACGTACATTAAAGTACAATCTAAAGCACATCAAAGACACCAGGCACATGAAGGTAAAGCATACACAAAGATTGAGGAACTATTTCTAGCCCCCAATCTCAGGTAAGCACTAGAAGACACATTGAATACCCACAAGACACAGAGAATACAACAGGAAGCATGCAAAACATGATGAATATAATGGAAGCATGCAATACACGCTAAAGACATGAGAGCAGTCATGCAATACATGATGAATACATTGATATAACATTATATATATATGAAATAAAATCCTAACTAAGGGGCAGGGGGAGCTCATCACTATGCGCTTTGAAACTGCCAGAAACATGCAATATAAAACCCAAAATGTGGGGGGAGCTCATCACTTCACACCTTGATACCACACCAGGGGGAAGACACGCCAAACAAAACCCAAGTGTGGGAGGAGTTCATCGCTACGTGCCTTGATACCACACAAGGGGAAGACATAATAAACACGTAAGGAAGACACATGGAATACATGAGCACCCTATAGCATGTCATGGACATACGATACATCTTATACATAGCAAACACAAGTGATGGAAGGAGCTTATTTCTAAGTCCCACCATCTAAAACATGCCAAACACACCTGATGGTTGAGTTGTGCTACCATAACTGCCAAAGATATTCTTAAGGGAGGATGACTCAAGATCCAACCCTGCCTTGTGATGAGGACTTTGCATAAAGGGATGTGCACTAGCTCAAGAGATACACCATCTTGTCTTCTGTAGAAGGGCTTTGTGTGAAAGGATATGCACCAGCTCATGAGATACATTATCCTGCCTCATGGAGAGGGCTTTTTGATTGCAATTTAAATAAGGATGTGCACTAGCTCAAGAGATACACCATACCACCTCCCGGATAGGGCTTACAAACATGCTTTGTCAGTGTCAAAATAATCAAGAAGATACCTTGTATATGCCCCCACCTTAAGGTGGTTGATGTCGATTACTGATATCAAGCACATTAAGGTAGAGATAAAACACACAAGGGAACAAGAGCTCTCATAAAGCCCATGCCCCTGAGGTGACATGTGCTTATAATCGCCGAATGTTCCCACAAACACATTGATATGATTTGCTAAGATAAACAACAAGAAAGGTTAGAAGTCTTATTCTAAGATAATAAACAAATCAATTCATTAAATCTACACATGAAAATAGTCACATCAAGGACCAAGGCTATACTCACAAGTTTAGAACTGAGTATAACCATTGGGCTATACTGTAGGTATCTCAGAACTGAGTGTAGCAACAAGGTGAGATACCAATCACAGTGTACAAGAGAAGATTGATTGGATTGTAAAATGTTATTCACAAGAGATGCCATAAGATGTGGACTGTAAAATATTATTCACAAGAAATGCCATAAGATGGTACATCACATGGAGTGATTCTACTAGTCAAGCATCAGATATATGTATAGATCAACCCCATCTTTATATATGGACTAGGTCCATTTTTGCTTTCTTGCTGAAGGGATGCATGGTCCTTATAAATATTTGTTTTGTTTTTTTCATCCACCAACTAGGTAGAATCACTGAAGAAGGTAAATAACAAAAATGAGAGAGGAGACAAAGTGCCTTAGGAACACCATAGAGGAGGATGCCCCCAAAACACCCTCCGCAATGCTATGCCCCCAAGGCACAACACACAATAATATAATAAAGGAGAAGTGATTTAGAAGAGTGTAGAAACAAATAGAAGAATGGTCACAATAGAGGTGGTCTCCCAGTATCCATGACCTTACAAGAGTATCAAGGGTCATCCTAGGAGACTTAAACAACATATAACACAACTCGGGGGAACACAACACATAAGAGGAGGCCACGTAAGTGAGCAAAGATATGCTATGACAAAGGTGGCTAAAAGGGTTAGAAATACTTACCTGTGTACACAATCGAACTAGCGGTTGTCGTTGAGCAAGTCAACTTCCTCCAAATCATGAATGCATGAGAAATAGGTATATAAGGTACAATTTCCCAACTTAAATCATCATCCTTTAACTCTTCAACCTTAAGCTCTTCTTTGTTTGATTCAATGTTAGATAGTGAAATGTTCTCTTGTTGATGTAGTGTCTTTTGAGCCAAGGCTTGTCTTCTCTTTCTTCTTTCTCTTGCTAGTCTATTCCTTCATGTTTTATTAGTGATATTGTCAAGAGAAATTTCATGGTTTTCCATAGTTTTGGGCATCTCAAAAGAAGTAGATATGGGATTAACTCTTAATGATGCATTTCTTTGTTTTCTATGTGCATCTCCCAATCCTTGTAGGGATGACGGAGGAGGAACCTCAACAAATATCCCCTTACCTCGTGGTCTAGGTGGTTCTTGTAATGTAGGCTGTTCTTTATTTTTTGTTTGTTGAATAGGGGGCCTGACCAATTTTGATAGTAATTGCACTTTGTATCGTTGATATCCCAAGAAAGTTTGATCTCGTCGTGGTTCAGGTTCCTTAGTAGGTTTCGACCAAAAGTAATCAAGAATGAAGTTTTTTCGAGTAACCATAGGTTTCCATCAACTATGGTGAATAGTTTGTATGGATCCATGGTGAGGAAATTTTAAGCATTTGTGAATGGTTGAAGGGACATCTTTCATAGCCTTGAGCCACGGATGGCCTAGTTTTATACAGAAGAGGTCAGATGTAGGGATGATATCGAACGATTATTCTAAAAATTTATCAAGCACTTAGACCATTAAAGTAATCTTCCCTATGGCTAAGAGGAAAGCTCCTGTGTGTGTTTTTATCATCATGTCTGTAGGCTCATAAGTTTCTTGTATCAATTTTTATGAATAAAGGAACTCTTTCATAGTGACATTAGTCATGCAATTTGGATCAATAAGGGCTCCTCTTGTAGGAGTCTCCATTATGTTAACAACAATGTAAAGGGGACCCTCAATGTCTCCAACTATTCTATCATGTGGTGTAAATGTTATTTTTGGTTCAGGGGTCTTTCTTTTCTTATAGAGTCGGGGAGAGACCATAGCATTGCTTTTACGATGAGAAGCCATGGATGCGAGACTGTTTCACACCAAAGCACTTGTTTGAGGGATTTAGATTATTTAAAGGGCTTAAAAACATATGAAGTTCACAAAAACCAAAGTGGGTAGGAGGAAAAATCACTACACAACAAGGAAAAATAAGCAATTTTACAAGTTTGATCTAAAGGAGGTGAATAAGGTGTGTAAACACTTAGTGTTGAAATACACACTGTGGAATTAAAAATATGCCAATTTTCACACAATAATATGAAATGATGCAAAATTTTTGAATGACCAATGGATGTATGCTTGAAAATGAATTAAATATCTAAAATGAAGGATATTTATGACAAATGTAATGAAAAAATACAAGTCTATGCTTGTTTGTGATCCTAAAATGCTCAATTTTTCCACTTTCTTCAATGTAAATGCACAAAAGATGTTAGGAGACTAAGAAAAATGATGAATGAATGAAATCTAATTAAATGTATTGTGTAAAATAGGTTAGATCTGATTCAAAAAGGATGCCAAAATCCTACAATGCTCAATGCAAAATCAAAATTAGGGAAGAATGGATGAATGTGTTTATTTTTGTTGAAATACACAATGTGTGTAAATACAAAATTTGAAATCTAAATGAAAAGACACAATGATGCCACACTACAGTCCAAAATCAGATTTGAAAGAGTGTTTAAATGAGTAGTAAAATCTGAAATAAGATTTTAAGTACAAACCCTAACTTTTGGAATTACTAGGTTATATGAGAAAATGCAAATTTCAAGCAAAACCCTAGAAAATGAGATATGAAAATGCAAGGAAAAAGATTATGAAATGACTAAAAGCTGTAATTTATCTCAGATCTGATGTAAATATCAGAAAATTAAAAGTTTTCAATGATATGCAAGAAAATAGTGTAAACTATGCCTTAATGCAAGCCTAGAGTGCTTATGTTTTTTTTATTTTTTTCCAAATGTATGCAAGATTTTTGAATCTATGATGATGGATATGATATAAATGAATTGAAAACTAATTAGAACACGTGGCAAGATGCAAGTTTAGTAACAACACGGGTTCACCAAAATGTTATGTGTGAAAAGGGGATAAGATGAAATGTAATTAAGATACATTCAATCAAACCCTCGCTTCACATTAACATTCAAGGACATAAACTAAGCTAAGTTACTACTGATGCAAGAGGACTCAGCTACATGTTTGATGTCACTATGGAATGATAAGGAAAGATAGAATAGATTGATGAATTTATCAAACCCTAATTCAATTAAGCCTTAAACCCTAATTATATGAAATTGTATACATATGAACGAAATACAACAGATGATCGCACAAGAAGGCACTGAATACAAACTAGAAACATACCAGGATTTAGATTTTTAGAGGCAGAAACTTTGGGGACAACAGGACAGGCACCCAAGTTTGATAGGGCAACTTTTCTATGGATCTAGAACAGTGATTTATGTCAGATTGCAACATGCTTCAAAGTTTCTAGAAATGCCAGTCAGGAGGACTATGGGGAGGGCACCCTAGTCTAGTAGGGTTGATTCTCTACACTTTTTCTCTAAATCCTAAATCTCTATCCTCTACTTTACTTCTTTGCAACTCCACTTCGCCAAATCCCACACCTTTAACCTGTAATCACAAGGAGAGGGGTTTGGGGGTTGTGGTGTTTAGAAGCTTGCCTCGTCAAGCCCCAAAATGGCAATCAAGCCTTCCAACACTATTGTTAGATAGAGTGCAAGCCTTGTAGGGTAGAGGACAAATCCAATGATAAGATAAATTGATTTAAGCACAAATAGATGTCACCTTAGAGGTAAAACCCTCACAAAGATGAAGAGCCTTCAAATCATGAGGAGATGAGTTGATGAAGCCAAATCTGCAACAAACACAATACAATTCTGCTCTACAACACATGCTCTTTACTTGATAATCGTAAGTTCACCTTCATCCTCTAGGATTAAAATGAAGTCATAAACCTATTTAAATATGCATTCCCGCTAAACTTTCATAATTCAAATTGAAAAGGCTGACAAAGGAAAACCTTTTTAAAGGTCCTATGTTGACATCCTAAATTTAGGTCTCGACAAATCATCTTGGACTTGAGTGCGAGCACCCAAGTCCCATGATACTTTTTAAGTCTTGATTAAACTTTAAAATGAACCCCTAGGCCCCATTTAACATGGGTTTCGAGGGAAATTGCTCTGGAATAAGTTTTAAACATGCACAATGAAATCAAGGGGACTTAGTAGCTAAACTAGGAGGTAAAAAGTCATAAGGAAACTTTTTACGACATAATAGATTAATATCATGAAGACCAACTAGTGTTGGATGTTATACTTATGGTTGTTCCACCAATTGGTGGCATTGCATATTAGTGTATGATTTAATGCTTCAAGTCTTGCTTCTTATTTCTCAAAAGTTTGTTCCATTTGTGGTAGGTATGCAGGTAGATCGCCTATTCCTGAATATTTAGGTAGATTGATATGCGATATTCCCCTTGAGATGTGATTTATTTGGCATGTTCTTTTGTGTGTACCTTCTATGCATAAGTATTGTTCTCCACTTGTTTTGTGTGGTATAATTGCATTATTTGCGGTAAAATGCGGTGAATTTAGTTCTATTAGTCTGACCATGCATACTCTCTTGGGTCCCCTAATTCTGTGAGTGTATGTTTCTAGTTCTTGTAACTAGGCACTTAGGACATCCTCAGTATCTATGCAATAATGGTCAATTTCAATTTATGTCTCTCCTTCAAAGTTAGGTTCTTCTATGTTTTCATTTCTAGGGAGTTTAGAGATTGAATAGAGGTTTTTGTTATCTTTATCATTGTATTCCTCTGGATTGATTTCTTTTGTATATGATTCATCGTGGTTTCTTCCTAAAGGTATATGAACAAACTTCTCATTATCCATAAAGGATATTTCTTCCTTCCTTAAATCCACAACCCCATTTGCATCTACAAACCATCTTAGCCCTAGTCGTGCATTGAAAGAATCAAAAGTTTCTTTGATTGCTACTATCTCAATGTCTATAATTTGTTTTACTCCCATGACACTAACTTCTACATTCCTCCATGTTCCTAGGGTTTTCATTCTAGATCCATCCACAAGACTGATATTATATGGTGTTTCTTGTAGTTTAGGCCTTCCTAACTATTCCCACACCCTTTTTAGGATCATGTTGATGTCTGCGCCTAAATCAACCATCACATTTTTCAATCTTTTGTGATTGATATTAACTGTAATCATTATAGGGCTTTTCTTACATAGTCTATTAGTTCTCCCTATCTTTCTGATTTGCGGTGGTTTGATCTTTTGTTTGTTCTAATATTTATTGAATTGTTGAAGTTTTCTAAGAGATCATTTTGTTTAGCCATTTGTGTGAGTTGTTTTAGTATTCTTACTTCTTATTCATTGAAGAAATTATCTATCTCTTTCTCTTTTTTTTGTTCTTGTTTGAGTGTTTTCTTAGATTGTTCTACAATTTGATCATGTTCTACTTTGTTAGGGAATAAGTGTTCTTCATCTTCCTCACTTGTGTTGATGTATTTTGTTGCGGTATCAGTCCCTTGTATTGTGACTACTGTTTCTTTATTTTTCTTTTTCTATTTTGGATTTTATTCATAAGTTTCCAATTGGTAATCATCTTCTGATGAACTATCGATAGTGATCTCTGATTTATAGATTTCTTCTTTTTGGCATATCCTTGTAGTTTGTGATGGATTTTTAGGCACTCTCTTCATGAGTCTTGCTCCTTTGAAACCCTGAAGTTCCTCACTTTTAGACTATGGTGAGGCATTTTTGTAGTAGGTTTGAGCCTTATCACAATTAAATATGTCATGGTCTATACTATCGTAGAACCCACAATGTTTCTTCTTTTCTCCCCAACACTCATTGGAAAAATGACCTAGCTTACCGCATTTGAAGCATGTTGCATCATCTCTCCTTCTTCTTCCTCTATTGCGGCCTCTACCTCCTTTGTAACCATTATATTGGCCTCTTTCCTCATTGTTATAGTTACTCATGTAAGGTGTGGAGATAAGATTTGTGTTTTGTAAAGTATTGATATTTCTTTGATTGGCCCAATTGTGATGTTTATATCCATGATCTTGCATGTACAAGGGTCTTTTTGCTAGTCCTTTCACATATGCCATATTTTCATTATTTGTTCTATTTTTGTGGTGTGCATTACATCGAGGTTCATAATCATCTTCTTCTCTTAGTCTAAAGTATTGCAATGGACAATCCTTTGTTTCATGGTCATCCCACTCTCTGCATAGTCCACAATAGACTATATTATTTCTTTTTGGTATTGTTTTGATATCTATTTTCATTGTGGCAACCTTTCTCTCTCCTTTCATCATTAGACATTCATTCCACAAGTGCCCTTATTTTGTACAATATGAGCACCATATATTAGGTCTTTGTTTCTATGGGCTCTCTTCTTTTTTTGCCAAAATTTCTTGTTTTAGTTTCAATTGTTCTAGTTCAAGTTTTAGCTTCTCCATCTCTAGGTTTTCCTTGGTCTTGTCTTGTTTGTGCCAGCTTTGTGATTTAATGTGACATGCCATAGTCATTGCTTCTGAGCATATCTCAAAAACCTTTCCATCTAGAGAAGTTCTAATCTCAAGTCTTAAGCTAGATACAAACCATTCAATCCTTTGTTTCTCTGTTAGTGGTTCCTCTAGCCTTTGGGTTTCTTTAAACCTTTTGTCAAATTCCTTAATGGATTCTCCTTCTCTCATGACCATATCTCTCATCTTACTCACTCCTTCTGTAGGGATTTCTAGAGACTCAAAATTATCTAGAAATTCTTACTTAACCTCGTCCCATTCTTTATCATGGTCAAGGCATATCTTTCTATACCATTTTAATGTATCATTTCTTATTGTTCCCACAAAATCAAAAAGTTTAATTTGGTCTCTTGTTATATTTTTCTTGTTCCAGATTGATTCCAAAACAAAGATATGCTCTACAACTTCTATTGTGTCCTTTCCAAATATGGGTAGCTTGACAGGTGAATCCATTGTTGATTTCTTTTATTTTTTTGGAACTTTTGGTTTCTTGCAGTATGTTAATTTACTATCTTTCTACTTAGGTTTTGTTCTCTATACTAGGGTTTTGTTTTCTCTTCCCTTGTTGCTTTGTAACTTAATGTCAAAATACTCTTTCCCCAATATTTCTTCACAATCCTTTCTAATTTGTTCTTTAATCTCTTTCTGTTTGTCTATTTGATGCATTTCCTCTTCTACCAAAATTCTCCTTGTCTTATATGGCACATGGGGTGACTCTTGGTCTGAGGGTTGTGCCTCTTCAAGGTGCCTCTTCATTTTAGGGGATAACTTTTTTTTAGTTAGTGACAACTCATCATTTAGTGGTGTTGTTTCATTTAGTTGTCTTATACTCTCAGAACTAATGCTATCATATACCACATCTTCTCTCCTTTCTCTAACCTTCATCACACTCTGATTTACTAGATGGTCTAAGTAGTCTACATCCAATTTCAAGGGCTAGAGGTTTCTTATAGGATTTAATAATTATTCCCATTGTTTATCAACTCTGATTTGGATATTAGTAAAGTTAGGTTGAAACTTTGGGGTTATTCCTATTTGTGGTAGGTTTAGGGTTTGATTATATTCTTCCCTCCATATCCTTCTTGACTGGTCATAGGCATCAATACTTCCTCCAAGATTTTGAGAAGTTCTGTAGCCCTATCAATATGCATTGTTAGTGGTTTAGAATTGTCTATGTCCCTCTATATCAAATTTGTGGCAACTCCTATGGCACGCTCATCTATTCTTTCTTCTTCTCCTATGTTCTTTTCTTCGACAACACCCACATCAGTGCGCTCAACAACACCCTCAATGGTGCGCTCATATTTTTCGTCTGCAACCTTCCTGGTGCTTTCCCTTCCTAATTTCTCTGCATTCTCCATCATTCTACGTTATCTTTCTTGTCATTCCTAAATTTGCTTTTTTCTTTCTTCCTTTCTCATTTCCATTCCAATTTGTATAATTTCCTTATGTTCCCATGGTCAACTTAACTTGAAGAGTTACATCTTTTCAAGGATCTTTTCAGACCCTCCCCCTTTCCATTTGTCATCCTGTTCAGTGCCTAATCCCCTCTCATAAGGGTAGGTCCTAAGAGTATTCACCATAGATCATAATTTTTTTGTTATCTTCCTTTTTATTCTTTTGTTTCTCCTTTTTGTTTTGCACTTTCCTTCTATTGTCTCATCCTATTCTTCTTCACTATTTTGTCCAAGGTCTTGGAAACAAAACCAAATATTGGCAAGAGAATGGAGAGGACTTAGTCTAGAGATTTGAGCCTTAGTCAATTCTCTATAGTTAGTTTATACCCTAGATGATACAACGAGAGAATCATAAAGAAAAATAAGGAATTATGGAATGCGGTAAGAGTATATCATACATACATATCAAGCACATTCATACGCACTTAGATATTAGGTCTAATCCTTGTATCTCCATTATATATTCATAAAAATCTTGTATACAATTAGGCAGATCTGAGTCTCTACTCTGTATATCTTTTCTCTTACATTCACTCTTATATCTCTTACATATTACATATTGTATATTAAATATCTATATGTTACATTAGGGATGTGTCCCTTACAAAATGACACTATCTATGTCGGCCTTGTCCTCCACATTCCCCTTACGGTGAGCTATAGTAGGATCTGCTGTATGCCCTACTGCTGTTCATCCCCTGCCAACACCCACCTAGAGATTTACACCAACAAGACCAAAATAGCCTCTTACATTGTCATAATATTCTCTTACAATATGACATATGCTCTTATGTTGTCATAAGATGCTCTTACAATATGACATATGCTCTTATGTTGTCATAAGATGCTTGTACACATGACATATTTTCTTACAACTTGTCATTTACCAATAATGGATTTGGATGGCCCATTTTACTTGTAGTAATACCAAGGTAAATAGTACATGGTAACTACTACTAGTTAATAATTAGTTACTGTTGCCAATAAATAACTAATTACTGTAGCAGTAAAAATAAATACCGTGTCAGTGGATTCCTCATCCCTTATGATTGTATTAACAATTACAATATTAGGAGTAAATAATTAATCATATTTTACAAGGTTGATGGCACCTTAATCCTAACATTCTCTCACTTGACATCATACATTGTAAATACAACCATAGGAAAAATATAAATCAACTATGTACAAGAAACAAGGCCTGTGGCCTTCTTGCACCAAGTGAACTCTTATGTGCTCACATGTTTGGTAAGATAATCTACAACATTCAAATGAGTGTCAATTTTTTTCAACTCAATCTATCCATTTGCAACCATTTCCCTAACAAAGTGGTACTGAACATCCACATGTTTAGTTCAAGCATGATACATAGGATTCTTGGCCAAATAAATTATACTCTAGCTATCACAACCAATCTAAATAGTCCTACAATTAAAACCAATACCTATACACAATCTTTGTAACCATACTGCCTCCTTAGAGACATGTGTAGCAGCCATATACTCTACTTTTATGGTAGATTAAACAACTACGGGATGTCTTTTACTCATCCAACTCATAGATCCTCTAAACAAAGTAAACACATAGCCACTAGTGGACCTTCGACCATCCAAGTTACCTGCCTAATCTGCATCAACAAAACTCTGTATGTCCAATGTCTTATCTTCATTGTTAGTACCAAAGTAAACCAAATAGTAATTAGAAGTACCATGCAAATATCTTAACACCCTGTTTGCATAATTCCAATGCTCTCTACCAAGTTTAGACATAAACCTGCTCAAAACTCCCAGTGCTTGGGTAACATCTGACCCAGTGCAAACCATTGCATACATTAAACATCCTAAAACACTAGCATATGTCACATTAGACATATCTTCAAAATCATCTTCACACTTGGGACACATATCTAATGTAATCTTGGTGCCAACTGGTAAAGGAATTATAACTAGATTCCAAAGTTGTATATTAAATTTGTACAAAATAGTATTCACATACTTACTTTGAGATAACCAAAGATTTTTGTTACCTCGATCTCTCCTGATTTCTATTCCCAGTATGTACCTTGCTGCCCCCAGATCCTTCATCTCAAATGTACCTAAAAGTTGAGCTTTCAACTCACTAATCATACCCTTGATGTTATTGAAAAACAACATCTCATCCACATACAAGGCAACAATTAGTATATGATCATCAATACATCTAATTTAAATACAATGATTTTCTTCACTTCTCAGAAACCTCAAATTCAACATAAAAGAATTAAACTTTTGATACCACATGCAGGGTGACTATTTCAAACCATAAAGAGATCATTTCAACCTACAAACCAAGTGTTCTTTCCCTTTTACCTCAAATCCTTTTGGTTGTTGCATATAGACTTCCTTTTCTAGATCTCCATGCAAAAATGTAGTCTTAACATCCATTGGCTCAATTTAAAAATCATAAGCAACAACTATGGATAAAAGAAATCTAATAGAGGATAATTTAGCAACAAGAGAGAAAATTTCACTAAAATCAACTCCCTCTCTAAGATTATCCCTTGGCTACCAGTCTAGCCTTATACTTCTCCAATGAACCATTTGCTCCAAACTTCTTTTTGTAGACCCACTTACAACCAATGGCCTTCCTTCCTTTGGGAAAACAAACAACATTCCAAGTATGACAAGAGTCTAAATCCATCATCTCCTCCTGCATGGCTAGTTGCCAAGACTCACTATCATCTATCAGCTAGATTATGTTGTCTTGTGGATCTTCTCAAGGGTAGAGTAAGAGATTCTTCTTGTTCTTATGTATGCTCAACTTCTTCTATAATCACAAAGTCTTCCTCATTAGAAATTTCATTTGAATCTTCTTATTCTTCTCCATCATCAAATCAATCATTCTATTCTTCCTGATGTGCATCTTCTTCTTGTAAATCAAAATGCACTACCTTTTCCTTTCTTTCTCTTTTGGTTGTACAGGATCATATATAGCTCTAAGTTCCCTGAAAATCACATCTCTAGAATGGACAATTTTCTTGGTTAGAGGATTCCAAATATTATAACCTTTAACATTCTCACCATATCCAATGAAAATGCATTTCTATGCTTTTGGATCCAACTTAGAACACTTTTCTTTAGGCACATGAACAAAAGCCTCACAACCAAAAACCCTCAAATGTGAAAAAGAAGGTTTCTTACCTATACACACTTCATAAGGTGTTGAATCAAGAGACTTACAAGGAGATCTATTTATCAAGTAACAAGTGGTACTTACAACTTCTGCCCAAAAACATTTGTCCAATCAATATACTCCTGGCTCTTTCCATAAGTGTTCAGTTCATCCTTTCTACAACACTATTTTGTTGTGGTGTATATGGAGTTGTATTTTGTCTAATGATACCTACATGCTTTCAAAACTCATCAAATTCCTTAGAACAATATTCCCCTCCATTGTCAGATCTCAATACTTTTATTTTCAATCCTGATTGGTTTTCTACCAAGACTTTAAAATCCTTAAACTTAGTGAAAACTTCAGATTTATGCTTCATAAAGTAAATCCATGTAAATCTAGATACATCATCAATGAAGGTAACAAAATATCATGACTTTCCAATTAAATCATTATCCATAAGACGAAACACATCCATATGAATGATTTCTAATTTATCTTTCACCTTAATACTCCTTAAAGGAAATGATGCACTATTTTATATACCAAACACACATTGCTCATAGAAATTAAAGTGCTCATTAGAATAGGAGAAACCATCTAACAAATTCTTATTGATAATAGTTTCAAAATATTTTTACTTAGGTGGCCCAATATATGATGCCACAACATACATGTATTTTTATATTTTTCTGTCACATAGGTGGATGTACAAACAATAGTGGCATCAAGACTAAACAAAGTTCCCATCCTTGTTCCCCTTGATACCACTAATCTTCCTCTCACCAATGTGCAACCATGCTTGTTAAATGTTACTGCATTCCCAAATCATTCAACTTTGAAACATAAAATAAGATTTCTAGCCAATCTAGGAACATGTAAAACAATAGGAATGGTTTTAATCCTCCCATCACTAAAACACAACAATACTTTTCACTATTCAACTATCAGATATGTAGTATTGTCCCCAAGGTAGACTTTAACTCCATCATATTTCCCATATGTAGAGAACCATTCCTAATGAGTAGTCATATGATACGAGCATCTTGAGTCAATCAACCACTTTTCATTAGACATAACATTACATGCAGAAAGTAAAACTACATCACCTACATACGAGGACTTTTTAGTAGAGGAATTCCACTATTTCTTCGTGTTTATGCATTCTTTCTTCACATGTCCCCTCTTACCATAGTTCCAACATTTAACTATGTTCTTCTTCCCAGGATTTTTAAATTGGCCATTTGATTTGTCCTTAGGCCCTTTATGATCTCCTTTTGGTCCTCTTTCTTTAGACCTTCCCTTGACATTAAGAGCATCTATCGAGCTATCCATGGCCTTCTTCCTCATTTCCTGTGACAATAGATTTGCAACAATAAAATCCATCTTTGGATCTTTGAGGTTAGCCATGATAGCAAGAATAAAGTTCTCCCAAGACTTGGGCAAATAACAAAGAAGTATAATACACTTATCTTCCTCTTCTATCTTAACGTCCACAAAGGCTAATTGACTCACAATTAGATTAAAAGAATTAAAATGCTTAGGTATTGAATCACCCTCCTATATTTTAAGAGAAAATAATTTACTTTTAAGATATAATTTATTTACTAGACTCTTGGCTTGATAAATCTCATCCAACTATTTCCATAAAGCATATATAGTCTTTTCCTCAGAGACATTCAGTAGAATAGTGTCTACAAGACATAACCGGATTATGCCCCGTTCCATTTTGTCCAATCTATCCCACTCCTCTAGATTGACATCATTAGGATTCTTTTCTTTTGATGCCACCAACCATTGATCACTCTCTTCAAGGAGATCCTTCATTTTCATCTTCCACAACTTGTATTTTGTCCCATTAAACTTCTTAATGTCCAAACAAGATGCAGATGTAGCCATGACTTCCACTCACACAAATTTGCAAAACATAACTCCCACTGCAACTAGAAAAACTTCACACTTCCACCTAATAAACATAGCTAGCTAAGATCTGATACCAAAAGTTAGAAATGAAGGCAACCACTATAATATGAAAATCTGAAATATAGCTTGTAGAATATCAATGGAGATATGAGCCAAACATCAAAGATTTTAGAAATACTCAAAAGCCATACACATGACACAAAATTTACATGGAGAAAACCCTTTTGGGTAAAAACTCCACTAGAAAAAGAGGGCACATTCATATTATCTTGAAGAAGATTACAATACATAGAATTTCCTCAATCCTGCATCCAATCTGACAACATCTATGTACCTGCAAACATATTTCTCAACTCATACTTTTACACTTCTCCACTAGCTCATTTTATAGAATAACATAAGCTTCATGAAGAAGCTACCAAAAGTGGCACCATATTTGGGAGAATCCCAATGCCCTCATCAAGAAAGAACTCCTATGACACTTGTCATGAGATTCCTAGTACCCATGACCTAGAGATTTACACCAACATGATCAAAATAGGCTCTTACACTGTCATAAGATTCTCTTATAGTATGACAGATGTTGTTACACTATCATAAGATGCTCTTAAAATATGATAGATGCTCTTATGCTATCATAAGATGCTCTTACACTATCATAAGATGTTCTTACACATGACATATTCTCTTACACCTTGTCATTTACCAATAATATATTTGGACGCCCCTTTTTTACCTGTAGTAATCTCGAGCTAAATAGTAAATGGTAAGTACTATTGGTTAATAATTAGTTGCTATTGCTTGTAAATAATTAATTACCATACCAGTAAAAAATAAATGACTTTGTTAGTGGATTCCTCATCACTTATGATTGTATTAACAATTACAATATTAGAAGTAAATAATTAATTAGATTTTACAAGGTTGATGGCACCTTAATCCTAACAAGGGCCATCATGGAGATCTCAGAGAGTGAGAAAGACACCATGACTAGGGCCATTAGGCATGAGACCACCATCACCAGGATCGTCTGTGGGATAGGAGGCAGATATGGATAGGAGCAACCATTCATGACTATTGGTTAGTGGGGAGAGGGATGCATGTATTATGAGGCCATGTTTCATTTTGTATGATGTACTTATCAGATAGCTATGTAGGATGTACTGACATTTTGCACACACCATTTTAAAGATATATATGATATATTGTGACATACAACTTTATGTCATGATGTTTTTGATGTGATGTTAGATTAGATGATGATTTTTATGGGTGCACACATGTTATTTTTATGGCTATTATGATTATGTTTCATTTATGTTGTCTATTTTGGTAATGACACATGCTAGAAAAAATGGATAGAATAGAAATGGATGTGATAAAATGTGGATAAATGATGATAGAAATGTGATAGTAAGAAAAATGGTATGATGTGATGGATGTTTGTAATAATAGGTACATGTTGCGAAGGCAATATTTGTGCAAGAGAGAAACCTATATTTGCTGTAGCACTAGTGTTATGAATCATGATATATTGGATCATGATGATGGTGTGCCAAGTGCATAAAAGATAAACACAATTAGACAAAATGAAAATAACATCATTCCCCAGAGAACTCGTGGTCCAGAACATGCCATAAAATAATGAATAATGGAGATCCTGTCATTGTGCATTGTGGGACAATATGGCTAGGTGTATACAAAAACACACACACACAAAGAAAATTGCAACAAAACAAGAAAACATAAAAGGGGGGAGATCATCCAAAGGTGCAATATTTGAACCCAAAGGAGGGGGGAGATGGGGATTGGGTTTTGGGGGATGGATAGTTTGGGGTTTTGGTAGGGTGAGGATGGGTAGGTTGAGGTTTTGGGAAGGAGAGTTCCCAACAAGGAGTAGTCATAGTGCATGTTGCCCAATAGAGTCATGACTAAGATGGTATAGATAGGGGAAGTGTCTAGGGGGGTGAAAGGGGTGGGATAGGTAGTCATGGCTAGGGCCATGCCATGATAGGAGTATATGATCAATCTCCCCTTCTCAAGCATGAGTAATCAAGGAGATGCCCCCAGTCGAGAGCAAGATGGGTGTGGATGGGGGGGCATGTGATGGGGGAAAGTAAAATGGTATAATAAGATGGTTATGGAAGGTCATTGATTGAGCAATCCCAATGAAGGAGGAAAGGGAAATTATTCTTGGTGAAAGTGGAGAGTAGGGATATGGAAAAGGGGTGAAGGGGCTATGATAGGAGGAGTTGACTATCCTTGAGTGAACAACCTGAGGTTAGGAGGTGTAGTTGGATGGGGATGAATGATGGAACCATGTATGTGGAATTAAAGGGAGTGAGTGGTCATAGATGAGGGAGGGATAATGCTATGCATGATGATTGTTTTTTAGGTTTTCATCATGGTACTTGCCCAAGCCACCATATAAATGGTTTTCACCATTGGACAAAATTATTTATCTTTACTTTTTTGATTTTTTATTTATTTTTGGATATTTGAATTTTGACAATGGTTGAAACCTCCTTAGGCATGAAACTTCTTGAGGTGCACAATATTCATAGGCTCATATAGTTATTGACCATCTAAAGTAGCTAGCTTGTATGCTCCTGATCCATATTTAACAATGATTATGTAGGGGCCCAACCAATTCAGCTTGAACTTGCCCTTTTGTCTTTGTTTTGATTTGTGTTCTTCTAGTTTTTCTTGAGAATAAGATCACTTATTGCAAATTTTCTAGTGTGGATGCACTTGTTATAAATATGTCACAATTGATTCTGATATGCTTTGAGGTGATTCAATGCATTGAGCAGTGGTCATTAATAATTTCAAGCTTATGTAGTCATGCCACTTGGTATTCTTCATCAATAATGAGATCACACAAGGAAATGTGCATGGATGGTAGGTTAACCTTGATTGGTAAGATAACTTCAACGCAAAAGACAAGGGAATATAGAGTTATGCTTGTAGGGGTGTAGATGTTGGTGCGATATGCCCATAGGGTAGGGTTGAGGTGAAGGTGTTTGTCATGACTAGCATCATTGATGATTTTCTTAAGGATTTTGATGAGGTTTTTGTTTGATGCCTTAGCTTGGCCATTACCTTGTGGGTAATAAGAGTTGGAACACTTGTGCTTTATGTGGAATTGGTCACAAAGAGCATGCACTTTGTGGTTCTTAAAGAACTTTCCATTATCAGTGATGGTGGCAAAGGGAATACCATAACGATAAATGATGTGATGGAGGATGAATTTGGAGATTTGGTGATGAAGGGGGTAAATCACAAAACACACAATAACAGATATTGAACAAAGAAAATAGAACTTTCTTTTATTGAACTGGGCAACTCATTACATTACAGAAGCTCAATTACAATCAGAGGATAAATCCTCTACTGGCTACAACACATTACAGCTTTCCCAACCTCAAGACTCTAGAATCTTCAGCCTTCTGTAACCCCAAATCAGCTAGGGTTTCTATTTTCCCACCTATTCTTGACTCCACACTGGCCCCCTTGACTCTACTACTGCCCAGGGTTCCCAAAATAGTCATAAATAGCACTTTTTAGCGGCCTCTAGCTAAATTTCGAATTCTGCAACTCCCTCCAAAAGTAGGTCAACTTCCGGGAAGCATAACTTTTGATCCGAGTGTCCGATTGACGAACCGTTTTAAGTGCTGAAAAGCTCGCGATGTAAACTATCACGCCAGAAATCTGTAAACGGATTTCCATCAACTTTTTGAGACATTATGAGAAGTTTTAGTGCCTCATATCTCGTTCCATAAATTTTCAGGGGCTTTTCAGAAAACATAAACTTTAATATTTTTTAGCTCACAAATGATCTTTACCTAATTCCTTCGCCAAAGGTCTTATATTTCCATTATGTAACTTTCTGGAAGTTTTTGCTTCATTACGTGCCCAAATGCAAACTTTCTAAAAATAGCATGTACACTTTCCTAAATAGGCAGGTTGCTATTTTTAGCAGTTTTGGAAAAACTGAAAGTCCTACATTATTATTCTGGATATTATGGAACCAAAAACACTAATTATGGGAAGAAATGAGAACAACTACAATAGTTTTGAATTAACTTCTTTTTAGGTGATGCAAGATTGCCCTTACACCTCTGGATGCTCCTACATCATTTGGTTTCCACTAGTGTAGGTGAGTGGAATGACTACAACCCATTTGGTAAAATATTCAGTAGTCGTAATGATGAACTTGTACTCCACTAGAGGAAGATGGGTTTATCTTTCCAATGAGGTCATGGCCCCATGTAGAGAATGACCATGGTGTATTGATTGGTTGGAGAGACTATGATGGTGAATGAATTAAATTCCCATGCTTTTGGCAAGAAACACACTTCTTGATGCACTCACATGCATTTGATTCCATTGTAGGCCAGTAATATCTTGTTCGAAGCAACTTCTTGGCTAAGGTCATAACACTTGTGTGAGCACCACAAATACCATTATGTACCTCTTGGATTTCTACACAACTTTATCTAAGTTAAGACATCTAAGCAAGGTACCACCATAGCCTCTACAATATAGCTTCCACTGAGGAGGGTAAACCAAGATGCTTGGTGAATGAGGGATTTGCATTGGGTGGAGAAGAAATGAGGTGCAATGGTTTAATTGTTGAGGAAGGTGTATATGTCATTATACCAAGGGGAATTGAGACCAACAACTTCACACACCATTTTAGTTTCTGGGATGTCATATGCCTAGACTAGAAATTGTTCTTGACTAGGAATCGATATTCTTAGGTGTTAGGTTCCATTTCTAAAAGAGAGCCAATTGTAGCCATAGCATCAACAAACTTATTATTTATGTGGGGAATTTGTGTAAATGATATAGCTAGGAAGTATAGTTTAAGGCTATCCACCATATGCTTATAAGGTATGAGCTTGTCATCCTCAGTGAGAAATTCATCATTGACTTGTTTGATAACTAGCTGAGAGTCACCATAGACTGGCAGCTACTGTATATTCCATTAGATGGCTAATTTGAGATCAGAGATGAGTGATTCATATTTGGTAATGTTGTTTGTGCAAGGGAACCCAATTCAAAATGCCTTAAGGATGAGGTTGCCTTGTGGTGTGATAAACAAGATGCTTGCTCCTAAGCTGTGGGTAGTGAAGGAACCATCAAAATATAGAGTCCATGGTTTGTGTTCCTTGACATCGAGGATTGACTCATTTAAGAAATCAAATTCCAATGGATGTATGTCTTGCTGTGGAGCTTCTGCTAACTGCTTAGTGATGATTTGTCCCTTGATTGCTTTTTGGTTCACATATACAATATCAAACTCACTAAGTAACATGACCCATTTTTCCATTCTGCCAATAAGTGCTGCCTTGGATAGGAGGTACTTGAGGGGATCAACTTTAGCAATGAGGTGGGTAGTGGCATTGAGCATATAGTGTCAGAGCTTTTGGGAAGAAAAGACAATTTCTAAGCATGATTTTTCCATGAGTATGTAGTTGACCTCACTACCTACCAGGGTTTGACTCAAATAATAAATGGTCCTTTCACATTTTTGGTCATCATGTTGTGCAAGGAGGGAACCTAAGGCATGCTAGGTAATTGAGATGTAGAGTAGCAGGGGCTTGTCAGGACTTGGAGCTACAAGGACTGATGGATTATTGCTTAATTTGGTCAAATGTTCGCTGGCATGGCTCATCCCATTGAAAGGTGGTATTTTTCTTGAGCATGTGTGAATAGGGCTAGCATTTGTCTACTACTTAGGTGATGAAGTGATGAATGGCTTGGAGCTTCACTTGAAGGCTGCGTAGCTGCTTGAAATTGTGTGGGGGAGGCATTTCTACAATAGTTTTTACCATATCAGGATCTACTTCAATGCCATGGTGGGAAACAATGAAACCTAAGAGCTTTCCTGAGGTGACCCCAAAGATGCACTTTTTTGGATTCAACCAACCTTGTATTCTTTGAGGTGTTGAAAGATGTGGCGTAAGAAAGTTGGGTGGTCCTTCTTGAGTTTGAAGTTTCCAAGGATATCATCCACATAATATTCAATTGTATCATGCATTGTGTCATGAAATATGACTGTCATGGCTCATTGATAAGTAGCACTAGTATTTTTCAACCTGTAGATGCCCAAAAATGACATGGTCACCACCACTATTTCTGCCATCATACTAACATCACGCTAACACCATTTTCATGCTAACATATCCCCCTTCACCATTTAAATTAATTAAATAAATTATTTTATTTAATTAATTTATCTAATGTCCATTATTACCCATCTTGGAATAATTAAATAAATTTTATTTATTTAATTAATTATCCATCATCCTTAGATTAATTAAATAATCCTAATTTATTTAATTAATTGACCCATTCCCTTCATTAGCCTAAATTAATTAAATAAAATTTGTTTATTTAATTAATTTAACCCTTTTACCATTATCAACTTTTGTTAATTAAATAAATTTCATTTATTTAATTAACTTACCTATCCCATAAAAAATCCTACAGCCCTCCCACATTGATGGGGCCTCAAAGGTTAATCTTGTTTTAAACTTGAGGGAAGAAGTGCAATGGAAGCCACAAGATATCGGATGGATAAAAATTAACTTTGATGGAGTAGCACAAGGTAACCCAGGCCTGTCTAGTGCTAGATGCATTATTCGAGACTGTAAAGGTAATCAAGTGGCTACTTGGGCAAAGTGGCTGGTGGATGGGACACACAATGAAGTGAAGTTTCAGGTGGCTTGTTTGGGTCTTTAGCTAGGAAAGCATCTGGGAGCAAAAATGATCTATTTAGAGGGAGACTCTTTATTAACGATAAATGCGATTAGGAAGAGACCAACACCTAATTGGAAGCTAGAAAAATGGTTAATAGAGATTTTGAGGATACTTGATAGCCTTGAGAGTTTTAAGGTATCTCACATATACCGAGAAGGCAACAGAGATATAGACTAGCTTTCAAAGGAGGTAATTGCAATTGAAGCAGAGCACGGCGGTACGCTAGTGCTCTAGAATATTGATTCCACATGAGTGGAGGATGAGGGGAGTGGGAGGAATGGTAACGACCATTAAACGAAAGTAGAGGAGGTGGTGTAGGTGGGTGAGGAGATGCTGGTGACAGTGAATGCGTATGATGACTACATGTATTTGGAGCTGGGCCCCTTAAAGCCCCTTTCATGTATAAAAAAAAATCCTATAGCCCTGATTAATTAAGTAAACCCTTATTTAATTAATCTAATTGTCCATTAAACCATCTCCCACAATTAATTAAATAATTCTCATTATTTAATTAATTGACCTACCATATGTCATCATCCTCATCACTCCCCCAAATAAAAACAAATTAAAAATTTCCTCCACTAGAAGATAAAATCCAAAGTCAACTATTCTTTCAATCCTAGCCCTCCATTTTAAAGATGCCTTAAGATGCAATCCTAGCCTTCGATCCCACCTCAAAATCTTATTTGACCTCATAACCTCTCACTCTCATTTGACCTCACCAACCCTTCATCTCAGTCCTCCATTGCAAGTCAACTCATCCCAACCATTGATGTAATCCAGCCCCAAAAGTCTATAAATTAGCCAATCTCTAGGCATTATTCACTCCATGCTTTCATGCTCTAGCCTTATGCTATCCAAATACTTTCTCACTTAGCCTCCATTTCCCTTGTGTATGCTAGTTATCTATAGAGAAATCCACATTTGAAATATATTTGCACTATCATTTTGAGTATAACTAGGGTTGTATTTTGGGTGTTGTAGTCCTCCAATCTATCAAGGAGAGTAAAATAGCTCATGGATTAGAATGTGGCTTAGTTTTCTTATCTTTCATGCTTATTTCCTTGTGTTATTTTATCATCTCTATTTTGGTACCACATATACCCTCATGTACCTCTCGCAAGGTAGCTTGGGCTACGTTTGAGTTAAGGCACCTCAAGAGGGTACCATCTCTATTCGAGCATGCTCGGTGGGATGTTCACATCCTAAACTAATCCTTTTTTGGAAGAAATTATGTGCTTTATGTGTGAAGGTTACAGGTTGGCACTTCTATCTGTGTGTTAACGCCTTTGTTTGTAGGTTCAGTGCATATGTGTTCTCTGTTAGTGCATACATGACTCCAATCAGTGCATACATGCCTTCTATTAGTACTTTTGATCCTTATAGTCATGCTTTTGTCTTTGTTTTGCTGACAATTTGATTTAGGGCTTTTTGCTTTAATTTTCATTAATTTTAGGTTTCCTATAGCTCTATGTTTTCCTGATAATCTATTTGCAGGAAACTAGCCCTCTATTTTGTAGGATTTTAGGGTTTTTATAAGCTAATTGGCCCTAGTATCCTAGAATCATTTTGTCTTAGGGTTTTATTCATGCTTTTAAGGTTTTATTCTGTTGGTTTTTCTTCTAAATCAGCATCAGGGTTTGCCAGTTCCTATGCACATGCAGATTTAGCCAACTAATATAGGAGGTTGCGTGAGCTCCTCCCCTTCACTTCTGGTTCTGCCACACCAAGGGGGGTATCCCTATAACTTAAGATGTAACCTTGACTAGCTCGACAACACAATGATTTAGCTTGACAGCAACAGGCAGAATACTCTCATGTATGGACCAAGATTTGTATGATAGATCACAAGGTGGGCAACGTTCTTGGACATATATGTCTGGTCGGGTATGAGAGCATGCATGGGGTTCCTAATCCTACTCCTACAACTAACAGGTGGAAGTGATGAAATGGGCGGACATAATGTCCGGGATGCAAGACAAGGGGTTTTGGCTCCTAACTACTGATCCAGGAGTAGACTAGTGCCTATCCATTGGGCAAGGAGTCAACTAGACGTATACAACAGATGGTTTGCAACTTTCACTCAAGTTTCATGGGGTTGGACTAATGCTTTCCTTACAAACATCACCCAAGAATGGGTACCTAACTGCCTCTACTTACAGATATCCCTACTGACATGCAACCAGATTCAAAAGAAAGAGAATAACATGCAGCAAATGGAGACAAGCAGATAGACACATGCAATAAGCATTTTTCATATAATATTAACACTGAAACTAAAAATATGTACAAAATACATTCATGTTGCAACTCATAAACTCCAAAATGGGATAAAATAGCCAAGATCATGCCCTATTCTTCATTATTTACACAAAAATGCCTCAGGCCTTCAACACCCTTCAAATGAGCAACACAACCTGCTATATATAGCAAGGAAGGTTCCCAACATTAATTACATGGCAAAAGTCAAAATTTGCCAGATATAGTACATTGAGAAAATGGTGCTCAACTCGCATTGAATACAGCAGGTAGGGGAGGAGACAGGAAGGGATCTCGAGCCTTGCGTCGCCGCCTGTGGATGTACAACTCCAATCGGGTACCAGATCCGTCCACACCATCGCCCATACCTCTGCAACAACCACCATTGATGGCTCAACCACCCACGGCCTACCTGGAAACCATCGCAGCACTCAAAAAGGAAAATTCCTGCCAAAACACACTTTACTAAAGTTTTAAAATGTGCAGGGAAATTAATCCCACATGCAAGGTGCGAAAACCACTTTAGCACTTTAAAAACATTGCCGCATGCAAGATAGGTGTTGAGCGCTTTTGCCACGCTCGACACACGCCTTTCTGTCCAAAAGCCCATCGCTATGACCAAAGCCATCGGCCAACCCCAAAAAACTCACATCGATCTCAAAGGTCTCGCAGACCGCGAACTCCACACTTCACCATCGGTATGACTAAAGCCATCAGCAAGCACAAAGATCCTTCACTGACAACACAAGTCACCCCGATGGTCCTTCAACAACCTCACCTTCTTCGGCAAGATGACCACCATCGGCCCAGCATCTCAAACCTATGCCGATATACAATTTCCTGCCGATGCCTTCAAAAATCCTGATGGCATCATCATCATATCCTGCTGACATCATCAGCATATCTGTCTACTGCACACCTCCTCATATCTGGATGACGTCATCATCATATTCGCAACATCGGGGGATCTCCACAAGGTGACTAGTGTTAGAAATATGACCCCCCTCGGACCTTGATGATGTCACCACATATCGGCATCAAGATGATATTCGGAAGATAACCAGATATTTGGAAATATCATCCTGATGCACAAATATCATGCTGCACTGTAGCTCCACGAAACATCAAGGTGATGTTAGATCATACCTGATATTTGGAAATATCACCCCGCACTAGACAATGCATGAAGCCGACAGGCGGATATCTCCCTTTGGATGCAGACAGGCAAAAAAGCGGATATCACCCTGACATAAGAATGACGTTAGCATCATCAGGGTGATGTCTGGAAACATGATGATGATGACCTCCTCCTCGAAGAAAATATGATGCTGCAGTTGAAAAAATGCTGAGGCCCAGAGACTTAGAATATGTTTTGGATTTTTAGGGAAGGTGCCTGCATGTTTATATGCTTGAAAACTGACTGCTCATGCAGGCACCAACAGTGGCTCTGTCTGGGGATGTGCAGTTGCAAGACTACAGCGAGAACCCCAGATCTCTGGGATGCAGACCAGTCCCTTATCTATTGGGCATAGAGTCAAATACTGCACTAACCTGCATCACCAAACACACTTGATGGCCTAAGGCCACCAAGAAAAGGAAAAACATGTATCTCCCTTTGTCAAATATCTTATTTTCATCTGCATGCACTGGGTCAAGCTTGGAGATACTGCAAAGATCCACCCACAAACAAACCTTGTCATCTGCATATTCAACCCTCTGATTTGGCTTGTCATTGTCACCCCTATGTAGACAACCTTCAGCATCTGGCAACAAGTGGATGCAGAATGTATTAGGCAATGCATACCCATATGGCATAGAACACATGTTATCATCACTATGCATTGCAAAATGATTTCCTAGCTGGACTGAAAACTGAAAACACTCAAAGTCCACCACACAGCTAGGAAAAATAGAGCTCATTGTATATGGTGGCACATCAAAAGAAAAGCTTTCAAAATCACAATTGTGTACATCATGTACACAACCATCTGGTACACCAAGCTGGAAAAGATCAGGCTCCGGTACCTCTTTCAAATCAGGCTCCGGTACCTCTTTCAAATCAGGCACATTTTTACAATCACTTACCTGATGTATGTTGGTCTCTCTTTCATCAGGATGAGAAACAAAATCCAAGTCAAAAATAGTGTCAAGATCCTCACCATATTCAGACAGATCCTCATCACCATATGTGTCATAAATGGGTGACCCAGGCGCATCAGTTTCATCATAGTATGTCGTTTGTTCATGGGCAGCAGAGCATGCATCTTCATCACCAATGGATTCCCTCTGTGGAGGAGTATCAGCCTGTATGCTTATTTCTTCTCTATCTTGAGCACAATACTCACAATTATCTCCACAGGTCCATTCAAAAAGTTGCTCATTGCTGTCCACAACCTCGTTATTGTCATCTTTTCATCTTCACATGATGCCTTAATTACTTGGTCATTTGCAGCTTCACAACTATTATTCACACCAAGGCCTGGGGACAGGGATATCAACAGGCGCCCATTTCTGAATTTTTCTATATTTTCGGCGAACTTGTATGCCATCTGCATACTTGTCACCTTGAAATCCCTCAGTATTGCACTAGAGCCCTCCTCAAAAGCCTCAAAATATATGCCAACACAGGCTGAAATATCACGTCTGAAGACTTCTGGGATCTGTGAAAGGGCTACTGCAAACCTATGACTGAAATCAACACATAGCTCTTTATCTTGTTTTCTGATGTTTATCAATTCTGCAACAAGATCAACAGGTTCTCTTGCAAATTCCTCTTTAAAATAGTCAGTAAGCTCATCCCAACAGGCAAAAAATCTCTTTGGAAAGCTCAAATACCAGTCTTTTGCTTTTGCATCAAAGGACCTAACAAAAAACCTCATCCACATATCCTCATCTCTAAATGAATGTTTTCCCATGAAACTGTGAAAATTTTGGATATGTGCATTCCCATCACATACACTGTGACCACTAAATCTAGGCATCTGATAGTATATCCTAGCAGGCATAGTTTCTACTTTATAATCAACCCATGACAAATCTAGTTGGTCATACGGAGGATCAAAAGGGCTGAAAAGAGGTTTAGCCTTCTGACTGGCAGACATAACAGGGTTACTGCTTTTTAATTGGGCCTGCTCAGCCTCTAAGAATATCAACCTATTTTTTATCTCTTCTATTCTTTTCTCCAACATCTCACCGCTGAGTACGGGATAAGACATACTTGGATTCATAAAAATCTTACTCTTAGACATCCCTTGTCTGCCTAAGACCTAAGGCTTCCCCTAGCATCTAACCTATGCAGTAAAACAACAAATATAAAGGGGAAGTAACAAGGTACCTTTTCTCATACAGATGTAGAAATCTGAACATCTTTCATCAAATAACATACATCCATCTTTCATGTGCATTCAAATCTTTTTGCAGAGTCACCACCTCTCCAGAGAGGACAAAATTTTCAATAGCTGAAAGCTACTTTTCTAGGTTCATTCCACCAGCAGAGCACCATTTTGTTGGTGACTCGGATGGGTCACAAATATATCATTTCTTTTATCAGTCCATCCCCAGCAGAGTCGCCATTTTGTTGGTGACTCAGATGGGTCACAAATATATCACCAAGGATGACTAGATATTACTTTTGATCAATCACATCCCCAGCGGAGTTGCCATTTTGTTGGTTTTTCTTCTGAATCAGCATCAGGGTTTGCCAGTTCCTATGCACATGCAGATTCAGCCAACTAATATGGGAGGTTGCGTGAGCTCCTCCCCTTCACTTCTGGTTCTGCCGCACCAAGGGGGTATCCCTATAACTTAAGATGTAACCTTGACTAGCTCAACAACACAATGATTTAGCTTGACAGCAACAGGCAGAATACTCTCATGCATGGACCAAGATCTGTATGATAGATCACAAGGTGGGCAACGTTCTTGGACATATATGTCTGGTCGGGTATGAGAGCATGCATGGGGTTCCTAATCCTACTCCTACAACTAACAGGTGGAAGTGATGAAATGGGCGGACATAATGTCCAGGATGCAAGACAAGGGGTTTTGGCTCATAACTACTGATCCAGGAGCAGACTGGTGCCTATCCATTGGGCAAGGAGTCAACTAGACGTATACAACAGATGGTTTGCAACTTTCACTCAAGGTTTAGGGGGTTGGACTAATGCTTGCCTTACAAACATCACCCAAGAATGGGTACCTAACTGCCTCTACTTACAGATATCCCTGCTGACATGCAACCAGATTCAAAAGAAAGAGAATAACATGCAGCAAATGGAGACAAGCAGATAGACACATACAATAAACATTTTTCATATAACATTAACACTGAAACTAAAAATATGTGCAAAATACATTCATGTTGCAACTCATAAACTCCAAAATGGGATAAAACAGCCAAGATCATGCTCTGTTCTTCATTATTTACACAAAAATGCCTCAGGCCTTCAACAACCTTCAAATGAGCAACACAACCTACTATATACAGCAATGAAGGTTCCCAACATTAATTACATGGCAAAAGTAAAAATTTGCCAGATATAGTACATTGAGAAAATGGCGCTCAACTCGCATTGAATATAGCAGGTAGGGGAGGAGACAGGAAGGGATCTCGAGCCTTGCGCCACCGCCTATGGATGTACAACTCCAATCGGGTACCAGATCCGTCCACACCATCACCCATACCTCTGCAACAACTGCCATTGATGGCTCAACCACCCGCGGCCTACCTGGAAACCATCGCAGCACTCAAAAAGGAAAATTCCCGCCAAAACACACTTTACTGAAGTTTTAAAATGTGTAGGGAAATTAATCCCACATGTAAGGTGTGAAAACCACTTCAGCACTTTAAAAACATTGCCGCATGCAAGATAGGTGTCGAGCGCTTTTGCCACGCTTGACACACGCCTTTCTGTCCAAAAGCCCATCGCTATGACCAAAGCCATCGGCCAACCCCAAAAAACTCACATCGATCTCAAAGGTCTCGCAGACCGCGAACTCCACACTTCACCATCGGTATGACTAAAGCCATCGGCAAGCACAAAAGATCCTTCGCCGACAACACAAGTCACCCCGATGGTCCTTCAACAACCTCACCTTCTTCGGCAAGACGACCACGATCAGCCCAGCATCTCAAACCTATGCCGATATACAATTTCCTGCCGATGCCTTAAAAAATCCTGATGACATCATCATCATATCCTATTGATGTCATCAGCATATCTGTCTACTGCACACCTCCTCATATCTGGATGACATCATCGTCATATTCGCAACATCGGGGGATCTCCACAAGGTGACTAGTGTTAGAAATATGACCCCCCTCAGACCTTGATGATGTCACCACATATCGGCATCAGGATGATATTCAGAAGATAACCGGATATTTGGAAATATCATCCTGATGCACAAATATCATGCTGCACTGTAGCTCCACGAAACATCAGGGTGATGTTAGATCATACCTGATATTTGGAAATATCACCCCGCACTAGACAATGCATGAAGCTGACAGGTGGATATCTCCCTTTGGAAATATCATGATGCAGATAGGCAGAAAAGCGGATATCACCCTAACATAAGAATGACGTTAGCATCATCAGGGTGATGTCTGGAAACATGATGATGATGACCTCCTCCTCGAAGAAAATATGATGCTGCAGTTGAAAAAATGCTGAGGAGGCCCAGAGACTTAGAATATGTTTTGGATTTTTAGGGAAGGTGCCTGCATGTTTATATGCTTGAAAACTGACTGCTCATGCAGGCACCAACATATTCTAATCTAGAAATCTCTATGTCTAACCCTGAAGATTAGCCCTAATTTTTGCCATCAATATGCTTTCTCTGTTGCAGGGAAATTATCTTTTTTACAGGCTTTCTTAGCCCTTATGTCATTTCAACGCCTACACCTTCAGACTCAACGCATTAAAGCTCATTTATAACTTTCTAGTTTTTAGCGCTTTTATCTACCTATTTAACATATTTGATCCCTCTGTTAGCACACTTATCTAGTTTATAACACTTTTGTTGTCTCATTTAGCACTTTTGATCTATCTGTCAGCGCATTTTCTTACTATTTAGTTCCTTAGCTTACTGTTTCAGCACATTAGATAATTCTATTAGCACATTTGTTATCTTTTTTAGTACATTTGTTATCTTTGTTAGTGCATTTATTATCTCTGTTAGCACTTTTGGTTTTTATTTGTCTAAGTTGAATCTATTTTGGTTTTTTTTGGACTATTCCAATCTATGTAGTTGTTATTCATTTGTCCAAGACAAACACAAACTACTAACTTGTTTTATTTAGCCCCGCTGTCAAAGATATCATTTTTTCCAGTAGTTTTTAGTTGCACATTAATTAGCTTAGTGGGAAAAGAATTGTTTTCCTTGTCTTTGGATTTTTTAAGGGATGTATGCTCTCCCCTTGGACCCTTGGGTGATGTTGGGGATCAAAAATCCTTTCATAATCCTCCTTTTGTTATTTGTTAATCCTAGGAGTGCTATTTTCACTTATGCTCTCCCCTTGTGCTTTGTGTGAGCCTGGGGATCAAAAGTGAATAACATTCCTTTCCTTTAGGAGGCCTACTTAGGGATTTCATCCCCCCAAGGGACGGCCTCAACCACATGTTCTAGCAAGGTATACAAAGGGGAGAGAGTGAAAGATGTACCTCAAGGAGCGAGCCATCGCTGTACTTTGGGAAGCTCCAAGACCCTTGGTTCGCTAAGACTTGTGTGGTGAAAAGAGAAGGAGAGCCCCTTCTAATCTCACCCTTTAAAGGTGGGCCCTTTGTTCATAGACTTGGACCTTGTTGGGGTTTTTTCTTGCAACCTTCAATCTAAGGAGAAACACACTACTCAAACTAGGGGATAAGGAGTTTATGAAAAGGGATCTACACTATCAACATATTGAAGACAAAAAAATCCAATTAACAAGGCTATGAAAGTATTCTACACTTTGAGCTCCACAGGACTTAGGTGGGTGTACCTATTTTGGGCTTGGATATATGATAAAACTTGCACTAGACAACTCAGTACAAGCCTATTGGAAGTGGATGGTTCTTAGATGTATGGTAATGGGTGTTTCATATTAACTCGATTCAAGCATATCCCATTTTCATTGAATAAAATTGAGCACAAATTACATAGCAATACCTTCATCTCAATTAAGCAAGGATAACAACCATATCATTCTAGAGCATGACCCTTGCATCCATTAATCTCCATGAAGATACATAAAACCTGACAAATAAAAAAAACATGAAAGGAAAGATTCATTAGATTTTAAAGTTGGTGATTCCCTCTAGGGTTTGCACAGAAGAAACACACTAGACCAGAGCCTTATCCATTCATAGAGTCAAAATACAAACAACCCATCAGATAACAACATGAAATGCAATATCAGTGACCTTCTAACCATTACTGCATTACAATAATGAGGCCTCTCATGCAGAAAACATTCTTACTCATCCTAAATGAAACACATTATCCCCAATTTGAACAAGAGCAATTAAACAAATATTTATTGCAGCAAATGTGCAACAAAAATCACCATAATCTTTGATTATTTTGATTGAAGGAATAAAACATACATTCTAGGAGACATTTCTGCATGTCATAGTTCAATTTTAATTATAGATTGAAATGCATTCCATTATCTAAATAGATGATTACAGTATTTGAGAACTAGAAACTTAAAGAACCCTAAATCCTAAGTAGAAACCCTATACAAAGATTACAGACTCCCAGATCTGGAGAAAATTGGAACCCCTGAATAAAATGGCCCTGGATTCCCATTTATAGAAACACAGGAGCAAACAAGCTACATGCCATGTACAAATGTCATGTTTTCATTTGATAAGTTACTTTTCTTCATATTGTCTTAAAAGAATATGCCAAAAGGCATTTTTAAGGCATAAAAAGATAAAAACACATTCCACTCTATGCTATAGTCCAAAGCAACCTCACGGTTACATAAAAAAACTAAATAATTTCTCAGAGAAGGAACACCAAATGCTTTGTCACTTACTAGCCCCAGTCCTGCTTGTGGAAAATAGGTCATTATAACAGAATGGTCTTCCACCAGTGTGGCTAACCATATGCATGCCGATCTCAACAATCCTTCATAAGAGCACACCTGCAAAAGACAAAATCCTTAGCAGCTTCCAAATGACATCATCCTCCACCATGCATCACACTTTAGGCACAAGATAGTAACTCCCCATATTTCAATAGGAAATTCCCTCTCACATCAATCCTCAGGCTGTATGTGGAAATCACATATAGAAAACCATGGTGGTGCCAAACTCCCAACCGAATAGGTAGTAGCAACAGTTGAAGTTTGCCCCTCCACTTCCACCAGCATCACCCAAAAAGACAACACTCCCATGGTTAATTACGTGTTGTTAAAATGCATAGTGCTATGGGAGGGAAAGAGAGACCAATGAAGCCTCTCTACATCAGAGCCCTAACTGGAAACCCATAGTAGCATTGATTCACTATAGTTGCCAGACAAGAAACTAAATTCCCCACCCAGGTGAAACCGAAGGATAGCATGGAAATGAAGGCAACGCACCCATTGCTGGCCACTCCCCTAAATTTTCCTTGAGCCATCCATACCTTAGGAAAATTCACCTCAGTCTTTGACTCTATATGCATAGAGAAACAATTAAGAAAAAAGAGACATACTTCCTAAGATATGGGACAGTGAAAACAGTTCGATGGGATAGGGCATAGTTCGCATTCTAAACATGAGAAGATATAGCCAAAGGCAAAGGGGAACTATCTATTTATAGAAAAAAGCCCGTGTCTGTGTTTCCCTTAATTCTTTCTATATCCAAGATATTCCAATACTGCTAGTAGTACAATAGTCCTGCTCTTAATTGAAAATTTAGGTGACTCAGCCATAGCCACCCGATAAGGAAATGGAGGCGATGACACTCCTTTCTTTCATCACTTCTAGGCCTAGTAACTACAAAATTTAATCACAACACATAGCTTCAAGAATGAGAGAGAAAGCCAAAGATGAATTCTAGATCCCTACGCCCTCCCATCCTCATGACATTCACACATACTACACTTAATTCTAGCATTAAGTGGCAATCCTGACAAATCCCTATGAAAATGACAATCATCTCAAACAAAAGGAATACCCTGCACAATGACGATGAAGAGAACCCACCACACACCTGAAAATGGCATACCACTACACATGTACACTAATCCCAGTGCGCCAATACACCACCAGTCACTGTGTCCGCTCATGCGAACTAGAGTAGCCCTAGGCTCATTACACTCAATTTTAAATTTCAGTCATTGATTCTTCAACAAGATGCACCAGGGACTTCCTAGATTTGAACATGTGGTAACCGCCTGCTGCCCTGCACAACACCATCACCCATCGGTAGTCTCTGTATGGGCTAGTAAGGAATGGTTAGGATCTGATCCTTAGGAAAGACTCAAACCCCTCGATCCTGGGCCCACCCTTGGTGTCGCCTAAAAACACAAAGGTGCATATGAGGACATGCCACATGGCGTTTTCCCACTGCCCCGCACAAAATTTTTACTAGTTATTTAATTACCATGGGCTGGCAAGTGACCAATAGAATGTGAGCAGTGGGGCCACACCCCACCATACATAGAGCTAATTAAGCACGTGCATTAATTTGTGATATAAAAAAGGGGGACCCCCTAGGCACTTAGGTAAGATTTTTCAGCCCTGCCTAAAGCACACATAAGATAATAATTATTTGCTTACTTAAACTTAGGACATGGGCAAAATATAGAATGCACGTGATCAAATACCTAGCTAGGAGCAAGGGGCCAACATATCAATGATGGAAAAGACTTAAGTCATAACTTAAGTGACTAAGAAAAGTGGAAATAAGCCAATGACAAATTTTAAAAGAGACATTAGGGTTTTGCAGAAATAGGGTTTTTGGAAGGTTTAAGTCTTAAGACTGAACCCTAGCATATTAAACATTAAACCCTAACCCTTAGGGGACCAACTGATGACCCAAATTTTAAAATACGACCACAGAACCACTAAAATTTTTCAAAGTCCCACTAGTGGCTCTATTTAGGGATGCCTATGATGTAGAGCTAGGGGTAAGTTCAAACAAACACTTCAATGATCCCTTTGCTGATCATGCATAGGGCTGACATCTCTTCCACAATACATGGCTTCAATGTGAGGGAAAGGTGCTTCAACATGGTTTGGGTGAATGAGCCACCTGCTAACCCTCCAAGACACCTTAGAACACATCAATAAGGCTGGTTAACACAGATGAAAACCACCCAAGAGCTCTGTTCATTTGTCCTTAGCATTGCCTTGAAAACTGTCCCAAATGCTTGTAGCCCTTGGGAAAGGGTTTTTCAGTCATAACTTGCAAAATACTAAGCAAACCCACATAAAAATTGACTTTCTAGATACCCATTATGCTCCTACACAACATATCTAGAAATTAGGTGGGGTTATTTTGGCACGTGGGGCTCAAAAATTGATTGTACCTATTTTCCTAGGCCTAATTAGCCCTCTTTTACAAAGCAAGTGTGTGACAAACCTACTCCAAACTTCTAAAACCAACTTTAGGGTGTCTATGGGGTTGTAAAATGGTTGAATATGCTATTTTGATGGATCTCAAGTCATTCCAAGTCACCTTTCCACTACTGTGTTGATTCAACTATGCTTGAAAAGTCTAATACATGAAGATATTAGACATAAATGGATTCAAACATCACTCTTTTCCAATCCCCTACTCCTGTAATGATATAAACAAGGAAATACAACCTACCTAAGTCCATTCCACCCATGCTTGAGAGTTGTCATAGGTGGAATGGGTCAAAACCCCATTGGCTTCCTAAAACCCTCCAAGACTAGGGTTTAAGACCCAGTTTCAGAAAATTGCCTATAAAATGCTTCAATCAAAATGAAAATCTTCCCAATTAGATGTAAATGAAAGCTAACTCAACTCATTTCAAAATTTTAGATATTAGAGCTCATGACAGTATAGTACGACAACGTACCGGATGTTGGAACAACAGGAAAGACAGAAAAATGTAGAAAACTGGAAAAATCTCTATTATTTCTTCTCCAAATCTTTTTTCTCTGATCTGCCTCAAGGTGTGTGAAGCATAAATAACATGTTTCCAATGTAACTCCCACATTTTCTATCTCCATGGTTGTGGAAAAGCCAAAAAGAAGGCTCAAAACAGCCTATCCACTACACTGCCAAAAATAAACTGTCCTAATATTAAGCAATATTCAAGACTCCACTCTAGGTGACCATAAATACATCAAAAATGGTCTTTAATAGACTTTATTACATCAGTTACCAATCCAAACTCCACCTAGTCTCTTATTAAGAACAAAAAATCAAAATTTGTCTTGGTGCCCTTGCACCATACACCCAAGGAGAAAGGATCTCAGTCTCCTCCTGAGATTAGATCAGGGACTGCTGTTCCATGCTTGGCAATGTCTTCAGCTATCATCCATGTTGCATCTTCATGAGGTAGTCCTTACTACTTCACAATATATTCATTGTACACCTTATGCCTTGTTCTGTTGACCTCCTTGGTGTCTAAAATGGCTTCATGTTTGACTGGTGCAGCAGGAGGAAGATCTTTAACCCAATCATCATTAGCAATACCTTCATCAATACTTGTACCTGCATCCAAAGATCCCTTGAAAGGATATAAGTCAACAATGTTAAAGATTGGTGAGATAGAAACTCCAGGAGGGAGTTCTATCTCATATGCATTTTCACCAAACTTGTGGACCACCTTGCATGGCCCAATCTTCTTCATCAACAACTTAGTGTATCTGCCCTTAGGTAACCTCTCTTTTCTCAGATGTGCAAGTACTATATCTCCAACTTTGAACTAAACATTCCTCCTCTTCAAATCTACATGCTTCTTAGAAGTCTCCACACTCTTCTTGAGGTGCTCTCTAACTTGATCATGTATGTCTTTCATGGCTATTGCAAACTCCTCTCTTTCAGCACTTCTCTTCTCCAATCCCCGCAAATCCTTGAGTTCATGTATACCTCTTGGGTTCAATCCATAAACTACTTCAAAGGCACTTTTCCCTATGCTCCTGTTAATGGAGTCATTTTTGGCATATTCTTCCTGAGGGAGAACAAGATCCCATTTCTATCCATGTTCTTTTGTGAGACACCTAAGTAGATTTCCCAATGACCTATTAACCACTTCAGTTTACCCATCAGTTTGTGGGTGATAGGTAGAGCTGAAAGTCAAATTTGTTCCTAATTTCCTCCATAAGGTCCTCCAAAAGTGACCTATAAATTTAGAATCTTTGTCTAAAACTATAGAGAGGAGCAATCCATGAATTCTAACTATCTCCTCGAAGAATAGGCCTACAATGTTTGAGGCATCACTTGTGCATTTGTAAGGAATGAAGTGTGCCATTTTACTGAACCTGTCCACAACCACAAACACACTATCCATTGCCCTATGAGTTTTAGGTAAATCTAATACAAAGTCCATACTAAGATGTTCCCAAGGTCTGCTAGGGATTGGGAGAGGCTGATACAGTCCTACATTTGAGCTAGAGCCCTTGGCTTTTTGACAAATCCCACAATTTTCCACAAACTTCTTGATATCTGCATGCATCCTTGGCCAATGGTAGAACCTTTTCACCTAATCTAAGGTTTTTTCAAACCCAAAATGTCCCCCCAAAGTACCACAATGCTTCTCTCTTATTAAATTGGCTCTCATAGAGCACTTAGGTACACACAACTGAGTACCCTTAAACAATAATCCATCTTGCAACATAAAGTTAGAGAACTCACTATGAAAAGTATTATGAAATTGACTATAAACAACATATTGTTCCTTAAAATCATCATCATTTTCATACATACCTTTGAGTGCTTCTATCCCCATACTTTGAAGTTGAATTTCTTGGACCATCATAAACCTCTGGCTCAAAGCATCAACAACTTTATTTGACTATCCTTTCTTATGTTTGATTGTGAAGGTATAGGCCTACAAGTATTCTACCCACTTCATGTGCCTATGATTCAACTTGTCTTGACTGTTCAAGAAACTTAAAGCATGATTTTCTGTGAAAACAATGAATTCCTTGGGCAAAAGGTAATGTCTCCACTTCATTAAGGACTACACTAATGCATAGAGTTCTAGGTCATATGAAGAATAATTTCTTTTAGCTTCATTGAGATTTTCACTAAAGAAAGCCACTAGTCTGCCTTCTTGGCTCAAGACTGCACCCACTACAAATCTACTAGCATGACACTCCACTGTGAAGATCTTGTTGAAGTTAGTTAAAGCTAGGATGGGCTGTTGTCCCACTCCATTTTTCAAATATTCAAAGCTCTTACCAGCCTCATCAATCCATAGAAACTTCCTCTTCTTGTCTCCTTTGATGGTGTTAAGGATGGGAGAGCAGATATGACTGAAATTTTTTATGAATTTCCTATACAAAGTAGCTAAACCATGAAAGCTTCTTGCCTCTTCTATTGATTTTGGAGATGGACAACTAAGAATGGCTTCAACCATGGAAGGATCCATCTTCAATGTACCTTTGGAGATCACAAAACCAAGGTACACAAGTTCTTCTTTCATAAACTCACATTTTTTGAGGTTTATCATCAACTTCTCCTCATGCAATCTCTACAAAACCATGTTAAGATGTTGTAAGTGCTCTTCCTTTGTCTTTCTAAACACAAGAATATCATCTAGATAAACAACAAATTTTCCAATAAAAGGCTTCAAAACCTCATTCATTAACCTCATAAATGTACTAGGAGCATTTGATAGTTCAAAGGGTATTACCATCCATTCATACAGTCCTTCATTGGTCTTAAAGGTAGTTTTCCATTCATCTCCTTCCCTTATTCTGATTTGGTGATATCCACTTTTGAGATCAATCTTTGAGAAGTAACATGCACCTCCTAAACAATCCATTAGGTCCTCCATTCTAGGTATTGGGAACCTATATCTGATTGTGATTTTGTTTATTGCCCTTGAGTCAGTACACGTCCTCCACTCTCCACCTTTCTTGGGTGCTAAAATAGTAGGGACAACACATGGACTTAAGCTTTCTCTGATGATACCCTTATCTAACAATTCTTGGACTTGTGCCTTGATTTCTTCATTCTATTGTGGGGTCAGTTTGTATGAAACCTTGTTAAGTAAATTAGCACTAGGGATTAGGTCTATGTGATGGCTGATATCTCTCATGGGAGGTAAGGAACTTGGTAAATCATCTACCACAATATCCTTGTACTTGTTCAACAAAGACTGAACTTCACTAGGTATGTCTTCCACCTTATTTGCTACTAAAATAGACTTGGTCTTAGGTTTGATTACTACTACAAATCCCTATCCACCTTCTTCCTTCATTGTTTTTAAAAACTCTTTCTCTCCTACTACCATAATGCTAGACCCAACTTGCTTATTAGACTCTTCCTCTTGAAGGGGTGTTAATGAGAATGAGACTCCATCCTTCTCTATCACATAAATGGTTTTCTAACCATCATGCTTGGCCTTTATGTTATATTGCTAGGGTCTTCCTAGCAGCAGGTGACAAACATCCATAGGAATGATGTCACAAAGGATCTTATCTCTATAACCCCCAATGTTAAACTCTACCCATGATTGTTCATATACCAAAACTTGTTGACCTTTGTTTAACCATGACACTTTGTAGGGTGTGGGTGAGGAATTCTTTTCATGATCAACTTCTCTACCATTTCTAAAGAAACCAAATTATCAGTAGAACTAGAATCAACAACTACTTTGCATACCTTTCCATGTGACTTGCAAGTTGTTCTAAACAATGATTTCCTTTGTGAAGGCTCCCTGGTTTTTGGCACCTTGAGGAGTGTCCTCCTTATCATCAATGTATCACCTACCTCAGGAACAATAGGCTGAAGTGGTGAATTGACACTTTCACTGTACTCTTCATGCACTATTTGGGTTCTGCATTCACCTCCTTGAGAACTTGATACTTGCTTGTCTGGGCACTTGAATGCAAGATGCCCAAACTGATTACAGTTGTAACATTTACCTGAGAAGGTTCTTGACCCTCTTCCTTGGCCACTAAATCTTTCTCTAGTGTTAGGTCTTCTACCTCTAAAACTATCCCTATCACTTGATTCCCCTTTTTGCTCTTGCAGTCCACTTGATTCTCCTTGTTGCTTTTGGAATTATGTCCTTCTCCCAAAGTTACATTTGCCTCTATTATTCTTTCCTCTGCCCCTAGCCTATTGTTCTTGTCTTCTTTTGGTCTTCTCTTCTGCCCTTACTGCCAGTTAGAAACATTCTTCCACATTTCTAGGGGTGGCAAGGCTTATTTCATCCTAAATATTGAGCCTAAGCCCATTGTTATACCTAGCAATTTTCTCAACCTCATCTTCATTGTGTCTTGTCCTTAGGTCAGCTTGTGGAATTCCTCAGTATAGGCCATAGCATCCATTTCCTTTTGTTTTAAATTTTGCAACCTTCTAAAGGTTTGAATTGCATGATACCTTGGTAAGAATTGGCTCTTCACTTTGGACACCATCTGGTCCCATGAACTAATTTTTTCTTTTCCTTTCCTCAACCTCTTTGATTGAACATAGGTCCACCATGTCAATGCTGGTCCCTTCAACTTGGTCTTTGCCAATTTGATCTTTTTCTCTTCTGATAGCTCTTTGTACTCAAAGTAGTTATCTAAGGAATCAATCCAATCTAATACTTCCTCAGTATTCATTTTTCCTTCATACATGGGTAACTCCATTTTTTCATCGATGCTTTCCCCTTTCACAGCCTATAGCACCTTCATAAACCTTCTATCATCTGGATCCATCTCTTCCTCATTGGATCCCCTTTGAGGGCCTACACTCTCACGCTCATTCTCTTCCTCTTGGTAACTCTCTTCCTTAGTGACTCTACCTCCTCTTAGGTTTGCTTCTATGGCTACAAGTCTAGCTAGGACTCCATCTTGAGATTCCTTCATCATTCTCACTTCTCTAGTGAGGACTGGATTATTTCTAGGAGGCATATTGCAACTATTCTTCATTCACACTTCAACTTCCTTCTTTCTTCCCAATTAGAACCCAAACCTAGGCTCTAATACCACTTGATGCAGAGCTAGGGGTAAGTTCAAACAAACACTTCAATGATTCCTTTGTTGATCATGCACAGGGCTGACATCTCGTCCACAATACATGGCTTCAATGTGAGGGAAAGGTCCTTCAACATGGTTTGGATGCATGAGCCACCTACTAACCCTCCAAGACACCTTAGACCACATCATTAAGGCTGGTTAACACTGATGAAAACCATCCAAGAGCCCTATTCATTTGTCCTTCTTAGCATTGCCTTGAAAACTGTCCCAAATGCTTGTAGCCCTTGGGAAAGGGTTTTTCAGTCATAAATTACAAAATACTAGGTAAAATGACATACAAATTGACTTTCTAGATACCCATTATGCTCCTACACAACATATCTAGAAATGAGATGGGGTTATTTTGGCACATGGGCCTCAAAAACTGACTGTACCTATTTTCCCAAGCCTAATTAGGCCTCTTTTACAAAGCAAGTGTGTGGCAAACCTACTCCAAACTTCTAAAACCAACTTCAAGGTGTCTATGGGGTTGCAAAATGGCTGAATATGCTAGTTTGAGGGATCTCAAGTCATTCCAAGTCACCTTTCCACTACTGTGTTGATTCAACTATGCTAATAAACAAGGAAATGTAACCTACCTAAGTCCATTCCACCCATGCTTGAGAGTTGACATAGGTGGAATGGGTCAAAACCCCATTAGCTTCCTAAAACCCTCCAAAACTAGGGTTTAAGACTTAGTTTTAGAAAATTGCCTATAAAATGCTTCAATAAAAATGAAAATCTTCCCAATTAGATGCAAATGAAAGATAACTCAACTCATTTCAAAATTTTAGACATTAGAGCTCATGACAGTACAGTACGACAATGTATAGGACGTTGGAACAACAGGAAAGACAGAAAAAATGTAGAAAACTGGAAAAATCTCTATTATTTCTTCTCCAAATATTTTTTCTCTGATCTGCTTCAAGGTGTGTAAAGCATAAATAACATGTTTCCAATGTAACTCCCATGTTTTCTATCTCCATGGTCATGGAAAAGCCAAAAAGAAGGCTCAAAACAACCTGTCCACTACACTACCAAAAATAGACTGTCCTAATATTAAGCAATATTCAAGACTCCACTCTAGGTGACCACAAATACGTCAAAAATGGCCTTTAATAGAATTTAGTACATCAGTTATGAATCCAAACTCCACCTAATCTCTTATTAAGAACAAAAAATCAAAATTTGTCTTGGTGCCCCTGCATCAGCCTGTTGGGCACAAACAATGCAAGATCCTAAAAAATCTCCTAGTAGAGCAAACCGGGCCAAACAACAAGTAAGCAGAACAAAGCCAAACAAGAAACAAATCTTAGTGACAAGATGGCCCAAGCCTACCCCAAAGTTAAAAATAAGATTTGCCCCTGTCAAAGATTTTATTCTCCAATATCTACACCAGGCCCAGATTAGGAATAACATCATTGCACCTCAGATTCCTTCTAGAGACCTTAAATCTGTCATTCCCAGCCTATTCTGATCCTTCTTGATCTTGACAATTAAACACATACTAGATCGTTCTTCCACAAATCCCTAATATTAAAAAAGGATTAATCATGTCAAGCCATTTATAATAGTTTGGATAACTACTTTTTTGGTCACTTTCAAGATTATCAGGCAGAAAAGGAAGATGAAAACATTTATGATCTGTTGCATGATTTGTACTAGAACCACCATCTTCACTTGCAACATCTAGTTGAGACTTGAAACACTCATAGGTGATATCCACAATGAGCTCATCTTGCTCTTCATACAAGGGTGCCCTACTCACAGGCATAATCTCAGGTTGCAACATCGTTGACTTACACTTTCTCACATCCTCGAAGTCATGAATTTCACCATAAACATCAATATTCGACAATGGAGACTCATCTGTATATGTAATAGCATCCCCTTCCCACCTGAAACCCCCCATATCAGTATCTTACACATTATTTATGCATTCCCCTGATTTCAAGAAATCCTCTTCATATTCTTCAACATTTGCATCATTTAGATCTTCTACAAAGAGTGGGTTGTATCTAAACCAGTGAGAACTATCTTCTAGTAATTCTGGAGGTTCATCATAAAGGGGATTGTGCCCTATATTTATTTCTGTTGTGAACATTTCAATCGTTCCTTCAAAGATTCCCAAACTCTCCTCAGTGTCACTGAATTCTGCAATATTATAACCAACATCCTCTTCATTGATATAATCACAACCAGTTTTGGAGTGGTGATAGTCAACATCATTTCTCATTTCATCTTCTAGCTTCCTCATACACATTGAAATATCATAATCAAAAGGCCTTTCAAATTCCACATCATTACTTATTAGTAATGGTGATACCCCATTATTCATATATTCATCACAATGCATAACCTGATCATCTGAAAATGAACATACACTGTTAACACCATGTATGTTAATGCTATCTTCTTTTGGAATAGAATGTCCCAACTCCTCATTAGTTACATTATGTAGTGCATTTGAAATTTTATTCATACAATCTTTAGGTGCACACACCGCATCACTTAGCTACTCAAAAACATCCTCTTCACTAATATGAGAAATAATCTTAGTTTGGAATATGCCCTCAATACTTGGATTGTTGTTTGAATCATAGACCATAGCAGGGCTACCTTGATCAGCATTGTTGTGACATTCATTTTTAATTTCTGGCTCACATCTTCCATCATCAATGGATGCCCTAGGGTAGCAAGCACTTGCAGACAAATAGCCTTTAGGCATTCCATACTTCTAGTTGTTTTCAATATCCATGGCCACCCCATAAGCTTGATGCAGAGTGGTAGGATCTTTGCCCCTCAACTGGTAACTCATCCTTCTGTCAAAATCTCCTAAATAAATAATCAAACTAGTTGGATCGTTTGGCTTAATAGCTTCAAGAATCTCTCAATGTTTTTGCAAATCTCAGGTTAAATGCTGGAACTAATTCATCTTCTTCCTTTTGAATATTCATCAAATTACTGATTGTTGAACTTGCATTAATCCTCTCACCAAACTGCTCCATAAAGCTTGCCTTAAACTCATCCAAAGAATAAATAGAGAATGCCAGTAAATAAGAGAACCAATCTCTTGCATCTCCTTTCAAAGATTGAATAAATAATCTCATGACAACATCTTCAAAATCTATTTCATAATCATCTCTTATGTCAATAAAATTCTGCAAATGCTTATTTACTGATTCTGATTTACCACCACTGAACTTTGGCAAATGCTCTCTAACCCTATCGAGAATAGAATTTGGATAGTTTTGGATACCACTAAAATCTAGTGCTCTATATCTCTCAATAGAGAAGACCCTTCTCTGAGAGTATGATTTTTGTTGTGATGTAGAGTGCATTTTGATACTCAAATGTGCATAAAGACAGAAAGAATAATAACCCACGCTCAGATATGCCTTCAACAATAACCAACTTCCTTCACAACAATCTTCTCTCAACTCTACATCTTACAATGTCTTAAATATTCTTAACAAATTCCCTTTTTCTATTGTAGATCTTCATTCAATATGGAAGTAACTTTCTACACAAAGCATTCACAAATAACTTCTACCCATTTGATTTATTTTGCTTTGGAGATGAAACAAAAGTTAAGGAGCAATACCTGGAAATGATTGCAAATCATTGAATTTTCTCCTTGCAACTAGAGACTTAAGGATGCTGAAATATACATTAATTAGGTTTTTTCTCATAGAGTCACCACCTCTCTTCATGGAGGACAAGATCCCCAAGCAACTAGAGGCTCCTTAAAGATCAAATACTTTCTTGAGTCCACTCCACCAGCAGATCCATATAAAATTTTCACATACACAACTGACTTTCCCTTTGGTCAATCAATTCAGAAACAAGCAGAGTCATCACCCTCTTAAAGGGTATGATAATATTTTGTTCATATGCAAACTCTAAAAATCCATAGCAAACTACTGGACTAGCCCAATACTTCCCCAATAGAGTCACCATTTTGTTGGGATTTTTTTCTTGCAATCTTCAATCCTAAGAAGAAACACACCACTCAAACCAAGGGATAAGGGGTTTAGGACAAGGGATCTGCACTATCAATAGATTGAAGACACGAAAAATCTAATTAATAAGGCTATGAAATCCTTCTACACTTTGAACTCCATAGAACTCAGGTAGGTGTACCTATTTTGGGCCTGGATAAATGATAAAACTTGCACTAGACAACTCACTACAGGCCTATTGGAAGTGGATGGTTCTCAGATGTATGGTAATGGGTGTTTCATATTAACCCGATTCAAGCATATCCCAGTTGCATTGAATAAAATTGAGAACAACTTACATAGCAATACCTTCATCTCAATTAAGAAAGGATAAGAACTGTGTCATTCCAGAGCATGACCCCTGCATCCATTAATCTCCATGAAGATACATAAAAACTGACAAATAAAAAAAAAATGAAAGGAAAGATTCATTAGATTGTAAAGTTGACGATTCCCTCCAGGGTTTGCATAGAAGAAACAAACTAGACTAGAGCCTTATCCATTTAGAGAGTCAAAATACAAACAACCCATCAGATAACAACATGAAATGCAATATCAGTGACCTTCTAACCATTAATGCCTTACAATAATGAGGCCTCTCATGTAGAAAACATTCTTACTCATCCTAAATGAAACACATTATCCCCAATATTTGATTAAAAGCAAAATTAACTTATTCTTTGAACAAGAGCCATTAACCAAATATTTATTGCATCATATGTGTAACAAAAATCACCATAATGTTTAATTATTTTGATTGAAGGAATAAAACATATATTCTAGGAGACATTTCTGCATGACATAGTTCAATTTTAACTATAGACTGAAATACATGCCATTATCTAAATAGATGATTACAGTATTTGAGAAGAAACTTAAAGAACCCTCAAGCCTAAGTAGAAACCCTATACAAAGATTACAGACTCCTAGACCTAGAGAAAATTGGAACCCTCGAATAAAATGGTCCTGGATTCCCATTTATAGAAACATGGGAGCAAACAAGCTATGGGCCATAGTACATATATCATGTTTTCGTTTGACAAATTTTTCTTCATCTTGTCTTAACAGAATATGCCAAAAGGCATCTTTAAGGCATAAAAAGACAAAAACACATTCCACTTTGCACTATAGTCCAAAGCAACCTGGTGGTTACATCAGAAAACTAAATTATTTTCTAGATAAGGAATGCCAAATGCTGTCACTTATTAGCCCTACTCTTGCTTGTGGAAAATAGGTCGTTATAATAGAATGGTCTTCCACCAGCATAGCTGACCATATGCAAGCCAAGCTTAGCTATCCTTCACAAGAGCACACTTGCAAAAGACAAAATCCTCAGCAGCTTCCAAATGACATCATCCTCCACCATGCACCACTCTTTAGGCACAGGAAGGTAACTCCCCATATTGCAATAGAAAATTCCCTCCCATATCAATCCTTAGGCTATATGTGGAAATCACATACAATAGACCATGGTGGTGCCAAACTCCCAACCGAATAGGCAGCAACAATAGTTGAAGTTTGCCCCTCCACTTCCACCTGCGTCACCCAAAAAGACATTACTCCTATTGTTGCTTAAGCATTGTTAAAACTCATAGTGTTGTGGGATGAAAAGAGAGACCAATGAAGCCTCTCTACATCAGAGTCCTAACTAGATACCCATAGTAGCATTGATTCACTGTAGTTTCCAGGTAGGAAACCAAATTCCCCACCTAGGTGAAATTGAAGGACAACATGGAAATGAAGGCAACGCACCTCCTGCTAGCCACTCCCCTGAATTTTCCTTGAACCATCCATACCTTAGGAAAATTCACCTCGGTCTTTGACTTTGTATGCACATAGCAACAACTAAGAAAAAAGAGACATACTTCCTAAGATATGGGACAGTGAACATAGTTCTATGGGATAGGGTATAGTTCGCATTCTGAACATGAGAAGATATAGCCAAAGGCAAAGGGGAACTATCTATTTATAGCAAAAAGCCGGTCCCTATGTTTCCCTTGGTTATTTTTATATCCAAGATATTTCAATACAGCTAGCAGTATAATAGTCCCGCTCTTAATTGGAAAATTTGGGGACTCAGACATAGCCACCCGATAAGGAAATAGAGGCGCTGATGCTCCTTTATTTCATCACTTCTGGGCCAAGTAAGTATAAAATTTAATCACAACACCTTCCTTGAAGAATAAGAGAGAAAGCCAAAGATGATTTCTAGATACCTCCACCCTCCCATCCTCATGCCATTCACACATACTACACTTAATTCCTACATTAAGTGGCAATCCTCACAAATCCTTGTGAAAATGACAACCAACTCAAAAAGAAGAAATACCTTGCACAATGGCAACAAAGAGAACCCACCACACACCTGAAAAGAGTATACCACTGCACAGGTACATTGATCCCAACATGCCAATAGACCACCCATCACTCTATCTACTCGTGTGAGCCACAACAGTCCTAGGCTCATTACACTCAATTTTAAATTTTAGCTGTTGATTCTTCAACATGATGCATTGGGCACTTCCTAGATTTGAACATGTGGCAACCGCCCACTGCCCCACACGACACCATCACCCATCGATAGTCTCCCTACGGGCTGGTGGGGAACTATTAGGATCTGATCCTCAAGAACAACTTAGACCCCTCAATCCTGGGCCCACCCTCGACATCGCCTAGAAAACACAAAGGTGCATATGAGGACATGCCACATGGCATCCACCCGCTGCCCTGCATAGAAATTTTATCAGTTAGTTAATTGTCGCGAGTTGGTAGGCGACTAATAGAATGTGAGCAGTGGGGCCACACTGTGACATACATAGAGATAATTAAGCATGTGCATTAAGTTGTGATATAAAAAAGGCGACCCCCTAGGCAGTTAGGTAGGATTTTTTGGCCCTGCCTAAAGCACACATAAGATAATAATTATTTTCTTACTCAGACTTAGGACATGGGAAAATATAGAATGCACATGATCAAATACCTAGCTAGGAGCAAGGGTCCAACATATCAAAGATGCCAAAGACTTAAGTCATAACTTAAGTGACTAAGAAAAGCAGAAATAAGCCTATGATGAATTAAAATATATATTAGGGTTTTACAGAAATAGGGTTTTTGGAAGGTTTAAGTCTTAAGAATGAACCCTACTAGATTAAAAATGAAACCCTAACCCTTAGGGGACAAACTGATGACCCAATTTTTGAAATGCGACCATAGAACTAGTAAAATTTTTCAAAGTCCCACTAGACCCCACGTACCTTGTGTATATATTGTGAATGCCCTTAGAAGCCTGTTAATCCTAGCTAAGACCTTCGACCATCATATCTTGCGGTGCATTGCTGCTGGGGAGGAGAAGTGCTCACATGTACCTTCGTTATTGAGATAGAGTTTACTTTGGGAAGGGTTTTGCCTCCAAGGTAAGGGGTGTAAGGTGGTCCATGACCTTACATTCCCTAGCTATCTAAGAAATGGTAAATTGTATCAATGGAATAGATGTCACCATTATGAATTAGTGGGGATGGAATTTAGCATTGTGTGTCCACAAGATGTGATATACCTACTTGATTAACTTAAGGATATGTTAATGTGTTTGGTGTGTATTCTTGTGAGATACTAGTAAAATCCATCAAGCTTTATTCCCTGAAAGTAAAAAATCAGCCATTATGTCTTATGTTTTCTTAATCTCTTGCCAAAATCCATGAAATATTGAACAACTTGTAGAACAACTCATTCAACTATAGTTTAGTGCCTTAGCCTAAGACTTTAGCACCTCTAATCTATATCCTAGCAACTTTGATTTATAATTTAGCACCTCTAATCTGTATCTCGATGCTTTTGGTATTTGCCTTAGCCATTCTAACATGCAGTTTAGTGCCTTTGATATATACCTCAACACTTTTAATTTGCAGTCTAGCACCTTTGTCCACCTCCTTAGTGCTTCTGACCTATCTGTCAATGCCTTTGACTCTCTTTAGCACCTCTAATTGGTCTATCAATGCCTTTGATCTATCCTTTAGCGCTTTTGTCTTCTGCTTTAGCACTTTTGACATGTTATTGGGCACCTCTGATTGTCATCTCAGTACCTTTCATTGGTCTATCAATGCACCGTAATCAGTTTGTCAGTGCCTTTGCCTGTGAACTTAGACAACCAAATCTAACTACTGTCAAATTAGAAATCAAATGGTCTTCAGCTTGGGAAACTTTAGACTTGATCTAGAATCACCCATTAATCTTCCCATCCTCAAATTCCATACCAAAACCATAACCTTCGTACCATCCATTTTTTCCAAAATTTTCATCCTCATCCCATATTGAAATTGTACCTTTGAGACTTTGATCTTTTACCAATTCATCAATATCCTTTGGACCAATTCTTCATCCAATTTTATCCAATCCACTCCCTATCTACAACCAAATTTGCTAAAGTTCAAATCTAGATACTTTATCTATTATCCCCTAGTTTACATATTGCTTACGAATTTATCTACCTTAAGTAGTGTGTGAATCAACCCTCATTAACCTTGGATAAATTAGCTTAGGAACTTAGACTACTCCTGTTAGTGGACTCCAAGTATCCCATTTTACTTGGGTGTCTTGTCTACCCCAAGTATAATAATCCCTATCTCCCTTTTGCTTAGGTTCTTGTATACCATAAGTAAGAGGGAATAAAATCCTTATTGTACAAAAGATCTAGATTTTGATTGAACTACTTTTGGTTGGATCCAAACTATCCCTTGAACATTGTAGCCAAAGTTTCTTTAATCATCCATCAAACAATCAAACACCCATCAAAAAAATCAAATTTGGTCCAAAACCTTTAGAACAAAACATTTTTCCAAAGTCTCAAAGGTCTTTCAACACCCATCCAAAATTCACATCTTCCATCCTTAACCTAGGCCATTTTCTTTTGTATGCCCATAGCCACAAGATCGCAAGCAAAGAAAATGACATCACGTCAACCAAGTGGGATACCTACTGACATTTGGAATACCAATGAACAAGGAGAGAGTGCATTCTCTTATCCTCACCAAACTCCACAAGACCCCAACAAAGACCAAGAGATGATTGAATTTACACAAAATCCTGAACGTATGGAAATGTTAGACCAAGTCATTAAAGTCGATCCAAATCACTATGTCTCCTTTTTACTTCAACATGGCACCACATTGCCTAGCAATATCCCACAATAAAACCCATCCACTTCAAACACCATAGGATCATCCCAACCTCAACCAACCAAAAATGAATCCACCAACACCCAAAATATCCCATCTTCATCCCAAACAACTAGCCTCCCCATTTTGTAAGTTCCAATAAACACCATCCCTTCAATTTTCCAACATTATGACATGCCACAAAACCCAAACAACCAAAATATCTAATTAACCTCACAACCCTTTAACATGTCCATACCACAAAACCAAACCTCATCCCTTCATATAAATATCCCCAACAACACAAACCTATCTAGCACCACCACAAGCATTCCACAACTTGACCCCAACACTATAGTCTTCTTAACACAATACATATCCTAACCATTAACATCTACACAAACACCCACATCAATCCCACTCATCTCTCAAAACATGACATCCCAACCCCTCAATTATTACACTTCCCAACCCCTTAACAATACCCAAACATCCATCCTACTAAACAATATCCAAACATCTATTCTAGTAAACACACCATCTTTACGTTACACATATGGTTCCTAGGGTTTTCATTGATGTCAAAATTGTCACAAGGTTGCCATTGATGTCAACACTATCTTGGATGTGTGATGGTGTTCATGGTTGGATGTCATGTCCTATCCAGTAGAGAAGATATAGTTCATGGTTGGATGTCATGCCTTGATTTATGCAAAGTTGAGTATGAAGTTATTAAAAGCATCAAGAACATACATTAATATGGGAATTAGAAGCACTAAGATGATTAGATGTGCTACTAATGTTGAGAAGATGTTATTGATGGCCTAATCCAAGTTTCATGATGATTGGATTACTGGAAGAGTGTTTTGCTATCAACAGTCTGGAGACAGTGTTGTTTCTGTGAAGGGGTTCTTAGTAGGGCAATGGAATGCTTTGCATTCCTCCGCATTAGTAGTTGTGGCTATGTTGTTTTGGAACTATGTTCAAGGTGCAGTGAAGGTGATAATTCCAAAGTTTTAGATCATTTTTCCTTCCGCTGTGAAAGTTATGCATGATTGAGTATCGACATGTGTTCTGGTAGAGTAAGATGGTATTGAAGGCCTATTGGAATGCTCTGCATTCCTTCAGATGTGAATTGGTGCAAGAGCACCCCTTCAACAAGATAAATATCAATCTAAGGGAGAAGAATAACGTTTTAATATGTTTATGCATTTCATGTGGTCATGTAGTATTTATGTTGACATTTCATGTTTAGGAGACCCCACCATGAGAAACAAAGTCACAAACCTAGCATCCTAACAAGAAGATCTAGACATGATTAGATATTTGGGGTATGTGGATGATTAAGTCAATGTGTCGTATTATTAGGTGTTTTGCTATCTTAAGCCAAATAGGTGTTGTGGGAATAGTTAGGGTTTTTACTAATAATACTTGGTTAAGCAAAATCAGAAGGGAGAGTGGAAGATACAAAAATAGGGAGAGGTCTCTAAGAAATGGGTTGTTGGCTTTTCACCTTCTAGAATTATCAAATGTATGAAGCTCTGGAGGAATGAAGAAATAGAAATTCTGCCAATTGTGTTTTATAAATCCTGAATTCTGTGTAAATTCTGTGTGTATCGAATTGTCCTGTGTATAGTATCTGTATAGAATTGTTTTGTATTGAGTTTAGTTTTTCTGTGGTCAAAATGCATGACTAGAACCATTCCACTGGTGGATTTGTGTGAAACTAGTGGAATGGGCTTTGTACAATAGTTTCTGTTTTTGTTTCTTTTTATTCTTGGTCATGGCGGAATAAAAATTGCAAAATTTTTTACAAAGGAGTTTATTGGTGTGAGATTCAATTATACATTTTATGTATATACATCAATTGCATGCTGGAATAGTTTGTGAGTATATCGCATTTGTTTGCGAGTATCAATCTGTGTATATCCTATGAAGAAAGTTGGTGTATATATCGCAAGGCATACCCGGTGTGAATGCAAGTTGAAAATGCATGTAACAAATATACAATGTTAAAACATATCAGATATATAATTTTTGTGTATATTGCGTATGTATGAAGATACAAGTTCTATGTATATCACTAAAGTATATCAGTAGGCAATTCTTGTGTATATTGCACTTGAGGGAGGAGATACTTTTCTTATGTATACGTCAATCGTATATCACAGACATTGTATGTATATATCACAGTTGTATGTGAAAGCATTTTGTGTATATCCTGCATTTGCATATCGAAGACTACATAATGGAATGTACATTGTTAATATGCATTTCGTAAGATGCAGGGGATGACTGGATGTAGCGGTCAAAGCAGTTGAAGATACAATTACTGGAACTAGCAATAGGAAGTTGTCAATTGTATGTCCCAATTGTATGTTGAAACATACATTGTTGTGCAATACAAGTGTTGACCGGCAGAAAAGGTAGCCATAACTGACATAGGAGGTCAAGCAATATATGTTCAAAGTGGACGAAGACATCGACGTAAGACGAGCATTAGGTGAATGAAATATTGTGGAGTCGACAGTATGTGTTCTTGCCGATCAGGGTGACAACTGAAAGTGTCATCGATGGAGAGTTTATCGATATGAGTCACATCATCGGAAGATGAGAAGAAAGCTACACCGATGGTAGGAAGTCTGAGCGATAGTATAATGTGTTGCCGATAGAAGAAAGCATTATGACTGTGGAGTTCTAGGAATTTGAGAAAATCTTTCAGAGTCTCTACATCATGAATGCTTGCCTTTATTTTTTTGTGGACATTTTTATGGATGTGCATTACATGCTTCCTTGCAGTTTCAAGTTTCTTGGTGGTTCGCAAGCTTAGTTTTCCAATGACAGTATGTTGCAGTGTGTTCCAGATGACTTGTTCTCAAATTTCATAGTTGAAGATGTACAGCACAAAATCTTTGATGTGCGAAGGTAAAGGAGTGTTTGGAGATGTTGTATGAATCTTGTAGACTCATCTGGAAGAGCTTCATGAAGATCTTTCTTGGTTCCAGTAACACATAAGGTTTTCAAGTTGTTGTGGTCGTTATGCTTCAAGTTTCATATGTCTTTACTTAAAGCTGTCCTATTTTTAAATGAGCGGACTATGTGGATGTAATTCCTTGATGTTTGATTCTATGAAGGATGTTTTGGACCTGATTAAGCAAGTGTTGATGTCCGCAAGGCATGGGTCTTCTGTTACTGTAGCGTGTAGTCTTGTTTAGGACTTGTCCTCTACACGTTTCATGTTATGTGTTGTTTGGCTGACTTGTAAATGTATTTTTCATGTTGTCTCTGGCTGAAAAGAAAAGTAATCAATGTAATATCATGTATAAATTGTAAATCAAAGTGAGTTAGGCAAGGTGTGATTGCAAAGTGATTGATAAGGTTCACAAGTAAGAAAAAAAGTAGCATAACTACATTATGATGTGCGACTGAAGGAGAAAGATTAGAAGTTGTAGATGTTGTCCTGATTCATCTTGAAGGCTTATATGTGACAATGATCAAGTGTAGAGTGTACCTAACTAATCTGATCATTAGAAGGAAGTGTGAAGAGGCAATATTGCAATCATCAAAGATGTGAATTTCAATGTCAGTTTTTAGGCAATAGAAAGATTGTCATATTGTAATCTATTCTAAATGTGTTCTCAATTTAGGGAGTAGTAGATTCCTTGGGAGTGACCCTAAAACAAAGTATTCAAGGAGTAGTAGCTTCCTTGGGAGTGACCCTAACTCAAAGTTTTCAGGGAGTAGTAGATTCCTTAGGTTGTAGCCCCAAAACAAAGTTGTTATTTTGAGTTTCATATATTATGAATTAATGCTCACCATGGTTTTTCCCTTCTTGGGTTTTCCATGTACATTTGGTGTTATGTGTTGATGTGCATTCTGTTAATCTTTCATGTTTATGTTGATGTTGCAAGGCTTAAGTTTTAATCTACTCTGAAGAAGTTAAAATTTGATTAGATACCAATTCACCCCCCCTCTTAGTATCCTGATGTGTTCAACACTTTCACCCCACCCCTCAACTCTCACAATACCCAACCCAATAACTACCACACACAAATTTCATCCTTCCTCCAAAAACTCCTAACATAAAATCCCAACAACACATCCCAACAACAAAACTTCACCAACACATCTCAACAACAACAAACATCCTTGCTTCAACAACTCCTAACACAACATCATGCCAACACACCTCAACCACAACCACCCACTTCTAACATATCACAAACAATTCAAACTTTGATAAAATGAGTAGATGACATGCAAAATGGATACAAGAAGAAGCAATACTCTTTTGAAGACATTTGTCCATACCCCTTTGCTCACTCTATCATCATGACCCCCTTCCCTCACAACGTTGAAACTCCCAAGTTTGATAAATATAAAGGTAAGGGTGATCCTTGAGAGAACCTTAGGGAGTTTTACATTGCTTGCCTAGAAGTCACCCATGATGACACATATCTTATGCGATTATTTCCTAGAAGCTTAGGAGGACAAGTCGTAGAATGGTTCTGCCATTTACCCCATGGAATCAAAACATTCAGAGAACTTGCAGAGAAGTTTTTTAATCATTTCTCCTATAACATTGAACATGAGGTTTCCATGACAGACCTTTGTAACACCAAACAAAGAAATGGAGAAGCTTTTGCATCCTTCTTACAATGATGGAGAGTTTGGCAAGAAAACACCCATGGCCCATCTTCGAAAAATAATTGGTTAACATGTTTGTCCAAAACTTAAACCAGGAGATGGGCTTCCACCTACAAATACAATGTGGCTCCACCTTTGATGGAATTATCAACAAAGGCACAACCATTGAAAAATCCCTCATTGCAAAAGGGGTTGTCAAACTCTACAAAGATAAAGACAACAACAATAAAAACACCCAATCTAATGATAAACCCTAATTTTGGGTGAAAAACAAAAATTTCATCAATGTTGGTGTGATAGATGTTAAAAATGTCCAAAATATACAACCACGTCTACCATCTAACACTCAAAAAAATAACAACAATGTCAACATACCCAAGGGCCAACCCAAACAAAGCAATGTGCCTAGAAGAAAATTTACCCTATTGGGGCAATGTATTGAATCTATTTTGTGCAAGTTGGTCCAAGAAAATTTAATCAAACTCCCTACTGCTAGGCCGTATGATGAATATCAATTCAAACCCTCATGGTTTAATGAAAATGCCTATTGTGAATACCATAGGGTCAAGGGCCAGAAAACATCATATTATATGAGATTAAAAAATTGCATATAAGACCTTATCGATAAGGATGAAATTTTGGTTAATGATTCCCCTAATCAATCACCTAACGAAGAATTAGGTGTATACAAAGATCCTCTTCCTGATCATAGTAAAGGGAAGGCTTCCAATCCAACCAACTCAAATAATGTTAATGCATCTTCTTCTTCTTATGACTCTATTGTGGGTAGTATAGAAGAATGTCCTCAATGTGTAGCCACCATTACCATAAAATCCAAAGCTTCTAATTGTGCCATTTGCACCCATCGTGGGCACATCACTGTTCAAGGAGCCTCATCCTCGTCCACATATTCCACCAAATACAATATCCTTGATCACCTTGGCAAAACTCTAGCCCAAATTTCTATCTTGGAGTTGCTCCACACTTCACCTATCCATAAAGAAGTCCTTGATAAAGCCTTGCAAGAGATTTGTGTCCCTAATAACCTTAATGCAGACCAATTTCAAGCCATGGTGGGACATCTTTCCTCAATGCGCCACCTTACATTTTTTGAAAAATAACTACCCACATCTGATTTATCCCATAATGATGCCTTGCATATCGAAGTCCGCATCCACAAACATACCATTAAATGAGTCCTAATAGATGGTGGGTCCAACCTAAATCTATGTACTCTTAAATTAATAAAGCACTTGGGATACTCTAATGAGGTCGTAGACTCATAGAGAAGCATCACAATAAAAGGCTATGATGATAATAAGCATCAATCATAATGAACAATCAGGTTACCGATTCAAGTTGGACAAAAGATCCTGGAAACTACATGTCAGGTGCTTGACCTTGACCTTCCCTACAATGTTCTCCTTGGCTTCTCATGGATCCATGCCATGCAAGCCGTCCCATATACATTCCACCAATGTCTCAAATCCCCCCATAATTGGACAAAAGTAACCATATACGCTGATCCTCGTCCTTTCCAATATTGCAGATTTTTGGAAGGACACTACAAAAACTTTAACCAATGTCCCATCAATGATGCTATCAAACCATCATCCTATGTTGACCCATCCACCCTTACATCATCTTCCAACTCACAACCCACCATTCCTGATGTCAAGGTCAATATAAGTGACAAAGGATGTGGAGAATATGAGCTACATGGTGCCTTTTGTGTAGGGAAACTCCCACCTTCCCCAAAATCATATGGAAATCCTATACGTTCTGACTTGGTAGCCACTATGTTCATAAAAGGAAAGTTTGAATGCAAGCACCTTATGGATCAAGATGTCCTTGAGGACATATCAACATGGCTCTACAAAGATGAAGAAGACAAGGCCATCTCCTTACCCTTAGAGAAATATGGCAAAGGCCTTTGCATTATCCAAAACATGGGTTATAAAGGCCACACAGGTTTAGGCATACATGAATAGGGAACTATCAAACCCATAAAGAAATAAGAAAATATCATCACTAAGGACTTGGGTATGGAACATCTGAGCCTGTACCTTTAAAACTTGAATATATACTCCGCAAAGTAGCCAAAGCTTTTCCCACCGTTGAGAGCACCAATGAAGGAACTCATGAAGACTCTGAGCATATCATCAGCCTCTTTCAAGAAGTCTCCATTTATACCATATATAGCCTTTCATCCATTCCATAATCATCCAATGACCTCCCATTTGTCTATCCCCAGTTGATAGATTTGGACCAACAAGGGCCTCTCGTCCTCGATTCTTTCCAAAATGACGAGGCCATTGCAGAATTAATGGGACTGAGAGAACAGATACCCCTGGGAGATCATAAAGTAGGGTAAACTATTGAGATTGATACAAATGTGTACTTTAGGGAGACCATCAGGTTCCTTAGTCGCAGAAGAGAAAACATAAAAAGAATAAACTCCCCTACTGAAAACCACAATGTGGCACTTTCAGATAATAGAAAAATAAAAATAAAGGATGTATCCTTTGGTGAAAACCTCTCCGAGGTGCTAGAGGATGAGGAAATTGACTTCCCCGATGTACTTAGATATAATCAGGAGAAATCTACAATCTTGGTGGGAGAAGCACAAGAAATAAACCTGGGAATCAAAGACTCACCTAAGATCACTTTTAGAGCAACATCACTAACCTTAACAAAGCAGATAGAATTTTCAGCATTTTTCAAAGAAAGAATGATCAAATTTGCATGGACTTATGCCGACATGCCTGGATTAGACCCTTCACTTATGGTGCATCACCTTGCAGTTCATCTAGATACCAAACTAGTCAAATCAAAGCTTAGAAAAATGCACCCTTAGATAGCACTTCTAGTCAAGATTGAGCTTCAAAAACTACTAGAAGTCAGGTTTATTCACCCAATTGATTTTCTAGAATGGGTTCCAAATATTGTTTTGGTAGCAAAGGTCACTGGGAGTATCCACATTTGTACATATTTTTGTTATCTAAGCAAAGCAAGTCCTATGGATGACTTCCCATTGTTGAACATTGACATCATAGTACACCTAACTGCTGGACATGAGATGTTGTCCCTAATGTATGGTTTTTCTAGATACAACCAAATCTAAATTGCTGAAGAGGATCAACATAAAAATGATTTCATCATAGTTCTTGGGCTATCTATTGTTGGCAAGTCATGCCATTTTGTCTTAAGAAGGTTGGGGCCACCTATCATAGATCCATGACTATCATTTTTCATGACATGCTGCATGAAATCATGGAGGATTATGTTGATGACCTCTTTGGAAAGTCAAAAACTAGAGAAGGCTACCTTAAAGTCTTAGAAAAAATCTTTGACTGTCTTGAGGAATATTAGATGAGCCTAAATCCAAAGAAATGTGTCTTCGGGGTTACATCTGGAAAACTTTTGGGTTACATAATATCTAGAAGAGGCATTGAGATAGATCCAACAAAAGTGAAAGACATATTAGAAATGCCTCCACCAAAGAATTTGAAGCAATTGTGCAACCTTCAAGGTAAACTTCAATCAATCAGATGCTTCATAGCACAATTAGATGACAAATGCCATCCATTCTAGCATCTCCTTCATAAAAATGTGGCATTTAAATGGGATTCAAATTTTCAAGCAACTTTTGATCAACTAAAAGAATATCTAGTGTCACCTCTTGTATTATTGGTTCCTATTGAAGGACAACCTTTGTTATTATACATCTTAGCCACTTTAGCAACAATAGGGGCATTATTGGCTTAACCATGATGATACATGAAAAGAGAGTCATCTATTACATTAGTCTAGCCTAGTGGGATATGAGCTTAATTATACACCCATTGAGCAAGCATGCTTAGCTATTGTCTTTTCCTCATAGAAATTGTGACACTACATGCTTAGTCACAAAACAAAGCTCATTTCCAAAATTGACCCACTCAAGTACCTCTTGTCGAAGGCTGCTCTTACAGGTCACATGTAAAAATGGATAATGATCTTAAGTGAATATGACATAGAATATGTGGATCGAAAATCCATCAAGGGTCATGTTATACCCGATTAGCTCGCCGATGCACCCCTCCCACCTGATCATCCACTCCTATCAGAATTTCTAGATGAATCTATATTTTCTATCACACCTCTTGCAAAATGGAAAATATACTTTGATGGATCATACACACAGCGTGGTTCTAGAGCGAGAATCCTATTTGTCAGCCTACAAGGAGATTGTATCCCAAAGTCCTACAAGATAGCATCCCATCTACAAACAACATAGCATAGTATGAATCTCTAATCATAGGATTCCAAATGACTATCCAATGGAGAATTGAAACATTATATGTCTATGGTGATTCACAATTGTTCATCAAACAAGTTAATGATGAATATAAAACTAAGGATGACAAGCTGCTTCCATACAAAAGGATGGTAGATGACTTTAAGGGCTACTTTTCTAAGATTTAGTTTGAGTAGGTACCACGAATAAACAATAAAGCATTTGATGCCATAGCTACCATTAGATCCCTTGTAGACATGCTGAACAACAGCCAGTAGTGTGAGTTTCTCATTGAACAATTAATGATCCATGCTTATGATGTCCCATAATCAGTGCATGTTTGTGAACTTTTTGGTCCCCTATCACCTTGGTATCAAGAAGTCTACATCTATCTCCATGACAACATCCTTCCACCTAACCTATCCCCCACCCAACATGGCACTTTCATTTGCTGATCCTCTCATTTTACCCTCATTGGCGATACCTTATATCGAACAATTAACGATCCATGCTTATGATGTCCCACAATCAGTGCATGTTTGTGAACTTTTTGGTCCCCTATCACCTTGGTATCAAGAAGTCTACATCTATCTCCATGACAACATCCTTCCACCTAACCTATCCCCCACCCAACATGGCACTTTCATTTGCCGATCCTCTCATTTTACCCTCATTGGCGATACCTTATATTGAACAATTAATGATCCATGCTTATGATGTCCCACAATCAGTGCATGTTTGTGAACTTTTTGGTCCCCTATCAACTTGGTATCAAGAAGTCTACATCTATCTCCATGACAACATCCTTCCACCTAACCTATCCCCCACCCAACATGGCACTTTCCTTTGCTGATCCTCTCATTTTACCCTCATTGGCGATACCTTATATTGAAGGAGTCTTGATAGTACCCTCATGAGGTTTCTTAACTTAGACAAAGCCCAAACTACCTTGCGAGAGGTACATGAGGGTATCTATGGTGCTCACTCAAGTGAACCTACCCTTGCCAAAAGGCTCTTGCGAACAAGGTATTATTGGCCTACAATGGAACAAGGTGCTCACCAGTTGGTCAAGAAGTGTTTACAATGTCAAAATCACAGTGACCTAATTCATGCACCATCATAAGAGCTTTGACCTATCACTACTCCTTGGCCCTTCTCTCAGTAGGGGCTAGACCTCGTTGGCAAAATTCACCCCTCATCTTCTGATGGTCACAAGTTCATTATCATCGCCATTGAGTATTTTACAAAGTGGGTCGAAGCCATCCAACAATGGAAAACTCTATAAACCAAGATTTCTATACCCTCTTCCAAAAATTCCATATCCAACATCATTTTTCCACCCCGTACTTGTTGGGAAATAGGTGTTGTACACCTTGCATAATATTGCATTATTTTATTCATGTAAAATAAATATTTATTTGTGGTGCATCTTAATTGATGTATTTAACCACATTAGATATTTATTTGGAGGCCACTTGTAAATGTTGTATGTAACATTGGGCTATTATTTGTATTATTTAATTGTTGGGAAAACATAGTACCAACATTAAATAAGGGGTCAATGGTTTTGTGTATCCATGGTTTTGGAACACATGGTTTTATCCAATACCACAAGTTGTATTTGTGTGAGCTTGGTCTATAAAAGTAGGCATATGGTCATTAGTTGGGTAGGTTGGCTATTTTATTGTAGGTGGATTGGAGGTTTGTGAGAGGCAATCATTGTATTGAGCTCTCTCCTATAAGTGCATATTGTGAAGCATGGAAGGTGATGTGTGGATTCATGCTTAGACACATGGAGGATGAATTGGAGGTGCTTGATGATTCATAGGTATTCATGGAGACTCATAGCATGTATTGTAATATCTTTTGCTGAATAATACATATGAGTGAGGATGCTTTTGGAGGCTGGGATTTTCCCTCTTGAGGGTTTTTCTAGGGTATATCTTGTTGATTGTTCATTTGATCTTTGTATTATGGTTATTTGTTGCATCATTTTCTCCTATTGGGTTATGTGGAATTAGTTTTATTTCACTTGAAAATTCCTAACATGTGGTATTAGAGCCATGTTTATGGTTGAGGGAGGTGTGAACTCCCTAGATTTGTTGATAACCCTTGTGTGTGTAGATTTGATGCAAAATTGAAGCCATGGCAATGCATGGAAGGGTTTGGGACATTACAAGGTTTTATGCAGGTTGTATTGCAGATTTGAGGTTCTAGGTATTGGAGATTTGCTATATATTTTGCAGATCTAGTGATTGAAAAATCATGGCTGAAGACGGTTTCTTGGATCAACTTCATGAGGGTTTTATGGAGGGATTTTTTTGCAGATGATCTCCTGGGACAAAATGGACCTTGCCGTTGGATTTAGGAGGTTGAACATGCAAAGATTGATATAAAATTTGACCTATTTAGGCCACAGGAGAAAAATGCAAAAAATTTTTTGCCCTCCTTGGTTCGCCAATATGGCCATACGACTGTCGCAAGTACGCTGCAGAATTTTAAAACAATTACCTTGCACAATGTTATTTTTCTATAGTTAAAAAAATTAAATTGAAAATTTTAAATATAGAAATGTTTTAAAAAATCAAGATGAAATTTAAAAAAAAGTGAAAAAAATTATGGGGCGGGGGTTTGTAGAACCCCATACCCTGACCATTGCCATGGCAGGGCTTGCTGGCATGGCCACTTGGGCCGACAACTCCTAGCTGGCGGGCCCTTGGTCCCCGGTACTGAGTGCCGGTCTGGCAAGGCTGGCCAGACTCTTGGGCTGGTGGACAACCCTGCGTAGGCCCTCACGGGAAATACAAATATTTAAAACAGAAATTTTATATGGCAAGTGATTAAAATTAAATGACAATAGATTTTATTAAAATTTAAAACCTCCTTTTTAATATGCCTTTGGGGTCAGGCATCAACTATGGGGAAAATGAAAATTAAAACTTTTTTTTAAAATCTGCCACATCACTTTGTGATGCCAGCTAGACACATCAGCCATATCACCCATGTTTTTGCCTAGTCAGTGCTTGCATCAGTACACAGTCAGTGATGAGATCAGCATTGTATGGACAAGGTCCCACCAAGGGTCCCCTTTTAGCCCTCAGAGGGCATTTTCTTCCAGGGGGCATAACTTTTGTCCACTATATCAGATTTTTGACTTCTTATAAGCATCGGAAAGGTCTCTCCAAGAACTACGTAGTGGTATAGGTTTGATGATTATATTTTTTATTTTTATATTAGAATTTGGTGCTTGAATCTAGACATTGCTCTGGGATAGTTTTATTCTCATAACTTTTGCATACAGAATCAAATTTTTGATTTTGGACAGGCATTGGAGAACTATTGCAGTGTACTACAATTTGGATTGTGTATATTTTTAGTTTGGTGTACAGAGAGAGATTGGTACTTGTTTGATCACTTATAGGAGCCTGAGATTTAGAGTGTGTTTATGAGTGCATTCAGATGGGATTTTGGGCACAAACTTATGGGAGTGCATATTGTTATGATATCATCAACATGGTATAGAAGGTTTTCAGATTTGGTATTTCTAGATATAGGTTTATAGGTGTTTTTCAGAGTTTGGACTTTGATGGAGATAGGTACACAAGTTGTCTTCTGGTTTGAGGACATGGTTGATATGTGTGTGAGACTTGGAGTCTCCTTTCAGTGGGAGTTGAGTATAGGTACAATGATGATGATGATTATGGTGTCATGGATATGCAAGTACACTTTTACATTGGCATGACATGATCATGTGTGTGATTGAAAGGTATGAGATATGATGTTTGATTCATGATTACAGGTGGTGTTGTTTTACGAGATTGTTCTTATCTCTTGGATGCTTGATTAGTTCTTTGACTATGGTACTTGTGTCGTGGACTTGGAAAATCACATCTAGAGTTGATTTGGTGTTTGAGTCTTGGAGTCTATAGGTTGTCTTCTTTGATATCTCAGTTTGCATGTTACATTTGTTTTGGATCTATGAGTTATGTAGTTTTGTGAGATGATCACCTATTTGGCTACAATGGGATGAATCAGATGTGGACTATCTATATCCATGAGATTCATTCAGTGTTTATGCAAACTTTGCTAGTTGGCATTGTCTATGGTTATTTGTACATTGGTATGTTGCATTGGGATGAGAGGATGGATGATTAGATTGCTTGGATAGTCAGTTGTTGGGACTTATAGCATGTTTATCATGATGTCATGGAGAGCTTGGATACATGGTTTTATGTGAGCTTTTGGCAGTGATGGTTTTATCTTCTTGGTTTGGAGACTATGGTTTACTCAACCTTTTGGGAGTTGTTGATGTTACAGTGGGATTCCTTGATTGGTTTGGGGCCATGGATAATCTTCATTTAGGAGATGGCTACTTTGTTTCCATGGCTAGCTCGGTATCACATTTCAATAGGAGCTTTGGCAGTGATGTGGATTCATCATTTGTGATGGATGATCTTCTATAGTGGTTGTGTGTGTCTTGGACAAGCTCTTGGATTATGATTCTTGTTTCAGTGAGAGTGCTTTTACATCCTAATTTCCATTGTTAGGAGATGCTTATCTTCATGTGATTGGAGATGTTGACATCTTGGTTTACCATGGAGGATTTCTTGAGTCTTTGGTTGAGGTGTTAGTTTATGACTTGTTAGTTTGATATGTTGATCCTTTGTTTAGAGGTGTTGTTATTGTGTCTTAATTTACTCTGGATGCTAGTTTGAGTATTGGCATGATACAGGTTCTCTTGAGACATGATGTATGCATTAGTGCATGTGATCTCCTTGGAGGAGATGGTTAGATCATGATGTCATGATGGGCTTCTTTATTATGCATTTGTGCAGTAGGAGCATTGATAGTGATCTTGTCAGTTCTCTTGGTATTGAGTACATTGGTCATTTTCTTGAGAGCTTCATGACAATGTGGTATTGCATTTGGAGTTTAGCATGGATTGATCATGGAGGTACTCTTGGATACTTGGAGACTTAGGTGAGGCTGGAGTTCTCTTGAGATTAGAGACACTTGTTGAGATGATTACTCGTTGGAGGTTTCAACAGATAGACTGAGGAGCATACACCTAGATATGGACTTAGAGGAGATTGTTCTTGGAGAGAGTCATTATGGCTTGGTGTATCTTGGAGGAGCATTCTCATTCCCCACTCTTGGTCTACTTGACAGTTTATCATCTATGAGGTATTGCCCATCCTTTTAGATGCATTTTGCTTTTTTCTTTATCTTCTCATAGATATGGATCTTGACCTATAGTTATTGGTTCTAGAGGGTTCATTTGAGGGACGTTAGCATGGTTATCTCCTTGTTCATATGGTTTGATTTATGATGTTCATAATGAGGAGTTTAGGATATGTGAATGGGCTTATTCTTGGTTATGGAATGGTTATGAGTTTGATCTACCTTGATTAGAGAGGCTTACATCCATGTTGGTTACATGATACATATGTTCATTTGATCTTATAAGATTGAATGGTTGGGTGTTGTTGAGGCTTTTCATTTGGGGTTGTAGAAGAGATCATACTTGACACAACTTAGCACTTTGAGGTGTTTGTAGAAGGACATTATGATTTACTTGTTTTCTCTCTTTGTCTTATGGCTACTTAATAGAGCATCATGTTGATATGGTTAGACTTTAAGAGAGTTATGATGACATGTTGTGAGAGAGTATGTAAAGATTTATCTTACATGCGTGGATCATTGTGATTGTTCTTGATACTACATTGGTGATTGGCCACACCTTGGTTTGAGTGTTGATTGATAGACTTGGTATGCCTTGGATCTATTTTCAGATTTGACATTACCCATGCAGTGGGAGTTCTTGGATGTATACGTTCTTCATTGACAGGTTTTATACATGGATCTTGTGATTGCGGTATATGGATTGGATATGTTGTTGGCATGAGTTTATTGATGTTGTTGATACCTATGAGGTATGGATGGTTGGATGTATTTGTTGCAAATATGTGCCTAAGCAGTGTTGTCATTGATGTTAACATAGTCTTGTTGTCATTGGTGTCAACTGTGCCTTATTTTGTTACTGATTCAATAGACTAGAAAGTTGAGGATATTGAGAAAATTAATGAAGACTTAATGCTCATAGACCATATGGTTGTGTAGAGGATTGTCAAAGCTTGTTCTAGTTAAGAATTGAGAAGTTCGCATGAAGATTTGAAGAAGTTATGGCCATCTAAGTAGAACTAGATTTTGCTGTGTTCAGAAGAGACAGAGTGACAGTAAGTTAGTCCAGATTGCTCCGCAATGAAATATTATGGTCTACGGATCTGAAGGCATGTTTAAAAAGTTAGTATGTACCATCAACTCTAGTGGTCCATGGTTTGGAGGTCTGCAAGCTATCCTTCTAGTTTGACAGTCATGGCAGATAGTGTTCTTGAGGTTCCGGAGGAAGATACAAATGATTTTGGTAATTTGGTTTAGAGTGGATGTTATTGGTGAATTCAATATGCTTGTGGAGGTCTCTAGATCATGTGGCTACTATGTTGGAGGTCCGCATTGAAGTTTGAGCTGCTTGTTGAAAATTTCCTCTTTGAAGTTGATGTTCTTCCAGTCTTGGCTGACCGGATGTTCCTAGCATGTTGCAGATGATCTAAAGAGCATTTCATGAAGCATGGCATGCTAGTAGAGGAAGATTCAAGTCTTAGCTATGTTTGGCTGACAATGTAAAGATCCGCGTTAAGTTTAGCCAACCTTGTTGATCATTCCAAGGTTGATGAAGTGTATAAATACTTGTTGAAGAGTTGTTAAAAATCATCCTTGTGCAAAATGAATTAAATCCAAAGTAAGGATCTAAAGCAGCGAAAAGAAGAAGAGGAGCGAAAGGAGTATAGAGTGAAGAGTTAGTAGAGAAGAATTTGAAGATAGAAGTAGAGGTTTTTGTGAGCCTTCAAAGGGATTGAATCAAGCATGAATGTAGATGCTATTTCTCAGTTCATTATCTCTGTGTAAATCATAATTTCCTATAGGCAGTGAGCCTCCTATTGAGCAGTGAGCTTTGGGCAGTGTACTCAAAGGCATAAGTACTTTTAACAGGGTACACATTTTTGTGGGTTAACCCCCACCATGGTTTTTCCCTTAACTAGGTTTTCCACATCAAAAATTCTGGTGTTGTGTGTTCATGTTGTTTCTGCTCATGTGTTGATTCATGCTTAAATGTTTACATCATTAATTTGTTTGTAAATTAAGAAATAAGATTGAAAGTGCAGAAAAGGTTGAAATTTAGGGACAACTGATTCACCCCCCCTCAGTTGTCCAGACTAATTCCAATAATTGGTATCAGAGCCAAGTTCCTCTAAAAGAAGCTTGACCGCTTGAGGAGATCCAAGATGTCAACTTATAAGAAGGAAAGTCTAAGATTTGATGGAACAATTTACTCCCTTTGGAAGGTACACATGCAGTGTCATTTGGAATGTATTGGTAATGAATTTTGGACGATAACAAAGAATGATTATAAGATTTTGAAGAATGGCCCTACTACTCTAGACAAAATCAGGGAAGCTGAATGCAATATTCGAGCCAAAGAAGCTTTATTGAGTCCATATTTGATATAGAATTGACAATTGTCCTAGATTTGAAAACTGCCCATGAAATTTGGAAAAAGCTAGGAAATATGTATGAAGGTGACAAATATGTTAAATATGCTAAGCTACAAAGCCTAAAGGGTAAATATGAAAGATTGGTAATGAGGGAAGATGAAAACATTACTTACTACATGTAGAAAGTAAATGAACTTGTGACCGGTATCAGAAATGTAGGTGGAGTATTGGAAGAATTAGAAATTGTTACCAAAGTGCTCAGATCCTTACCTCCAGCATACAAGCATAAAGTTGTAGCCATTGAAGAAATCAGGACAGTAACAACTGTCACAAGGGATAAATTAGTTGGTAAGCTCTTAGCATTTGAAATGAGTGAGTTTGGTGATTCTATCCCTAAGTATGAATTTACATTCAAGGCCAGTGTGTATGGAAAACAAAGATATGATCCAGGTGAAAGTTCTTTAGGAAGATCAAACAGATTTGTGAAGACAAGAAAGGATCTTGAAGATGATGAAATTGAGACTGCAGATCTTGAATCTCTTATTGCCAAAAGATTGCCAAGAGGATCCGGTAAGTATGAAGGAAAGTTGCCACTCAAACGTTTTTCTTGTAATAAGATTGGTCATTTTGCCTCAAGATGTTCGGAGATGTTTTCAAAACCAAACCCTAACAAATATAAAGGTCAGAAAAAATGTTACTATGTCTAAGAAGCTGGAGAAGAGGGAGTCACAGATGATGAATCTGATCATGGAGGTTCCACTGAAAGTGATTGGGTGTTCATTTCTATCAAGGAAGAAGATCCAGTGTTACTGAATCTACTAGTTGTGCAAATGTAGAAAGTGCCTTAGATGCTCATGTTGTTGAAAAGGATGAATGGGTGATTGATAGTGGATGTTCTCATCATATGATTGGTGACAAGAGTAAGTTTGTGAGTTTTGAAAAATATGAAGGTGGGCTTGTGAAATTTGGAGACAACTCAGCTAGTAGAATCCATGGCAAAGGATCCATCTGTTTTGATGGTAAGAATTGCACCAATGATGTTCTGTATGTTGAAGGACTAAAACATAATCTTCTCAGTGTTGGATAGTTGGTTGAGAAGGGTTATGATATTCGATTCAAGTATGGAAAATACAAAATCTTGGAGAACTCCAGAACTAAAATTGCATTTGGTACTCAAACTAGAGGTAACATCTTTCATTTAAGTAGTTCTGGCAAAAGCTATTTGATTACTCAGACAGATCAAAGTTGGTTATGGCATAGGAGGATGTGTCATGTGAATTTTGATAACATTGTCAAAATAAGTTCCACTCAGGTTGAGAGAGATCTTCCAAGACTTGTGAAACCTGATAGCATATGTAGAGAATGTCAATTGGGTAAACAGAACAAAATTTTATTCAAAAGTAAGGAACAAGCTTCAAGTGGACGATTGGAATTGGTACATATTGATCTCTGTGGTCTTGCTAAAATTATGAGTGTGCAAGGAGACATATATTTCATGTTGTTGATTAATGACTACTCCCGAATGATGTGGGTAACCTTCCTAAAATAAAAATTAGAAGCTCTTGACAAGTTCAATGTGTTCAAGGTGATGGTTGAAAATGAAATTGGTGAGAAATTAAAGTGTCTAAGATCCGACAAAGGTGGAGAATTTACTTCTACAGAGTTTGATGCTTTCTGTGAAAAGCATGGAATAAAAAGATAGTTATCTGTTCCTATGACTCCTCAGCAAAATGGAGTTGTGGAAAGAAAGAACCAGACCATTCAAGAAGCTGCCAAGACCATGATGATGGAAATAAATGTTCCTCAAGTTTATTGGAGAGAAGCTGTAAGTACTATTGTCTACACTCTTAACTAGGTGCAGATCAAAAGAAATTCTGGTAAGACCCCTTATGAACTATGGTTTGGTCATCCTCCTACAATGAGATATTTCAGAGTTTTTGGTAGTAAATGCTATATCAAAAGAGATGAGGATTTAGGCAAGTTTGATGCAAGAAGTGATGAAAGAATATTTTTGGGATACTCTACTCAAAGTAAGGCTTACCAGTGCTTCAACAAGCGGTTGAAAAAGATTGTTGAAAGTGCTAATGTTAGAGTTGATGAGAGCAAAGAAGGACATTCCAGGCATTGTGGATATGATTCAGATGATCAAGATGAAAGTCAAAGTCAAGAAAGGCAAGTCCAAACTCAGACTTAGATCCAAATTGATCTAGTGACTCTAGTAACTCAAGAGGTTAGTGCAGATGATGAGGAACAAGCTTAAGAAATAGAAGATCAAGCAATTCCCAAAACCCCCAGGTATGTATGTAAGAATGAATCATCCTAAAGATCAAATCATAGGAGATACAAATAAAGGTGTTTGAACTAGGAGAAGAGTTACTGAAGATCAAGAAAAGATTTGTTTGATTTCAAAGATTGAACCTAAATTAGTAAGTGAAGCTTGCAATGATGAAAACTGGGTAAAAGTAATGGAAGAAGAATTGATGCAAATTGAAAAGAACCACACTTGGTATCTTGTTCCTAGACCCGAGGACAAAAATGTGATTGGAACCAAATGGGTCTTCCGAAATAAACTAAATGAAGATGGTGAAGTTTTAAGAAACAAAGCAAGGTTGGTATGCAAAGGCTATTCTCAAGTGGAAGGAATTGATTTTGAAGAAACTTTTGCTCTGGTGGCAAGGATAGAGGCAGTTAGATTGTTTCTTGCATTTGCTGCTTTCAAAGATTTTAAAGTGTATCAGATGGATGTCAAATCAGCATTCTTGAATGGAGATTTGGAGGAAGAAGTCTACATTGAGCATCTAGAAGGATTTCAATTGTCTGATCAGGGAGATATGGTTTGTAGACTAAGAAAAGCCTTGTATGGACTCAAGCAAGCTCCAAGAGCCTGGTATGCAAAATTGGATAAATATTGCTTAAGATAGGTTTTAGCAGAGGTATTGCTAATAGTAATCTTTACTTCAAGATTAATCATGACGATATCCTGATTGCTGAGGTCTTTGTTGATGATATCATTTTGGTGGAAATGAATGTATGTGCAAAGCATTTGTTGATTAGATGAAAAGTGAATTTGAGATGTCAATGTTTGGAGAGATGAATTTCTTTCTCAGTTTGTAAATTGTTCAGTTAGATAAAGGTATCTTCATATCTCAGTCCAAGTATGTAAAAGATTTATTGGAGAAGTTTGGAATGGAAAACTCAAAGCCAGTAGGTACACCTATGGTAACCAGATGCAAGTTAAGCAAAGATGATGAATCCCCCAAGGCAAATTAGAAAAGGTATAGATCAATGATTGGAGGATTGCTCTATCTGACTCATAATAGACCTGACATCATGAATGCAGTTGGACTTGTTTCCAGATTTCAAGCTGATCCAAAATAATCCCATGTTGTGGCAGTCAAATTTTTTTTTAGATATCTCAAGAGGACAATTGATTATGGATTGTGGTATCCAAAGGACAATGACTTCACTCTTCATGCATATACAGATGCTGATTGGGTAGGAGATGTAGATGACATAAAAAGTACTAGTGGTGGTGCATTTTTCTTGGGAAGAAGATTGGTCTCTTGGATGAGCAAAAAGCAAGAGGCAATATCTCTGTCTACTGTAGAGGCAAAATATATATCAGTAGCAAATAATTGTACTCAAGTTCTGTGGATGAAGCAAATGTTGAAGGACATTAGAATTGTGTTTCAGGAGCCAGTCACAATCTTTTGTGTTAATTCTAGTGCAATAAGCATCTCAAAGAATCTGGTGTTGCATTAAAAAACAAAGCATATATCCTTCTAGTTTGACAGTCATGGCAGACAATGTTCTTGAGGTTATGGAGGAAGATGCAAATGATTCTAGTAATTTGGTTTAGAGTGGATATTACTGGTCAATGTGCTTGTGGATATCTCTGGATCATGTGGCTACTGTATTGGAGGTCCACAATGAAGTTTGAGCTTATTGTTGAAGATTTCCTCTTTGAAGTTGATGTTCTTCCCAGTCTTGGCTAGCCGGATGTTCCTAGCATGTTGCGGATGATCTAAAGAGAATTTCATGAAGCATGGCATGCTAGTAGAGGAAGATTCAAGTCTTATCTATGTTTGGCCGATAGTGTAAAGATCCATGTTAAGTTTAGCCAACCTTGTTGATCATTCCAAGGTTGATGAAGTGTATAAATACTTGTTGAAGAGTTGTTAAAAATCATCCTTGTGCAAAATGAATTAAATCTGAAGAAAGGATCTGAAGCAGAGAAAAGAAGAAGAGGAGCAAAAGGAGTATAGAGTGAAGAGTCAGTAAAAAAGAATTTGAATATAGAAGTAGAAATTTTTGTAAGCCTTCAAAGGGATTGAATCAGGCATGAATGTAGATGCTATTTCTCAGTTCATTATCCCTGTGTAATTCATAATTTCTTATAGGTAGTGAGCCTCCTATTGAGCAGTGAGCTCTGGGCAGTGCACCCGAAGGCATGTGCCTTCTATTTTTTTAAGTACTTTTAGCAAGGTATGCATTTTTGTGGGTTAACCCCCCCATTGTGGTTTTTACCTTAACCAGGTTTCCACGTCAAAATTCTGGTGTTGTGTTCATGTTGTTTCTACTCATGTGTTGATTCATGCTTAAATGTTTACATCATTAATTTGTTTGTAAATTAAGAAAGAAGATTGAAGGTGCAGAAAAGGTTAAAATTTAGGGACAACTGATTCACCCCCCCTCTTAGTTGTCTAGACTAATTCCAATAGTATTAGCATATTCTATGGGTGTTATTTCTAGTCATGTGGGTTTTTACCTTTGACAACAGCTTGGAGCCTTATGTTATCACTTGGATTTGATGCTTGTGTTCTTTGGATTAGTACATCTTCACCTTGGCATGTTCCTTTTCTTCCATAGGTGGCTCATTGGAGGATGAGAGGAGTTCTTTCTTGAGATGGTGGTCACATTGATTTTGTTGCAGGTATCTTAATGGAGCACGAGAGCATGTTGGAGATTCATGTGATTTCATGTTTGCCTATGATGATGTATTTCATTGATTGACCCTTATGCAATGTATACAAAAAGTGGGAGAATGTTGGGAAATAGGTGTTGTACACCTTGCATAATATTGTATTATTTTATTCATGTAAAATAAACATTTATTTGTGGTGCATTTTAATTGATGTGTTTAACCACATTAGATATTTATTTGGAGGCCACTTGTAAATGTTGTATGTAACATTGGGATATTATTTGTATTATTTAATTGTTGGAAAAACATAGTACCAACATTAAATAAGGGAGTCAATGGTTTTATGTATCCATGGTTTTGGAACACATGGTTTTATCCAATACCACAAGTTGTATTTGTGTGAGCTTAGTCTATAAAAGCAACCACATGGTCTTTAGTTGGGTAGGTTGGCTATTTCATTATAGGTGGATTGGAGGTTTGTGAGAGGCTATCATTGGATTGAGCTCTCTCCTGTAAGTGCATATTGTGAAGCATGGCATGTGATGTGTCGATTCATGCTTTGACACATGGAGGATGCATTGGAGGTGCTTGATGGTTTAGAGGTATTCATGGAGACTCATGGCATGTATTGTAATATCTTTTTCTGAATAATACATATGAGTGTGGATGCTTTTGGAAGTTGGGTTTTTCCCTCTTGAGGGTTTTCCTAGGGTATATCTTGTGTTATCTTGTTGATTGTTCATTTGATCTTTACATTATGGTTATTTGTTGCATCATTTTCTCCTTGTGGGTTATGTAGAATTAGTTTTATTTGACCTGCAAATTCTTAACAGTACTATACGCAAAGTAACGGTCAAGATGAGGCTTCAAATAAAACCATACATAAAATCCTAAAGAAGATCATCAATGAAGTTGGTTGTGACTGGAACCTCCAACTCAATCCTTCCCTATGGGCCTACCACACTAGCATCCATACACCCACTGGAGCCACTCCATACTCACTTGTCTTTGGATCAGAAGCCATTTTTCCAATCAAGGTTGAGCTCCCCTCTTTAAGGATATCTTTGAAAAATTTCATTGATGAGGAGGAGTACCATGTTGCATGGCTAAATGAGTTGGAACTTCTAGATGAACAACATTTGAATGCTTTGAACCATTTGCAAGATTATCATAATCGCCTCCACTACAACTACAATAAGAAGATCAAGACCCGTCACTTTGAAGTTGGTGACCTTGTGTTGAAATAAAATTAGAAAAACTTGCAAGATCGAGACAAAAAAGGCAAGTTTGGGCCTAATTGGCTAGTACCTTATGTCATCATTTCTGGGTATGGATCATGAGCTTACCAACTAGCAATGCTAGAGGGCCAGCCTTTGGATGAGCCAACAAACATCATACACCTTAAGAAGTTTTATGCTTGACCCTTCAAGTATCCCAAAGTGGAAAAAAATAAAAAAACAAAAGAAATCAAGAAAAATACAAAAAATTAAAAAATTCTAAAAAATTGAGTTACAATAAAGCCGTCCAATGGTGAAAACCACTTCAGTGGCACCTTGGATAAGTATGATGGTGAAAACCTATTTACAAGTGCCATGTGTAGTAGCCATACCCAGCATCTTCTAGGTTCTTGTCCATTTCCATATTCTGTGTTCCCATTCATCCTTCCATGTTCCTTATCCTATCATGGCTTGATCTTATATACATTAATGTCATTCCTTGCATCCATTTACCATCCATTTTCCATCATACCATATTGGGGGCAATATCTTAACCTAGATAAGGATTGGATCTTTGTATGCACACCATTGATCTTTATGCAATTCCATCTCATGCATCTCCATAAAAAGTATTAAAACCTAAAAAACCTAAAAAATCTAAAAAATGATAAACAAACCAAAAGCAAAACTCCCCCACCCATCCCATAATAAATCCCCCTCATTGGCCATAATAAAACCACCCCCATATCCCATTCCCATCCCATTTCATAATAAAGACCATTTTACCGACTTGACCTTTAGACATTCCAAGCAAACTCACATGAAAAAAGAACGTACTGTGATGAAAATCACACATTTGACCAGTTTTCACAACTACCACATAGCTATCCTATACTGCGTCACCCATCCACAATCTTGGCAAGTGATTCAATTGCTGTTTGGTCTGTTTGTCAATTGGTCTTTTGTTTTTGATTTATCTTTTCATAACTCTTCTACTCTTCCCCAAGACCACCTAGATATTCTAGATCTTGGTGTGTTATTGGATATAATAGAATGGGGCAGAGTCATTTGTTGCTGTATGTTGTGTTTGCTAGTTATTCCTTTGCATTAAGGCTAATATTAATCATGGGTGTGTTGGAAAGGATTTAGGTATGGCATCTAATTCATTACACTAAGGACAATCCCTTGCATGTCTAAAGACATTTTCATCATATAAGTATCTACCCTCACACAATCCTCCAAGATTACATTATGTTGAAACATGTCTAGGGATAACCTTTGTTTGAAGTGTCAAGTCCATACAAATGGATACATCATCACCCTAGTTCCTTATACCTTGGTGCATAATATCCTTTGCTATATTAAAACTTAGGATTGCTCTAAAAAATACCAGCATAACCCCACCCCCATCTATCCTATCACATCCCATATCCCCATATATCCTATCAATCCATAAACCCTCCCATCATATGATTCCTTCTCATCTCACCTACCTATTTCTTAGGGCATCTTTTTCATCCACTCCTCCCACTAACTACCCCTCTCCTCATCCTACTAATCATTCCCCCATTTCCCACCCATCTAACTACTCATTTGCCCATCCTACCATATAATGACATCATGTATCATGACCAAACAAAAAAAATCTACATCTATCATCCCATCATTCATTACCTACATGAACATGTTAGTACCATATCATAATCATATCATAACCATCACATCATAACTCATCCATCTAAATCTACATCCATCCTTTGCATCTTATCATAACCATTTGCATCCATAAAATCATAAACACCCATGATAAACATTTGCATAACCATCCATTACATATATAAATCCATCATGCATCATCACCTACATAAAAAATATCATCCATCCAAAAACCATCATACATAAAATCACCTAATCTACATCATATCATCATGTGCATCCATATATCATCACATAATATAATAATATACATCAACATATGCATTATCCATAATATCACAAGCCATCCATGTATATCCATCATAAATTATCCATAACATAATCATTTCCATCATACATCACATACACATCCATTATAATCATTATCCATAATATCATAAACATCCGCATATCCATTCTATACATATCTCATAACCATACATCACATGCATATATCCATAAAAACATATACATCCATACATTTATCCATAAATCATATTTGCATCATAACCATAAACATCCATACATCAGTCATTTGCATATCCATAACATTTGCATAACAACACCACATATCCATAATCATAATATAATCATTTGCATCCATATCATAAATCACATACATGATCATATAATGCATATCCCATAAAGCATCATAACATCACATGCTAAGACATAAACAACATAATCATGCATCACAACATCTATAGGTCACTGATAAAATGTCACATCTCATATATACATCATGAAACATGATCATGATACAAAATATGCCCATAGGCCTAGTACATCAATATATAAACATACAAATGAGCTTGAAGGCATACATAAATGTCATTTAACATGAACTCCCCTACCCTAAGGGTGAGGGTGAACCTGGTGTAGGGCCTAGATGTGGCCCTGGTGGTGGTCCTGATGGCCTTGATGGACCGATTGGTGGATTTTGCCATGCTGGTGGTGGCCCCATAACCGAAGGAGTCCCCTTCCTCACTGATCGAGTACCCCTTGATCAACTCCGCAAACTAAAACTCACCTGCCTCTAATCTACAAGCACCACACTATGGTACAAAGTGCGGTAATACTTTGCTCTCTGTGAGGCCTACATCAACTCACCTTGCACCCACACCATGTCTCTCCATATATCTATCAAACCTTGCAGACCCAACATATCTCTAGATATATCATGCTCTCAACGGAGCTATGCCTCCTGAGCCTCATCCCTCTACTACAAGACCCTCATTGCATCTCTCTCAGCTCTTGGTGTATCCCACTTCTGTATAACTTAGGCCAACTCCTATCCATCGCCTCCACTCTAGCCATCTCCCTACCCTAGAGGCCGTGTAAGCTCATCAATCTATCCTTGCATTGCTCTCATCTCCCCTTGTAGCCTCTCCACCTTAGAATCAGTGTTGTCTCACTCTGCCTGATATGTATCTCTCTCCACACAGACATCGCTAAGTACCCTTCTCACAGAATCTAGATCTAACATCACTGTCACTAGTTGAATCCTCTGGGCATCAAGAGTAGCCTCCTCCCCCAACCCATCTACCTTAGTATCATCATGATCATCCCCACCTCCCTCCTTTTGTTCTGCCTCCTCTCCATCCCCCTCCCCAACCACTCTCGTAACCTCATCGTAGGAGGCCTCTGCTCCCATGGTTGAATGGCCCCCAACTACTTCTACATCCATCACACCATCTCATTAGTCTTTCTATCATTTTCACCTTCCTAAGCTTATCATTTTCCTTAACAATGCAAAAGCACCAAGTCCCTTGCGCATGCACCATGAGACACAAATGTACTATTTCCCTTCACGTATGCACCACAAGGCACAAACATGCTAATCCCTTTTGAATATGCACCACAAGGCACAAATGCACTAATTTCCTCCGTATAAGTGCCACAAGACGCAAATGCACTAAACCCCCTCATAAATACACCACAAGGCACAAATGTGTTGATACCCTTTGCATATGCACTACATTGCCCAAATGAACTAACCCATCCCTCAAAAGTGCTGCACATTCCAAAAGTGTTAATCTTCCTAGTGCATGTGCTAAAACATGGTAGATGTGCTAATTAAATCCAAAAGCATTGATTCACAACAAAAGTGCTAACAATTCTAACATATGCGCTAATTGCGACTCGAAAGTGCTAATCCTATACTTTAATGCATTTGTTTTATCCTAACCCACCTACATTTATTGCCCATTAATGGACCCAAAATAAACCCTAAAGACTCGGGAAGGGGTACATACCACTACGCTAGTGCCTGGAGGCCTCTAGAAGGTCTGAATCCACTCTGCGCGATGCTCATGATGTCGAACACTTACAATCTTTCCCATGCTCCTTAGCTCTCTATCACTCTCCATCACTCAAATACCTAAATCTTGTGTGCACAAATGAGGCTTGTGGACCCCCCTTAGCCCTATTCATAGCCCCCCTAAACCTTAATTTTCTCGCCCAACCTTTGTTTCATGCCCACTTTTCCCCATTTTTCTTGCTATCAACCTATTTCTTCCCCCACATCCCAATTTCAACACTAAACCTTCCTTTTGAGAGTTCGCCCAATTTTTTTTTCTGGCTAATCTCTTGAGGGGGCATACCCTATCCCTCCATCCCTCCTTTAGTCAACTGGGGCAAAATTCAACTTTTTTTGATATGACGCCACTTTCGTTCAGTTGTGATGCCATATCAAAGAGGGGCAAAATGTAGACGCCCAAAAATGACATGGTCACCACCACCATTTCTGCCATCATACTAACATCATGATAACACCATTTTCATGCTAACATATCCCCCTTCACCATTTAAGTTAATTAAATAAATTATTTTATTTAATTAATTTATCTAATGTCACTATTCCCCATCATGGATTAATGAAATAAATTTTATTTATTTAATTAATTATCCATCATCCTTAGATTAATTAAATAAATCCTAATTTATTTAATTAATTGACCCACTCCCTCCATTAACCTAAATTAATTAAATAAATTTTGTTTATTTAATTAATTTAACCCTTTTACCATTATCAACCTTTGTTAATTAAATAAATTTCATTTATGTAATTAACTTACCTATCCCATCAAAATCCTACAACCTTGATTAATTACGTAAACCATTATTTAATTAATCTAATTCTCCATTAAACCTTCTCCCGTAATTAATTAAATATTTCTCATTATTTAATTAATTGACTTGCCACATGTCATCATCCTCATCACTCCCCCAAATAAAAACAAATTTAAAATTCCCTCCACTAGAGGACAAAATCCAAAGTCAACTCTTCTTTCAATCCCAGTCCTCCATTTTAAATATCCCCTAAGATGCAATCCTAGCCTTCCATCCTACCTCAAAATCCTATTGGGCTTCATAACCTCTCACTCTCATTTGACCTCACCACCACTTCATCTTAGCCCTCCATTTCAAGTCAACTCATCCTAGCCATTGATCTAATCCGACCCAAAAAGTCTATAAATGAAGCCTAGCTCTAGGAATTATTCACTCCATGTTTTCATACTCTAGCCTTATGCCATCCAAATACTTGCTCACTTAGCCTCCATTTCCCTTGTGTATTCTAGTTATCTATAGAGAAATCCACCTTTGCAATCTATTTGCACTATCATTTGAGTATAGCTAGGTCTATATTTTGGGTGCTATAGTCCTCCACTCTATCAAGGAGAGTAAAATAACTCATCGATTTGAAGGTATAATGGCTTAGTTTTCTTATCTTTCATGCTTATTTCCCTATGTTATTTTATCATCTCCACAACCTAAAAGGCATGACCTTGTAACAAAAGGTTCCCCATGGAGAGATGAAGGTGGTCTTATGTTGATCTTTAAGGGATATTTGGATCTAATTATATTCAAAGAAGCCATCCGTTAATGATAACATTTCATACCCAACTGTGAGATCCATGATCATGTCGATGTTTGGAAAAGGAAAGTCATCTTTAGGGCATGCTTTGCTGATGTCTTGGAATTTAGTGCAAACATGAGTGCCCTTGGTTTTCTTGCTAATAAGGACCACATTAGAGATCCATTTAGGATAGTCAATGGGCTGAATGAACCCCATGTCCAAGATTTTCTAAAATTCCTCTTTGACTAAAAGGGCTACTTGAGGGTACATTTTGCGTAGCTTTTGGCCAACAAGTTTGGCATCGGGGTGAACTGCAAGATGATGCTTGACTAAAGATGGGTCGAGTCTCAGTATATTAGCATAAGACCATGTGAAGATATCAACGTAATCTTTGAGGGCGGTGGTGATGCCTTATTTCATGTCAAGGTCTAGTATAACTACTATCTTGGTGAGTTTAGGGTCCTCTTATGTTCCCAGGTTGATGTCCATAGCCTCCTTGATGAGGAGAGGGAGCCATATTGTAACTGAGATGGTGCTAGTGGAAGATGGAGTTCATCATTGAGGAGCTCTTA